>CM037093.1:84517038-85195924 GCA_020916435.1 Oxytropis ochrocephala | reverse complement strand
ACACCCCGGCGACCTAACCTCAGAGGATAATCATAAGCCCTGATCATCCAGACCTCAAACGACCCTACAAATTGCTATCCCGGATCCAGATCCAGCTACCGACTTCAGATATGAATATTGGCGACAACAGTGGGAGTGCATCATTTACTCTCATCAGATTCATAGCCTCCATGGCTCCTAGAAAACGCCCGCCTACTCGAGGCCAAGCAAGCTCAACCACAATTCGAGCAGATACCAGAGGGGCATGTAGATACTCTACCCACTGAAAAGTCACACTCCATTTCAGCCCCTCCTCCGCTCCCTACTATCGAGGCCATCTCGGTCCCTGTCTTGGTACAGGAAGTCAATCACATTTTGGATATTCTGGAAAGTCGCAGAAGAGACCTTGCACAACAGGAAATGCCACTAAGGCAGATGACGAAGAGTCGAGGCCATAACGAAGTCTGGCGCGATGGTCATCACCGGGGGCTACTCCGTCTATGCAGGAGAAACTCGCCGGTCTATGAAGAGGAAATGGTAGGAGATATTGAGTTTCACCCACAATCCAGCCTCAGCACCTCCATCAACCAGGCCACCATTGGCATTTTTTGATCAAGCCCTCTTGGATGGGAAGCCCAACAAATATGTTCCTCTTATAATCTCGGCGGTCATGGTTGACGTCGAATTTCAGAGAATGATGGTAGATCAAGGGAGCTCGACCGTCATCATGTTCCAAGATCTCCTCACTAAATTGAAGATCATTGAAACCAACCTCGCCCCCTACAGGGGAACTGATCTATTAGGTTTCAATGGGGCAGGACCCGGCCATTAGGCTACGTCAAGCTAATGGTCACGTACGGTGATGGAGAGCTATCTAGGACTATAAAACCCACCCCGGTATTACCGCAAGTCCCCTAGCAATGCATTATTGGCAGGCTGGCGTTAGGCAGATTAAGCGCAGTAGCATCCACTGTGCACTTGAAGATGAAATTCTACTCGTTGAAGAATGAGATCATAACAATAGCTATCGACCTTGAGGAATCCAAAAGATGTCACTACCTCTCCATTAAGTTGGATCGGGGAAAGCATAAATGAAACAAGCAGAGGTAACACATAAGGGCTCGAGAGGTCAACCGCCAACCTTGATGCACGTTACGACACTCGACAAACCGTAAGATGAAGATGATGATCAACTCGCCAGAGAGTTGAAGAGGAGAATTAAACGACCCGATCCTGATGGAGAATTCAATGAGGTGCCACTGGGGATGACCCTACGAAAATAGTGAAGCTCGGAGTGACCTCGGTGAAATTGTTAGAACAAATTTGATTGCTTGCCTATGCCAGATTTAAGATCTAATTGCTCGGTCAATGTACCGATATGCCGAGCATTCCACCCGAGGTTGCTTGCCACCACCTCGCAATGAACCCAGAGGCCAAGTTTGTTGCCCAACGCAGTAAGAGTTCAAAGTAGGGAAAGGCCGAGGAGGCGTCAAAGGTCGTGGGCCGACTCATCGCGCGCAGGATTCGTAAAAGAAGTCAAGTATACTACCTGGCTATCCAACGTCGTCCTGGTTAAGAAGAACAACGGTAACTGGAGAATGTGCATGGAGCCCAACCCTGATCATCCAGACCTCAGACAACCCTACGAAATGCTATCCCAGATCCAGCTATCGACTTCAGGTACGAATAAATCCAATTAATACTAGGCAAATACGTTCCAAAGGATTGGTTTTTCTGGTCCCAAGAGCCTGACAAAGACTCCAAACTTACCAAGGTTTTAATTAATGGTGAGCCCATGTGTTTCATGGACTTGTTGGACTAATATGGACTATTATTCGTATGGTTCGAAATTTGGACTATTTCATTATAGTACGAGACTCAAGACTACATAGTCACCACCATAGTAAATCATTTAGTTCCAGTATAACAATACTACGGACAAAGTCCTTAAAGGGCTAATCGAATAGGTTCTGTATAAGTCCTTAAAGGGCTTATACATTACTATGGATCACACATAGTAAATCATTTTGTCTACATAGATTTTTTACCGACAAAGTCCCGTATAACAATACTACGGTAGAACAAAAAGTCAAAACACAACCAAAATCAGATAATGCGCATTGCACGGTAACAACAAATTAATTAGGTTTAATGATGATTGCAGCAATGTATAAGGCCCATGCTTCGTACTTCTCCTACTTAGTAGACACCCCTAAAAACCGGTTTTATCCCAAAATGCCTCATGTGAAACGCACGCGATCGATTTAAATCTGCGCGACGGCTAATCGAATAGGTTCGATCGACCAAAGATCGAACAATGCAAAAATAGACGGTTCAATTGGACCTCCATCGAATCCTACGTTTTGTCTTTGTTCGATTGTATGAAATGCTTAATTTGTTCGACTCTTTGAGGCCGAACCGTCCCGATACTTGATGTAAATGCAAGAGGGTTTTCGACAAAGAACTCAGGCAAATGCTTTTTTTTTGAAAAAACTTGTAATTTCACGTCTAAAATAACTACTAAAATCAATACTAAATCACTCAATTAGATCAACAAAACATGATATTATCTTAATACAATTGTCTTATACATAACGAAATCAGTAAATTGGCAATGAAATTCAAAAATACATCAAAATCAATATTTGCTCAAATCAACAGTTTGAGGAGCATGTGAATATGGGTTTAAAGCTTTGTATTGTTGCAAAGGTCCTGTATATTGCCTGGGCCAGTCCTTTGCTATCTGTTTCCGATTATTTGTCCATGGCGTAATTGTTCCTGGCATTGGCAAACAACCCGAACATAATTCAACAAATCATCACGACTAGCAAAGACTCGTTCAGTTTGGAATGAACTAGAATGATCAACAACAATTGAATTAGCTAGTGATAGGGATAGCAGGCCAGTTTCATCCATCTTCAAACCTACAAATTTTGAAAAAATCACACAAACTAGTTAAAAACAGCGAGAATTTCGCAGATTACGTGGTATCGTGGGTTCGGATAACGTAAATATGATCTTGTTCGCGCGCGACTTGCCAAACCAGCTCAATATAGAGACCCCTTATTTTACTTAGTTCGGCAAGACACACGGCCGAACCAAATGGTTCGGCGCAAGACGCTTGATCATGGCGTGTTCGACCTCTGCAGGTCCGAACCGTGCGCGATTTAAAAAAACGCAATTCAATAAGAAAGCGCGAAATAATGCTACAAATAGATAGATTGAGCTACATACTTTAATGTTGATACTAAATGGAGGTAGATTTCAGCTTGAGATGTTAGATTAGATTGAGGTAAGGGTGTGGAGTGTGAGTGAGTGATGAGAGTGAGAATAATGAGTGTTTAAAAGTTTAGGGGGTGTATGGGATGAGAGTGAGAGTTGAGTTTGGAATTTTCTATTTTTAGTGAGGGTATTTTGGACTTTTCATAGGGCAAAGGGGGTTCTAGTGAGTAGTGTAACGCCCCAAAAATAATTTAATTAATTATTTAACTAGGTTATTTAAGTATTTCGGGGGTTAATCATATAATATTTTGTTATGTTAGGGAGTGCTGGAAGCAATTGAAAGGGGGTGTAAAAAGGGCCCAAGCCACTTGAGCCCAAAATATATAAGGCCTAGGTTAGTGTCTCATTCACTTAGAAAGAAAAGAAAAGAAAAAGAAAGGAGAAGAAAGAAAGAAGAAGCGCACGACTAAGGAGAAGAGGAGAGGAAGAAATCTCAAGACTTGTTGCTGTGTTCTTGGGTGATTTCGTGGAAGGGTTTTCATCTCCAACAAATTCTTAAGGTAAGGGGAGTCTCATAGTATAAAGGGTTGTATGATGGGTTGTATAGGGGAGAGTAGAATCTATGATGCCTAGGAGATGTTTGATAATATGTTTGATCAATATATGATTTTATGTACGTTGTTGGTGTTGTTTTGAGTGTTGATTGCTTGAATAGAATGTTGGTGAAACGTTGCACATAAGGTGTTTGATAGAATGTATAAGTGAAATTTAGAACGCATGCTAGGTGTTTGTCAAAATGTTAACATGTTGATTGAATGCCCAATTGTTGTGTGATTGAATGTATTGTTGAATTCAAAGGTTGTATAATGTTAGAATTAGGCGCCAGGTGTCACTGAGTTTGGCGCCCCTAGGCAGCATGTTGCTTCTGGGCGCCATATTGCTACTGTTTTGGCGCCCTAGCGCAACGCAGGTTGCTGCCAGGCGCCATATTGCTGCTGTTTTGGCGCCCTGGCGCAACCCAATTCTTGCCGGCGCCATGTTCTGCATTTGGCGCCGCGGTGTAGCGCGCAGTTGCCACTGGCGCTAGTTTGCTTGATGTTTAGCGCCAGTGTAAGCGCGCAGTTGCCACAGCGCGCGGTTTATGTGGTGCGCGCGAGTGTGGTGGCGAATGCCCCAGCGCCCGATTTCCTATGTTTTGTGCGCCCGAGTGGTGGCGCAGTTGCCCCAGCGCCGATTTCTTTGCGGTTTTGTGCGCCCTGTGGTGGCGCAGTTGCCCTGTGTGGCAAATGTTGTGCTGAGTTGCGCCCAGGGTGGCGCAGGTTGCTGCCAGGTGCCAATTTTGGTGCTGTTTGGCGCCCAAGCGTGTCTAGGTTGCTGATTGTGTTGCTGAAGGGCGCCATACCGTGCTGCCTGGTGTTGTGATGCCTTGTGGTGTCAAATAATGATTAAATAATTACTGATGTTGTTGTTGTGAGTCAATAAGACCAAAAATGTTGATGTTGTTGTTGTGAGTCCATAAGACTAAGTTGTTGAGGTTGCCGTTGTGAGTCAAATAAGACTAAAAAAATTGATGTTGTTGCTATTGGGTCAAAAATGACCAAATGATGATGTTGATGATGTTGTTGTGCATAACTGATGGCATCCTCGGAGCCGTCGGTGACTATTTCAAAAGTCGTGAAGGTGGGAGTGATGGAGACACCACGATCGGGGATGGAAGACCGATCGATAAGTCGGGGAAGACGCCACAACCAGGCTATGGATGGTTCCGGTTGATGAGTCGGGATGAGCGCCACGATGAAACCGATAAGCTCTTAGAACGGCTCAGAAGAACCAAAGAGACACGTCTCTAAATTTTTACTCAAAATTCAACTTGTTTATTTCATAAAATGCACTACAATATATAGGGCTCTAGTCCCAATTGACTCAATGACACCCTAAAATTTTTAAATCTAAACAAATCTTGCAATAAATGTAAAAATCAAATCCTAAAATTCATATTTGAAAACAATCAAATAAGAATTAATTCTAGGAATAAAAAGTAATCCTAATATACTAATCTAGAATAAACCAAATCAACATTAATGTTAAATCTTAACTAAAATAAACAAACCTACAGTGCATTAATGCCTTTATTTATTTCTCCTAAAAAAGCAATTAAATGCATTATAGTAGTGTGATCTTCAAAATCAAATAAAAATAGAGATTCCTTGTAGGTTTTCTTCCACATGTTCAAAGAACCGAAGATGAATATTATTTCTTTGTAGAATTCCTTCCACATGCTTAAGGCATTTAGGATCTCATCATTCTCCTTTCTTCGAGAAGATTTGTCCTCAAATCGAATTTGCAAAATAAATTAATGGGTTATTGAAAAAAATTCTCTCTTTTTCTCTCTTCTTTCTTTTTGAAATTTGGATATTCCATCCAGTTTCCTCTTAAAATCTTTATTTTTTTCAACAATGTTCCTATTATTTTTCCTTGCCTCTTCTTTTCTCTCAATGTTCTTCTTCTCCTCCACTTCTTTACCATTCCTTTCCTTTTCCCTTTCAGAAGCACACTCTAAATCCTCTTGTGCTTTACGGAGATGCTCACATAATATTTCAGAAATATCACCCATCATTTTTTCTATTTTATCATCTATTCTTTTCTCTCTCAGTTTCTTCTCTCTGATGTATATTTCATAATCGCTTTGCCTTCTCTCCATCTTAAACCAGACACACACAAACAAAAAAACTTCCAAACAAATAAGAAAGAACGGAAAAAAAATTGCCTTTTTTTCTTGCTCTTTTTTTTTCTTTTCTTCTTTCTTCTTCTTCTTTTTTTTCTTTTGTTTTTTTTTTGAATTTTTGAATTTTTTCCGTTTTTTCTATTTTTTTTCAAAACTAAATAAAATGAAATCAACTAAAATTTAGAGACTAAAATTGAAAAGGATAAATAACACCTTGATAGAACCTAAGCTCTGATACCAGATGATGGCATCCTCGGAGCCGTCGGTGACTATTTCAAAAGTCGTGAAGGTGGGAGTGATGGAGACACCACGATCGGGGATGGAAGACCGATCGATAAGTCGGGAAGACGCCACAATCGGCTATGGATGGTTCCGGTTGATGAGTCGGGATGAGCGCCACGGTAAACCGATAAGCTCTTAGAACGGCTCAGAAGAACCAAAGAGACACGTCTCTAAATTTTTACTCAAAATTCAACTTGTTTATTTCATAAAATGCACTACAATATATAGGGCTCTAGTCCCAATTGACTCAATGACACCCTAAAATTTTTAAATCTAAACAAATCTTGCAATAAATGTAAAAATCAAATCCTAAAATTCATATTTGAAAACAATCAAATAAGAATTAATTCTAGGAATAAAAAGTAATCCTAATATACTAATCTAGAATAAACCAAATCAACATTAATGTTAAATCTTAACTAAAATAAACAAACCTACAGGCATTAATGCCTTTATTTATTTCTCCTAAAAAAAGCAATTAAATGCATTATAGTAGTGTGATCTTCAAAATCAAATAAAAATAGAGATTCCTTGTAGGTTTTCTTCCACATGTTCAAAGAACCCGAAGATGAATAT
This sequence comes from Oxytropis ochrocephala, assembly GCA_020916435.1. Classification (NCBI taxonomy): domain Eukaryota; kingdom Viridiplantae; phylum Streptophyta; class Magnoliopsida; order Fabales; family Fabaceae; genus Oxytropis; species Oxytropis ochrocephala. Next base: position 85,189,140 of record CM037093.1, on the reverse strand, counting down.
TATTTCTTTGTAGAATTCCTTCCACATGCTTAAGGCATTTAGGATCTCATCAATAACGTAGAACTGTATTGTCGATTGTTTCCGGTGTGTTGTACATGGTGTCTCATACATGGCATAATGCATTATTACGTTGATGTAGGCTTCGGCCTTAGAGCTTTGCTCAATGTTGATTTTGAAGCCACAAAGGCTATTTACGTTGATTGGTACCACATGCATATACCCGTCGATGTGGGTTGCATTTCATACATATACGTCATACTCATGGTGTCGTTGCTGGTTGTTTTGTTTATGTGTTGCTTGTTGGTGCTGCCTGCGATAGTTGTATTACAGTGTTGATGTGTTGTGGTAATTATAGCTGCCTATTCTCTAATATACTATCTATCATATACGTTTTATGTTGTTAGAGACTCACCCTTTTCTCGTTGAATGTTACCCCTTTGTGGTAACGCGTGCAGTACTGTGAGTGAAGGACTTCTCTTCCTTCACCTATCAGTCCTGTGTCGTTTTGCTCGATACGTAGCACCCTGGGGAGCGAACACTAGTTTATTAGTTGTTTTATTATTATAGACTATTGTTTTTATTATTTTATTGGTTTTTGGATTGTATGATGTTGAGATGATATGACGTGCTACGTATCTTATTATCATTAAATGGAGAACTATGTTATTAGTTTTTGAATGTTCTAATTGATCACACGTTGTTTGAGTTTTAAAATGTCGATATGTGACACTCTAATGCATCTTTGAGTTTTAAATTCCGCACTCTCGATGTTCAATAAGGCGAATGGGTAGAATTGGGGTGTTACAAGTAGCTAGGGGGTTGTACGCATGGGCCATGTATAATAGAACACATTAAGCAATATGATCCCATCAACTGGTGGGCATAGAATCTGGGTGTTTGCTTTTCCCACACCCCCTCCTACTCTTTCACACCCCTTAACTCCAAATATTCCAAAAATACCCTTAAGTAGAGTGCGTGTTTTCACCTATTCGGGGATGGACAACCGAATATATTCGGTTGAGGTCAACCGAACAGGTAAAAAAGGTGAATGTGGTGTGAGAGTCCATTTTTTGTAATAAAATAGGGTGTTCGAACACCCTCAGGCGAACCTGTTCGCATGACCTCGTTCGAATAGGTGAAATTACGCACAAGAGGGTGTGAAGTCAAGATTTAACACACACGAACGATGTCATTCGAACCTGTTCGAAGGCCCGTGTTCGAACAGGTGAAATTTCGTGAAAAAAAAAGAGGTTTTGGCTGGCCTTTTGGTCTTTTCACACCCTTATGGGGTGTGGGAAAAGCAAACCATAGATATTTTTTTTGAGGGCCCAACAAAAGGAAGAAAGAAACCATAGATATTTTTTTTGAGGGAAGAAACCATAGATATTAGCTACTCTTCCTTGTCAAAAAAAAGTTACTCTTTATTGTTGAAAATTTAATGAGAACATAATGAAATTACGCTTAATTTACTTACATGTATTTTCAGATTTTTTTTTTGATCAAATGTATTTTCAGATTTATTAAACTACTATATTTTTTAGAATTTTATTTCAAAAATATGGGAGAGAAAGAGAAGAATGGTTGAAAAGAATAAAATTTCGTTTTTTTAATACTTTTTTTGACAATCAAAGATCGCTGCATTTTATTCATAAAAAGAGACTAATACATGGGGGAATGTCAGAAAAAGTCAATACTCCATCAAGGTTAGTGCCAGAATACCCTCCTCCTTCATATCCTCAAAGATTAAAGAAAGATCATGAGGAGAAGCAATTTGGCAAGTTCCTTGAAGTGCTCAAACAACTCCACATCAATGTACCTCTAGTTGAGGCACTGCAACAAATGCCCAACTACACAAAATTCATGAAAGATGTGCTCACAAAAAGAAGGAGATTGGGAGAATTTGAGATTGTACCAATGTCAACAGAATATAGCATGATCATGGAGAACAAAATCCCCCGAATGACACGCACAAAGAACCCACAACCCACTTCAACCTACTCTGATTCTTCACTCGAGTCTATCCATAGAATTCCTAACTTCATCCTTCTCGGTCCCCCTCAACCCATTTGTAATGTGAAACCTCTCAAATCGCGTCCTGCAAAAATGAAGCATGCACCACAGAAAAGAAGATCTTCACGCATTATCCTACAATCTGCTGCTAAGAACACTTCTGAAACAGACCCAAGTGCTCCAATAGACTTGGAGAAAGATGAGAAAGTTTATTCTCAAGGAACAGAGCAAACCATTACTTCTGAGAAAGTTGCAGAGCAACCACAGTCATCATCTAAGAAGGAAACCATTAATGGAAAGGCCAAGCTAGCGAGTCAGAAGAGTGTAACGAAGGTTTCTAAGGCTGAGAAAGAAGATGTTTCAAAGGACAAACCATCTCAAGGAACAAAGAGGAAGAAACCAGACATGAGTTATTGGAATAAGAAGGCCATAGTCTCTGGAACTGACTACTCAATTGAAGAGATTGAGAAAAATGGATGGAATATCACTCCTTTTCTGAGCTTCTAGAAATGGGAGCACTTTATCAACCAAAACCCTCTAGTCTATAAAGATAAGGTAAGAGAATTCTATGCAAATGCTCAATATTCTCTAGATCCTCTTCAAATCACCTCTTGGATTGATGGTAGAGAATTCACCATCTCTCCCTACACCCTTGGTCGTACTTAAGTATTCCAAGTGAGGGCATTCAGATATTTGAAGAGAATTGGTATAATGCACTAGGCATTTCTGCACAAGAACTCAAAACCATCCTTCTGAAGGACCCTTCTCTTACTATTTCTGCTCCAAATCTCAAACCTATTGTAAGGCTCCTCCATCACATTAGTTGTCACGCCTTCTACCTAGTAAGCGGGAACCTTTGAGAAGGTTACTACAGGTGATTGCATCATTGTTATACCTCAATTTTGTCCGAGTTCTTTTTAATAGTTTTTATTTTGGACTTTTTTCAATCATTTTATTTTGGACTTTTTTTTGAAAATTACAAAAAATAGTAGTTTTTTGCGTATTTTAGGTGTTAGTTTTTAGCTACTATTCGAAGGGAATTTCTCTCTCCTTGGACCTCGTTTTTACGATCCGAGCGGTGAAAGTGAAGACATATTTCCCACGAACCGCTGTAAAAAAATGAAGACGATCCGACGGTTAACGATTAGGAATCGCACTTTTACGATGAGAGGTTTGAGAAAAAACGGACAAAAATCGCATTATTATGAAGGCAATTTCTCTCTCCTCAAAGTTAGTTTTGTATTTATTTTGTTTATTTTTATATACATATTTATTTATCATTTATTTGTAATATAATTTATTTATTTATTGTTTATGTATATATTTATTCATATTTGTTTACATATATAGTTATTTATTCATTTATTTTTTTTGCCTAGTCTTTATTTAATTATCAGTTTTTATCTTCTTTTTTTATTTATGCACAAATTAGTTTATTTCTTCAAAAATTAAATAAAAGACTAAGTCGGTTGTACAACCGGGTTAGTCATCATCCTAGGACCAATGAGCTGTACAGTTCAGTAATCCTAAAAACGTATAAGTAAATAAATAAATCACTTTTTCCTAAAAATAGGGGACTAAGTCGGTTGTACAACCGGGTTAGTCAGCGTTCTAGAACTAATGAGCTGTACAGTTCAGGAGTTCTAGAATACCTATTCTAAAACGGACCCACCTCATATCAAACAATCTTCTCTCAAAAATTCAAAAATCATTTTCAAAAGTAGGGGACTAAGCCGGTTGTACAAATCGGGTTAGTCGCGTCTAGAATCGATGAAATTGCATGCAGTTCAAGGAATCCTAGGACCCCTACACTAAAAAACACCAACCCACAAACCTTTTTCAGGAAGAACTACGTAGCTTTGATTCCTCCATTGCATCCGGAGGTACGTAGGAGCAAGAGTCCACTCTTGTCAAGCACTAAAAACCAAAAACTTAAATAAGTCTTTTCTTTACAAATAAAAGGGTAATAATTAAATAAATCTTAATTAATTAGACCATGGATGTCGTGGGGTGCTAATACCTTTCCCACACGTAAGCGACTTCGAACCCTAACAATGCCTTATCCTAAACATAAAGGGATTTTCCGAATTTGCCCTTAAACTAAAATTTGGTGGCGGCTTCCTTTCAAACTTGAAGAATCCTTTCCGGATTTTTAGGTCGCTCTGTTGGCGACTTCACTGGGACTTAATTTTCTTTAGAGAGTCAAAACCTAGTCTAATTATTTAGGATTAATTTAATTTTTACCCTTCCCTTATTTATTTATTTATTTTTGCATGTTATACTTTTATGTGATATATAAACCCTAGGGTAGAAGACGATATTTGTATGCATGTTTGTTTTGTTTTTGACTTTGGGTTATTTTAAACCGCTCCTACACACACTACACCTCTACACATCACACACATGTGAGAAAAGTCCTCTACCCGGACTCGAGTGGAAACCTAAGTTAGAACGAGATTGCGTAGTGATAACTGCGGGACGCACGTCTCGTTGGGTGGTCATGAAAATCTCACCTAGAGTTTGATTCCTTTTAAGGATGCTATCCCTTCTAATAGCTTGCCTATTGTTGGGGTCGATACTCTTGGTAGGGTCCTTGGCTCTAGGGACCAAGTGTAGGATTCTTTAAAACTACCCTTGTGAGGCTCACTATAAAAGAAACCTTAGACTCACTCCATAGGGTACCCTTCTAGGGTCACAAAGGAGCTTTATACCCTTGCATTCAAACGAACATTAATGCATACCGTCTTTTATCCAAAAAAAATTAAAAAAATCAAAATCATTATTTACTACATTTTTAGAAAATATACCACATGCATTTTTCTTTTTCTTTGCATAACAAAAAACAACAAGATAAACATCTTATGTTGCGTACATTTTTATGACCGCCTGAGAATTAAAAGCTTTATTTTGGAGAGAAGCCATGCATGCTAAAGTCAAAGTTAAACTTTGTACTTTACTCTCCAAATGTAAACTTATAATTCCCCGACGCGACAAATAAAATCATACATTATCATTTCATACACATACATTACATTCGCATTTCACATACATTCATTCATTCGTTCGCATTCTCATTTCATGCGCATTCATTCATTTGCATACTTACATCATGCATTATAAAAACAAAACAAAAACAAAACATAATTTTAGAAAGATTGTGATGAGAGGTGAGACATTCTTGTGAGGTAAATCATTCTTTTTGAAAAAGTTTAGCCATACTTAGTTGCAAGCTCAAGGCGTTTCAAGGCACTCAATTTTTCAAATTAGCAGCTCGTTCACATTTTTTTCAACAAAGTGTTGCATCTCATCCACCCCATGATGAATGACCAAAATAGTCCATCAAAATTTCATTCATGTTAAAACTGATGTTAACTCTCTATGAAGCATTCGTGTAGTGATTTATGTGTCACATGTGTCTTCATTCTTGTTTGAGTCAGTTAATGTCCCTACATTGTCATCATCCCCCCCGTCCAAGTCTAATCCCACCCTGACCACCCTAAAGTACATACTCCCCTACCTAGTCGACTTTTTGGTTTGTTCTCACTAATGAAATAACGCTTTAGGCCTTCCATACAGGGGCAAATTTGTGATCTCTAAAATACCTTGTCAACGTTGTATTCCTTTGGTGCAAGTCCTTTACAAAAAAAAATAAAAAAATTCAAAAAGGCCCGTTAGGTTGAAAACTCGTAAGAGCAGCCTAAGCAAAAATTAGGGCATAAAAAAATAATAAAGAAAAAAAAAGAGCAAATATATAAAAATAAGTAAATTATTGTCCTTGAGTTAATTTTTGAGAAACCGAGCAATCACGATTTGAAATGAAGTTTGGACCATCATTCCATATCCTCAAAAATCCTTCGCTACCCACCTTAAGCCAAAAATCCCAAACCCTAGACAAGGATCGATTCCGCATCAAAAAATGGTGCATCACTTTTATCAGCTCACTCAGCTCAAAAGAAAGAGAAAGAAAATTCACAAAAAAAAGTGAAAAAGAGAGGATTGAAAAGAAAAATTACGGAAAAAAAAGTAAAAGTAGTAAGAATCGTGAGTGATATTTTCGTACAATTAAACGCATAAGAGATCCTTATGCGAAATAAACCCTCAAACACTTCCCAATCCATCTAAGCAGATCCATTCTACCACGAGACATGTAGGAGATTCTTGTCTCAATAGACCTCAAACACTCCTTTGAGCCTAATAAACCCTTCTTTCATAAGCCATTAACCATTAGCCAAACTACTACTTTCTTGAATAAAATCATTTGTCTCATCAATCCTCAAACCATTCCTTTGGCCTCAACATCCTATCCTCCATAAACCCTTGGCTACATTACAATTCTAAACAAGTTCATCCAACCATGAGGCACATCAATTACTCAATAAAATCTCAAACACTCCTTTGAGCCTAAAAACCATTTCCTTCATAAATCATCACCCATTAGCCAAGTTACATCACCAAATCATTTGTCCCATCATCATCAAACACCTCTTTGAGCCCAATTATCCCTTCCTTCATAAATCATTAACCACCGCCACATTACAACCCTCTTGAGTTCGTTACGATCATTGACCGATTGCTTTTGTTTTCTCAAAGTTTTAATTTTAGACAAGTAAGTTTATTTATTTATAATATGTTTGCTCAAAAAAATATATCTCAAAAAAAACAAAAGAAAAGAAAAATCAAAAGGCTTGTACCACAAGATTCATTCAAATTCTGATTATACTAAGACAAGGTCTAGTGATCACCAAGTGTAGTTTTCATCATAGCAAACTCAAGACTATTGTAGTCCGAGAGTCATTCTAAAGATAACCAAAAGTTTATACTAGGATCATCACCTAGATCCTAAAGTGGGGCATCCCTTTCACCATCTATTCCATTTGAACTTGGGGAAATTTGTGCAGTGTCCATCCCATACCACACCCGACCTATAGCCATACCGGACAAACTCCAAAAACCCATAACCCTAACTCAGTCACCTTTCCCAATCTCACTAAAGGCAACCATTCGAAACACCATTCCAAGTGGGCAATCCTGTCATTCTTCACTCCACCTACAATTGGGGAAATTCACCTACACCCATCTCATCTCTCGTTATATTCACGCATGCAAAACCATATCGGGGCAATTTCTCGACCAGTATCCCAAATATACCCTTTCGTAATGCTACTGCTGGTTGGGTCAAATTTGTCCTTACCATAAAACGGGAAACACCATCCTCATGGGTCGAGATAAAATCTCTTGCTTTCCGCCTCTCATTCCAAAGCCAATGCATTCCCAATTCAAAGCATCTTCTACACCCCTAGCTTGTCACCACTAGACAGGGGCAAATCTAAATTGGGGCAGTCCTGCATTTCTTGGCTTGGGAAAACCTACCTTTCATGACCTTGACAAAGACCAGTCAGTCATTCACCCCTTCATGTGCCACAAATGTCCACACCCTAGGTCTTTAGAACCCCAAGTTAACTGACTCATTCATCTATATTCGCACTACTATACATCTTCACAAAAAACAATGCTTGAGAGAGAAAACACAAGTTGATCATATGATGCTAAAGATCCACTTAGGTAACTTTGTGGACATAAACTTCGGTCATCATGGGGCATCATAATGGAAGAGAAAATGAACGAGCTTGCAAATCTGATCAAGTACCTTTTCAAGTCGATTAAATCGTGAGATAACGACCTTGAGATTGCCGAAGTTTGAATCAAAACTAACTTTTCCAAAGAATGATCAATATTCATCTCCGCCTCTCGTATCCAAAGCCTCACATCTCATCATCACAAAAAAATGTTTCTACACCCAATCAATCATTTCATATCATCGCACCATGAACCATAGCATTTGCATTCAATCATTTCATTTGCATCATATTCACATTTGCATTTCATGCATTTAGTACGTAACAAGCAAAAAAAAAAAAACAAAAAGGAAAAAATCATTCCACGGATACCAATCATCGCACGCTGCGTGCACCATTAATTGCATTGCCAAATGAAGAAAGCTTTTCCTCCTCGGGAAGATGCATTGTTAGGTATGCTCGGATAAACACGATAAGTGTCATTCCCTACGTTTTGTTCCTCTAATATCGCTTTAAGCGTTAATCTCATATCATAGCACAGATCACCAAGTTGATCCTCGCGGACCGAGTGGTCCTTCCGAGCACTACGCTCCTTGATGCCCTAAGTGGCCCAGTCGCAACGTCGAGTCGAGCCGGCGGACCTTCGCGGACCGAGTGGTCCTTCGGACTAGTTGTGTCACCTAAGGCACGGTGGGCGTCCTTCATGGTCAACATATCGATTCTAGACACGATCTTGACCCATCATGGCCGCCGAATATAAAGGCCCCCTCGGGCCGTTTAACTAGTACCGTAGCTAGTTGCGCTCCTTCGAGACCACGATGGTCCTTCAATTAAGGCCTGGCGGCCTTCCGGACCACGAGTGGTCCTTCGTGAGCCTTAGTGCTCCTTCGGGTCCTTGTTGACCCTTCATTCAACTCTCGATTAATGCGCCAAGTATTAACCACTCCTCTTATATCTCAAACCCTTCGCTTCCTCTTAAATGGACAAAATTGGCGTCTATTCTATCTTTATTTCTATTTTCACTACGAAAATTTGAATACACTTCACCTTTTCTAGTAAAATATAAATAAAGAGGGGCAAAAGTGTTATACCCCAATTTTGTCCGAGTTCTTTTTAATAGTTTTTATTTTGGACTTTTTCAATCATTTTATTTTGGACTTTTTTGAAAATTACAAAAATAGTAGTTTTTTGCGTATTTTGGTGTTAGTTTTTAGCTACTATTCGAAGGAAATTTCTCTCTCCTTGGACCTCGTTTTTACGATCTGAGCGGTGAAAGTGAAGACATATTTCCCACGAACCCGCTGTAAAAAAATGAAGGCGATCCGACGGTTAACGATTCGAATCGCACTTTTACGATGAGAGGTTTGAGAAAAAGCGGACAAAAAGCTGCAGATTATTGCGAAGGCAATTTCTCTCTCCTCAGACCTCGATTCGACGATCCGAACAAAGGAAAGCGTAGATATATGTGTCACGAACCTGCTGTCAAAAAAGAAGAGCGATCCAACGGTTAACGAATCCGGAATCGCAAATTTACTGGTGTGAGTTTGAGAAAAAGCGAAAATTGTGTTTTAAAGGGAATTGCTTTCTCTACTTTGTTTTAGTCCCACATTGCTCACAAGAAACAAGAGCTCCCTAGCAATTGGATATAAAAGGGGTTGAGAGGTGAAGATTAGAGAGGAGATCATTGGCGGGTTAAGTGATCTATTGGGTCAAAGCGATAGCGGCCCATTTCACTAAAAAAACTTGTCTTTGATCATTTGGGCGCTTTTTGAGTCGGCTTTCCAGATTCTCAAAGCGGTTCTTGCGATCTTGGAGTCAAAATGGACCAGATTGGAGTCAGGTTGGTCGCTCGATCCGATTCGGCACTCGTCGAGTCCGAGTTAGTTTTGTATTTATTTTGTTTATTTTTATATACATATTTATTTATCATTTATTTGTAATATAATTTATTTATTTATTGTTTATGTATATATTTATTCATATTTGTTTACATATATAGTTATTTATTCATTTATTTTTTTTGCCTAGTCTTTATTTAATTATCAGTTTTTATCTTCTTTTTTTTTATTTATGCACAAATTAGTTTATTTCTTCAAAAATTAAATAAAAGACTAAGTCGGTTGTACAACCAAGGTTAGTCATCATCCTAGGACCAATGGTACATGCAGATTCGGTAATCCTAAAAACGTATAAGTAAATAAATAAATCACTTTTTCCTAAAAATAGGGGACTAAGTCGGTTGTACAACCTTGGGTTAGTCAGCGTTCTAGAACTAATGAGATGCAGTTCAGGAGTTCTAGAATACCTATTCTAAAACGGACCCACCTCATATCAAACAATCTTCTCTCAAAAATTCAAAAATCATTTTCAAAAAGTAGGGGACTAAGCCGGTTGTACAATCGGGTTAGTCGCGTCTAGAATCGATGGTACATGCAGTTCAAGGAATCCTAGGACCCCTACACTAAAAAAACACCAACCCACAAACCTTTTTCGGGAAGAACTACGTAGCTTTGATTCCTCCATTGCATCCCAGGAGTGCGTAGGAGCAAGAGTCCACTCTTGTCAAGCACTAAAACCAAAAACTTAAATAAGTCTTTTCTTTACAAATAAAAGGGTAATAATTAAATAAATCTTAATTAATTAGACCATGGATGTCGTGGGGTGCTAATACCTTCCCCACATGTAAGCGACTCGAACCCTAACAATGCCTTATCCTAAACATAAAGGGATTTTCCGAATTTGCCTTAAACTAAAATTTGGTGGCGGCTTCCTTTCAAACTTGAAGAATCCTTTCCGGATTTTTTGGTCGCTACAATCATTAGTGCGAGAAAGACATTTAGCATCGGTTATTTTGCACATTTAGCATCGGTTATCCGTCGTTGCTAATTCAACCGATGCTAAATGTCGACATTTAACATCGGTTTCATGGAGAAGAAATATCCGAGCCTTCCTTACCTCATGATCCACCACATGATAAATGCCATTAAAGCGGACAAACTCCAAAATTCCTTCCTTATGGCAAAAGCCTAACCATTGTGTTCAACCATCATCTCTTTAGCTTTCACGAGAAAGAAGGTATTCTTGAGTCTAAACCTTTCACCTCCAAGAACTTAAAGCTCGTGAAATTAGGTGATGCTCAAGAGATGAGCAAAATGATGGAAAACTCAAGAAGCAAAAGGTGGTAAATGACTGGTGATGATGAATTTCTAGTTGAAACCCTTAAGAGAGAAAAGAGATCAAAGAAGAAAAATGATTACGAGAAGGTTGTAGACCGAGAAGAGTAAAGAAACTCAAAAAGGAAAGGTTGTGCAAGAAGCAATAGCTTAGGAAGATTCCTCAAATCGGCTTGAGAAGAGTGCTCAAGGCACTAGTGACACTAAAAGGACTGTCATTGATAAGAAGAGTGATTCTGCACACTCTATCTTTAAAGGAACCAAGGCTCCATTATCTAAGGTGTACATTAGAAGCAAAACTAGAGGTGTATTCAAGATTTCTGAAGAAGAAGCAACAAGCACATTGTTTGAGAAATTCAACAATGTTGCTTCTAATAAAGAAATGACCACACCGATGAAGGATACCGTGGTGAGAAAGTTGCTAAAGAAGGGACTGAAATCCTCAACATAGAGTCTTCTGGTGAGAAAACAGTTGTGCTAGAAGTTGATCCTTCTCAAGATGTGATGGCTCAAGTGATCACAATTTGTGCTGAGTTGGCTGAAGAAGAGAAGACAGAAGCTTCTAAGAAGAGTGGTAATTCAGAAGAGTGCGAGAAAAAGTCGCTGCAAGAAGGATTTGAGCTAGGGAATGATCTTGATGATGAGAAAAGTGCCAATCTGATAATCTCCCAAGAGAAAAATGATGGCATTATCCTTACCTAACCAAATCCCTCATCACCTCAAGGGGAGTTTATCTTAAACCTTTATCCTCCTTCCACTCAAACACCACTCCCATCCATGTTTCCAGACCAAATGCCAACCTTACCACCCTTCTCACCCTCACTTCATCTACCAAAAACTCAATCCATTCTTCACCCTGCACAAAATGCCCCACCAACTAAACCTTCTCCCATCTGGTTGTCTCAGAATCACTTCACACAACCTTGAATCCCTCCTTGCTGCCATTGATATTGGCACCAACCTATCTCCACTAAAGACCACCAACACCGTCACCTCCTCAAACCTAAACCAATTTCTAAACCAAACTCCACAAACTGACTCACCCCAACCTCTTTACCCTCCTTTCCCTCCTCAGACCATGCCCTCGGATATGCCATCCCAGTTTGGATCTCTTGATTCAACTTTTGCTGCTTTAGGGGAACCTTCTGGCTTTGCCAAGGAGAAGAACACTCTTGAGAAGGGTAATGCTACTGCCAAGGATCAAACTAAAGTTGCTAAAGCATCATCTGAGACACCCAACTCTTCTGCCCTCTTGGAAAAGAGGATGTCCAAAATGAAGAAAATGATGAAGAGAATGAAAGAGTTGTTAGAATATGCTTCAAGGACAAGCTATCATCCAACAAGGCCTTAGGGCTCAAGCTGCTAGGGATGAGAGTTACAGAATTTGGGTCTTGCAACAAGGGGGTGCCAACCAACAATTTCAAAACCTAGGTCCCTTTAGAGCGATTCCACGATGTTCTGGACAGCCTACTTCTTCCTCCTCAGATGGGTCTTCCCCATCTAAGTAGCTATCTTAATCTTTTCCTCTGTCTTCCTCCACCTTTTTGATGTGTGACAAAAGTGGGAGAAGAGTCTAGATTAAGTTTATGGTCTTGGGATATGTTTTGAAGCTTTGTATTAGCAAATATCTGTGAAATTAGGCACTTTTGTTTTGTGAGAAGTAATCTTCTCATTATCTGTTTGTTTGAATTCTAGGCCTCAAGAACATACCTGAAATGTAATCATTCCAATGATTTTTTGATGAATTGAATGAATGTTCTTGATTATGTTTTCTTGTGTGTTACTTTCTGATTTATGCAAATATTGAACATAACTTAAAGACATTAAACTAACAAGCATAAATTAAGGGGGAGTTAAAAAGAAAAATGCCTTTAGAAATTTTTCAAACAAAATCAAAAAACTTAATCCATCTCAATTGAGTTTGTCAAACATCAAAAAGAGGAGATTGTTGAGGCAAAATCCCTAATGAATGTTTTGATGTTCAACAAATCTGAATGATGAGAAGCTTAAGGTTTTTGATCATATGTATTACTAATGCTTCTTGTTGAGTGTTTCATAAGGACAGGATAACACAATCAATCTCAACAAGATACTTGCTTATAAGAAGCATTATTCTAAGAGAAAACATAAAAGAATCATTGCCTACACTATTCTAAGAAAGGAAGCTTCTCAAGTATAAAGACTTAAGATCAAGAACTTTTGGCAATCTTAAAAGAATTCTACATAAGAAGATTCATCATGATTTGTGGCATATGAGAAGGATATCTAAAGAAGATCAAAAGCAAGAAGACTCATGACAAAGAAAATTGAAGAAGATAGAATGCAATATCAAGCTAAGAAGGGTCATGATCCCAAGAAGGGTCATGATCATAAGAATCATGTTAAGAAGAGTGATGGGTCTGAGAAGGGTCATGACAAGAAGAGTCATCATCCTAAGAACTGCATCAACATGAGAAGATTCATCTTCAAACTATAAAGTCATGAGAAGAGTCATAGTGAGAAGAGTCACTGTCAGAAGGGTGATGACAGCTAGAAACAGTCTGTTTCTGCAGAGTGTAGAAAATGACAAGTGGAGCGTATTCAAACGGCTATAAACGGCTAGTTGTTGATGCAACGACTATAATTCTTGGACCAGCAGTTAATATGCAACATCAAGTCTATATAACAACTACTCTGGTCTCCATTGATCTTCAAGAGAGTGGATTAAATTTCTGAGATACAACCCTTCTCACCTATTCAAGTTTTTCTCTTCGATACTGGTTTGCACTAAATCGAAGGGATTCACCTAATCTCTCGAGTATGTTTTAAGTCTTGTGTTGTAATACATTCATGTATATTCTATTTGAGTCAACCAAGCTCTAAGTAATCCCAAAACCCTTTGTAATCAAGAGAACCTTAAATAGGAACCTACCAAGTAGCATGTGTTGTTGTAGGACTTGAGAAGTGAGTGCTTTTGTGTTAAAAGCAGTCTAATAGCTTTGAAGAAGTCTATTAGTGAAGTATCTGATAGGTAAATTTGTGAGAAGAAAACTACCAAGAGCTTTCAACTTGTGTCAAGTGTGAAAGGGTGTAAACTATTTGGAAAATAGTGGAAATCTTACTGGGTGTGAGGAGTGGAGTAGCCCAAGTTCTTTATGGGTGAACCACTATAAATCCATGTGTTATTTACTGCTTTAAGTCTTTAGTTTACTGTTTGAGAAAAACTCCTCTTGAGGAGAGATTTTTGATAACCTGAGAAGAGTCATTTTTGACCCTTCTTAGCAGTAACTAGAACAAGAGTTTTTCAACCATTCTCTGAACCTTCTTAAGGCTATAAAATGTTTTTGAAACTCTTAACATAATACATTATTCACAGCAAAACTCTACTTGAAACAATTGTGAAATAACTGTGAGAAGAGTGAAGGAAGTACTGGCTGATCATTCTTAGTTCTATATAACTGTGAAGACAGTTCAATCACCCTTCTTGGCTCATCTAATTAACTAAGAAGATTGTTTCTATATAACACATAACACTCACTCTCTTGATTCTCAATAACTCTTGTGAATCAAAGTCTCTTTATTTCAGGACAATTTTAAAAGGGTCACAATTCTAACCCCCCTTCCTTGTGACATTGGTGACTTCAGATTGTACTACACTCCCTAATCATCTCATCTTCATTGAATAACTGATGTATATTTGACCTATATTCCATTAACCTAAACCCTACTCCTTTTGGTATTATAGGCCAGATATATCAGTTATTCAATAAATCTGAAACTGTAAAATTTTCTTATAATATAGACCGAAGGAAAAATATTAACTAAATCGCGCGTAAAGATGCTTCCTCACACTGACTTATACTATTTCAACCCTACATCGAATAGTATAAGTCAGTGTGAGGAAAAATATTAACTAAAAATATTGGGGCGTTCCTAAATTTCTAGATCTATCGCTCCCTCCCCATTGGCTTCATTGGGTACAACGTTGATGCCCAGTTGACCACATAAATATAAATATGGTTATAAAATTGATTTTTATTATTATTAGCTGGAAGAGAAAAAAGAAAGGGTAAGGTTAAATTAACTTTCCAAGAGGCATAAAAAGATATCCAAAGCTGGGGCCTGATGGGTGAGGAGGGAACAAGGGAGGTGGATGCCACCAACCATGAGGCTAAGCAAGAAGGGGTAAGGGGGGGACAGACAACAAAAGAATACACATAGCCAGCCAACCAAGATCTACAAACTGCAAATGACAATCTAATCAAAGTGTGTATGTGTGTGTGTGAAAAAGATGCTTCCTCACACTGACTTATACTATTCGATGCATGCATAGGTCACCTTCAAGAAAATAAGAGAGGAAAAAGATAAAAGAAGTTATGCATGGTTAGGGAAGGGGACCATTGAGAAAGAAAAGATAAATGGGATCCACAACATTTAGTATCTCACATGAGGCCAGCCTAGATGCAGTTCAACCTTTGTGTTGTCTCATTGATGTCATCAAATGGGATGGGGGAGTTATAATGATATTTTTATATTATATTATATGGTACCAAATAATACTATCTATCTTTGTTTGTAAAGATGTTGGTACCAATTATACGTGTTTGACAAAGAACTTTTTGTGTACATTTCCACAAATACTTTAAATTAAAGATGTTGGTACCAATTATACGTGTTTGACAAAGCTATATGGTTATTATTGTACGTATGGATGTGAACGTATTTGACCAAGTAGTGTGTGTGTGCGTGTGTGTGCGCGCGTGCGTGCGTGCGTGTGTGTGTGTGTGCGCGCGCACGCGCTCGGTCTATTAGGCCAAAAAGTGGGTTGGGCAAACCCAATTCTCATCTGAGTAGTGTTTTGTGTAGCCCAACCCAAACCAAAATACTAGGTCATAGGTCGGTCCGCAACCAATCTAACTTTAAGAAATAAAATCATAAAAATTGTTCAATGAAACAAAAAATAGGGCAATTGCTTTTCCCACTCCTCCTACTCTTCTCACACCACAAACAAATTTTATTCCAAAAATAACGCTCTTGCAGGACGTGATTAGTGACGGTTCGAATGGCTTTGTTCAAACACGTTCGAACGCATGCATCCGTGTTAAGGAATATTGGTGAATGTGGTGTGAGGGTCCATTATTGTTGCCTCGGTTAACAGCATACGAACAGAATAAAATAGGGTGTTCGAATACGCCTATCTGAACCGGTGCGATTGGTGCCATTCGAACCTATTAAATTTCGCAGAAGAGGGTGTGTGTGTCAATATTTAACATACTCGGATGACTCTGTTCGAACATGTTCGAATGGCCGTGTTCGAACAGGTGATTTTTTTTTGTAAAAAAAGACGTTTTGTCCATTTCATTATTGGTCTTTTGGCCTTTTCCCAACCTCATGGACTGTGTTTTGAGTAGGAGGGGGAGTGAGAAAAGCAATGCCCCAAAATAGGCCTAGTTTGGCCCATGAGTCAACTGGACTGGGCCAAAATGACTTGATTTGATCCTCAACCTCTCTATTTAATGAGCTCAGCCCAACCCAAAACATTGAGCTTTGGATCGCGCTCCATTGGGCTAGTCGAAAATTTACAGCTCTAGTGATTGACCACAATCTAAACTTCTTCTCGCATAGTACTGGTCTCGAATATAAGTAAAATGATACTTATTTTTATGGTTTAAAATATAAGTAAATCTAAATAATTTTACTTTATTTAATGTCATTCCTATTGTATTCTCTAGTTATTTCATATTTTATTTTTTTTGTGACCCATTTAATTCTCTAGAAATAACTTCTCAAGGAAAATTGAATAAAATAAAACAACTCTTTAAAAATGCAATTTTGGTTGTATAAAAAAATTTAAATAAACTAATAATTTTTTAATTAGTATAAAAATAGTTAGCTAATTTTGCTTACACTTGAGTAGGGAGTGAATATTTGACTAGATGTATGTAATTTTTTTAAAAGTATATTTCGTTTTTTTCCTACTTTTAGTTTTTTTTTGACAAGATTCCTACTTTTAGTTATCTGTACCCAAATTAAGATATGATTAATTTGTTTGGGTTAAGTAAGAAAATATATTTTTAACACTAATTATTTGCAAGTTTCTATAGACACCAATTTTGGCCATCTAAAACACTCAATAATTATTAAAGGACATACTTAAAAAAATTTGGTCAATCATACATTTTATTTTTAAAATAATTATTATTGTGAAACAAAACAAAAAAATCAAAAATAAACTAGATACATCAGTTATTCAATAAACTTAAAGTTGAAATTTTTTCTTATAATAAGGACCGGAGCGACTAGTCCTATAAGTAACTACATCATTCTGAATGGTGTGTCAAATCAAATCAATAATTTGAGTCACAGTTAGCTAGTTGTGGAGTTGCCAATTTCTATTGTTAGCTCCCACCTACCGGGAACCCAATATTGAAAAATGAGATCAGACCCCTACAAACAAGCAACAACAATGGCCATTGTTATTAACTTGCTATGTTTCCCTGTTTTACTCTGTCGGCTTCCCATTATGTTCCACAGTAGTAGTAGTAGTTTTCATATTTCACCAGTAATAAAAAATGGCCCAATGAATGAACTTGAGCTTGTATTGGACCTCCAAACACTTTTTTGAAACTAGGTTGTTTTGACCAAAAAATAAGACCCATGCTTCTTACACACCCTCTCCTACTCCCCACCCACTACCCACCCCTCAAAATTCCTAAAATACCCACAGTGGTTCGGATCTTAACTATCGATCTGGTTCGATTGTTAACCATCGAACCAACTCAGAATAATTTTGGGGGTGTGTCTGACCATTTAACGTACTCGGTAGTTAGCGACTGAATCAGTTCGGTGCTAATCTACTGAACCCTTTCTATCCCGCAAAAAAATTAAAACACACGCGATTCATTAATGGCAACTTTGTCTTTTCACGCATGTGGATAGTGGATGTTGAGTAGGAGGGGGTGTGTAAGAAACATGGGCCAAAAATAAAAACTAGGTTGTGGAATTTGGGTCTTAAAGCATGGGCCTAAATCAAGCAACCACATTGACCAAATTGCTGGAAAATGGTCAGCCAATGTGTATTGTTCTATTTTTTTCCTAGTTTTTTTTTCTCTAAACTTCTATCTTTCACATTCCTTTTCAACCACAAATACAGTGTTCGTTATTTTCCAGAAAAATTTCTCTTCCGATGAATATTATCTCCTCCCAAAAAATCAAGAAAGGGAGAAGACGAAGCACGAAAAAAATAAAAAGAGATAAAAATTCATACCAAAATGTGAAGAAAAAAAATGTAAATATGGAGAAGAATTGAGATGAAAAGGATAGTGAGGATCGTCATAATTTTCATGATAAATAGATAAGATCAATTGATAAGATTCTCGAAGATTCAATGGAGAACCTAGAGGAGCACCATGCTCTAATTATCACAAACTACCGCCTTGACCCGTGTGCTGCACGGGATAATAACTATAGTTAATATGAATTTTTGTTGGGTAAAATTTCTTTCTTAAATTGTAACATGAGAAAACATTGTTTAAATTGAAAGTAAGTATGACTTAGAAAAATATGTAATAAAAAAAGCAATTGCAAACTTAAAATAAACTCTGAGTATGTACATACTTGTCACAAAATTATTATTTTTTTACCCAAATCGATTTTGTTGAGAAATAAACTCTGAGTATTTGAATGGTTAATTTTATTTTTCAAACACTAAAGTATCCCAAAAACACGCTGGTTAACATCACACTTTATGTATTATGTCACGAAATTATTTTTTTCCACCAAATTGGTTATCGAGGCACAAATTTGCATATAGTTGAATTGTAGAATTTATTTTACAAATACTAAACATAAAAAAAACACACTATTTAGCATCGCACTTGACATATTTTGTTTTGAAATTGTTTTTTCACCAAACCAATCACTGAAGAACAAACTTTGTGGTATTCGAACAGTTAAAAAATTTTCGATAATGAGTAATGAACTTTGAGTATTTGAACGGTTAATTTTTTTTGAAACACTAAAGTTTCTCAAAACCCGATACTTAGCATCAAACTTTACGTATTTTTTCACAAAATTATATGTCTTGTTCGCCAAACCAGTTTTTGAGGCACAAATTTTGCAATTTTGAATAGTTGATTTTTTTTGCGAACTCTGCATCAAAAAACACACTATTGCGAATACTAAAGCATCAAAAAACACACTTTAGCATCGTACTTTACATAAATATGTTATGATTTTTTTTTCACCAAACAGGTTACTGAGGAACAAACTTTGCGTATTTCAATAGTAAAATTTTTTTGACTGTTTAAGTACCCCAAAACACACTGTTTTGCATTGTACTTTACGTATTTTATTACAAAATTACTATTTCCTTTCAACAAACCAGTTATTGAGGAAGAAATTTTGCGTATTTGAACAACTATTTTTTTTTCAGACTCTAAAGTACCTCAAAACAAACAGGCTAGCATCTCACTTAACATAATTCATCACGAAATTAATTTTCATTTTTCACCAATCCGATTATCGAGGAACAAACTTAGCTTATTTATTGATCTAATTTTTTCCTAAATTTTAATGTATTCTTACAAATATGAAAAAACAAAGAAAAAAATGAGGGGGTGAGGGTGAGGGGAGGGGGGTAGGGGAGGAGGGTGGGAGTTTTGGGGGAATGGAGTTGGAGACTCCTAATAATTATATATAAGACCGAAGACGGTGACCGTCCAGATGGATGGAGCCAATCTTGATTTCTATGGAAGGTGGGGACAATGTTTTAATTTATATTAAAGAGGTTCTATGGAAGGTGGGGGAAATGCTTTAAGATATATTAAAGACAAAACTTAAGTGTCAATGTTTGTGTAGAGTTTACAAAATCAAAAGAAAGAGCAAAGATGACAATAATTGTTTTAAGGCCAAGATAGAGACTACACATTAATAGTACATTGCTTAATCATAAAGAAAATTAGTGAGAGAGTTATCCATAGAAAATGGCTTGACTTCTGTGATAGTGAATAACACCAATGCTTCAGGTTCTATGGAAAGAGGGGGCAATGCTTTAGGTTATAAGAGGAAGATTAGATTAATAGTAATTGAAGTCAAAGTTTAAGATTGTCGAAAAAAAATAATTTGTGTTAAAGTTAGAGTAAACGGTTACCCCATATTAAACAATATTATCATAGAATAGACACGTTTAATCAAATATGTTAAAATACGAGCCGTCTAAGATGAATATTGTAACACTGTATTGAGTATTTGAACAGTTAGTTTTTTATTGAATCGTAAAGTACCACTAAAATATAAAATTTGGAGAGAGAGAGGGGAAAAGGGAATAAAAATATGAAGGAAAAAAAAGTAAAAAAATGGGGAAAGAGAGTTTGGAGAGGAAAAAAAAGAGGAGGGTAGGGGGTGGGTGGGTGCGGGGAGGGGGGAAGGTGTTTGGCGCATTTTAGGGGAGGGTCCACGCCACGTGGCGTGAAGACTCCTCCGGAATTATAGTTTTGGATTTGCAAAGGATTATAATCAATTCCTATCTTTATTTTTTGGTCAAATCTATTCCTATCTTTGAAATTCATCAATTAAACAAGGCTCGTGCTTCTTACAACCCCCCTCTACTCACTAGACACCCTTTTTGGTGTGAAAAGACCAAAAGCCCTTAGTGAAAATTGGTTTTTATTTTTTCTTAGACATTAAGTACGGTTCGGCGCACGCGTGATCGACCCAGGTCGAATCTGGAAGCACCGATCCTGCTAATTTTACGCAGACACCCCCATATTGGGCAAATTAACAGTTTCGACCAAGCGAGGTCGAACACGGTTGAAGCGTGTGAGGTCAAACGGTCGCGATGATGTTTTTTTAAAGAGTGGTTAACCGAAACTACCCTGAACGATAAAATAACAATTTCGCAACGATAAAATAAGTAACTTTTAACAAAAACCAAATATAGATAGATAAGTGCAATCAGTACAGGTACAATCCATGCAAAAGAAAAAGTAAAGAAGACATAGAATTCAATCCAAGGCAATTACAAGATACAACTACTGTCGCTGCCTCACCCTGGGCTGGGAGACATCCGTAGCATGTGAGACACAGCTAAAGCTCCTAAGCCCCCTCTTGAATGGATTTTCAATTGCCTTCAACCTCTCCACAATCTTCCAGCCACGGGTCCAATGGCGGATCTTGAACAAAAAGTTAGGATGGGCCGCTTGTGAAAGAAACATGGAAAATATCATAATTTTAAAATGCTGAAAATATTTTTTCAAAAATTATCAACCATCTATTCATAATTTCTAATTCTAATATAAGATATGTGATAATATTAAAAATATGAATAAATTTATACTCCAAAAAATATAAAAAATATATAACATACATTTGTTTTATATATATAGTGTTACATATTACCTATACATTGTAATAAAACACTATTTTTTCGTGATTGTAAAAAAAATTATCTATACCAAGTAAAATATTATTTATGAACATATTTTAGTCAGATATGATATATATTATGAAGTTGTAAACGTGATAGTAATCGAACTACTGGGGTAGTGGTAAAGTTTGGATGCGTAGTGCCCTGGTTTTGGGTTCAACATCCGGAGCCACAGACATAACTTTAAACCGCTGCGCCACAAGATAATCGTTGTTAGTTACGCGAAACGCTAATATATATTTAATATATGAGATTTATAAATAGGGGTATTGTGGTAATTTCACATTTTTTGGGGCGGGTCGTGGCCCTCCCCAGCCCTAAAGATCCGCCACTGCACGGGTCCCACGTGGAATCCCAGCACTTTCCTGCACGTGCTCCATCTCATCATACAGGGCAAGGGTCTCAGGCAAGGCCTATAAGGCAGTAAAAAAATACTTTAATCACAAAAGAAAGTTAAATAAAAAATGCAAACAAAAACATTGTAACACTAAACTAAATCATCATACCTCTCTAAACTCTGCAGCAAGCAAGGGGTAGTTGTCTGGTGTCAAGTATGGGTGGGATACAGTCCTAAACCAGGTAAAGTACTTTGGGACTGTGGCTGGCATCCCAGGAACAACTCTCTCACCTTCAGAAATAAGGTGCACATTGAAATCCAGCCACGCAGCTTTAGCTTGATCCTTAGTGACTACCGTCCGTCCAGTGGGCTTAGGGTCCTCTGGAATGCCCTGTATCCACCCAAACTGTCTAACCACCCGATCGGGGTTATATGCTACCATAGCCACACCATGACGCAGATGCCCTTTAAAATAGGTAACCCCAGCCACAACTCTGTGATATGGGTTCACAAATGGCATCCATGTCACCTCCTCCGACCTGAGATGATCCAGAGCTGCCTTGAAACCCACCAATGTCCCATCAGCCCTCTTTTACTCCCACCTCTTAGCTCGTGGCTCCTCTCCAGTGTACCCGTTTGTCAACCACTTCGTACCAAAGATCTGCCCCCAGAAATGTTCGAAAATCCAGGCCTGTGATAAAAAAGCGAGTTAGGGATTGAACAACATACAATAAACATAAACTTATACTAAGTGAAATAAAAATTGAAATAAAGTCAAGTACCTACAGGAGAGTGAAAATCCAGCAATCTGATTTGTCTTAGGGGAGGAGGCATTCGTCAACTACTGGTATAGATTAGCCAGTGCCATAGCTCCCCAACAGTAGTTACTAGCCTGCTCTATATCTCTGACCATGTAGAGCAATGCAACCTTCACCTTGTTGGCAGACTTGTCACAAAATAAGGTCTTGCCAAGCAAGATGAACAAGTAGCAACGGGCTGCATCCAACCACCTCTCTGCCGCAATGGCATCATTGCAGACTTTCTTCAACCAGGTCACCTTCACACTACATCCTCTCACACTACATTCCTACGCCTCGATCTTGCTAGGCTCTACCATGTCATAAAATTCCCTAGTGACAGGGATATGGAGGAGCTGTGAGACATCATCCAGGGTGATGGTCATCTCACCAACTGGAAGGTGGAAGTTGTTTGTCTCACTGTGCCATCTCTCCACAAAAGCAGTACCGAGGAAGTGGTTGATGGTAGCAAACCCCACATCATGAAGGGGCAACAGACCAGACTGAGTAACGTAAGGAACAATCGTTGGATGCATATGAAAATCATTCATAGAATGATTATGAAGTTTCTGCTTACCCCCCTCAGTAGGACGCTCCTACATTTTTCATTATAAAACAAACATACTCAGTAATTGTAAATGCAACTTAATATTAGAAACATAAAATGTTAAGTAATTGTAAACTTACTAGGTCGTCCCATATGTTCCTGGCAATGTGGGAACCATAAGCATATAGAACCGTACGATCATCTGGTCCTCCCGGATAAGGGAATGTGCATGATCTGTCTGGAGCAGGAGCATCAGGAGCAGGAGCATCAGCTGGCTCAGGCTCGTCAACATCAGCACGAAGATCAGCCTGAGAAGATGTAGAAGGCCTATCTTGAGAAGTGGATGGGTGATGATGAGAAGTGGATCCGCGAGCATGAGAACTGGATGGCACATCCAACTGAGCACCATCATCATCATGCTCTATATCATTGGCTCCAGCATGAGTGTCTATATCATCAAAATTCACTGCTGCCTCCTGTGGAGGGTCAACCTCAACAGGGTTCCCGCGTGCACGTCCACGTGGCATCCCAAGAGTCCTCCCTCGGCGCACGGAGGCAGTGGGACGAATCATGTCGTCTACCTGCCTCCCTCCCTCGGGCTTCCTCTCTCCATCAGTGCCACGTCCACGTCCTTGTATCAATGTGTTAGCCATACTGTAAAGAATCAATTGAAATGTTAAAAAGCAGTACAAATCAGTCAAAATCAGCATACAACAACAATTAGGGGTTCGACCGTGCCAGATGCGAACCCAAACGGAGCACGCTCGATCGAACACCCCCTAACAGGTTCGATGCACGCTCGATCGAACTGCAACTAAACAGTTGCATCAATAGGGGGTTCGACGCACGCTTGGTCGCCCTAGATCGACCGCTGCAAGGCCAAACCACCCAAAAACAGCGAAAAAAATAAGATAAAACGCGAAGATGAAGAAGCGTACCTAGAAGTGGATGGACGGTAATGGCGTTGATTCTTGATGGAAAACGAACGAAAATGATGGATTGAAGTTGAAGGGGTGTGGGGTTTGGTTGTAGGGTAGTTTTTAGGGAGAATGTGAATGTGTGGGGGTGTGTGAGGGTGAGAGGGACTAGATAGGGGGAAATTCTAATTTTAAATTAGGGATATTTTGGGAATATTACGTGGTTTGGGGTGTCCAGTGAGTAGCTAGGGGGTTGTATGAAGCATGGACCTTAACAATGTTTGTAGGCCAAAATTTGCATGGGCTTTGCAAAGGAAATGCCTATGAAGACCCATTTTACAAACAAATGAATTGGTGTAGTTTGCTAGCTACATCATCCTCAAATTTCCTGATTACAACGCTATAAAAACTAAAAGAGTCTTAAGAAACTTATTGCAACTAAAATTTAAATACGTATTAAAAGATAATTCCTAAAATTATTCTAAAGTGAGTGAATTAAGATTAATATCTTCGCTTCTCTTCTTATCTTCATTCTTGAACCTCAGCATAAGTTCTAACAGAAGCTCTATGGTAAGCTCTAGTTGAAGATCACTTGCAAATTAAGAAAGATGATAATTCATTGTTTATTTAAAAAACTTCTGATGTATAACCTCTTCTCCACTTTCAACTCTACTAAGCCTTAAATCAATCATTAGTAATTGTTATTGCTTACCTTCTATCTACAACTAGCTAACATAGATATTTTTCAATCATCTACGTACATTTGCTATCTATAAATAAATCATATGTTAGTTGTAAATAGGAGATCCCCTAGAGTTTCCAGATGCGCCAAGTATGGTTCTCATGAGATCTCAGTTTTTAGTTGTAAAGATCAGACAAGAATTTATGCTTTGGCTAATAACAGTGGTATTTTTACAAGTTACTTTCCACATGCTTAATGTGCTTGGGATCAAATCAATTACTTTTGTCTCACTCTCTACTATTATTACTTTTGTCTCACTCTCTTTTTTCAAGATTTTGATCTTGATCTAATTTTGCGGGTCCAAGGGTGTTTGATGATTGTCACATAAAAATGAGTATGTGTTGATGCAACGATCATACTTTGCTTGACATTGATGCTTCCATGATTGTAACAAAGCACCACGTCTCCATATTTGCCAAACTTAGTACTACCATGCTTGGTCACCATCGCATCGCCCATATCTTCAAATTCTAGATCCTCGAGGCTATCGAATATATATATATATATATATATATATATATATATATATATATATATATATACACTAGTATTCAAACCGTGTGCCTCTCTGCAGTAATATTTTTTGTTGAATAATTTTTAAAAATCATTTTTATATTATATAATTATAATTATTATTTGTTATATAAAAAAAGGAATATTGTATAATAATTATTGAAAATATTTGTTGAAAATTTGATTTTTGATATTGTGATATGCTTTATGCAACAATATGTTATAATAGTTAAATAATTTTGTAAACATAAGAATACGGTTAACTATATTAAAAAACATAATTATAAAAATTCGAATGCGTAGGCCCGTGCTAGAAGTTTTAGTTTATCATATATGGATATTAAAATTTTGAATAAATTTTATGTCGCTAAGTTTGTAAAACCATTTATGTGAAAATTTACAATATTCAGAACTCATTAAAATATCATTTAACATTATACCTCCATCGACCATTTACATTTTTTGGCGCTAATTTTCTAAAACCATTTATGTGAAAATTAGTTTATTTGTCATATATTTGTTATTCATATATGTAAGCCCGTGCTACGCACGGTGTATAGTTAATCAAAATATATGGCGAATAATTTTTTTTATTAATATATCCCTTTAGAAAGTTAAAAAATAATGTTACTGCATCTATAACATTTGAAACAAATTTGTGTTGCTACATAATAAATAAAGATTTAAATGGTAAAATAGTTATATGAATTAAATTTTTATATGATAAATAGATTTTAAATAATTTTTTATACAAAAAACTCCTATTGAGGAATATGAATGAAAATTGAGAATAATAAACAAAACTCCAAAACATGTAGGCATAATAAGGTCAGTGCTACGCGTCGTATATAGCAAAATATGTAAATGTTAAAAATTATATTGATATGAAATTTTATCAATTTTTTTTCTTAGTAAGTTAAATAGTAAATTTATACCTAGTGTTAAATACTTTATTTGTACAGTAAGTTATAATTAATGTTTTATAATTCTCTCACACTTTCATCTAAAAGGTATTTAAGAGACACTAATAAACAAATATACCTTCATTTTTTAACTAATTGACCAAAAAATAAATGAAATTTGTTTATTAAATAATAGTTCAATTTATACCATGATGTATTTATGAGACACTAATAAACAAATATACCATGATGAGTAATACATTAGGTATTTAAGAGACACTAATAAACAAATATACCATGATGAGTTATTATTTAACTATTTC
The DNA here is from genome assembly GCA_020916435.1 of Oxytropis ochrocephala. Lineage (NCBI taxonomy): Eukaryota > Viridiplantae > Streptophyta > Magnoliopsida > Fabales > Fabaceae > Oxytropis > Oxytropis ochrocephala. Next base: position 85,162,898 of record CM037093.1, on the reverse strand, counting down.
AAATGAAATTTTTTTCATAAAAAAAATGAAATGTAATTTCTTCCTTTGTATCTTTGTATAGAATACTTATCTCTACATTAAATGTCTCAATTTAGTTAAAAAAAAATTCAATGTTAACAAAAACTCATTACACTCAACTACATGATTATTCATCTCGGGTAGCTCAGTTGGTGTAGAAACATTATCTTGCATCACATTCACGAAAGATTGAAGTAGAAAAATGCAAAGTTATTTATTGCCCAATAAAACAATCAGTAGAGACAAATAAATTATATTTTAATTGAATTACACCACTTAACTAATATCCATGAGCCTGTAAAAGACCCAATATCTAACCAATCTATAATTTTGTTCAAGGTAATTAGTGAAAGCAGTGGCTTAACGATTTCAATAAGTTCTGGTGACCACATAAACTGCATGACTCATCCATAATGTTAGGAGACTTCGTTCTATAAGCTCCGAGGTGCACAAAAATAGAAATGATAAATTGTTAACCACAACATTCAGAAATGTCCCCACACCCACTTTCACAATTCATCTGCTCTGTTATATAATAACTGGCACATTGTGTCTTCAATGAACCATTGTTTACTTCTGATGCAAAATACATCTACACAAAAAAATAAAACTAATTCACATGATGTTAGCAACAATGGAAATACATATCAACTGGAAGTAAGTGCATTAAATCAGGGCAATCCCTTTATGTGGTTTAATGAGAGCAAAAGACTCACCAAGACCATAAAAATGATCAGAACGATGAAGCACTGATAAAGAGAGAAGAAAATTCTCGAGGCAAGGGAAAAGGAAGATGAGAAAGAGGAAACACTTGTAATATTATTTTTTTATTTCTCATCATTGTATTAATTTTTCTCATGAGTTATTACAATTGATTAGCTAAAATTAAAAAGTAACACTTTCAGCATTATTCTTTAAGAGTAAAACGGTGTCTAGTACAAATCAGAAATGCTTGAAAGAGTCGTACCCAATAAGTTTATCAATAGCTGTTAAAAAAGATTATTAGTTACAAAATTGCTCAAAAGTTGACACATTAAATATTACAAAAAAAATGTTATTGATTAAAAAATTGCTATTTGAATCTAATGGTAAAATGAAATATTTTCCTTCAAATTCAAGTAGCGATGGTTAGTGGTAGCAGTGCCCAAACTCATGTTACAAATTATGACGCCGGCTCTTCCGACGACCTTATGCCTTCCTGCGACAATATTAATCTTTGAAACTACAAAAAATGATATGTATAAAAATTAAGGAAGGACTAAAAACTTAACTAAAACGAAGAAATTAAAAAAAAACAGTATAACAAATAATGTTCACCTTTAGGAGATGCGAAATTCATAGCAGAGATAACCCAAATAGGAAATCATGAAAGAAAGGGATAAACTAAAAACAAAAATGAAAAAAAAAGTCCTAAAGTCAGTCAGGAATCAAGACAGAAATAAACAAAGAAGGAAAATGAAAGTAGAGCAAAGACCATGAAGAGAATAGAAATAAGGAGTTATATCCCTTGAGAGTAATGAAGAAGTGGAAGAAGAAACCAACATTCTGACTTCGTCTTCTGAAAGTGACAGCAACATACAACACAATAAATAGAGATATAAATTCTCTAGCAAATGGAGAGAGAAGGAGACTAAGAGGGAAACACAAAATACATAGAAATCGAGAAAGGAAAAAAGGTTAGGATGTACCTAAACGATCAGGTGTCAGAGACTCTGGATTTGAAGTTGTGACTCCTTCTTTTCCATCAGATTTTTGCTCCTATATAGGATGAGTTTACATTTCAGTTTCCACTTAAAATCGATGGCACAAAGAAAAACTCAGTTCCTGTTTGAAGAAGGAGAAAATTTCCTCTTGCTGAAAAGCCATGACAGCAAGAGAGAATATTGAGTTTTATTTAGAAATACAAAAAAAATGTTTTGAAGTATGAACTTTCAGATAGTCTTTAAAAGTAATAATTGTGTTCATTTATATGGACAATTTTTTTTTTTAAGATTTATGTTAAGAGAAAACATTTGAAACGAAACAATATTTTGAAATTAATAATATGAGTTTATTTTGTTTCGTAACGTCGAAAAAAAATTGAATTCATTACCGTTTGTTTTATATGTCTCTTAAATATTTTTGGGACGTTTCTTTTGTAGTATTTTTAGAAAAAGTCATATTTTGGAAATGATAAAACTTACATGAGAAGCTTGCACTAATAATATTGAAATAAATAGGAAATGCCTCTAGAGATTACACGTATTAGAAAATTAAATGAGTTTATTTCTAAATGTTAATAGTGTATATATATATATATATATATATATATATATATATATATATATATATATATATATATATATATATATATATATATATATATATATAGTGTAGGACTCGTGCGATGCACGTGTATACATTACCTTTTAATCAATTAATTTGTAAATGAAATTTGATCTATGCATGTTGTATATAAATTTAGTGGCATTGTATATTAGTAGTTTAAAATTAGCGTAAAAAAGGAGTTTATAATTTAGTATTGAGTTTAATTGAATTAAAGTAATATTTTGAAATTTCAATTTAAATTATTTGGATCCGCATGTAACATTAACTATCATTGGTTTGAGTATTTTTGAAAGTTAGTTTGGTATCTTATTTTTCAATGAAGCTTACGATAGTCATAATAGTTAATGGATTAAAAGTGGTGCAAATGCCAATATCGCTACCATTGTGTTGGTAAACCGCCTGCACTCCACCTAATACCCCTGTGGGTTTTTGTGAGTACATGATTTTGTGGGTAACACTATCACATATTCGCAGGTACCCATACCCACGGGTGTCTATTAAGTTAATTGAAAATGATTTCTATACAATAAAATATAAATTTTCACACAAAATTAGCTTCTTTTTTTAATATTATTTTTGTTATTCATATAAGGGAATTGGGTATTATTATATTAGCTGATAAAAGGAAACGAAAAACTTAAATTTTTTGTAACTAAATGTTAAACATAAAAACTATTTAATCGCGTTGGTGGGTACGTGCACGGGAGGAGATTCTCTAAATTGAACTTTTCACTTAACACTCTCAAGTGTTAAATCTACACCATTCAATCATCTTTATCACTTATTTTAATATATCTCTCCAACTTTTTGTCTTTTATTTAATGAGTGGTTCAGATTCAACTACACCATAAAGTCATGGGAGAGAATCCATTTCCCGCACAGGAGGAGACTCTCTCAATTACTCATCTCTGTCCTATTAATAAACGGCTAATACAACTACACTCAATTTCCATTTCGTGTACGCACATGCACTAGTAACTCATTACTCATCTCCGCCTTGTTAATAAACGGCTAATACAACTACATGTTTATTTTACTCGTGAGTAGAGTTTAACTACATTCCCCATGCCTATTTGTAACACTCTCATATTTCTATCTAGTAGAAATACTAGAGTGCACCGTTTAACATACATCAGAGATACATTTTCCTGCTTAGATATACATCTTTACAAGAATAACGGAAATGATTATAACTTAAAATAAATTCAAGTCATAATCGGATACAAAGATAACAAGGGGAAACATAAACATGAATGGAAGAACTAAATCTCCAATCTTCTATCCGAGCATGCCACCTACTTGTGCCATACAATCTTCTTCTTTCCCTGTTTCGATATAATTTATATACCGAATCTAATTCAATCTATGATATTTTATAATACCATATTATCATAAGTATAAACTCATGAAATCAATCCAGTCAACATTTAAGTTACAAAACATTTGGTTCCCACACGTACTCTAGGTTTTACGGTTTTTCAATAGTTTTGTAAATTCAACCAAACCAAACCAAACATCTAAAAGCCACATTCAAAACATAGCAATATCAATCCAATATTAATCACAGTTGGTTGGGAAAAGGATTAGAGAAGTTTGGAGTCGAAAGGAGCGTCGAAACGAAGAATCGGGACTCGGAAATACACTTCGCTTGTTTTTGTTTCGTTTCTCTCTCCGTTCGTATCCAAACCGTGTTCCAATCCAATTACAACCTACAAACAGAACATATGACACCAATTTTCAGAACAAGCCACCATCAATCACAAACAATCACATCAAGTAATTCATTTCGAGAATCGGAATGACACAAACCGCTATTTTAACACACGACATGAGTGCAGAGTTTCCTACAGCAGTGCACTTACTTCGGCGAATTATTTAAAATAGCAAACGACATCGGATTTCCACAAACGACCACTCATTGAAAAGATCTCTGAGTGTAGTTTCTACATGTAATATCCATTTTTCAAAACAAGGCTCCAGTTGATACAGTTTTTAAAAATACTACACTGATGTACAAAAATCAGACAGAACTTTTTGCCCAACTTGCAACTCAATTTTCGGTCTCATTTCTTAATTAAATTTGGTGAAACCAGTGCCTATTCCGTAGGTAATTAAGTCTACTTTCCAATGAAACAAGAATCATTCAAAACGGAGTTCAAATGAGAACACACGACCTGAAACACTGAATCTATATCCAATTTAATTCCAGAAATTTGACCTAACTTTGGAGACTCATAACTCGAGCTACACAACTCCAAATTGAACCAAACCAGTGCCAAAACGACCGGCGTTAAGTCTACTTTCAAACATAATCAGTCACTTAATTTTTGGACTAACAGAACAGTCCCAGTTTTAAAAGAACCGAACCTGTGTCCAGAATTGCTAAATCAGTGAGTTCGTGACCAATTTGCGGTTTTTGCGACTCGAAATTTACGAAACGAATACACTTTCAATGATAACAGAAATTTTAGGGATGTTACAATCACCCTAACTTGGGAATTTTGTCCTCAAAATTGAACAAACATACATCAAGAGAACAAATACGGATATCTAGTCCGCATATCGTCCTCCCATTCCCACACACCACTTTAACAATTGGAATACAGGTTCAGCTATACGGTAGGCTACTATCCCAATACACTCGATAAGTTGGAAAGATCCAATATACCGAGGACTGAGTTTTCTTCGTCTGCAATGCTCTTCCGGTACAATGGTTGATGAAACTCTTACAATATAAGATTACCAGATTCACATCCTAATGATCTTCTCCTTAGGCCAGCATAATCCCTTTTTGCGACTCTGAGCTATTCATCAGTTCTCACTATATACACAGAATTTTCCAATTCCTAATTATGAGTCGAGATAGTTCTCCTCATGGGCGTCTCTTACATGGATGCATCAGCTACCACTTGTTGATGCAACATCATAACACATCCTAAACCTTTCCGAGGCGCCACTGTACATTTGAAATTCTAGAGACGGTTCCAAAAGAATTTGGATAAGAGCAGAAGTCAATCTCTTTTACAACTCTAGAGGAAACATTCTTCACAATTAGAATCCCATTCAAACGGCTAACCTTTACAAGTTAACCAAGTGAGTGAAAAATTACTGCCACTCCTGACTGGGATATCACATGTCCCAGATACTTCACTACAAACATCCAAAAATCACACTTCAAAGGTTTGGCATACAACTTCTTCTCTCAGAGTACATTCAGAACAATGTGGAGATGGTGATCATGATCCACAATGGTCTTACTGTACACCAAGATGTTATCAGTGAAAATATCAACAACTAGTCTAAGTACGGGTGGAAAAACTCAGTTCATGTAATTCATGAATACCATAGGAGCATTAGTTAGACCAAAGAGCATCACTACTCACTCGTGATGTCCATATCTAGTATGGAAAGCTGTCTTCGGAGTAACTAAAGCCCTAACCTCTAATTAAAGATAACCCGACCTTAGACCAATCTTTGAAAACACTGCTGCACCTCGAAGCTGATTAAGCAAGTCACCTATTCTCGGCAAAGGATGCTTATTCCTAATAATAACTTTGTCCAACGGGAGGTAATCCATACACGACCTCCTGCTCCCGTCTTTCTTTTCAGCCAGTGACACAGGAGCACCCCAACTTGTAGTAAACTAGAGAACATTACCTTTCGGTCTTATTAGATACAATACTATTAGAACTTCGGGTTAAACTCTGTCACTATTGTGTTCATGACTAACTCACAAATGGGTAAAGTTTGTGGAAAAATTTCTTGAACCTTTGAATATAAAATAGTTTTATTACCTACCCATAGGAGTTACTTTCTTCGCTAACCCGAAATACTAACAAGGAGTATCTTCAAACCTCATGACTCAGTCTTTGAATTCAATTCCTAAATCTGAAAAGTCTCACGCAGGTGTATGGCTTTTCAGAACCTATAAGTCAACCGACTATTCCAAAACCAACCATTCTCTTGGACTGAGTCTACTATTCATTCACTTAAGTATGAGAAGATATAATGATCTCTCGCTTGACACATAACTGCTTTCCTAGCTGAGTAGGACTTACCAGAAAATAATGATCTAAACCTCGGCTCATGTAACATCAAAGAATTAATCAAAATAGAAGGATTCTTCCACGGAATCAAACGGGCACAAGATAAAGCATATGACATTGATTCTGAGAACAATTCTCACTATTTTACTCATTCCTTTGGTCCCACAATTTGTCAAACTCCACAATTCTCCAAACATAACCATAACCCCTAACATATCCTTTCGGTAGGGAACATGTCTTACCTATCGAGAAGTAAGGTGTTTAACACTTAGTCGATTCAGTCTTCCTATAGGACAACACCGCTTCCAATACTTTAAGTCATAGAAAGTTTCATCCTTGTAGTATACCTAGTATACTAGTGCAATACCTCATTGTCGTTGGCTTTTGAAAACTCCATTGATTGCTAAGGTACATAGCTACTAATGACCATTTCAAGAAACAAACTTCTTGGAAACTACAATGGTTATCATTCTAAACCTGGTGTCTAGGTATCTAATATTAATTATCGGGAGTCCTCTTTCAACATCTCAGCCTCTAATGAAGTTATGTTCTACAACCACTTAGGTGAGGTAGAAGTACATTTCAGAACACAACTGAAAACAGGGTTTACAAACTACTCAGATGTGTAGACATTCTCGTTAGCTTTCCAACGCATCTCGGAACATGAAAATCGGAGTTCAGTTAGAAGTTATGAATAAAACAAGTCGAAGAACTAGCGAAAATTCCTCACAGCATCAGAGATCGGCTTGCTCATAATCTCGAGAGTAATAATAAGGTTATTTCGGTTAACATCACCTACTAAACTCATCTCAAAGGAACTTGGTTCATGACCCGTGATCGGAACCAATTCGATCAACATTAGGTGATTCTGCTTGCCGATATTGAGATTGCTCTACAGTTTACTAGGTCGGCTTCATAGCATTTCAAAGTATGGCTTTGAGGAAAAAGGAACATGATCAAGACTCGCAGCTATCCGAAAGGATGTCTCTAACTGCGATCAAAGTCGGGGTTTACTCTAACCATAAAGTAAGCTTATTGTAAAACAGTATTTCGGTAACTGGTAGGCCGACTAAACAACAGTCATGGTTTCAGGTGTCAACTAATCCTAACAGATCTGAAGACACTGCCACTATTATTGCCTAAAGGCTTTGCTTAACTCGCAACCCTCTAGACTACCTACAACGATTTCGACTTCAACTCTACAATTGCACCGAGTTCATTGACTGAACTGTCACGCATAGTTTCCTCGAACCAATCTGGCTGCCCATTGCTTGCTTCAACACCATCTGTAGCCCTCTGCTTCCGCTACGTGCTCTGATAAATCGAGAAGGCCAAAATTCCTATGGTTTAGGGTTTGGAAATTTTTTTCGGCCGAGGCAACTAATCGTCATCGTTTCGAAGAACTCATATGAAACATTAAGTGGATCCTGACTCAATACTTCACATAATATACTGAATGGTTCTGACATTTAATTGTCTAAGTCCCTAGGTGACTCTATCTAACCTCTTGACCATAAGGTCTCTACGTCCGACGAGGTCGAACTGCTCTGATACCAAAATGTAACACCCTCATATTTCTATCTAGTAGAAATACTAGAGTGCACCGTTTAGCATACATCAGAGATACATTTTCCTGCTTAGATATACATCTTTACAAGAATAGCGGAAACGATTACATAACTTAAAATAAATTCAAGTCATAATCGGATACAAAGATAACGAGGGGAAACATAAACACGAATGGAAGAACTAAATCTCCAATCTTCTATCCGAGCATGCCACCTACTTGTGCCATACAATCTTCTTCTTTCCATGTTTCTCTGTAAAACAACAACATATGATAGGGTGAGATAACATATCTCAGTGAGTTTTACCGTGACCCCTTACCTATCACTCGGTCCGTTTTTAGAAAATAAATCTTATTAACTTCGTGATTTAATAAATAAACCACACACACAATCTATTGCACAATACCGACGGCCCTCCGACTAAATCCGGTAAACAGTGCAATCATAACTTTTTAGCATAACACCGACTGCCCCTCCGACTAAATCCCGGTGAACCCCCTTCCCAATAGGACTTTGCCTAATGGTAAAATTTTATAGGGCCTAGGTTTAGGGTTCATGACTTCCCCGCCTAGTATGCTAACTCTGTGGGTCGTCACCCAGACTCGACAAAATTTACATATCTCACCCGCATTGGGGCGTTCCATATATTCGATATAATTTATATACCGAATCTAATTCAATCTATGATATTTTATAATACCATATTATCATAAGTATAAACTCATGAAATCAATCCAGTCAACATTTAAATTACAAAACATTTGGTTCCCACACGTACTCTAGGTTTTACGGTTTTTCAATAGTTTTGTAAATTCAACCAAACCAAACCAAACATCTGAAAGCCACATTTAAAACATAGAAATATCAATCCAATATTAATCACAGTTGGTTGGGAAAAGGATTAGAGGAAGTTTGGAGTTGAAAGGAGCGTCGAAACGAAGAATCGGGACTCAGAAATACACTTCGCTTGTTTTTGTTTTGTTTCGCTCTCCGTTCCTATCCAAACCGTGTTCCAATCCAATTACAACCTACAAACAGAACATATGACACCAATTTTCAGAACAAACCACCATCAATCACAAACAATCACATCAAGTAATTCATCAAGTAATGCAAAGATGATGGCTGGTGGTAATACAAGCAGAAATCAAAGGTTTACTAGTGCTTTTTGTTGTAATTGGAGGGAGCCAGCTAAACTCATTCCACAAGAACCTCAAGAATCTCACAACTATTTTGTGGAGCATCCCCCTGAAGAAGAAGACACTAATGATGGCATCCAACAATTACAACAAGATGAGGAAAGTAGTCTTGCTTTGATTCTGGGAAATGGTTTAAACTTGAAGAAAAAAAGGGAAGCTACTGTGAATGCTAAGGAAGCTATCCTAGGCTCAAAGAAGGCAAGGCTTGGAATTGTAATTAGAGAGCCAAGCAAATCGCTTGTCAAGGATGAAACTGTAATGTCAGCTATAGCTTATTCGAGGTCGAGGAGGCGGGCCATCCCATGCCCCCAACCTCCAAATGACTTGTGTGAGTTGGAATTGTCGTGGATTAGCGGCCCTCGACAAACAGAGAGCTAAAAAGCCTTATCGGTGACTACAAGCCGACCATTATATTCCTTATGGAAACCAGAGCCCATAAGGATCGTGTGGAGAAAGTTAAGAGGAGATTTAGATATCGCAAGTCTTTTTGTGGAATCTCAAGGTACTTCAGAGTATTGTGTCTTCTTTGGAATGGTCATTTTGAAATCCAAATTCTTGAATCTTGTTCCAACTATATTCATACGGCTATTCAAGAAAGGAGAACAGGGCATTGCTTTCAAATGTCTTTCATCTATGGTAATCCAACATTTGCAAATAGGAGGAACTTATGGGCTAAGATCTCGAGGCTCAAACCCCTACATAATGAACCATGGTGTTGTGTTGGTGACTTTAATGAAATGTTGAGTGTTAACTTTTCGGCAAGTGTACCAAATCGTGCAAGTAATAAAACCGGTAAGTACCGGGATATCGTCCTCAAGGATCGAAGTTATTTTACTAAAGACGTTAACAGCTACTAATAGGAACCAAGTTTAAAGGGGGTTTTGGTTTGATAATTGTTGAGCTATCAAGCTCGAAGTAAAGCAATAAAATCTTTTTGGGTTTTTTATAACAAGAGAATGAAGAACACGATGAAAGATATGCGATGAGAAGATGCTAGGGATGAAGGCCCTTCGATTTCCACTATGGTCATTGATTTATTCTTTAAAAGATAATTCCTCTCTCTCGTTCGCTATAGAATTCACTCTTTTACTAAAACCTAATCCCTTAGGTGATTAGCCTTTGTTAATTCATAAAAACCCTAATCCCTTAGGTGCTAATAATCATAACAAGCATTAACGACGAGAATTCATACACATACAAAGAAATGGCGATTATCCCTAAACGATTTAAATTGAAGGAATCGAATTTCAAGCTATTCAATAACCAAATTTCCATTTAAATTATTGAAACAAATATTAATCTATATTTTTCCAAATACAAACATCTGAAGAATAGAAATTCGATCCACAAACGAAGAGAGAAAACGGTAATAGTACTAAATTAAATCAACAACCACAGTTTTACATCAAAGTGCAATCATCCCTAACAATGGGATTTAGTTCCACATGATTAAAGTAGAAGAAAGAGAATAATTACGAGATGAAAGATGGAATGAAGGCATCTGAATCGTCAATCCTTGTTCCCAAGTGTTGATTCCTCAGTAGCCGTAAGGAGGTAGCAGCTCTCTTCCGTGTGCTAGGGCTTCCAATTCATCAAAAGGTCCTCCAAAAACGCATCTCTGCTGGTGTTTTAACGTGTTTTTCCAGATTTGGCGCCGTGACCGGCGCCCGGGGCGCCACTTACGCGCCACTCAGCGTGCTGCTCCTCGCCGATCGCGCGCGACTCACGCTTCCGCGCCCGCCATCGCAGCGGTTTGGCTGAATGCTCTCTTCTTGCATTTTTTTGTTTCTACTCGCTTGCATTTCTTCGTTCTTTTCTTCCACCTGGTCCCTGGGCACAAAAACACCACAAAACCCAGCATAAACACTGCAAGGCAATTAAATCTCAAATAGAACAACTCATTAATTTTCTCCTAACAATTTCCATTCATTCATCAAATTATCAAGTAAAATCCCCCTTTTCGCAGTTGAAAAAACATCATGTGACGGGATTCATCGTAACCCCAACTTGGACATTTGCTTGTCCTCAAGCAATGACAAGACTGCATAAAAACAAAACATTGTCAACATCAGATAACATGCAGTCAATTATGAATCCCTTACTAAACAAGACAATCACGAACATCCAAAGGACAAGTTGAGCAACAACTTTCAGACCGGCCACTCAATTTCCAACCCACATGTGGTACTCTCACTAACATAAACTTGCTCAATAGTGCGTGTGTGACACTTGACTCAGTTGGACATTAGCTAGTTTCAAAATGCATTTACCTAAGACTAGAGGGTTTTCTTCCGAGAGTGCCAAAGATGGTTCAAAACATAGGGTAGATTCACGTTTTCACAAAATGATCGGGGGGCTTCAAGCACAACAAAGGGTCTTAAATAGGCATTTTAGATTCGACCAGTGCACTAACTATTATAACTCACGCATTTCAACTACACCAATTTATTTTTGGGCTGCAACCCCTTTTATTACATTGGCATTTGGATTTGATCAACATGTGCTTCGGGACATTGCAGCAATTATTAGTTTAAACTACACAACACGACATACACTCCAGCGTTACGGGTAGACGCTACAGTGCTGCACACACACACCCCGACACACACGGCATACACTATAGCGTTATGGGTGGACGCCACAGTGCTGCACACACGCATTAACACACGACACGGCATACACTATAGCGTTATGGGTAGACGCTATCGTGCTGCACACACACAATGCACTGATCTTTCTACAATCCTCATGCCCAGCCTTAGTACAACTGATGCACCCCCAACTTAGCTTCTACAACTACCCTAAATTTTTAATAAAAATTTTGCGACTCCCATGGTCCACCAACAACTAGCTTAGCTACCAACATTTCTAGGATCACTAAGTTCCACAGGTTAGTGTTTTATGTGTGGAAGCAAGAATGCGCTAATTTGATCACCACAGGGGTATTATTCGCTCAATTCTCACCGAATCATCACAAAGTTTGCTCAATTGTCCTTTATTAAAAAAAAATTTAAACAGGAAATTCACCATATGATTGCATTTTATTCATGACACTGACGATAGGTCCTCCCCCCACTTAAACACAGCAGTGTCCTCACTGATTGATTTAGGGGAAGACCTATTTACAAAGACTAAGGCAAAAACAAAAATAAAATTAAAAACGACAACTAACCTAAGGAAAACATTAAAGCACACAATCAATTAAAGCAGAAAAGAAGGGAAAGAGAAAAAGTAACTGGCGTGGTGAGTAGACTACTCAATCAAGGCCCGCAGTCCGGTGGAGGCGCATGAAATATGTCAGCATCAGGATCCATGAATGGCAAAGGGAAGTGGTCCTTCCTGGTTGCCTGGTTTAACCTCCGGTAGTCTATACACATTCTCCAACCCGTAATAGTTCGAGTCGGAATCAGCTCATTCTTGTCATTCTTCACTACCGTCATACCACCCTTCTTAGGGACCACATGAACCGGACTCACCTATGAGCTATCTGAGATAGGATAAATCATGCCGGCCTCTAAGAGCTTTAAAACTTCCTTACGCACCACCTCTTTCATTGTAGGATTTAATCTCCGCTGAGGTTGGATCACAGGTTTGAATTCTTCCTCCAGTTTGATTTTGTGCATGCAAAAAGCTGGACTTATCCCCTTGAGGTCTGAGATAGTCCAACCCAACGCATTTTTGTTGCTTCTTAGTACCCTCATCAGCTTGTCCTCTTCCAATTTGGTCAAGGAGCTGCTAATGATAGCTGGATGAAGATCATCATTTGCAAGGAAAACATACTTCGATGATGAGAGGAGTTGCTTCAATTCAGGATCTTTTCTCGGAACTCTCCCCTATCTAGCTCTTCTTTTTCTTGGACACATTTTCTATCCGAAAAGCTTCAAACCGCAGTAATACGCCTTCTATTTCACTCCCTGATTCTCTTCTCGCTTCTTCAATAGAGCTTACAATCACATTCTCCAATGGAGGAGATGGTACTTCCGTCTCAAGGTCTCTTTCACGTAATTATCAAGTACATCCACCCTAAAACACCGCCCTTTGTCATCGGGATGGCACATAGCTTCAAAAACATTAAAAGTGATCTTCTCATCCCGGAACCTTAAGATCGCCTTCCTCTTGTTGCACATCAATCAAAGCTCGCCTCGTGGCTAAAAATGGTCTACCTGTAATAAGTGGTACCTCCGCATCTTCCTCCATGTCAAGTATCACAAAGTCTACCGGAAATAGGAATTTATCAACTCACGACTAACATCTTCCAACACTCCATAAGGATATTTTATCGATCGATCGCCAAGTGTCGAGACATTCTAGTCGGTTTCACCTCACCACCACCAAGTCTCTTCAAAGATAGACAACGACATAAGATTAATATCGCCCCCAAATCACAGAGAGCCTTGCCAATGGCTATGTCGCCAATTGCACACTGAATGGTGAAGTTTCCTGATCTTTCATTTTTCGAGGAAGCTTCATTTGAATTATGGCATCGCACTCTTCACCAAAGCCACTGCTTTCATCTTCTTTGAATTTCCTCTTCTTTGTCAAGAGCTCCTTCATGAACTTGGCATAGATGGGCATCTGTTTCTAGAGAGCTGCGAATGGAATATTAATTTGAAATCGCTTGAAAATCTCCATGAACTTTGAAAGTCTCATCTTTTGATTTTTCTTGCTCGCATGAGGATATGGCAACTTCACTTGAGGAGAGGTGCTTTGGGTTTCTCTTGTACTGCACATCAAAGAACAAATTGTTTTCATTAAGGTTAGACTTCACACCTTCTTCACTTTTCTCGTTTTCAACCTCTCCATCCTTTTCATTTTCATTTTTTTCACTCAACTCATTTTTTTCATTTTCGACTTCCATCTTCTTCTCACAAGTCACCACAAGCGTTTTCAACTCCCGACCACTTCTTAGTGAAATAGCCTTAACAGTTTCATTCTTTGGGTTATCAACGGTGGTAGCGGAGAATCCACTACTAGATGATTCAGCAAGCTGCTTTGATAATTGCCCAATTTGAGTCTCTAAGTTCTTTATGGATGCTTAATGATTTTTCTCCATATGCTTCATAGTCTGCTCTTGTGATTGAAAAGTGGTTTTGGTCATTTGCATGAATTGAGTTAAAGCATTCTCCAATTGAGAAGATTGTCTTTGTTGTTGAGGAGGTGCTTGAGATTGCTGCTGTTGGTTTGAACCAGCTATATCATTATTTTTCCAAGAGAAATTGGGATGATTCTTCCACCCAGAATTGTAGGTGTTAGAATAAGGGTTCCCACCTTGCTTCTGAAAGTTTCCCATGTAATTAACCTGTTCACTGTTATCACCATGAGTAGCACAGTCACCTTCATGAGCGTTTCTGCCACAAAAGTTACATGCCCCTGTTTGCACTACTTGAACGGTTGCAGAATTTTGAGACCCATTTGGCAAAGCAGCAGCTAACTGTTTAGTGAGGGCTTCAATCTAAAGTGACATTACCTTTTGTTGAGCCAATACAACACTATTAGAATCCAATTCTAACATCCCTTTCTTCGTTGTTGGTGCCCCTCTATCATTCTGAATTCTGTATTCATTAGAGGCCATATGCTCTACTAACTGTCTTGCTTCCTCTGCAGTTTTAGTACCCAAAGATCCTCCAGCTGAGGCATCTAACATCATTCTTGTTTGAGGTCGCAAACCATGACAGAATGTTTGCAATTGCACAAAGTCATCAATACCATGCGAAGGACATTTTTTTAATAACAATTTGAATCTTTCCCACGCATCATAAAGAGACTCAACATCTCCTTGCTCAAAGTTTGAAATTTTCAGTCCGCTTCTTGATAAACTTAGAAATTGGAAAGAATCTTTCTAACTACTTGCTCTCTAGATCAGCCCAAGTGGTGATAGTTCCTGCTGGAATAGTGGTGATCCAATCTTTAGCCCTGCCAGTCAAAGTATATGGAAACATACGCAACTTTTTCTGGTCTTCAGTTACTCCCGCAGGATTGGTGGACCCACAAATTTCATAGAACTGAAATAGGTGCTGGTTTGGATCTTCAGCATCATACCTAGAGAATTGTTCAGATTTCAAGGCATTGAGGATCGAAGACTTGATCTCGAATGCTACAGCTCCCACAGGTTGGAAGGTGTAAGCTTGGACACCTTGGTTTCTTCTACCAAAATCACCAAGAGTACAAGCAGGTGGATTTTCTCCCATGACTTGAGTTACAGTAGGTTGCACAGGAGTCTCTCCGGTTGTTACTTGTTGCTCTCTCTGCTTTCTTAACCTTGCTTCCCTCCGATTTGCTTTTGCAGTTTTCTCGATCTCAGGATTGAAGAGTAAATCTTTAGGATCTACTGTTCCACGCATGCACTGAAAAACAACAGGAAATTAAGACAAGCGTCAAAGCAACAGGTGTGAGAAATAAAAATAATGAAAATTAAAACTGAAATAAATCTATGTACGGGTTCGAATTAGCAGTTGCCTTCGAAATAATTAGTAAATTAATTCTGATCCCTGGCAACGGTGCCAAAAACTTGTTAACTTTTCGGCAAGTGTACCGAATCGTGCAAGTAGTAAAACCGGTAAGTACCGGGATATCGTCCTCAAGGATCGAAGTTATTTTACTAAAGACGTTAACAACTACTAATAGGAACCAAGTTTAAAGGGGGTTTTGGTTTGATAATTGTTGAGCTATCAAGCTCGAAGTAAAGCAATAAAATCTTTTTGGGTTTTTTATAAGTATGAAAGGATGCAAGATCTTTGCTTTAATTGTGGATTCATGGGACATGAACAGAAGTACTGCAAAACTACAAGAATAATGTCTCTCTTAAAGTGAAGAAATTCCAAAATATAGCCAAAGCATTCAAGCTCACCATCAAAGTCAATACATGTTGTAATCGAGGAGCACAAACAACAATTTGGAGACTCAACAAAGAACACAACTCACAAACTTCAAAAAGAAATGCGTAAGAAGGTGATTCAAGTAACAATCGTGATACAAATAGGACAGGGAAGAAGATGAAGGGGTTGTCGAGAAAGAGTTAGAAGAGCTCAGGCGTAAATGGTAGCTAATTGCTCAAGGAAAACCAATGTCCCTATTAATCTATCTAAGCAAACAAACTGGGGAAATTCCTAAAAGTCCAATAGAAGTATCTATAAATGATTCCTAGGATTATGACCACTTTATGCCTTATGAGACTCACTTATCAGATGAAGAGCTTGCTGAATTTAGGATCCTCCAGAAACAATATCTTCTACATGACACTCCCCACGAAAGCTTGGTTGAAATTCACAGAGCTCAGATGAAAGTGAAGGCTGATCTGCAATGGAGAAGACAAAGATTACAGGAGTTAGAAATGGAGCAGCAGAATAGAGACAATAATGAGATAGAAGATATCATGCAATCAGTAAGAGTCAAACTTGGCAAAGTTGTTCCAATGCAACTCAACAATCCTCAAATAGAAGAAGAAGTTGCAGACAATATAAGACTTATTACACAAATGGAAAATCCTAGACTTCATGCAAAGATGATGGCTGGTGGTAATACAAGCAGAAATCAAAGGTTTACTAGTGCTTTTTGTTGTAATTGGAGGGAGCCAGCTAAACTCATTCCACAAGAACCTCAAGAATCTCACAACTATTTTGTGGAGCATCCCCCTGAAGAAGAAGACACTAATGATGGCATCCAACAATTACAACAAGATGAGGAAAGTAGTCTTGCTTTGATTCTGGGAAATGGTTTAAACTTGAAGAAAAAAAGGGAAGCTACTGTGAATGCTAAGGAAGCTATCCTAGGCTCAAAGAAGGCAAGGCTTGGAATTGTAATTAGAGAGCCAAGCAACTGCTTGTCAAGGACTGAATCTGGTAATCAGCAGTTACAGTTATCTGAGGCTGAGGAGGCGGGCCATCCCATGCCCCCAACCTCCAAATGACTTGTGTGAGTTGGAATTGTCGTGGATTAGCGGCGCCCTCGACAAATAGAGAGCTAAAAGCCTTATCGGTGACTACAAGCCGATTTCATTATATTCCTTATGGAAACCAGAGCCCATAAGGATCGTGTGGAGAAAGTTAAGAGGAGATTTAGATATCAGCAAGTCTTTTTTGTGGAATCTCAAGGTACTTCAGGAGGGCTGTGTCTTCTTTGGAATGATCATTTTGAAATCCAAATTCTTGAATCTTGTTCCAACTATATTCATACGGCTATTCAAGAAAGGAGAACAGGGCATTGCTTTCAAATGTCTTTCATCTATGGTAATCCAACATTTGCAAATAGGAGGAACTTATGGGCTAAGATCTCGAGGCTCAAACCCCTACATAATGAACCATGGTGTTGTGTTGGTGACTTTAATGAAATGTTGAGTGTTAACTTTTCGGCAAGTGTACCAAATCGTGCAAGTAATAAAACCGGTAAGTACCGGGATATCGTCCTCAAGGATCGAAGTTATTTTACTAAAGACGTTAACAGCTACTAATAGGAACCAAGTTTAAAGGGGGTTTTGGTTTGATAATTGTTGAGCTATCAAGCTCGAAGTAAAGCAATAAAATCTTTTTGGGTTTTTTATAACAAGAGAATGAAGAACACGATGAAAGATATGCGATGAGAAGATGCTAGGGATGAAGGCCCTTCGATTTCCACTATGGTCATTGATTTATTCTTTAAAAGATAATTCCTCTCTCTCGTTCGCTATAGAATTCACTCTTTTACTAAAACCTAATCCCTTAGGTGATTAGCCTTTGTTAATTCATAAAAACCCTAATCCCTTAGGTGCTAATAATCATAACAAGCATTAACGACGAATTAGAATTCATACACATACAAAGAAATCGGCGATTATCCCTAAACGATTTAAATTGAAGGAATCAAATTTCAAGCTATTCAATAACCAAATTTCCATTTAAATTATTGAAACAAATATTAATCTATATTTTTCCAAATACAAACATCTGAAGAATAGAAATTCGATCCACAAACGAAGAGAGAAAACGGTAATAGTACTAAATTAAATCAACAACTACGCTTTTACATCAAAGTGCAATCATCCCTAACAATGGGATTTAGTTCCACATGATTAAAGTAGAAGAAAGAAAATAATTACGAGATGAAAGATGGAATGAAGGCATCCAATCGTCAATCCTTGTTCCCAAGTGTTGATTCCCTAGTAGCCGTAAGGAGGTAGCAGCTCTCTCTTACGTGCTAGGGCTTCCAATTCGTCAAAAGGTCCTCCAAAAACGATTACCTGGTGTTTTAACGTGTTTTTCCAGATTTGGGCTGCACCTGGCGCTCCCGGCCGCCACTCGGCTCGCTCCTCGCTAATCCGCCAAGCGCGACTCGCGCTCCCAAAGACCATCGCAGCCGCACTCGCTTCCTCGCTAACTGCGCGCGATCGCGCGCTCCCAGCCGCCATGCAGCCGCGGTTTGGTGAATGCTCTCTTTCTTGCATTTTTTGATTCTCGCTCGCTTGCATTTCTTCGTTCTTTTCTTCCACCTGGTCCCTGGGCACAAAAACACCACAAAACCCAGCATAAACACTGCAAGGCAATTAAATCTCAAATAGAACAACTCATTAATTTTCTCCTAACAATTTCCATTCATTCATCAAATTATCAAGTAAAATCCCCCTTTTTCGCAGTGAAAAATCATCATGTGATGGGGATTCATCATTGAGCTTAGCAGAAAAGGACGGTCTTCATGAGGTGGATCCGATTAGAATGAGATTATTTAAGGAGTTCCTAGAAGAAAATGGCCTGATGGATCTAAAGTTACAAGGCTGCAAGTTCACTTGGATAAGTAATCCAAGAGATGGTTTTATTACAAGACAAAAAATTGATAGAGTCTTATCAAACTGGCCATGGAGGAACCTTTATCCTCATGCTCTAGCTACTGCCCTTCCAATTGTAAGTTCGGACCACTCTCCAATTATTTTCAAGTTGAAGCTTCCAATTGTTAGTGGAAAATCATTTAAATATGAAGCATTCTGGGAGGAAAATGAGAATTGTAGAGAAGAGGTAACTAAAGGGTGGAATTCTAAAGCACATGAGGAGCCTTGGCAGAACTGGAAGAAGAGAGTGAATTCTTGCACGTCACATCTCAAGCAGTGGCATCACAAGCAATTTAGGAATGCTGCCAAAGTAATTAACAATCTGTCTACAAATCTAGAGCAAGAGCTGAACAAGCCTCATGCTTCAACAGATTGGAATTGGGTTAACTTTGCAAGGAGAGAAATTGACAAGCTTTGGAAACAGGAGGAAATTTATTGGGGACAAAGGTCTAGAATCAAATGGTTGAATTGGGGGGATAACAACACAAAGTTATTTCATGCTTCTACTATACAAAGGAGGGACAAAAACAAGCTTCTCAGAATTAAAAGTGTTGTTGGCCACTGGTTGGAAGGGCAAACAGAGGTTATGGATGGTGTTTAGAACTTCTACAATGAGTTGTACTCTGCTGAAACCCCATCTAATATAGCTCAATGTCTCAGTATTATCCCTAAGGCACTAAACTCAGATATGAATCTTTCCCTGACTAAGCCTATTACCTTCAAGGAAGTAGAGATAGCAAAGTGTTCCATCTAGGTGCTTATAAGGCTCTTGCCCCGATGGTCTTAATGGTTTATTCTTTCAAAAAAATTGGCCTACTATCAAGGAAGATGTGTTTAAAGCTGTCTTGGAATTCTTTACAAATGGAACTCTAGGGGAAAATATTAATTTCACAAATGTGGCTCTCATTCCAAAGGTTGCAATCCCTGAGTCTATTTCTCAGCTCAGGCCTACCAGCTGCTGCTCCTTCTTATACAAAGTGATAGCTAAAGTGATTGTAGCAAGGTTAAAACCAATCATTGGTGAAATTATTTCCCCTCAACAAAGTGCATTTGTTGGGGGGAGATTAATTCAAGATAATTTAATTATGGCTCATGAAGCTTTTCACTTCCTCAAAAAAATGCAAGATGTTGGTGGTAAAGGTGTTGCTATCAACACTGTCTCCTACTCATATCAGATCAATGGTTTCTCTTCAAGGAAAGTGTATCCCAAAAGAGGTGTAAGACAAGGTGACCCTCTCTCCCCATATCTCTTTATTTTGGTGTTTGATGTTCTCTCTAGAATGATTACAAAAGCTTCGGATGATGGAGATTTCCAAGGTATTAAACTAGCTCCTACTGCCCCAAACCTCACTCATTTGTTTTTTGTTGATGATGCCATATTATTCTCAAAGGACAGTACTGAAAATGTCTTCCAACTGATCAAAATCCTCAATCTATTTACTAGTGCGTCTGACCAAAAAATCAACCTAACAAAATCAGGGATTATCTGTGGAAGTAAGGTTTCTGATCAAGTAAAAGAGAGAATCTCAGCAATCTCAAACATTCCTATATGGACAAATCCAGGTTTCTACCTTGGAATTCTAGCTGAGTGGGGAGGGTCAAAGGTTTGAGTCTAAAGCGGATTAAAGAGAAGGTGATAAACAAGTTAGAAGGTTGGAAAGGGAATCTCTTAAATCATGCAGGGAAGGAGGTTTTAGTAAAAGCTGTTATACAAGCTATTCCTAGCTATGTCATGTCTATTCTATCCCTCCCAAAGACTTTCTGTGACTCTCTTACTGCAATTGTGGCAAAGTTTTTTGGTGGAAGTCTAATGGCAAATATAATGGGATTCATTGGAAAAGATTTGAAGCTTTGTGTCTTTCTAAGGACAGAGGGGGTCTGGGATTTAAAGAATTCAATAAAATGAATGTTTCACTGCTCTCAAAACAAGTATGGAGATTGGCAAATGACACTACTTCCTACTGGGCCTCTACCCTTAAAGCAATATATTTTCCAGACTGCTCTTTTTGGGAAGCAACTAATCGGAGAGGAGCATCATGGGTTTGGAATAGTCTATCCCAGGGAAGGGAATTCCTCAGAACTACTGGTAGATGGAGTATTAGTTCAGGAGATCAGATTCACATCACAAAGGATAATTGGTTGAGCTCTGGTGGGAAAGCCTCTCTGAAGCCAAATGCTACCGCCAACACAGTAGTTGATCTTCTTGGTATTGATAGAAATGGGACTTTAATAAATCGAGGTTAAATCTCTCCTGAAAGTGCTATAGAAGTCAGAAGACCCCTATTTACTGGTCCTCTCTCTCTGATACTCTAATTTGGCAGCATAGCAAGAATGGATCTTACTCTACAAAGTCTTGATACAAAGCTCTTATAGATGCATCTCCTACAATAATTACAAGACCTACCTCTTCTAACATTATCTCTGAAAAGCTGTGGGGTATCATCTGGGCTGCCAAAGTTCCAAACAAAATCAAACATTTTGTGTGGAAAAATATGCCAGAATATCCTTCCTACCAGAGAGAACCTATGTAAAAAAAGGATTCTAGTTACTCATCTTTGCCCTATTTGCATGAAGGAGGTTGAAACTATGGAGCACATGCTTCTGCTATGTCCTTGGATAGAACCATTGTGGTTTGGTTTGCAAATTATACAAATTCCATCACCTATAGGGCTCACAACTGTAGGCCAATGGATTCTAGATGAGTTGACATCTTAGGTAACTTCTATTACCAACCTAGCAACTTGGATCTTCTACTCTCTATGGGTTAATTGGAATGCTAGAAATGACAAGGTTTTCAAAGACAAAAATCCTAATCCAATAAATAGCCTCTACATGATTAAAAACCAATGCACAGAGTACTTATCAGTTACAACAATCAAAGAGAATACAAACCTCCCAACAATCAATGAGCAGTCTATCATAAAGCAGGCTTCTCCTCCCAAATGGAGTCCTCCGGAGGAATCACTTATTAAGGTAAATTGTGATGCAGCCTTTGATCAGGCAACAGGGAAAGGGTTTTACAGGTATTATATGCAGAGATTATCAAGGAAAGCTACTTGCAGCATCATCAAGCAGATTTTTTGCAAATTCTCCTCTTGTAGCTGAATCTGTTTCTCTTCGTGAAGCTGTTTCCGTGGCTGTCAACTTGAATCTTGAGCGTGTGATCTTTGAATCTGACAACCAAACACTCATAGACGTATGCAATTGCAAATCAGAAAGATTGGAAATACAAGGAGTAGTTTCAGACATCATCTCAATGAAAAATTCTCTACAAAGCTCAAGTTTTACCTGGACCAAAAGAGAGGGAAATCAGTGTGCACACACAATAGCCTCTCTAGCGCGTGATAATCAGCTCCAGGGATCATGGACGGTTCGTCCTCCGTCGCTCCTCCGACGAGCCATTGTTTCCGATGCGCAAGCTCTATGGAAGTGAAATAATGGATCAAAGTCATCAAAGAAAGCTAGCAGCATGAGAGTTGATTCAGGTGAAGGAAATTGTATGATGGATTTTGTTATGCAGATTAATGCTTCGTGTGAAGAAGAGAAGAAATTTGGCTAGGGTTTTCTTGACTTAATTTGGGATCTGTATCTCAGGCTTAATCATTGGTTTTTAACCTTTTTTAGTCTATTAGCTGTTTGTACTTTATTTGCCTTTCTAAGATATTGGGTGTTTAGTGGTCCGGTTGGATCAACAAAAGCCCAATACATTAGTTTCTTTTATTTTCTACTACTTGTACCCCCTGGATGTATGGTTTGGGCCTGACCCATTGTTCCAATGTTGTGAAATCATAGTCCATTTGAGCAAAAAAAAAACACAATCTCAAAGAAACCAACCTAAATTAGAAATAAATTAGTAAAAGTATTTCTAATTTGCATCTAGAAATTGAACTTAAGATTAACTTAACATTAAATTAGAACCAGCTAGCCAGCATTTGATGAACGGGCCTGATGTTGTCTCAGTGGTTTATAAACAACCAACATTTTATCATTTTTACCTTTACACAGAAAAATAGAATTCATCTCCTCCATTTTAGTTAAGGAAGAGGAAACAAAATTCTAATAACAGAATTCAGTTTTGGTAATTATCACTTTGTCCAATCACTTGAACTCCTCAATTTAGCATACCAATATAATTTGTCTCTTGCCTTAAAAATGAGGAGATGAAATTGAAAACTACCTATTTTTGAAATGCAACGCGTGGAAAGGTATGACTTGAAATAAAAGATTTAACAAGGAATATAATGAACTTCAATCAATCAGATAAAAAGAAAATTCAATTCACAAGCGTGTGGCAGCATCTAATTAAACTAAATGAACCCGTCTACTTAATAAAAAACCAATGACA
This sequence comes from Oxytropis ochrocephala, assembly GCA_020916435.1. Taxonomy (NCBI): domain Eukaryota; kingdom Viridiplantae; phylum Streptophyta; class Magnoliopsida; order Fabales; family Fabaceae; genus Oxytropis; species Oxytropis ochrocephala. Next base: position 85,139,601 of record CM037093.1, on the reverse strand, counting down.
ACACCTAATTAATCGAGAAACGAGTATAGTATCAAATTAAAGTATTACAATTGCTCAACCCAAATCATGAACCTATCACTACACCTAACTTCATTTATATCTATTACAAGATTAATTCAAATATTTGAAAGCAACCAACACACAACTAGAAACAACAGCTACTTTGTTATTTATGTTTAATTCAAACGAATGAAATCTTTTTTATTCCCTCAAGATATAAATCCAAGCATAGAATTTTTCCACAAAGGGTAAAGCATTCAACAAGTGCAATTATCAAAAGCACGTAATTCATCAAGAAGTGAAAATATTATGTAATGTAAAACTTGTATATTTAACCTTTTACATTTGGTCTTATGACCACTAATACACGAAACAACTAATGTTTTATGATTTAACACCAATTGTATGAAATAATAGTCGGTGTTAAATACAACATGGTGGCATTTTTGAAAAGAAAATGTAATATCTTTTTTTAACGTGTTACAAGCATCAAATACAATAATGAGTTGTTAGTAAATGTTCGGTGTAGATACGTTACTGATTTAGGCTGTTTAAAAGAATTACCTTTCCAGGTCGGTTGTTTACTAATACTCAGTGCAGATTCTTTCAGCGAATTTAAAATATAAAAATATTGACATTTCCATGCAAGATATGTAGTAATAATACCTTCAGAAAACTTTAAATAAAGGCTCTTCCATGCCAGCTTTATGTTAATAATTAACTGGCATAATATAGTCTTTACACAGATATTAATGTCATTCCACCCTTTATTTATACCATTCTCTTACTCCTTTTTCAAGCGAAACTCAAACCCTAGCCCATGCATGTTATCTCGTCTCCCTCATGCATATCATTCTTATTATCGCATTTCATCGAACTCATCTACTTAATAAAAAAACCTTTGATAGTAACTAACTGAATTACTTGACAACACTTAACTAAAGTTAATGACAACTCCAAAATCAAAAAACTGTGATAGTACTAGTTAGAGTACGTGATAACACCTAATTAATCGAGAAACGAGTATAGTACCTAATTAAAGTATTACAAGCTCAATCCAAACCTCGAACCTATCACTATATCTAACTTCATTTTTATCTATTACAAGCTCAATCCAAATATTAAAAAGCAATTGGCACGCAACTAGAAACAAAAGGCTACTTTGCTGTTTGTGTATATCTATTACAAGTACACTATTCACCATTCAAATAAATATCAAGTAAGTAAGTAGTCTTACCCACTTAAATTTTAGATCTTACTAATCTACCTAATTTTCCGCCCCTAAGTTCAGATTAAATCCTAAATAACAAATAATTTAAACAAACTTATTTAGCCCTAATTAATAAGCATTTGTCAAATACTTCTCACGATTTTAAGCATTTCCCAAAAACATAAATGTTCATTCAAGCACAAAAAGAAATGTGTATTTAAAAACAATGATTAGGTAAGCAATACCTGTTTATTGGTTCAAAAGTACCTCCCAACAAGAACCTTCCAGCAAGCACTAAATATTTTGTTAACTCCTAAAATTTCAAAGGAAAAAAATCAACTTAAGCTAAAAAAGGAGCAACATCAAGAGAAATTGAAGAATGTAACATTTCCACAAAATAGGACCCTTTGTTGTCGGAGAAGACGAATGGTGGCAGCGAAGGTTGTGGGGGTTGTGATGGTTAGGGTTTCGGGCTCTAGGGTATTAAGGTAAGAGAAGAGCTCGTTGCAGTGGAAGAAGAGGAGAAGGGAAGTGACGGATGAAAAATGGTGGTTACTGGCGGTGTGAGTGTGAGGGTGGGTGAGAGTGAAAACTGGGAGAGGGACACTGAGTTTGTAACTACCTAGCAGGGTTTAGTGTCTGGTACTTGTTCCTCAGACACACTTCATAATACTACACGTAATCTTAAATAGTTTTCTTCATTCCTTTCCAATATAACAGCCTCGCTACTCTGTTATATGTTCTGGAAGTGACCTCCCACAACTATCATGGAACTCATCCATAATCAAAGAAATTTTAGTGGACTCCTTAGGAATAGCCTACATGTCCGTATAGTATAATCTTCCCCTTTGCAACTTGTAGCCGACATATGTTGTGTTATCTACCATTAAGTCTTTTATTATCCCCTTCAATTTTGTGTCTTAAGATAGATCGAGCTCTAATTCTTCCCATTCAAAGAACTGGACAGTTGAGAGAGATGAGTATTGCATTTTTCTGGAGAGATCAGCTGCCTTGTTTTAATACCAGGCTTGTACCTAATATCAAAATTAAAACCCAACAACCTTGAAATCCATTTGTGTTGTTCCTCTCCCATTAATCTCAAGTCAGCCAAGAGCCTCAATCTCTTCTTATTAGTATGCACTACAAAGTGTGTTCCTAGCAAATAATACCTCCATTTCTAGATGGATATTACCTCGACATCAACTCTTTCGCATATACAAATTTTCCCAGAGCCCTATCAGACAAAGCTTGACTCATATAAGCAACATGTTGCCCTACTTGGATTAACACAGCTCCTATTCCCTTGACTTAAGCATATGTTTTAACCATAAATTGCTTCTCAAAATCTAGTACAACTAGGACTAGTAGTGAGGTATTGGCTTGTTTTATAAGTTCAAAGGTAGTTTGAGCATACTCATCGTGTTGGAACCTATATTTCTTCAACTACTGAGTTAGTGGCCAAGCTATTTTCCCATACCATTCCATAAAATTACGATAGAACCCTATGAGCTCCGAAAACCCCCTCGGTCCTTTGACATCATTCGGTACTGGCCAATTCACCATAGCTTGATGAAATAATATCCCCCAAATATTCTAGACTTTCCCTTTCAATAAAACACTACTTATTCACCACCTTTCATTGATGTTAGTAAAACTATTTTGAGATGCTCCTTATGGAAGTTTGTATCTTTACTATCGGTAAGTATATCATCAAAAAACCTCAAAGAAAACTTTCTTAGATAAGGATTCAACACATTGATCATTAAGGCTCTAAAAGAAGAAGGGAAATTATTTGAGCCATGTGGCATTATCAAGAACTCATATTGGCCCTCATGAGTCTTAGAAGCTATCTGGCTACACTTTCCTCCTGTGAATCTAGTGATAACCAGATTTTAGATCCAGCTTAGAGAACACCCTAGCTTCTCCCAGTTCATCCAGTAGCTCATAAATAATGGGAATGAGAAATTTGTAAGCAATAATCAACTTGTTAGGGGAACAATAATCTACACAAAACCACTACCCCAATCCTTCTTTTTAATCAAAATTATAGGGCTGCTATAGGGGATTGTATTGAGTTTATCCCAGCCAACAACATCCCCCCCCCCACACAAACTTCTCTATCTCATTCTCTAGTAAAATGGGTACCTGTAAGCCCTAATCTTGGGGATGGCAACACCCTCCTTGAAAATGATAGCTTGATCTAACTCTCTACAAGGAGGCTCCCCAGTGGGTTCTTTGAATATGTTTTCAAATTCTGCGAAGAGTTCTTCAAATGAATGGATAGATCGTCCCTCTCCTTGCACTATTTCCCCTAAATCCTCCTGATGGTATAACACATGACCTTCACTCTCATTTTGAAGGGCTTTCAACAAGGCCTTCCAAGAGCTTTGCATAAGGATGGATCACCCGTCATCACCTTCCCTTCTCCCTTCCAACAAGGCCTTTCAACAAAGCCTTCCAAGATGCTTTAACACTAAATTCTTGAAGTTAGCTTTGACTTCCCCAAGGCTTGCTAAACAATCTATTCCCAAACTAAGTAAGACCTTCCTAACTCCATCAAGAAGAAGTGCCGTCTGATAGGAACTCCTTGAATGTGATAGAAAATGAATATTAAATAGGTAAATTACTTCCCTTTATTTGTGAATTTACTCTCCTGAAAGTAATTTCCAAACACAAAGAATATTACATACACACAGGAAATCAAACAAACACCTTACAAGCCAATAATTTTAGAGTCTTTGTCTCTCCCTTCAAGAATTAGAGAGTTTGGTCTCTCCCAATCAATATCTAGTCCCAAATAATTCCCTCCTCTCTTTCTTTCTCTCATCCTATTTACTCTATACTAACACAAAACTGCCAAATAATAGTTATTGTCTAACGGCAGTTACTAACCACACTCGATAATTAAAAGACTACTTCAACAAAAAAAACAATACAAACTGCTATTAATAATTCAGCCCCCTCATATTATATTATTTCTTAATAAGAGTCTAACAATACTACCCTCCTAATCTTTCATCTTGTCGTCAAGGTGAATTAGTAAGTCACCATCTTACAAGCAGTTTTCCTAGATCGCATCGCTGAGGTTAGAAGACTGGGCTTGTAGTTGTTTCTCCTCACAATGATTGTTTACAATGGAAAATCAAACTCCTACAACCTACCCCCATGACGTTATATTTCGGCAATATGGCGGAAGGCATTGTAGTATGAGGTGGAAGCGGATCCTTTCCCACGGTAATGACCTCTGGGGTCAAACAACCTCTAACATCCCTTCTTCATCATAATTTTTCTTTTCTTTATTTCTTAATTCTGCCACTTGTATTGTTTCTTATTGAATTTGTTGTGAAGGTGAAACCTGCATGATGATGGGGATTTGGAAATCCTCCCATTTGGGATTCAAAGCAGACATTTCCCACCATTTGAACCACCATAATGCATGTCCTTCCACATTTGTGTTGGCGGTTTGAACATTGTCTTAGGGGGTTACTCCCTTCAAATCGAAGTATCTTTCGATTTTATTCACTAACCTTATGCATCTTGACCATCGAAAACAAGAATTTCCAGTTTTGGCCAATGTTCTTCTTCCTCATAATTTTCATATGTATCATCCCACACCCATGGCCCGCCAAACTAACAAACCCATGGAGACTTGCCTCGTACTGGTGGAGTCATCTCTTGCATCCGTAGAGCCCCTGGTTCTGGGTTGCATTGTGCTCGTAAAGCCTATCATCGCAATGATGGTACCTAGTGTTGCGCTTATGGCGCCCAGTGTTACGCTTTTGGCGCCTAGTGCTCTCTAGGGTGCCCTGCACAATATTCTTCAATTCTTCCCCTTCAAAAACAGATTATGCCTCCACTTTGTCGCCTTATTCCTTGCACCCTTTTTCTTCATTTCGCGCATCAAAACATTATGCATAGCCAAAGCGCGCACATTTTTTGCCAATGCCCGTAACTGGCTCTACGTCCCCAACCTTTCATTGTTTTTTCTTCCATGTATTGCTCTAGGGTCTTTCGCATCGCAAGCAGTCCCTCAAGGCCTCGTTATGAAGCCTCCATTCTTCTCATTAATGCCATTTATTACTCAGGATCTTAATGCTTTGATGTCAGTTGACAGAAGTTGAATATCAAATAAATTACTGCCAACCAAGAATTCAGGAGTCTTGGTCTTTCCAATCCAAGAATTAGAGATTTTGGTCTATACAATCAATATCTAGTCCTAAATAACTTCTCCCTCTCGTTCTTCCCCTTATCCTATTTATTCTATAATAACACAAAACTCCCAAATAATAGTTACTGTCTAATTACAATTACTAACCACGCTTTATATTTAAAAAAAGCATTACTACAACAAAAATAATAATACAAGTCGATATTAATAATCCATCCCCTCATCATACTATTATTTTTTAACAAGAGTCTAAATGTAATGCTAACCTCTAAATGTGGGTGAATCCTCCGCTATTCACTTTATCCCTTCGCCAACCTCCACAACGAACTCCCCATCAAGGCCCTTCACCTTCAATTGAAGTTTGTCCACTAATTTCATAGAAATGAAATTAATGATAGCTCCACAATATACTAATACCAACACTTCCTCCTCTCCAATTTGTCCCATGGTTTTAAAGGACCTATTAGAATGCAGTATTTCCTTACTTTTCAAGGACATCTGCATCACCTTCGCTTGTAACTCCACTTTGGCTCCCATTCTTTAGTTTCCTTCGACAATTCATCCTCCTCAGAGTCTTCCATCAACACAAATTGGTAATGCTTCAGTTTACAAATATGCTTTGGTCTCCATTTATCCCCACATTTAATTAAAACAGAGTCCTTTGCAACTTCTCAGGTGAGCCAGTGTAGGGTCCTTTTTCCCTGACCCCGCTTTAAAAGTCCTCTTCATGCTCTTTCTTTCCCTATTCTCCTTGTCACGCCATCATTTCTTCTCTTCAGCCCACAACCTATTATCTATAAATAGGTGTGGTTTTGCAAGTTGTAAGGATCTTTGACCATATTTTTAATTTGAGAGGAATTAGCACAAGTGCTCTCTCTAGGGTTCTTCTTTGAACCGTTTTTGGGATCTTATCAAGAACTTAGGGTTTTTGTGGCGATCCAATATTGAGAATTATCATCTTTCCATGAAAGATGTGGCTTCTCTTCACCACATAGTCCATCTCTTGTCTTTTCCATCTTTTCGATTGTTCTTCCCTTTTCTTTATCTTTTCTTGTTTATTGTCTGGTTATCCCTTTGATTATGGAACGATCCGTTGATTTGAGTGAATTAGTAACAACAATTCACATCAACCAGTGTTATACCCCAAATTTGTCCGCTTCTTTTCCTTGCTTTAGTCGTCTATTTTTAGTAAGGACATGTTTCGGAGTCGCATGATTACGAGAATTATTAGTGTAGAGTCCCGGTTACCAACCCAAACCAATTCCAGTCACTCCGCTCAGCTAAATCGAAACGCTGTTGTTTAAATTAGGCACGCGCTAATGATCGATCTTTTCGTATGCGTTCTTCAATTTAATATCTCAGTATTCGAGTTTAGTCGTACATAAACAGGTCTACCTAAAGTCATTGTTCTCAAAAATCTCTTCAAATTCAGACCTAAGAATGCAATTCCGAGTTAGTTTTAGTGTTTTTAGTTAACGCGCCCATTTCTTTTATTATTGGTCTAGTTTTAGCGTATTTGTCAAGTCCGGCCCGCTCTCGTCCTTGTATTTGGGCCTGACTCCTTTTTCTTATTATTATTTTTATTCTTATTTAATTTATTTAAGCATAAAAATGTCAAAAATTGTATTTAGTTTAATTTACAATTTAAAAGTGTTTAAGAGTCAAATAAGTCCAAAAATGTCAAAAAAATTGTATTTAGTTTAATTTACAATTTAAAAGCTATTAAAAGTCCAAAAAGTCCAAAAATACAAAAAAATATATCCAAAAGCCCAAAAAAGGCCGGATCCAAAATACACAAAGAAACAACAATTTAGGGTTTCAGCAAAGATTCCAAGTCGCTGCAGAATTGTTGGGCTTGGATCAAGACACGAAAAATTATCCAAAACCCGGTCAAAACTCAATTAATGCCTTAACCTAGTTTTAGACTATAAATAAATGATTCAATAGCAATAAAAACACACACGTAAATCAAGACAAAAAGGGCTGCGAAAATCACTAGAAAAATAAGGATTAGAGTTTCACATTGAAACCCTAATCCACAAAACACCGCTTTTTGAGTTTTTGGGTTTTAAGGGAGGAACAACAAAGAGCCTAAAAGAAAGCATATACAGCAGTTAGGTTCAAGAACAAAGACACGTTGGGAACACAATACTAATCATATCGAGACCCAAATCTGAAGCTGGAATAAAAGGTTAGTCCTAATTTGTCTTAACATGTCTTTGTAAAAACTGATAGGTCTGTTGATATGAGTTTATAGGGCGACTAAGTTTTTTTTGAACAAAATAGAAATTGATAAATTGTTGTCTAAAGATCAGATCTAATTTTTATAAAAAAAAAGAGTTTTGTTCAGCCTGTTTACAGCCTCTACTTTGATTAGGAGAGACTAAAAATAAACACCTAATTACAGTCATTAGATTCAAAAAACCAGGCCAAATAATATACCAGAACATAGAACAGTATCACAAACAGAAGAAAGGTGTAGAAAGAGATGGAAACAGAATAAAAAAAATACAAAAAACTAACCTTTTGACTTGCTCGCCGGAGCTCCGGTCGTCTCCTCCGGCGAACTCACCCACAAACCGACCCAATGACAACCATTTCATCAAAACTGAAGCTTCTTTCAAACAAGCCACCAACAAAACGAAGACCACCACCACCATTCCACCACCACTGAAGTTTCCTTCAAACGAACTACCACCAAAGCCAAACCCATGAACACCAAAAAATCATATATCAAATATAGATCAGTGAACCCCAAAAATCGAAAGAAACTAAAAAGAAAAACACAGAAACAAAGAAGAACGGAAGAGAGGAGGCGAAGCTTCCCACGCTCTCGCCGGCGGGACTTCCGTCGCCGGCGCCCCCTCCATCACCACCAAACGCCGTCGCCCTTCCCTCTCTCACCATCTCGTTCGCTCTCTCACAGGAAACCGGCAGGTTTCACGCCCTCACCGTGAAACAGGGCGAAAATTTCGCCGGGCTGCTCTCTCTCTCTTTTGCTGCGGCGCAGCATGAACAAGGGGAAGGGGTGAATTGAAATTAGGGTTCTCAGATTTAGGTTTAGGGTTATATGTGTTGTCTTTTATTTTTTAATTTTTAATTATTCTGAATACTAATCACACCCCTTTATTTACGAGCGCACCTCCCTCCACTTAAGCCTAGTTTCGCATACTGGGCCCTCCTATGCGAACTGGGCTTTCCTTTTTGCACCTCCAATTAATTATACAACACCCTGCTATTAATAAAACCCAAATTTACAATCTGCACCCCCTGTTTCTCTTTTTAATTCCTTTCCAACTCAAACGCAAATAATTTTTCTCGCGAAATTAAAATAAACGGCTAAGTTGGTTGTACAACCGGGTTAGTCATTATTTTAGGGCTAATGAGCTGTACAATTCAGTAACCCTGAAAACTTGACAAATACGAATAAACTATTTTTTCTAAAAATAAGCGGCTAAGTCGGTTGTACAACCGGGTTAGTCATTATTTAAGGGCCAATGAGCTGTACAGTTCAGTAACCCTGAAAACTTAATAAATATGAACAAACCATTTTTCATAAAAAAATAGGGGATTAAGTCGGTTGTACAACCGGGTTATTCAGCGTTCTAGAACTAATGGGTTGTACAGTTCAAGAGTTCTAAAATACCTATTCTAAAATCAACCCACCTCACACCAAACCACTTTCTTTCAAAAACTCTAAAATTATTTTCAAAAAGTAGGGGACTAAGTCGGTTGTACAATCGGGTTAGTCAGCGTCCTAGGAATCAGTGAGCTGTACAGTTCAAGGAATCCTAGGACCCCTACACTAAAAAACACCAACCCATAAACATTTTCAGGAAGAACTACGTAGCTTTGATTCCTCCATTGCATCTGGAGGTACGTAGGAGCAAGACTCAACTCTTGTCAAGCACTAAAAACCAAAAACCTAAATAAGTCTTTTTTCTACAAATAAAAGGGTAATTATTAAATAAATCCTAAATTAATTAGACAATAGGATGTCGTGGGGTGCTAATACCTTCCCCACACATAACGACTCCCGAACCCTAACAATGCCTCGTCCTAAAACTTAAAGGGATTTTCCGAATTTGCCCTTAAACTAGAATTTTGTGGCGGCTTCCTATGAACCTTTCAAGAATCCTTCCGGATTTTTCTAATTCGCTACTGATTGGCGACTTCATTGGGATTTATTTATTTTTAGAGAGTCAAAACCTAGTTTAATTAATTTAGGATTAAATTCAATTTTTTCACCCTTTTATTTATTTATTTGTTTTTGCATAATTATGTTATTTATCTGTGTAAACCCTAGGATAGAAGACGATATTTGTATGAATGTTTGTTTTGTTTGCAGCTTTGGGTTTGTTTTGAACTGCTCCTACACACACTACACCTCTACACATCACACACATGTGAGAAAAGTCCTCTACCCGGACTCGAGTGCAAACCTAAGTTAGAACGAGATTGCGTAGTGATGGCTGCTCATGGACGCACGCCTCGTTGGGTGGTCATGAAAATCTCACCTAGAGTTTGATTCCTTTTAAGGACGCTATCCCTTCTAATAGCTTGCCTATTGTTGGGGTCAGTATTCTTGACTGGGTTCCTTGGCTCTAGGGACCATGTGTAGGATTCTTTAGAACCATCCTTGTGAGGTTCACTATAAAAGAAACCTTAGACCCACTCCGTAAGTTACCTTTCTAGGGTCACAAAGGAGCTTCATACCCTTGCATTCAAACAAATATTTGTGCTTACCGTCTTTTATCCAAAAATCAAAAAAATCAAAAAGTCAAAAACCCAAATCATTATTTACCGCAAGTTTCTTAGAAACCATACCTCACGCATTTTTTCTTTGCATTACAAAAAACAAAAATAAACATCTTATGTTACGATTGCCTGAGAATTAAAAGCTTTATTTTGGAGAGAAGCCATGCAAGTCAAAGTCAAACTTTGTACTTTACTCTCCAAACATAAAACTTATAATTCCCCGACGCGATAAATAAAATCATATATTATCATTTCATTCACATACATTATCATTACATTCGCATTTCACATATATTCATTCGCATTTCATGCACACTCATTCATTTGCATAATTAAATCATGCATTACAAAAAAATGAGCATAATTCTAGAAAAAAATTGTGATGAGAAGTGAGACATTCTCTTGAGGTAAATCATTCTTTTTGAAAAAGTTTAGCCATACTTAGTTGCAAGCTCAAAATGTTTCAAGGCACTCAATTTTTCAAATTGGCAGCACGTTCACATTTTTATCAACAAAGTGTTGCATCTCATCCACCCCATGACGAATGACCGAAATGGTCCGCCAAAATTTTCTCTCATGTTTTAACTCGTGTTAACTCTCTACGAAGCATTCATGTAGTAACTTATGTGTGACATGTGTCTTCATTCTTGTTTGAGTCAGTTAATGTCCTTACCTTGTCATCACCCCCCGTCCAAGTCTAATCCCACCCCGACCACCCTAAAGTACGTACTCCCCTACCTAGTCTACTTTTTGGTTTGTTCTCACTGATGAAATAACACTTTAGGTCCTTCATACTGGGGCAAATTTGTGATCTCTAAAATACCTTGTCAACATTGTATTCCCTTGGTGCAAGTCCTTTACAAAAAAAAAATCAAAAGAAGCTCGTTAGGTTGAAAACTCGTAAGAGCAGCCTAAGCAAAATTAGAGCATGAAAAGAAATAAAGAAAAAGAGCAAGTATATAAAACAAGTAAATTATTGTCCTTGAGTTAATTTTTGAGAAATCGAGCAATCATGATTTGAAATGAAGTTGAACCATCTTCCCATATCCTCAGAAATCCTTTGCCACCCACCTTAAGCCAAAAATCCCAAACCCTAGACAAAGATCGATTCCACATCAAAAAAATGGTGCATTAGTTTTATCAGCTCACTCACCCAAAAAACAAAAATCACAAAAGAGTGAAGTCAAAAAACAGGATTTAAAAATCCCAAAAAAAAAACAAAAAAAAAAAACAAAATGGTACCAATCGTGAGCTGATACTTCATTACCGTCAAAGCATAAGAGATACTTGTCTAAAATAAACCTCAAACAATTCGTCTGGCCTCAATATCCAATCCTCCATAAACCCTTAGCCACATTACAATCCTAAACAAGTCCATCCTACCATGAGACACATCAATTACTGTCTCAATAAAACCTCAAACACTCCTTTTAGCCTAACAACCATTTCCTTCATAAATCATCACCCGTTAGCCAAGTTACATCACCAAATCATTTGTCCCATCAATCATCAAACACTTCATTGAGCCTAATAACCCCTTCTTTCACAAACCATTAACCATTAGCCAAATCATACCGCCCAATAAAAAAATCATCTGTCCCATCAATCCCCAAGCACTACTTTTAGCCCAATTATCATTTCCCTCATAAATCGCTAAACCATCGGCCATGTTACAACCCTCTAGAGTTCATTCCGATCAATGACCGATTGCTTTTGTTTTCTCAAAGTTTTAATCTTAGAACAAATAAGTTTATTTACTTACAATATGTTTGCTAAAAAAAATGTATCTCAAAAAAAAAAAACTCAAAAGAAAAGAAAAAATTAAAAGACTTGCACCACAAGATTCATTCAAGTTATACTAAGACAAGGTCTAGTGATCACCAAGTGTAGTTTTCATCATAGCAAATTCAAGACTATTGTAGTCTGAGAGTCATTCTAAAGATAACTAAAAGTTTATACTAGGATCGTCAAGTGGGACATCCCTTTCACCATCTATTCCATTTGAACTTGGGGAAATTTGTACAGTGTCCATCCCATACCACACCCTACCTATAGCCATACCAGACAAACTCCAAAAATCCATAACCCTAACTCTATCACGTTTCACAACCATTTGAAAGCCCATTACCAAGTGGGGCAATCCTGTCACCTCTCACTCTGCCTACAATTAGGGAGATTCACCCGACACTCATCTCATCCCTTCGTTATACTCACCCATAAAACCATACCGGGGCAATTTTTCAGCTCATGCTGCTACTCTAGTCGGGGCAATCTTGTACTTACCATAATTGGGGCAACACCAAACTCCATGTGTTGAGATGAAGTCCATTGCTTTCCACCTTTCACTCCAAAGTCAGGGAATTCCTAGCTCATCATTTCCTCTATCCCCTAGATATTATCATCACTAGACAGGGGCAAACTATTCACTCACCATCACCAAAAGTCTAAATTGGGGCAGTGCCGCATTTCTTGAGTTGGGGAAAAAACTACCTTTCATGGCTTTGGCAATAATCATTTCCTTCATCTTTTCACCTGTCATATATGCCCATACCCTAGATCCTCTGGAACCCCACGTTAACTGACTCATTCATTTATATTTGCACTCTTATGCATGTCTACTAAACGATGCTTCAAAGAGAGAAAACACAAGCTAATAATGTGATACTGAAGAATCCACATAGTTAACTTTGTGGACCTAAAAATTAGCCTTCATGGGTGATGGAAGAGAAAATAAAGCGAGCTTGCGAATTGAGTCAAGTACTTTTTCACATCAGTGTCTGTCAATGACAATCTTAAGATTGCCGAAGTTTGACTCATATCTAATTTTACCTAAAGAATGATCATTATTCATCTCCGCCTCCCGCATCCAAAGTCTCACATCTCATCATCACAAAAAAATGCCTCTGCACCCAATCAATCATTTCATATCATCGCATCATGCCCCATAGCATTTGCATTCAAGCATTTCATTTGCATCATATTCACATTCGCACTTCATGCATCCATCAGATACAAAAAGCAAAAAAGCAAAAAGCAAAAAAAAAAAAAAAAAAGGAAAGGGAATCACCTATTTTATTCAGCACCTCACCAAAAATCACCTGTTGCATGTGCATGTATTATTGGCATTGTATATCCATAACATGTATTGCTTCTGAATTGACTTCAAGTGTCGATACCTATATTTTGTTCCTCTAATATCAGCGCTTTAAGTGTTGATCTCATATCATATCACGGATCACCAGGCTGATCCCTATAGACCCCAAGTGGTCCTTCAGAGCAGTGCCCTAAGTGGCCCAGGTCGCAACGTCGGAGTCGAGCCCGACGGACCTTCGCAGACCACGAGTGGTCCTTCAGACTAGTTGTGTCAGCCTAAGACACAATGGACGTCCTTCATGGTCAACATATCAGTTCTAGTACCGTAGCTAGTTGCGCTCCTTCAGACCACGATGGTCCTTCAATTAAGGCTTAGGCAGCCTTCCAGACCCTGAGTGGTCTTTCAGAGCCTTAGTGCTCCTTCAGATCCTGAGTGGACCTTCAGAGCCTTAGTGCTCCTTCAGGTCCTTGTTGACCCTTCATTCATCTCTCGGTTAACGCGCCAAGTGTTAACCAGCCCCTATTATTCCTTAAACTTTCTGCTTTCTCCATTAAACGGACAAAATTAGCGTCTATCTTATCTTTATTCCTATTTCTACTACGAAAGTTCGAGAGCTCCGCACTTTCTAGTAAAATATTAATAACGAGGGGCAGCTGTTATACCCCAATTTTGTCCGTCTTCTTTTTCTTGCTTTAGTCGTCTATTTTTAGTAAGGGCATGTTTCGGAGTCGCATGATTACGAGAATTATTAGTGTAGAGTCCCGGTTACCAACCCAAACCAATTCCAGTCACTCCGCTCAGCTAAATCGAAACGTTGTTGTTTAAATTAGGCGCGCGCGCGAATGATCGATCTTTTCGTGCGTTCTTCAATTTAATATCCGTATTCGAGTTTAGTCGTACATAAACAGGTCTACCTAAAGTCATTGTTCTCAAAAATCTCTTCAAATTCGGACCTAAGAATGCGATTCGAAAGTTAGTTTTAGTGTTTTTAGTTAACGCGCCCATTTCTTTTATTATTGGTCTAGTTTTAGCGTATTTGTCAAGTCAGGCCCGCTCGCTCTCCTTGTATTTGGGCACGACTCTTTTTCTTATTATTATTTTTATTCTTATTTAATTTATTTAAGCATAAAATGTCAAAAATTGTATTTAGTTTAATTTACAATTTAAAAGTGTTTAAGAGTCAAATAAGTCCAAAAATGTCAAAAAAATTGTATTTAGTTTAATTTACAATTTAAAAGCTATTAAAAGTCCAAAAACTCCAAAAATACAAAAAAAATATATCCAAAAAGCCCAAAAAAAGGCCAGATCCGAAAATACACAGCAAACAACAATTTAGGGTTTCAGCAAAGATTCCAAGCTGCTGCAGCTGCTGTTGGGCTTGGATCAAGACCTGAAAAATTATCCAAAACCCAGTCAAAACTCAATTAATGCCTTAACCTAGTTTTAGACTATAAATAAACAGTCCAATAGCAGTCAAAAACACACAGAAATCAACACAAAAAAGGGCTGCGAAAATCACTAGAAAAATAAGGATTAGAGTTTCACATTGAAACCCTAATCCACAAAACACCATTTTTTGAGTTTTTGGGTTTTAAGGGAGGAACAACAGCAGCCAAAAGAGCAGACACAGCAGCAGTTCAAGAACAGCACACAGTGGGAACACAATAGTAATCATATCAGAGACCCAAATCTGAAGCTGGAATAAAAGGTTAGTCCTAATTTGTCTTAACATGTCTTTGTAAAAAACTGATAGGTCTGTTGATATGAGTTTATTGGGCGACTAAGTTTTTTTTGAACAAAATAGAAATTGATAAATTGTTGTCTAAAGATCAGATCTAATTTTTATAAAAAAAAAAAAGAGTTTTGATCAGCCTATTTACAGCCTCTACTTTGATTAGGAGAGACTAAAAGTAAACACCTAATTACAGTCATTAGATTCAAAAAACCAGGCCAAATAATATACCAGAACATAGAACAGTATCAAAAACAGAAGAAACGTGTAGAAAGAGATGGAAACAGAATAAAAAAAAATACAAAAAACTAACCTTTTGACTTGCTCGCCGGAGCTCCGGTCGTCTCCTCCGGCGAACTCACCCACAAACCGACCCAATGACCACCATTTCATCAAAACTGAAGCTTCTTTCAAACAAGCCACCAACAAAACGAAGACCACCGCCACCATTCCACCACCACTGAAGTTTCCTTCAAACGAACTACCACCAAAGCGAAACCCATGAACACCAAAAAATCATATATCAAATATAGATCAATGAACCCCAAAAATCGAAAGAAACTAAAAAGAAAAACACAGAAACAAAGAAGAACGGAAGAGAGGAGGCGAAGCTTCCCACGCTCTCGCCGGCGGGACTTCCGTCGCCGGCGCCCCCTCCATCACCACCAAACGCCGTCGCCCTTCCCTCTCTCACCATCTCGTTCGCTCTCTCACAGGAAACCGGCAGGTTTCACGCCCTCACCGTGAAACAGGGAGAAATTTCGCCGGGCTGCTCTCTCTCTCTTGCTGCGGCGTAGCATGAACAAGGGGAAGGGGTGAATTGAAATTAGGGTTCTCAGATTTAGGTTTAGGGTTATATGTGCTGTCTTTTATTTTTTAATTTTTAATTATTCTGAATACTAATCACACCCCTTTATTTACTGAGCGCATTCTCCTCCACTTAAGCCCAGATTTTGCATACTGGGCTCTCCTATGCGAACTGGGCTTTCCTTTTTGCACCTCCAATTAATTATACAACACCCTGCTATTAATAAAACCCAAATTTACAATCTGCACCCCCTGTTTCTCTTTTTAATTCTTTTCCAACTCAAACGCAAATAATTTTTCTCACGAAATTAAAATAAACGGCTAAGTCGGTTGTACCTGGCCAGGTTAGTCATTATTTTAGGCTAATGAGTTGCATACCAAGAACCACGAAAACTTGACAAATACGAATAAACTATTTTTCTAAAAATAAGCGGCTAAGTCGGTTGTACAATCGTTAGTCATTATTTTAGGCCAATGAGTTATGCAGTTTCAATTAACCACGAAAACTTAATAAATATGAACAAACCATTTTTCCTAAAAAATAGGGGATTAAGTCGGTTGTACAACCGGGTTATTCAGCGTTCTAGAACTAATGGGTTGTACAGTTCAAGAGTTCTAGAATACCTATTCTAAAATCAACCCACCTCACACCAAACCACTTTCTTTCAAAAACTCTAAAATTATTTTCAAAAAGTAGGGGACTAAGTCGGTTGTACAATCGGGTTAGTCGCTCTAGAAGAATGCTGATGGTACATGCAGTTCAAGGAATCCTAGGACCCCTACACTAAAAACACCAACCCATAAACATTTTCAGGAAGAACTATGTAGCTTTGATTCCTCCATTGCATCTGGAGGTACGTAGGAGCAAGACTCAACTCTTGTCAAGCACTAAAAACCAAAAACCTAAATAAGTCTTTTTTCTACAAATAAAAGGGTAATTATTAAATAAATCCTAAATTAATTAGACAATAGGATGTCGTGGGGTGCTAATACCTTCCCACACACATATTTGACTCGAACCCTAACAATGCCTCGTCCTAAAACTTAAAGGGATTTTTCGAATTTGCCCTTAAACTAGAATTTGGTGGCAGCTTCCTATGAACCTTTCGAAGAATCCTTTCCCGGATTTTTCTGTCGCTACAACCAGTTTAAGGCGTTATCCTCCAATGTCATCAGCACCACATCCCACTTGTAGTGACCGAAAAATCCGGGAAAGGATTCTTCGAAAGGTTCTTAGGAAGCCGCCACCGAAATTTTAGTTTAAGGGCAAATTCGGAAAATCCCTTTAAGTTTTAGGGCGAGGCATTGTTAGGGTTCGGGAGTCGTTATGTGTGGGGAAGGTATTAGCACCCCACGACATCCTTTTGTCTAATTAATTTAAGATTTATTTAATAATTACCCTTTTATTTGTAGAAAAAGAAGACTTATTTAGGTTTTTGGTTTTTAGTGCTTGACAAGAGTTGAGTCTTGCTCATACGTACCTCCGGATGCAATGGAGGAATCAAAGCTACGTAGTTATTCCTGAAAAAGGTTTATTGGTTGGTGTTTTTTAGTGTAGGGATCCTAGGATTCCTTGAACTGTACAGCTCACTGATTCCTAGGACGATGACTAATCCGATTGTACAACCGACTTAGTCCCCTACTTTTTGAAAATGATTTTTGAATTTTTGAAAGGAGTTGTGAGATGGGTTGATTTTAGAATAGGTATTCTAGAACTCTGAACTGCATCTGACTCATTAGTTCTAGAACGCTGACTAACCTTATTGTACAACCGATTTAGTCCCCTATTTTTAGGAAAAATAGTTTATTCGTATTTATTAAGTTTTCGTGGTTACCGAATCAGACAACTCATTGGTCCTAAAATAATGACTAACCGTTGTACAACCGACTTAGCCGCTTATTTGATTTCGAGAGAAAAAAATGTTGGAGTTGGAAAAGAATTAAAAAGAGACACAGGGGGTGCGGATTATAAATTGGGGTTTTATTAATCGCAGGGGGTGTATAATTAATTGGAGGTGCAAACAGAAGGCCCGCCAGCATGTGGAAGCCTGCACGCTAAACCGGGCTTAAGTTCAAGTGTGGTGCGGCGTGAGTTGCGAGGGTGTGACTAGTATTCTGAGTAATTAAAAAAAATTAAAAATAAAGGACAACATTTATAAACCTAAGCCCAAAAAACTGAAACCCTAAAACACTTCACCCCCTTCCCCTTGTTCATGCTGCGCCGCAGCAAGAGAGAGAGAGCAGCCCGGCGAAATTTTTGCCGTGTTTCACGGTGAGGGCGTGAAACCTTCCGTTTCCTGTGAGAGAGCGAACGAGATGGTGAGAGAGGGAAGGGCGACGGTGTTTGGTGGTGATGGAGGGGGCGCCGGCGAAGAGAGCGCGACAGTGATCTCAGGTTCGTTTTTTCTGGTTTTGTCTCTGTTCTTAGTTCCTTCTCTCTTCTTCTCCTTTTAAAAAAAAAGTTTCTGATTTGGGGGAGGCGAATGGGAGGATGGCCGTGGAAGAGAAGGGGGTTCGGTTTGTGTTGGTCTAAAGCTTCGATTCGGTGGAGTGGTGGAATGGTTTCTAAGGACCTCGCCGGAGCTCTCGCCGGAGAAGACGACTGGAGCTCTGGCGAACCTAAGGTCAGCGTTTCTGTTTGTTTTTTTTTTGTTGTTTTTTGCTTTCTCTGGGTCTGATTTCTTTTCTACCCCCTTTGTCTCTGATTATTTGCTGGTTTATTCTTGACTCTTTTTTTCCTTTTTTTAGAAAATGGATCTGGATCCTATGTGTTCAGAAAACATGTATTTTTGATTCCCTAGTCATGTTAACAAATCTGGATTTCATACACATGCATATATATTTTTGATAAGAACAGATTTATTGACACGAATACATGTTAACACGTTTTGACAAATCCAGATTTCATACATATGCAAATATATTTTTTTTGACATAAACAGATTTATCATTACATCGATTTCAGAATTAAGAGTGCATTAATAAAACCTACCTTTACTCCAGCCTCTGTTTTGACTCCTTGTGTGTATGTTTGAATGACTGTAACCACTGCAACTGCTGCTATTTCTGTTCTTTTGGCTGCTCTGTTATTCCTCCCTTAAAACTCAGAAACTCAAAAACGGTGTTTTGTGAATTAGGGTTTCGATGTGAAACTCTAATCCTTATTTTTTCTAGTGATTTTCGCAGCTTTTTCTGTGCTGATTTCTGTGTGTTTTTGACTGTTGATTGCCTGTTTATTTATAGTTAAAAATTAGGTTAAGGCATTTATTATTTTTAATCAGGCTTTGACCCTATTTGAGTTGGAACCTGTGCCCAACACAAAGAATCGCAAAGATCTTGGAATCCGCACTCGAAACCCTGATTTGCTGTTTATTGTGTATTTTCGGACCTGTTATTTTTTGTATTTTTAGATATATGTTTTTTGTATTTTTAGACTTTTTGGACTCTTAAGAGCTTTTAAATTGTAAATTTAACTAAATACAATTTTTTTTTGACATTTTTGGACTCATTTGACTTTTAAACACTTTTAAATTGTAAATTAAACTAAATAGAAATTTTGACATTTTTGAATTATTATATGTGCTTAAATGAATTAAATAAACAAAATAAAGATAACAATAAGAAAAAGGAGTCCGGCCAAATACAAAGACGAGAACGGGCCGGACCAGACGACTGCGCTAAAACGAGACCAAAAATAAAAGAAATGGACGCGTTAACTAAAAACCCCAAAATTAACTCGGAATCGCATTATTAAGTCTGAATTTGAAGAGATTTTTGAGAACAATGACTTTAGGTAGACCTGTTTATGTGCGACTAAACTCGAATACGAATATTAAATTGAAGAACGCGCGAAAAGATCGATCATTCGCCCGCGTGCCTAATTTAAACAACGACATTTCGATTCAGTTGAACGGAGTGTCTGGAATTGGTTTGGATGGGTAACCGAGCCTCTACACTAATAATTCTCGTAATCATGCGACTCCGAAACACGCCCCTAATAAAAATAAACGACTAAAACAAGAAAAAGAAGGCGGACAAAATTGGGGTATAACAGCTGCCCCTCTTTATTAATATTTTACTAGAAAGTGCGGAGCTTCCCCCTCTTTATTAAGGGGGAAGTGGAAGGTTTGAGAGATAAGAGGGAGTGGCTAACACTTGGCGCATTAACCGAGAGTTGAATGAAGGGTCAACAAGGACCTGAAGGAGCACTAAGGCTCTGAAGGACCACTCAGGGTCTGGAAGGCTGCCTAAGCCTTAATTGAAGGACCGTCGTGGTCTGAAGGAGCGCAACTAGCTACGGTACTAGTTAAACAACCTGGTGATCCGTGATATGACATGGGATTAATTTGGGAATGAAATATAGGGACCGATACTTAGCGTGTCAATCTGAAAACTTAGTAAGTGCATTCAAAAATGAAAAGGTAATCTCCACTTGGCGTATTTAATAATGCAATGAAATTGATATGCTTGTATGTGATGTATGCACATGTAATGATTGACATGTGGTGGGATGATGAATGAAATGCGGGATGACACCTTTCTTCTTCTTTTTTTTTGACAATCTCTTTCTTACTGCTTCATCAACTCGCGGGACTTCCAGTGTGAGATATGAAGCCATCTTGTGTATTTATCTTCTTTGGATCGACATCTTTGGTGATCGTGAATTGTCATAAGAGCTATTCGTTTTCTGCAATGTCTGCTTTTTGTAGGAGGTTGTGTCATTTCTGTGATTAGCAAACATTTCGTAATGATAGTAATGCTTATGATTATGCCACATGTTTCACAATTCAGTATCATTTATCATAAAACCTCATTTCAAAGAGAGAGAATGAAAGAGAAGGGAAAGTGTTTGATGTTGATATTGGAAGCCGAGTATTCAGAAGGCACACTGACTGAAGATTACATCAGTAACCGAGTTGAAAGAAACAATAAAGCCAAAAATACTAAGCAGATTTGTTGGTAGCTAATCTCCTTGAGATAACGCCATCGGCTACTCATGTTCACCACCTTGATCGCCTCATTGTCCGACTTTAGGTAGACCTGTTTATGTGCGACTAAACTCGAATACAAATATTAAATTGAAGAACGCGTGAAAAGATCGATCATTCGCCCGCGTGCCTAATTTAAACAACGACATTTCGATTCAGTTGAACGGAGTGACTGGAATTGGTTTGGATGGGTAACCGAGCATCTACACTAATAATTCTCGTAATCATGCGACTCCGAAACACGCCCCTAATAAAAATAAACGACTAAAACAAGAAAAAGAAGGCGGACAAAATTGGGGTATAACACCACTTATCATCCACTTCCACACGATTCATTTTGATGTGTTGCTACACTCTCACTATCCATCCATACTCATCATCTCCTCTAAAGATGGGAATCTTCAACCTACATCCTCCAAGCTCACGCATAGAAGTACTACTGTTACTCCTCGTTGTAGCATACGAGAGAGATTCTCTTGAAATTGGCTTTGTTTGCTATGTTCTCCAGGTAGTCCCTTGTGATGGTGTTGTTGATGTGAATGACCCCTTCGTGAATAGTCACGGTCAAAGATGAGCTTCTTCATCTCGTCCAATTGGTCCACAATTCCTTCAATTCTGCTTTCCATTGCGCTACGAGTACTAACCATTCATCTCTAGAATCGATTGCTTTAATACCACCTGATGGGTACCAAGTCAATTTAGAAAGTAGAAATGATTTAATCCTTTGTAATAATCACTATAAGTCTAGAGAATGACCGGAATTGTAAGGGAAAGTGGTTACAAAAGGGAAAACAATAACATCTCGTGAATATCATCCATTCTACAAATTCTAGAAATTTATTGGAAGTGCGAATTGAAGTTTTGGTAAAAAAAAATAATATCTTTGGTTTTAATTTGTTGCATTTTTGAATAGTTTAGATCATATTCATTTTACTAACGTTATAGTAGTCATTTTGTAGGGGAGCAATTGATTTCCTACTTTTTCAGTAAAGAAGTCTTGGTAACTTTGATTTAACCCATCATATTTGTCTTTAGATGTTTTTTTTTGATAATCAGAAAAATCCACTATGGGCGCATAAGTGTGAGGGTCTTCAAACCATACAACAACTTGAGGGACCTCCAGAGGCGCCATTAAAACCTCCTCAGGCCAAACCCAATGGGAAAAAGACTGCGGAAGGAAAAAGAGTACCCAATCTATACAGATAACATACAACCCATAGGGCAAATCATCCAATCACCAAAACAAAAGTTTGAACTCCTCCCCCTCCTATAGATAAACCAACCCCAAGAGACAATTTTAATATTCATTACAATCCTCTCAATGTTATGAACTACCCCTTCAAATATGATCCTGTTTCTCATCTGCCATATAGACCAAACTGTAGCAACCCAAATAAGATGCTTCATTCTTTTCATCTTCCTTCCTTTCATTGCTTTCCCAAATATGAAGAAATGTTGAACCTGATCCTGTGCATCAATATTCTCTATCTGCATCCAATCAGTAATTTTCCTCCACACCTCCTGCGCTTTTTGACATCCAACAAATAGGTGTTCAGCATTTTCATCCTCCCTGAAACAAAAGACACAACACGAGTCATAAATATTATTCACTACTCCTCGTGTGCAAGGGCATCTCTAGTCGGCAACCGATTTAATAGCAGCCTCCACGCCATCACCGCAGCCTTGGACGGTACATCACACCGCCATAATTTCGAGCACGCCACCCTCCTTTCGACTTCCATTTGAGGCACCGCTCCATTCCGATTCTCTGTTAACCATATATAACAAGACTTTACGGAAAACAACTTTGTTTTATCAGCCAACCAGATCCACTTGTCATCGCCTTCCGGCGTTCTGCTTATATCGGCAAGAATTGTTTTCAATTCCTCCCTTTGTAGTAGCCACGCGCGCCTTCAAGAAATATGCTCCATGACCAATCCCAGTACCATCTGCCATCTACAGAAGTCCCTGAATTCATTACCTTTGCATCTTTATCAGGTGTTGCATCAAACAGTTCCGAATACAGATCACAAAAGGCACTAGTGCCACACCAAGAGTCAATCCAAAATCTGGTTTTATCACCTTTGCCAAGCTGCAATTTAACCAAGCTGCTGAACCAATTTCCATTATCACAAAAATCTGCACCAATATGCATTATATCTCGCCACCATATAGATGCTTTACGTAGGGAATTTGATGTGTGCCTACAGACTTGAGTGCATATCTCATTACCATATCTCTTTGGACAAAGACACCTACACCATAGCTTCTCGGAATCATACAATATTCTCCACCTCCATTTACTTAACAGAGCGATGTTAAAAGCCTTCAAATTTTTCACACCCAATCCTCCTTTATTTTTATGTTGACATATATCATCCCATTTTACCCACGCTATTTTTTTATGCTCCTCATCTCCACCCCACAGAAACCGGCTCTGCAATCGGATCATTTCACCAACGACCTTCTTTGGGACTTTGAAGAAGGAGAAAAAATAAAGCGGTAAGCTTGATAGTACGGAATTAATTAACGTAATTCTTCCTCCTACTGAAAGTTGTTTACTCCTCCAATATGAGAGTTTCAATTTCATTTTCTCAAGGACCGGTTCCCATGTAGTAGCTTTCCTTGGATTTGCCCCAACCGGAATTCCCAAGAATTTGAACGGAATCTTCCCAACACAACAGGCCAAAAAAATAGAAGCTCCTTGCAAGACCCTATCCTCCATATTCACCCCAATGATATTACTTTTGGCATAGTTGATTTTTAGCCCCGATGCCATCTCAAAACTTCTTAGTATGGCTTTCAAACCCCATAAATTTGGCTCTTTACCATCGCAAAAAATTACCGTATCATCTGCGAATTGAAGCAGTTAGACCGATAGATTATTATCTATTGGAAAGCCCCTGAAACAATTACTTGACTCTGCTTTTCTCATCAAACCCGCCAATCCCTCAGCAACCGCAATAAATAAAAACGGAGGCAGGGGATCCCCTTGCTTTAGTCCCTTAGATGCCAGAAACTCGTTTATTGGACTACCATTAACCAACACAGACATAGAGTTAGCCGTATAGCATCATCGCATCCACTTTCTCCACACTGGTCCAAATCCCAACCGGAACAACATATAATCAATAAACGACCAACTTACCGAGTCATATGCTTTTTCAAAGTCAACTTTCAACACCATACAACTCTTCTTTGTTCTTTTTGCAAGGTCCAATAATTCATTTACTACCACCACGCCATCTAAAATTTGCCTTCACGGAATAAACGCATTCTGGCATTCGGATATGACTTTCCCCAATACTTTTTTAAACGCATTCTGGAAATATGTCTTGCGCATCAGTTATTCTACTATCATGGGGTTGAAGTATTTTTATTTTACTCTTTATTTTGTGTCAAAAAAATTACTCTTTACTCTTATAAATGCTCTAAATTCACTAACTGTCCTATAGTAATGGTAATATAGTGTTGATATGGCAGGGACGTAAGCCAATGATAGGGGTCTCATAAATGCTCTAATAGAAAATTTCACTTGATTGAGAACCGGAGGGTATATTAGACAAAAAATACGTCCCTACTTATTGATTAAATACCAGTTCATTATTTGGCTCTTTAATAAATAGTTGTAGGACTTTTTTAATTGCATCTCTCATGTTGAGTTTGCTGGGAGGAATGCTAATAAGATTTATCATTTTCTTGAGGGGTGGCCTTGTTCACAATAGGTCCTCAAGAATACTCTGATGTTTCCTCATGTATTTTCGATTTAATCATGAACGAAATGAACTAGGTGCTTCTTGTAAAAAAATATGACATCAATAGCTTTTGAGTTTGTTATATGAGTTAAAAGTTGTTATTATTTTTGAAAATAATTGTTTTCATATCTTTATGGAGTTAATGTGAGACCTATTAAATAATTGTTATTACACTTGAGGTGCTACACATCTGTAGTGGTAAAAGCCTAGTCTTGTATTTTCAATGTCTTTAAGTTCGAATCCCCTAACTATTGTCAAAAACGCACAAATAGTCGCCACTTTGATTAATAAAATTTCTCCATTTCCCAATTTTTTTTAAATTTTTTTTGCAACATTTGGAAGTGTAAGTAGAAAGCATTATGTGAATTTATTGTTAAAATCAAAGGTATCCATTGTGGTAGATTTACTTATTTTATGTTGTCTTACAAATTTTAAGGGTTACTTTTTTCTGTTGGTCTATGCGAGAATCAATATGTTAAATCTCTTTTAGAATTTGGGGCTTCATGCTTATTTGTAAGTAATTGGCGGCATAATAGTTACAAATATGTCTTCCCAGTTCACAACACAAACCTAATAGTTAGGCATTCACTTTCAAACTATACAGTGTAACTACAAAGACACAACTTAAATGAAATTAATTTATAGGGCTGGAAGAGCACCTAATTGTTACCTTAGTGTATTCTAAAGAACCAAGAACATTTTATCAATGACCTCCAAAGTTTTTTTTTTTTTAATTTGCCTATATCATTGTTTGACTGAGATGTTTTTAGGGCACTTTGAGCCAGCAATATCAGAGAAAGTTTATTTTCTCCAATAGAGTGCCTAAGTTTCAACTCCATAAAATTTTTGTAGTTCCTCTAATATTGGTCATACCTACATTAGCCAAACAACACATGAATGATATAAATTTCCATTAGAAATTTGAGATGCTTGGGAATTAGGTTGGGATGATGGGGACGAGATGAAAAGAGTAGCAGAGCATGGAGGAAGTGTGGCATGATGGTCATTTTCTGAAAAATAAACATCCTTAATACTTAGGGGCACCCTTATTATTTGATACGTTTAGGGGCACACTTGTGTTACAGTATACTTATATTGTAGCATCTATTAGCTCATTTAAGTAGCCACTCATTTAATATATATG
This sequence comes from Oxytropis ochrocephala, assembly GCA_020916435.1. Taxonomy (NCBI): domain Eukaryota; kingdom Viridiplantae; phylum Streptophyta; class Magnoliopsida; order Fabales; family Fabaceae; genus Oxytropis; species Oxytropis ochrocephala. Next base: position 85,113,945 of record CM037093.1, on the reverse strand, counting down.
TCGCATTGTTGCATTTACTGTTTATATTTACTATTTTACTGGTTTTTCACTTTTCTAGAAGGTTACGCCAGCACCTTATGTGTGAGTGCTAATTGTTCCTAATCATTGGAACAAACTACCTTTATAGTGGCCATACCATGTTACCTCATAGCATAATTTATTCCTTTCTCGCTTCTCTGTGCTAGAATATTCCTTTGTAGTAGCTTAGAACAACAAGCATCATTCCTCCATTGAAGCTTCTAGACTGCGCTACTTGGGCACCGTGGGCACTTAATACTCCCTAGAATCCAAAGTCTGTGACAAGTGGTATCAAGTCACTTTTCTGGTGCTTTGTCCAGGGCTCCTTGAACGTGATCCTCTATTACCATTGCTGAATTGGACAATAAACATGATGAGAAGCATGTTGACTATAGGTAGACAAGGAAGATGATGCTTATGAAGATCCACTTTCTATACTAATTCAAGTGAAGTAGAGTATGTTGATGCGTTTGAATTGGGTCAAACCCAGGTATCTCACATCCTTGAGCATTCCCTGAGAATAGTTTTGTTTGGCATAGAACATAACACTCAAATGAATGTTAGAATGTTTAACCCAACTACCATAACCCATGCTGATCTAGCTAGATTGTATGAATCCTCTAAGTCCAATTACTTTCGAGCCCAAAATAGATATTAACCTAGTTCTAACCAAAACAACCAAACCCATAAGTCCCTATTAAATCCACTCAAACCCACAAACACAAGCCAAGAACCTACCAAAAAAACAAGACAAAATCCTAAACCATATGTCTCTAAACCGACCTGCAGCCTTACTACTATTGAGATGGAAGATAGGAAATCTAAGGGGTACTTGTGTATGTTTTGTGATGAGAAATTTACTCTGAGGCATCATCTCAAACACAAGAGGTTCCAAATAATGGTTATGGAAGTGGAGGGAGATGATAAAGAAGGTGGGGAAATAGAGGATTCTAGTGTTGTAATCTTATATATCACCCCAAGCTAAAGGTCCCTTGTCGTCCATCAATGCCCTTCCTTGAGCACCTAATCACCAAACCATGAGGGTTATAGGGAACTATAATAGGAGACCAATCCAAATCATGATTGATAGTGGGAGCACACATAATTTTTGTTATTTAAGTGCAGGGAACAAGCTTGATTGTAGGCTTGATTCTGTAAAGTCTATGTTAGTGACAGTAAGTGGTGGCAACAAGATTGATGCTCATTTGTTTGCAAGGAGTTTAATTGGTTGATTTAACAGTTTATCTTCACTAGAGATATCATAGTATTGCCATTGGTTTGATGTAATCTTATAATTGGGGTGCAATGGTTAAAGACTTTAGGTCAAATTATTTGGGATTTCAAGAAGTTGCAGATAAAATTCTCAATTGAGGGAAAGTGGTGTGTTCTGAGAAGTGCAAAGACTCCACCTTCCAAGTCGATTAATAATAAACAACTTTCTAATTCAATTCATAATGGGGAAGATATTTGTCTCCTATACCTGAAATCTGATGCACCTTCCTTGGCAGCTCCTAGTTGTACCTTGCTATCTATGGAACCAGAATCTAATAGCTTGCCTACTGAAAGGCCTGTTTGATCACAAGATTCCTCATAAAGGAATGTATTTGATCACAAGATTCCTCTTAAGTTTGGTTTAATTCCTTTTAATCTGAGACCTATAGATACTCCATTGAACACAAGAATGTGGTTGATAAGCTTGTACTTGAAGTGTTTGATCAAGGTATCATTAGGCAGAACAATAACCCATTTCCCTTTCATACAAATTGCTAGTAAGGAAGGAGTGTGGGTCTTTGAGGCTCTGTGTTGACTATATATGGTTGAATCATTCACAATCAAGGATATGTTCCCTATTCCCTTGATTGAGAACCTTATGGATGAGATTGGTTTTGCTGCTCTATTTCCTAAGTTGGATCTTCGTTTTGGATTCAACAAACTCGAGAAAGAGGTTGGGGAAGAGTACAAGACTGCGTTTAAGACACATGGAGGGAACTTTGAGTATTTAGTGATTCCCTTTGGGCTTTCTAATGCACCTGCCTTGTTTCAGTCCTTAATGAATCATAAATTTCAACCTTACCTAAGAAAATTTGTCACTGTTTTCTTCGATGACATCCTTATCTATAGTCCTTCGCTTGCATCAAATATAGACCACTTATCGCAAGTGTTTCGAATTGTGAGAGAGCATTTGATCTACCGCAACAAGCAGAAGTACCATTTTGTAACTTTTAGAGTGGAACACTTAGGGCATTTCATCTCTAAGGGTGAGATTTACACGAATCCATAAAAAATCCAAGCTGTGAGGTTTTTGTTGATGCATGACAAAAACCTTATTGCCTATATTAGCAAGGCATTGGGACCAAGGCATGAAGCTTTATCTGTTTATGCGAGGGAACTGATGGCCATGCAACCCAAAAATGGAGTACTTATCTTTCACACGGCCCTTTCATCATCAAATCTGACCAAAAAGTATAAGGTACATGGTATGCCAGAAGGTTAACACTCATTTCTAGCAAATGTGGATGTCTAAATTGATGGTCCATGACTTTGAAATTCAATATAAGACTTGTTCTTCCAACATAGCTGATGACGCCCTCTTAAAAAATTATACTGCTGAACTCTTGCCATTGATGCTGAATAATGCTCAAGAGGTTCTACTGGATGTAATTTGGAGAGTATGGAACATTGATCCAACTCTCTCCAAGGAGATAACAAACTTACAAAATGATGCAGATTCACCCCCAAAATTCTCTTGGTGTAACAGTGAACTAAGAAGAAAGGGGAAATTAGCCATTGGAATAGATATTGAATTGAGGCTTTTAATACTCAAATGGTTACATGACTCGTTTATAGGGGAGCATTTTGGAAGAGATACAACGGCTCCTAGGGTCAAGCCTTTATTTTATTGGAAGGGCATGAATTAGGATATCCAACATTTTGCAACGCCAATTTTTTTTGGCATGGTGGTGGCAACGGGTAAAGGCCAAGTGGGCGGAGCGAGAGGGAGTTGCAATGTGGCTGAATTCACTTTAACTGTATTTTTCTTCCTCTCTCATTTGTATATTTTCTCATCTTATCTTTATCTCATTTTTTTCTTCTGATTTTTACTCCATTTTTTAAAATTTGAATAAGGTACTTAATTTTTCTTAACTTTCTGCAACTTAAATTATTTTGGGCGACGGGGAGTGGCAATTTTGGTGGTTGCAATGTCCCTATATTCACTTTAACTGTATCTTCTTCATCGCTCATTTGCATATTCTTTCATCTTATCTTCAACTAATTTTCTCTTTTCTGATTTTTACTCGATTTTTAAGATTTGAAGAAGGTATTGACTTTTTTTAAAACTTTTTGCAACACAAAATTTTTTAGTAGCTTCAAATATAACATTTTTCATTAACTTCTGTTGTTTTCTTTTATTAAATTTTACAACTTTCAAAGTATTTATGGCTCATAGAAAATTACATGATGGAATAATGAAGTAGTCTTGAGGACTAGCTGACAACAAGGTCACCCCGACTAAGGTATTCGGAACCTTATTAGCATTCCTCCTAGCAAACTCAACAAAAGATTTACAGATGAAAAAAGAAAAAAAGTTTTTACAAGCTCGAATCAAAGAACCAAATTTAGAAATAGTATCTCTCTTAGAGTTGAATGCATCAACAACAAACTTTGCATCCAACTCAGAAGTGACATCCTTAAAGCCCAGATTTCGAATCCAATTAATAACAAAGTGGAGACCCATCGCTTCGTATAAGGGAACATCCAAAATGGGAGAGAAGCAGAGAGTTTTAGCTTTGAGGAAGTTACCATGCTCATCCCAGAGGCATATACCAATACCAACTTTATTTGCCACCAAAGAGAAAGAAGCATTCACGTTGCATTTAACGAAACCTGTCGTCGGTTTCAGCCACTCAACAGTAGCGCCAGGAGCCGAAGAGGAACTCGCACTAGCAGTAGGAAAAGAGCATAAAATACGGGCCTCCTTCCACTCATTCAGCAACCTATTACCCATCCAGACAATTGAGGTAGCATCAACTTCTTTATTCTCCCTAACATGGTCATTTAGGCTCTACGACATACTCCAAAGAGTAATACGCCAATCTTCACAGTTGTTATCCTATAAAACATTCAGAACAACAAAAATACACATAACGAAAAAAGCGAATGGCCAGTAGCATTTGCAAGGATCACATCTAAGAGTCCCGGGCTATTCCAACAAGCTTGAGACTTATTGCAATAATATAAAAGATGCAAAGAGGATTCATAAGATAAAGCACACCAAAGGCAAGTGTCTTCAACTTCCACATGTTTGTGACTCAAATTGGATCTCGTGGGGCAACACATACAAAGACACCAAAGAAAATGATTCACTTTGTGGGGATCTTCATTTCCATGATTTCACGATAACCTCTACATGCAAGTTACCCGTATCCAAAATACACTCCATATTCTTGATCCTCTAAGACAGTTGTTGAACAATGGAGTTCAAAAATATGATTTGCAATTGTCTTTGGGAACAAATGATTGACCAAATCTCTATTCCACGCGTTTGTTCCTGCAAGAAAGAGATCAACAAAATGTAGAAAAGGATTAAAGTGATGGGTATCTACTTCAGTTATCACCAAATAATTAGCAGCCCACAATCCAACCATCACTGATCATCCAACGACACCCTTCCTTAAGAACCAATTGGGCCTCGTGAATTCTACGCCACACAAAGCTAGAATTACTACCCTTAGGCGCATGCATCAAATCACACCTAGGGTAGTACTTGGCTTTATAGAGCCTCACCACCAAAGAATTTGGAGAACTCATCAACATACACCCTTGTTTCTCAACAAAGAAATGTTGAAAACATAAATATTTCAAATTTCCAAACCACCATGATCTTTATCAATACAAAGTTTGTCCCAAGAAAGCCAAAGGATACCACGCTTATATGAAGTGCTACCACCCCACCAAAACCACCGATCAAACTCGAATCTCGCCATCTAGAGAATATGGGAGAAGAAAAGGGCTCATGTAATAAGTTGGAATAGGTTGAAGCACCGACTTAATCATGACCTCCTTCCTTGCTTTGGATAAGGATTGATCACCATATGAGTTAATCTTTTTCCAAATTGGTCTTTTGATAAACTTGAAAAGATATTTATTACTCCGCCCAATCATAGAAGGAAGACCTAAATAACGGCATGAGCCTAAGCATTCATGCACACCAAGCTCATTAGCACTAATATCTCTGTCTTCTTAAACCACATTCATACTAAAGAAAATTTTGGACTTCTGAAAATTAATCTGTTGCCTTAAAGCTTGTTCATACACATCTAGGATCTTCTTAATATTTTCCATCTCCCTCATAGAGGCCCTGAAAAATGGAAGACAATCATCAACAAACAAAAGATGGGTGATGGTAGGCGCTCCTCTACAAATATTGGCCCTGTGAATGTCTCCTCTAGCAACCGCCTTAGAAACAAGCTTGTAGAGCACATTGTAGAGAGATATAGGCCACCGCTTTGTCATGGTTTCAGGATCATCCTTCTTAGGGATAAGTACAATATTGGTGTCATTAAGCATGGTAGGAAACTTCCCGGAGGCCAGTCATCCTATACAACCCATAGCAATCTCATCACCAAAGTCCTTCCGGAATCTCTAAACAAAACCCGAATTAAAGCCATCTGGGCCAATGGTCTTATCTGAATCCATCAACAATAAGACACACTGAAACTCGTCCTTAAATCTTTTTTTCATTATCCTCTTCCAAGACATGTTGGCTAAGAGAATCTATCACCGGTTCATACACACCCTTTTTGTTATTACATGATCAAAAACCATTTTAATCTAAAATTATTCAAACAATAAAAAACGTTAAAAATTACCTTTTTAATTAGGATGTTTTTTTTTGGTACCCTCACCACTATACCTCATACCCCCATCATTTTTTATTCCCATATTGCCCCTTTGAAATTGATGTAATGGATTTATCTATTTTTTAGGATAAATCCGTTTTGAAATAGATTTATAGATAAATCCGATTTGCATTTCTCAAAATGGATTTTTCTATTAAATAGATAAATCCAGTTTTGAAAAATTGCAAAACGGATTTAGTAATTTTTCAAAATCGAATTTATATATTGATAAATCTATTTTGAAAAATTGTAAAACGGATTTATCTATTAAATAGATAAATTTGTTTAAAAAAATATTAAATAGATAAATCCATTTTTCAAAGATAGACAAATCTGTTAAAAATATATAATTAATTTTTTTTAAAAATAAAATAAAATAGATATGGATATCGATGATCCTTTGGTTCTATTTAGTGTGTATGTCGGGTAGATAATCTAAGCGAAAAAATTGGTTTTCGGGAAACCTACTTCTTTTGGGACTGCAGGGCTCAAAATTCCAAAGTTCTTCGTTTACTATTTTTTATTAATTTTCTTAATTTTTCATAATCTAAAAAAATTGCATAACCTTCTTTTGATTTTATTAGATTTTTAGTCGTGTTTTATAATTTTAAGATTAGTTTTTGATTTTTTAACGGATTTTTAGTGGTGTTTTGTAACATTTTTTTAAATAAAATAAATTTTATTTTTAATACATAACGGTTTTATCATTTTAATAAATAAATCTGGTTTTATAAAATATAAACGGATTTATCTAAAATGATAAATCTGTTTTGCAAAAGGGATTTATCATTTTAATAGATAAATCCGTTTTGTATTTTTTTTACTAAGGTTGAAGGGTATTTTGGGTTTTTCACACGAGTTGGGAGGTATGATGTATGGTTGTGGGGGTACAAAAAAATATCCTTTTAAATTTTAGCCAGCTTAGGCGAAATGATAAACAAACACCACAGACACTATATATCTGACGGTAACACCCGAGTTCAAACCTAGGAGTCGGCGTTCCCATGTCGCTGAAATTATCAATACAACCAACAGTGGGGTTAAATTACATTTTTATTTAGTTAATATAACTAAACATAAATCTTGTTATGTTCAACTTGTTTTAACTAAGATTAAGCGCCCGTTTGTTACAAATTAAAAAATAAGTGATTTTGTTGTTAAATAATTAAGAGATTTTTAAAAAAATGAGATGTTGTTTTGTGTTTGCGTAACATACTGAAAATCATTTATTTTAAATAAAAAATCATTCTTTAAAAACTTTTTTTTTATGAGAAGCTATTCAAAATAGATTCTCATGTTAATGATAAAAATAATATTTTTAAGAAAATGATTTTTCGAAAAAAGTCAAACAAACACAATCGGGACATCGCCAAGGAAGGTTGACTCGGTTGATAAGGAGTTGACTCACAAGGTCGGGTTCAACTCCCATTGTCGATGTGAGGACCTCTTTGGTGGGTGATTCCAGTAAAATCTCTCTCGTGTGGCGCCAAAGAGCCTCGGAACGCTTTCTTACTCCAGTGAGCCCCCTGCCTCAACTCACCTAAACTTTTCTTCAATAAAAACACAATCTGGATCACTAAAAACGATTTTTAGTTGAAAAAAGTAATTTTCTCATAAAAAGGCTGTAACAAGCTCTAAATCCAAAAAAATTAATTGTATCAAAATCAATTTTGATGAAACAAAACCAAACACACGCTAAAAATATAATTTATTTTTGTACGGTGTAAACAATCCTATGGCAGATACAAAGCAAAGGGCGGTAAGTAAACTTGAAGTTTCAACTTTCTCCTTTTTTGTACTCCCTACATAATAAAATATAAGCAAATTTGGTCCTTTTAAGTTATAATAAAATATCAATAAAAGTTGCCTCTTTTAATTCTATTTGAAGATTGCATACCAAAAATGCATGTCTTTGATTTCAATGATGAACATTAAAAATCTGATGGTTAGTGTTACCTTAGTGTATTCTAAGTCTTAGGCAATTGACAAGGTTAGTGTTAACTAAAATAATAAAGTAAAACTTTTAAAGAGATTTACAAAAATACGCATAAGCTATATATTTTAATAAGTGTGTAGTAATTAGTTTTGCTTATATTCACTGATTCCATATTACTTTACGTTTTAGCCAAAAGAATTTGTCTCGTATTACTTCACACTAGGCGATTTATTATGCATGATACACACGGAGAGATGATTAATGTTCTACAGATGCGATTTCAAAAACATAAACATTTTATAAGGGGTATAAAAATACGCGCACACATATATATAAGACGAAGAGACAACAATAAGCCCTTGGTGGGATGAGGCAACAATGTCGGTCCAAAAATATAGAGTGGGGTATATTGGTAAATGATGTAAGTACAAAATGAGGGGTACATTTTGATAATAAAAAAAAGTGTTGGACAAAAAAAAATTTGTCAGGGGTATGTTGGTCCAAAAATATAGAGTGGGGTATATTGGTAAATAGTGAGGTACAAAATGAGGGGTATATTGGTAAATGGTGGGGTACAAAATATAGAGTGGGGGTATGTTGGTCCAAAAATATAGAGTGGGGGTATATTGGTAAACAGTGGGGTACAAATGAGGGGTATATTGGTAAATGGTGGGAATAAAATTTTCCAACCAAAAGTGGATAAAAAAAAAGAGTGTTGGACAAAAAAAAATTATCAGGGGTATGTCGGTCCAAAAATATAGAGTGGGGGTATATTGGAGTGGGGTACAAAATGAGGGGTATATTGGTAAATGGTGGGAATAAAATTTTCCAAACAAAAGTGGATAAAAAAAAGAGTGTTGGACAAATAAAAAATTTGTCAAGGGTATGTCGGTCAAAAAATATAGAGTAGGGGTATATTGGTAAACAGTGAGGTACAAAATAAGGGGTATATTGGTAAATGGTGGGGTACAAAATATAGAGTGGGGGTATGTCGGTCCAAAAATATAGAGTGGGATATCAGAAACAAATGGAGTACAAAATGGTGGGAATAAAATTTTCCCACCAAAAGTGGGGAAGTCAACGATTGTGTATTAATTAAGAGAGATAATAATTAAAAAAAAAAGAGTGTTGGACAAATAAAAAATTTGTCAGGGGTATGTCGGTCCAAAAATATATAGTGAGGGTATATTGGTAAACAGTGGGGTACAAAATGAGGGGTATATTGGTAAATGATGGGGTACAAAATATAGAGTGGGGGTATGTCGATCCAAAAATATAGAGTGGGGTATATATTGAAACAACAAAGATGAGACAAAATGAGGGGTATATTAGTAAACGGTGGAAAAAAAAATTCCCACCAAAATAGTTAAAGTCAACCATTTATCCTTAATATATAATAATAAAGATTTTATAATACCACTAATTAAACATTAATACTTTTTCCCCCTATTTTACCTTGAAACATAATATAACTTTATTTTTTTCATGCCTAATAACTTTCCTTTTTAATACTTAATTATTAAGATAGAGATAAAGCAACAAACGAACTATTAGAAATATTAGAAAAGTATGAAATATTTATCATTGATTCCGCAAGATCGAACTCGCCTAAACTTTTTGATACAAAAAAAAACTATTATCATTTAATAAGGCAAAAAGTTTACCTTATTTTCAAGATTTCTATTTTCATTAAATGGTGATTTACGCTCATAATTAATGACATCATTTTTAACTACACCACTTAAATAGAGGTAAAAGTAGAATTGATCATTTATTACAAATTAAAAATTGTGCTTGTTTCTTACTCACTCCAGTCCATAATATAAGAGAAAAATAGTGAGTTTTAATGGTCCACAATATAAGAAACCAACACAATTTTTAAGGTGTACTAAAAAAGGTGTTTCAAAATAATTGTCACTTTCCAATTTTAATTAAACTTTTACAATATTATCGTTTAATTAATACTGTGAACATGACTCCCAAAATATTATCATCTACTTTGCATTTATGCTAATGGTGGATACACCAATTACCAATAAGGTTAATTATGTAAAATTATTTTTCTCTTTATTCTTTTTACATATTTTTTCTTACTCTGTGTGAAATCTCAAAAGAGACAAATAATTGAAACGAAATACTTAACTAAAACAATTTACGTCAAAAAACTAAAACCATTAATTGCATATTAATTTGTGTGTAACAAAACTAAAGTACCAAAGATTAGCAATAGAGGTACTCCTTACGATCCACAATATAAGAGAGAAAAATTGAGTTATTGTGGTCCACAATATAAGAAATAAACACAAATTTTGAGGTATATTAAATGATCAATTCTAAATTTACCTCTATTTAAGTAGTGTAGTTAATAATGTTATCATTAATTAGGAGTGTAAATCTTCATTAAATGAAAAAGACAATCTTGGAAAGAAGATAAATTTTTAGCCTCATTAAATGATATAGTGATTTCAATGTTATTATGTGAAATGTTCGGTTTTTTCTTTTATATGGTGCACCAGAAGGAGTAATATTTATTACACTATTTATTATAGAAATAAATGTAAAATGAATGAAAGTAACAAAATTTATTATCTTTCATAATTATGGGTAAATAACGACGAAAAACAGAATAATAACATTTCTCGTGTTCTCCTTAATTACTCCCTCCGTCCCATTTTATATGTCGTTTAAGGTTGTGGCTTAAGAATTAAGAAAAGTAGTTAATTTTGTATGGGAAAGAGAGATTGTGAGTTAATTTACCAAACTGTCATACTTTAATGACATTGGAAACATAAAAAAGTAGAATTGTATGAAGAAATATATTAAATAAATGGGAAGATGATATTTTAAAAGAAAATTGATATTACATTAAGATTCTAAATAGTCATGTATTATGGGACAAATTTTTTTCTTTAGAAAGTCATATAATATGAGACGGTGAGAGTAATTCACATTAGACAATCTCTCCCTCTCTATTTACTGGTTTTCATTTGTCGGTTACTGTCACTAAATACAGAGAGAGAAAGAAAGAAAGAAAGAAAATTAGATCATCGCCATTTGCATTCATTCATTCACATTTCTATTCTCACTTCACTTCCTCCACAAGTAACGAACGTTCAACACTCTTTTTTTCTCAATTCTCATCTCTCTCACTCTCTTTCTTTCACACTCATGAGTGTGTCTGAATGAACTTTGTTGATTTTCTCGGCGCTTCTTTATGATAAATTCCCAATACATGCTACCTCCCTCTCAATTCTCCAATTTGATTTGAGTTCTAAATTTAATCGACCAAAAATGCGGCGGCGAGCTGCCGAGTTTCGCCGCCCCGCTCGGCGGAGATTCTCTCAATGGATCTGTTTTCTTCTCGGCGCTTTCTCCGTCGTCGGTCTGGTTTTGTTTTTCGTGCAACACAATTATCGTCATGATCAGGTTCAACACCCTTTCTGGTAACAAACTTCACATCGCATACTTCTCCTCTTTCTCGTTTTTTTTTTTTCTTTATCTGGTTCTGTTGATTTTACTTTTTCACTTTTTTTTTTGTTGCTGAATTGGGCTTAGAATGTGGTGATATGATTTGATTGTTATGGTTTTGGATGATTCTCTTTTGTTTATCAAGTTTACTAGTTGAATTGTATTGTATCTATCATGATGTGAGTATTTGTGTTTTAAATCAATTTCTCTGATTGAATGGTTTTATTTCATAATTGTAGGAGTTAATTGTATCTAGTTCTAATGATTTAGGCTTTTTTCAATAACAATTTTATGTAAGAGGAATGCACATTTGTTTTAATAATGCCAATCAGAAAAAATACCTTAATGCCAAGGGAGTTGGTTAGCATACATGGTTGGATGTTCTCTTTGCACTGGCTGTGTCTTGTCTTCCAATCCACAATTCCCCACTTGAATCTCATATGTATCCATTTTTTTTTGCATGCAAAAGCTTCATATCTTGGGACCTGAGAACTGTTCATCTGCTGTCTAATTCTGCTATTGCTTTTATTAGACTGTAATTGTATACTTCCTGTTTTCAAGAGAGCTGATCAGTTAGTTATCTCTAGGTGCTAAAGATCCTAGGGATGATGATTTCTCTTTGTAAATTAGGATTTTCTTAGTGTACATTGTTTTGATTTTGATCACAGTAGTACAATCCAAGGGAGGATGAGTTATTATGTTCATTTTTGGGTTTCAATTTTTACTTTTGTTATAAGTGACTGTTATGTTTTTGTTTCCTGTTTCAAAGAGGGTTCTTTTTCAGTTGGTAACATGAATTTCCATTTAAATTTGTTCGTGTTTAAATTCCCACTGAAAGCGAGGTGAGAAATATTCTTGTAGTTGAAATGAGATGGTTTCCCATTGATAGTTGAAATTTCCATTCTTTTTCTTGTAGTTGAAATTCCCATTGATAAAAAAACTCTCTCTAAATGAATTTGTTTTTTTTTTCGACACATCTAAATGAATTTGTTGAAAGTTTTTGTTTTCGATGATGTGCAATGTTATCATTTGATTTATTTAGCTTTCCCCGCTCAGCAGGACAATGTTATCATTTGATTTATTTATTTTACTTCTGATCTTAAGGGAAAATAGCTGAATAACAGATATTATAATAGAAAACTTTTAATGATTTCTTACTTCTATAAGAAACACACACTAGGTGTTATCTTTTCCAACTGTTTGGTGTTCACTAGCACACCATTCCACCTGCATTTGTTCACTTGCACCCTGCCCATTCTGCAAAATTCTTAAACCATTGCCAATTCCTTGTAGAATCTTCTCCGTTTTTTCTTCCGTCACCATGCTTGTAAATCAAATCCTATAGCCATTCTGCTTTGCAATGTCAATACAATCTATGACTCATGTAGTTCATTTGACCAGTTTCTAGATATCACATTATTTTGCATTGGCAATCTACCTTTCAAAGTTGTTTTGTAACTCTGAAGCTTTTGTATTTATTATTATATCATCATTGCCCCCATTATTAAGTAGTTATTTAGTTTTTTCCTTTTCAGTCATCCAACAATAACATCAATGAAGATTATTAAATATCTCCTTATTTGACAAATATACTAAAAAATATGGTGTTAACTAAACTAATTTGCTTCTATACATTTTAAATGACACATTAAAAGAACTGCATACCCAAGTTTCTCGATCAAAAACAAAAGTTGAGTAATTGGTAATTTGAGGTTTCAATCATGAAGCATTAAACATGGTTAAGTGTGCCTTGACATGATGCTTATTGTGATGCATGGGGAAAATAATCCATGAAGTTCTTTAAATGATAGGCAGGGGATTAACAACTGATATATAATTGTGCTGTTAATGCTACAAAAATTTACATTGCTCTAACAGCTCTGTGCCTCTTTTGTACCATAATGCCTGTTGTTACGCTTTAAGTGATATTGCTATTTGCTATTAAATTAAAACTATTTCCTTCCCTCATGTCCCCTGGGTACTTACTGAGAAAGTGACTTGTTGCAGGAGAGAAACACAAAAGTTCAACATCCTGCTAGGGAGAGTTTGAATTTTACTAAAGAAATTTTAAGTGTGACATCCTTTTCGAGGCAGTTAGCAGAGCAAATGGTTCTTGCAAAGGCTTATGTGGTTATAGCCAAAGAACACCATAATCTTCACCTAGCCTGGGAGCTTAGCTCAAAGATTAGAAGTTGCCAGCTTTTGCTTTCAAAAGTTGCCATGACTGGAGAACCTGTCACCCAGGAGGAAGCTGAACCAATTATTAAAAGCATGTCTTCTCTAATCTTCAAGGCACAAGAAGTCCATTATGACGTTGCTACGACTATAGTTACAATGAAATCACATATTCAAGCTCTCGAAGAGCGAGCTAATGCAGCAACAGTTCAAAGCACTTTGTTTGCTCAAATATCAGCTGAAGCACTACCCAAGAGTCATCATTGCTTAGATGTAAAACTTATAGCTGATTGGTTAAAGAAGCCTTCTCTGCAACAACTCTCGGATGAGACGAGAAACTCCCTCCGGCTCACGGATCAGAATCTATATCATTTCTGCATCTTTTCAGATAATGTACTAGCAACATCTGTAGTTGTCAACTCCACAGTCATCAATGCTGAATATCCTAAATTATTGGTCTTTCATATTGTGACTGATGGTGTCAACTATGGAGCAATGCAAGCATGGTTTCTTAGTAATGACTTTAAAGGGGCAACCATTGAGGTGCAGAATGTTGTGGATTTTCATTGGCTGAATGAATCATACTCTCCGATTGTTAAACAAATGCTCAATATAGAATCACAAGGCGTTTATTATGGCACATATCAAGATATGAATGTTGAACCAAAATTGCGGAACCCCAAGTTTTTGTCTTTACTAAATCATCTTCGGTTTTACATCCCCAAGATATATCCAGAGCTTGAGAAGGTTGTTTTCCTGGATGACGACGTTGTTGTCCAGAAGGACCTAACCCCACTTTTCGCAATTGACTTGCATGGAAATGTGATTGGTGCAGTTGAAACATGTCTCGAAGCAGTTCATCGTTACTACAAGTATCTCAACTTTTCAAATTCAATTATAAGCTCAAAGTTTGATCCACAGACATGTGGATGGGCATTGGGTATGAACATTTTTGACTTGATTGAATGGAAGAAAGCAAATGTCACTGCAAGATATCACTATTGGCAGGAGCAGAATGCTGATGGAACACTCTGGAAGATTGGTACTCTTCCTCCTGCTCTTCTAAGTTTTTATGGTTTGATAGAACCACTTGACAGAAGATGGCATGTTTTAGGATTAGGTTATGACCTTAATATTGATAATCGCCTCATTGAAAGTGCGGCAGTTATTCACTATAATGGGAACATGAAACCATGGCTGAAGTTAGCTATAGGCAGGTATAAGCCACTGTGGCAAAAGTACATTAATCAAAGTCTGCCTTATCTTCAAGATTGTGCCATTGGTTAAAATGCATTACTTTCTTGATTGCTTATAGATTATGCAATCTCGGATAATTTTAAACTCTTGATCTGTGATTGCATTTGCCAATACTGTAGAGTCAGAAGAATAAATTTTCGACTTGGCTAGGAATTTTGTTTTTCTTTCCTTTTAACCTTTTATATTGCAATCGCGGTCTCTTGAAATATAAAAAGAATTATTTTTATACACTAGCGAGTTAAAACGCGTTAGGTGAAGAGATGTGGGAGAATCCATTTCTTGCTGTTGGGGCCAAGCTTTAAAATTGCGGTCGTTGTGACAATTGCAGTCACCTCGTGATCCTTAGGTTTTATATACTGCAATCAAATGCGCCAATACGATATCAAATGCGGTTGTGGAGACATAAAAACTTTGACACAATGTTTTAAAAACGAACCAACCAAGCGGTTCAACAAGTTAAACCATGACCTGACACTGTCGTCAGTTTAGTTATTTGAGTGGTTCAACCTCGGTTTCATTCGAGTTCGAGTTGAACCATGACACATAGGTCTCACCAGTTCGGTCTTCAGAACATTGCTTTGAAGTCTCACCTCAAATCTTCTTGGTCATAGAAATTTTTTAGAACCTTGGTTGGGCTATCTTGAGGAAACATAATTACTAAACAAATTTGCGACAGCCTAGAGTTTTCAAACGATAGCTTCTCGAATAAGTGCAGAGTAACTTTTGCATCTCAAATTGATCAAAAGTTCTTTTGTTAAACTTCATAATTACCTATAAGATTAAATAGTTTATTCCATAGATTATCTCAACTAAGAATTTTATATATATATATATTAGAAATTTCTTTAAACTGACTGACCCTAGTTTATAGCTTACAGAAAATCTCTTATACTTTTATGGGTGGTGGTTATGAAGAAGTTATACCGAAAATCTCTTATGCTATTATCTATGAGAAAAACTACGAATCAAAAGACTTCTAGTCGTTGCAATTTACAAGATCGTTTTAGAAGCCTATTCAAAGAAAGCTTATCTTTAATAAAGAGAAGTTGATTTGTTATACTCAACTCTATCCTTCAAAATTTTATTTTATTAAACTTAATACTGAAAAAATCATTCAATATTTTTAAAATATAAAAAATTGCAAAGAACAATTATCATTTTAAGAATATTATTTTTGAACCAACGGTGGTTGGTCCGAAAAAGAAGTTGGTTCGATCCCACTCTGCCGCCTCGAGTTTCAGAGATCTCAGGTGTGACAAAAACTCTATTGAAAGAGGAGAACCATACGAACCAGCAAAACCATACTTAGCTAGTCAGATTCCTCGACGTAGATTAATCACCGAGAAAACCGTTATGCACCAATAACATGGTAACAAAAAAGATGTTGACAATAAAAAAACCATAACCATACCCTTATAATAATAAATTATTATTTTTCTATATTTCACATATTGTCCTTTTTAAAATTAGGGCAACCTCTAACAAAGGTATGTATATAGGTTTTCTTTTGTTTCTTTTCTCTGATAGGAAGGTACGTAGTTAGTTATTCTGTCATGGCATTTATTTAAGTGAACTGGAATTTTTCATCCAGCCAGTAAAAAACACAAGAGATCTTTTATACAACATTGTCTTATTAATCTAAAGTATTGCCAATGCCATCCTGTAAAAAAGAAACGTATTGCCAATCAATCTTATTCTATGATTATCTGATTCCTAAATAAGTTATTATTAGAGGTGGTTGGAGAACTTAAACATCAACGAAAGTTAAATTATTTTCTTTATATACCACACATGAAAGCTAACATTTTATGTCATTATGACCGCAAGAACTTTGCAATAACTTGTAGAGTTGAAAATGGAGCCAAAATTTAACACACAATAGACAATATAATAGTGACAGATTATGGAGTTCAAGATATATTCACGTGTCCCTAAAAGAAGAAATACTGTCATTTAGAAAATAACCATAACCTACGGGTAGAAAAGGAAAAGGACTTCGTACGTACCACTGAGACTATTGTACTACGAAAATGAAAATAAAATGTACACGAGGTAGGAGGCATCTCAAATGAATCGAGGTGGTATGGTGGTGGTTTTGGCATACTAAAAAAAACATATTCTTCAATGGAAAGGAGCGTTATTCAATCTGGGCCGACATGGCTGATCAAACCAGTTCAACCGAGAACTCGACCAATCACCAGTACTCCAATCACAAGGATGGATCGGTTAAGCATACAACCCGGTCTAGTTTCCATTGAGCCGGCCGAAACTAGTAAGACTCGGTGACCCGGCCGGTGCAAGAGAACAACTATTTTATTGTAGAATAGAGGTGGAACACAACACTCCATTCAACAAGAAGTTACGTGGATATGTCTCCATTAAGGCACTAAGACATATTGCTAAGGAGTTTGAGAAAACAATAACTTCATGTGTGGGTTATGACAAGTATCGTTATGGGTGCGTCATTAGGGCTACACATGGGTTACTGTTCGGTACTTGACCTCGAAAGTTGGTCGAATCCAGGGTACATATTGATGTGCTTCTAAATTATGAAGATAAGCTTCAGATGATTGAAGATTGAATCTGGATGATTGAAGATTAGCCTCGGACGGTCCGAGGTAGCTTGTTGGAGCACGTCGGATGGGGGTACCTGCAAACACTCTGATGCTTAAGTCAGTAACGGGAAGTTGAGAGGTAAATAAAAAATGAGGAGATAATCAGAATGTACCTGGAATTGGAGGGTTGCACCTCTATTTATAGACGAAAGTGCCGTACCTGAGGCGTCGGATACGAGTGCTTAGATCCTGGCTGTTGAATGTGGACGCTTGTTGTTGGAGCGTGCATTGGGTTGTTTCAAGTGCGGAATTGGGTTAGGCCCAAATCTTGTGGGGTTTGGCCCAGTCCGTAACAGTTACCATGTGCTTGTCAACTTGGAGTTTATCATGCCTCAGGTTCTCCATTCCCATCGGAGATCATGGTTGACAAACATTGTTGTAGGCTGAGCTTGGAGGGTATGGATGAGGATAAGCAACAAAATAATTATGGTTTAACGCAGCCTGCCTGCCGAACCTGTTTGGTTCCCAACAGCTAGACAAACGAAAATTGAAATACACACCACTTTCTAACTTTAATGTAATTCGGCAGACTAGAGCCGAACGTGTTCGACTGTGTGTAACCGAACGCATGTAATTTGTTAACACGGTTAGCCACAGCCGAACCTATTCGGAAGGGCTTAACTGAACGGGTTTAAGACGTGCCCTGCACGTGAGGGCCTTTTTGGAATAAAAAATGCTTGGGGTGGGTGGTGGTGAGTAGGAGGGGTAGGAGGGTGTGGGATAAGCAGTGGCCATTTAGAAGCCTACATCTAAACGAATTGCTCAAAGATCACACAAAAATCTAAACTGCTCAAGTGAAGAATGCCAATTTTGTGAAGGGTATTTTTTTTGACCCCACTATGATACCAAATACCCCCACCCAATGTTTTTCTTTCAATTTTACCCTTCAACTTTTTCCAAAACAGACTTACCTATTAAATCGATAAATCCGTTGTCTAAAATTAGCAAAACAGATTTATCTATTTATTAGATAAACTGCTTTTGGATGAAAAAAAAAATAAAAACTAATTACATAAAACTTTATAAATCCATTGTGTTTTATTTATCACATCGGATGTATATGTACATCTGATTTTGGTCTTCAAAGCAAATAAGATAATTCAGTTTTGATTTATATACTTCCGTTTTGATATCAGATAGTTTCGTTTTTTTTAACAATCAGATTTACCTAAAAAGTAGATAATTCTGTTTTTAGTTGGGACAAAAAAAGATAAAAGACTAAATTGTTACCTAAATTGTTTTGAACCAGTAGCCTCATCCATATGACCAGACCTCAGCGAGGTAGATGTCATGTCTTCAGCCAACATCGGCTTTCCCTCGGCAGACTTCTTTAGGAGAGGTTTCCCTTGGGCAACACAACTCTATCTCTCACTCTCTCTAGTGCGGACCATCTACCTGTATGGGGAGGATGCCAAGGTCACAATCTAAGAAAAGAGAACAAACACGACTTCGACCCCGTCAAGGCCGAGGTTGACCATTTTCCTCCCCAAAGGTAGGGCGAAGACAAACCTAGACGTGCTTGCCCAAGTGGAAGAATAAGCAAAGATAAAAAGCTAGAAATTACATCAATAAGAAAGAAAAGAAAACTAACCTCGGAATGAAGAATTCTAGCTTCGACGGATGAAGATTAACGTCGGACGATGAATCACCACCTCAGGAAGAAGATTGACCCAGAAAATGCCTGAGAAAGCTTAACGTCGCACACCGGAACAACTTTGATTGTCAATGTCGGTTCGTCGAAGCACAAACTTGGGAGAAAATCATAATCTCGTGAGAACTCAAAGTATCGTATCGCTACTCTCTTGTCTCCTTTTATAAGGACCTTGGGCTCAGAAGACGAATCAATATAACCCATTAATGCTCGGGCACTAAAGGCTAGGCAGCAATTATGATAAGCCGCCTCGGTTCAACCAAACGTCACATCATTTCAATCAAACGCCACATCAATGTGACAGTCTGATCTATACGTGTCATTTCGCAAGCAGCTCTCAACAATCTCAAGTCGAGGCCGCATTCACGTGATCGACCTCGACTTGGGGGGAAACTGTTTCGGACTTGGCCAAGCCCACTCCGCACCAAAGACAAGCCCAATCCAACGGTTGATCCAGCCCAAACGCTGACATCAAGGGCATAACTGAGACCAACAGTCCAGATCAATTCTGACTTATCCAACAGCTCAGCGCCAGACTCCGCGTCTATAAATAGAGCATCACCCCTGCAAATCAGGTACGCTTTAGTCATTTGTACCTCTCCGCTTCAGATCGTTGACTTTGGCATGAGTGTCTACAGGTACCAACCCCACCCCCCCCCCCCCGGCGACCTCAAGCTCGGAGGAATCAACATAACCTCGGATCATCACGATACTATTTACGACTCTAAAGCTACCACTCATATTTTGATCCCTGCAGATCACCCGTGATCTCTTTGCTCAAAGTGTTCCAACTGTTCTTTTGGAGTAAATAACCTATAAGTACATCATAGAGTACCTCAGAAATAGTCAAGAGAGACTGCACGCAAATTTGGTCAAGACAGAGAAGCTTCTCAAGAGCTCCTGTGTAAGCCTATCTTCTCTCCAGACACACTGACTGCAATACAATATCTCTGGGATCTATTTGAGTGTGTTCATAAGCTTGGTATCAATTGATAAACGTAATTTTGGTTAAGATTTTTAATCCCAGGTCAAAACAAACATATTTTGTATATGTGTAACTTCTAAACAATAAGCGTTGGTTTATTTGTCGTTAGGAAAGAGTTCTAAGGAGTTTTCATAGTGGTTGAGTTGCGAGAGCTTGTGAAAAACTAGTTTGACAGTTGGTAGAATTGTGCTAAGGAAACTATCAGTGTTTAGCCGGTGTTGGCTTGTAAGCTATTTGAATATAATGGAAAATCTCACTTGGTATGAAGAGTGCAGAAGCCTCAATTGTTAGGGGTGAACCACTATGAATCTTTGTGTTCATTACTATTTTCTTTATTGCTTTTAGTCTTCATTGTTCTTAAGACAACTTTAAGCATAAGGATTTTCTCAAAGGTAATCACCTTTATCATAGGTTGGAACTGGGCGTCCTTTAGACTTCCTGACGTCGTGCTCTTCATCTGACTCAGCATCATCGACCTTATCTCCTTCCATTACCTCATTTACAACCGTCTTCCCCCTCTTAGGGGAGCAGGTGGGTTTCCTTTCTTCTCTCCTGTCTTCAGGCTCTTCGTCTTGCCCCTTCTTCACATACTGACTCAACTTTCCTTTCCGAATCAGCTCCTCTATGCCATCCTTGAGGGTCATGAAATTATTAGCTTCGTGCCCATTGTTGTGGTGATACCGACAGAACTTTTGAGAAGGGCATTGCTATTCCTTGAGGACGAGTGGTTCCAGCCACCTGATATTTATAAACTCAGCGTTGGCACAGTCGGACAGAATCTAAGCATAGGACGTGTTCAATCGGGTACGCTCTGCAAATTTCCTTGGCCTGAAATCACGAGCTGAGCCTCCCTGATCCTTCTTCTTCCTGTTATCTCAGTAGTCGCGGGGTCTTTCGTGGGCGCTGATAACTCTATTTTATATAGAGTTATTCATCTATTTTTACTTAGGTTATTGTTTATTTTCAAGTACATTAATATATAAATATAACTTATTTATTAAGAAATAACATTTTAGAGATCCAAATGATTAAGGACAATTAACTAGGCATAAATACACATTTCTTGTTAGGTTTGATGTTTTTGTTCAGTGCAGCAACTGCAGGAGTGGAAACACTGCCAACACCAGGAGTGGAAACACTGCCAACTCTAGGAGTGGAAACACTGCCTACACCTGCAGAATCTAGCAGTTTGCACCAAAACATCCAAAGACCATTTTGATGCTTCCACACTTGATTTGTGACGTCATGTCTAGTCACTTGAAGCAGAGCCACTTGCAGAAGTCGGCGATAAATATAAAAATCAAGTTGCAAGGCTTATCTATCTAAAGAGACATGTGGCACTTCTCCAATGGACCACATCTTATGTTATGCATGCAAGCGACCACAACTAAGCTATTTGCTTCATTGGTTGTCTGATTTTATCCAAGGTTGGTCCCCTCAGTTGATCTTACGCGCCTAAGGAAACCCCTCAGGGGAGGAAAGCTTCCAGCCTATAATAGAAGCCATATCTTCACCTACACAAACAATCCTTCATCCTTCAATTGTATTTCTTCATTTGTTTCTGAAAGGATCACTTAGTTTTAGTTTAGTTTAGTTTAGTTTTAGTTTTTCTTTACGTTTCTGAAGAGAAGGAAGGTAAGGAGGTGCTTGACAACCACTCTCTTCACTTCTACTTGAAGGAAACTTGTGTAAGGAACTCATATTGTACTTCAACTTGGGAAACTCATGCAAAAGATCTTCTATTCGAGTAATCTCTCTCCTTTTAAGTTCTTTTGCTATATTACTCATTTGATTATGCTCTTTACAGATTTTCTCTATTATATAATGAGTAACATGAGCTAAATTCCCTTAAGTTGAGATGTTATAACCTTGTAATGAACTCCTAAATATGTTATTATGATTTATGTAGTGTATGCATTTTAATTCTTGTGTGATACTTCTTTCAACACTTATTCTGGAATTGATCACTTTGGAATGTGTAAAACTTGTGGCAGCAGACATGGGTCACATTTATGAACTCAAGAATTAATAGGATTAAGAGTTTATAACAACTTCTTTGTTGAACTAGTTTTAATAAAGATTTGATTGTTAAAACCGTGTTAAGTCCTAGACATAGGATAACATAGTTCCTAGGATGATATAGTGGGAGGTTAAAAATACAAGAGTGAACTTATTTAGCAACTTGGATCATTGTTAGGAGGCGAGAGAGGAATTGACTACTCTTTTCTTTACTGTAAAAAACAAAGATCATAAGAGCTTGTAATGAAACTCTAAAGAAAGTGTTGACAGGCACATACTGATGCAGCTGCATCCAGTGTGGAAACACTACATACTCCACTATAACACTTAGAAGTAAATTACATGGTGAAAACATCTCAGCTACTTTATCTAACTGATTCCTTACACTCTTTATCGCTTATATTGTTTTTACTTTGAAAACTCCAACCCAAAAATAGTGCATAGTGTAGACACACTAAGTGTACACTCTGAATAAACAAAGCTTTGCAATACATAATCCCTGTGGGTTCGACCTTTCTTATCACTTTATTACTTGTGTGACTATGTATACTTGCATATATTTCACCACACCAGCGCCCCTGAGGTCGGTCGGTTGGCCAACCTTGTCTCTTCGTAATCCATGAAGCTGCCAGACTCGCGGAGAAATGTTGCCAAATCAGAGGTTTGTTTATCCCGACTCGATTTTGAACAAGCTACCATCCCTCAAACCATGCTTTAAGAAATACAGTCTCATCTCGTCTCTCAAGCGTCGCACCGTGGTTGCTTCTTTGTTGAAATGGTTTACGTACTCTCGCAGTGTTTCTTTTTTCCTTGCCTGATCACTTCCAGTACTTCCTTCGGCTGGGGTTTGCTCCTGTTAGTTGTAAATTGTGCTGAGAAAATCCTGCAAAGCTCCTTCAATGAGGAAATGGTGTTCGGCCTGTGCTCTTCCTACCATTCTAGAGCGTCCTCATCGAGGGTGAGTGGGAAAATTTTACACTTTACTGGATCCTTGGCCGACCAATACTTCATCATATTATTGAAATAACTGAGGTGGCGATCAGGGTCACCTATACCAGTGTACATCTTCAGTGTGGGGGGATTCTCGAGCGTAGACAGGATGGGGTACTCATCAATTTCTCTGGTGAAGGGGCCTTCTCCACCGATATCACAGTGACGCGATCGGTTCTCAGGGTGTCGACCCCGATGTCGGTCTGAGATATACCTCGGATCCGCGAGTCATAATTCTGCGAATCATAAACATTCGGTGGGTATTGATTATACTAATGTTGATCATGACGATCATAAACTGGTTCCTCAAACATTGTGGAGAGCCTGACGACCCATAAGAGGAGTATCGATTGGGGGAGTAGTCTGGATCAGGATACGAAGTTGGATCTGTGGATGGATGACAGATAAGCTCGAGGTGGGACCGTTCATTGTTTCTTCCCCTCTGAGGGGAGATCGGTACACAGTGTTCCTATGTAGAGGCGACCAATGTAAAACATTTCTGCGGGGAGGCGAATGATGTCACCGAGATGGCGCCCCGCCGGGCGATCGTGACATATAGGGTTCGTGGTTGGGAGCCGCGCTGGGCGACTGAAGCCACTTCCCCGCTCAACTGACACGCGCTGCTTTGTTGGGCTATCATCCGTCCTCGCATTAAGCATCTCGAGGATTTGTTGAGTGATTTGGGTCGGGAGAGCGGCTACTATCAGGTCAGCTGGTAACACAGGTAGGGCGCCCTGAACGGTTGGAAGGGTACCTGATCAATGTGAGATTGGCCCGGCCGATGAGCTGGGTTGAATGGACCAGATTCTTGAACGCGCGGGGGTTGTACCTGCAAAGACACTCTGACGCTCAAGTTAAAGTAGGAGCACAAAATGGGTATGAATAGTGTACCTTTTTCTCGGGAGTTGGACCCTATTATGGGAGTGTGACTGATAACTCATATTTATAAGTTATTTATGCCTTTATTCGTTAAATTAAAGTAAGTTCTCAAGTAATATTTGTATGTTATTTATTATAGGCAAAATAGCATCTGAGGTTCTTTAACTTATTTTCCGTTTTCGCTTAGGTCCCTTAACTTTAAAAGTTAACGTTAGTCCTTTAACTTTTAAAAACGTGTCATCGTAGTCCCATTTAACGTTTTTAAACTAACAACAACTGGGACTTAAATGTTAGCTTTTAACGTTAAATGGGACTACGATGAAACATTTTTAAAAGTTAAGGGACTTAAACGTTAGCTTTTAACGTTAAATGGGACTACGATAAAACGTTTTTAAAAGTTAAGAGACCTAAACGTTAGCTTTTAAAGTTAAGGGACCTAAGCAAAAATGGAAAATAAGTTAAGGGACCCCGGATGCTATTTTGCCTTTATTATATTATGTGCATTTAGGATAAAGAAGGGCTAGGTACTGATTTGTTGATTATCTGGCACATTTGGTGTCCTTGTGAATGTTTTAACGTGTTTGCTAGTGTTACAGCGTTAAGCGTTATAACGCTAGATGGCGTGGCCAGCTGAGTACCAAAGACAAAAGTTAATTTTTGGCGCCAATTACTTTAAGTCAAGTCACAAAGACAATCGCTCCCTCACTGCACACACACCGACGGATGTCGCCTTTCTAGTGGCTAGCGTGGACACTTGGCATCTTATGAATGGAGAATAGTGTTGGTTGGTGAGATGTGTCCATCACCTTTTTGATAAAGCTACTTTATGGGGATAAAGCAAATCTCTTCATCATCTTCTTCAACACTCTTCACCCCCCATCTGAAATAGAGAGAGTTTTTGGGAGAGAAACTTGACATCATTCTTCTCCATTAACACACCTTTCAAGCTTTTTCTTTTAGATATAGTTTTACCATTTTTTTGCGCTGTGAAGCTCACTGATATAACACAACAAGCTATTGATGAGTTGGAGTTTACGGTTTGTATCTTTTGCAATTGTCTTCCTCTTCTTGTTTACTGTAATATGAGTCATTTGTCTTGTATTTTGTTGATGATGCTTATCATGAGCTAAACACTTGTAGTTGGATTGCTTTGAGCTTTGTAATGAACCTTTAGTATTGTATTTATAACATCTAATGTTTTATGCTTTCAATCTTTGCATTCTAATTCTTTCAAACTTATTTTAGAATTGATCAACTAAAATGGGTATATTTATGGGTACAGACATGGTCCATGAATCGAACTCAAAGATTGATATGAATGAAAAGTTGTTTAAAGACATTTAAGCAACATTTGCTTCGCCTAGACATAGGAAAGCAATAGTTCATAAGGCAAAAGCTGTGGGTTCTTTATTATACAGGGGTGAACTTATTTAGAACCTAAACATAGGAATCTTGTAACAAAACCCTGACGTTAGTGACTGAAAGACACATCATCATCTCGCTTAGTACGCTTTTTAACGTTATAACGTCTGATGTTATAACGCTTTGATTTTGGGGATTTACTTAGTAACAAGCAGTTCAACTTATCTTTCTCATATTTGAACTACTCGGTTTGAGTAATAGCACCTTGGTGGTTGTTTTGGACATAAATTGTGAACTGGATTAAACGTTTAAATGTTATTGCATTAAAAGTTTGGATCGAACATGAATATTTTAAAAGTTTGATCCAACATGAATATTGTTACTAAAGTGATAGTTGATATACTTGTTCTAGTCGCTTTTACTATTATTTTTGATAATTAGAAAGGATTTATGAAAGGAAGAAATATCTATGACCGTCTTTACACTACTTCAGAATACACTAACTTGCTTCAGAGAAAAGATTTTGGTGGTCAATTAGCCTTGAAAATTGACATTAAAAGAGTTTTTGGTACTATAAATTATAACTTTTTACTTCAAGTTCTGGCTGCTTTTAGTTTCATTGATAAATTTGCCTCATGGATAAATATTGTTCTTCATTTGCTAAGCTTTCTTTTTCTGTTTTATGTTGTTGATTTCTTTGACTCTAAAAGAAGAGTTGGACAAGGAGATCGCTTTTCCCATCCTCTCTCCTGTTTGGCTAAAGATGTTTTAAGTAGAGACATTTTTGAGCTTTTCGAAGATGGTAAGCTCCAGTTTATGGTAGGCCTAGAGTTCAACTTGTAAATTCAGTCAATCTTAGTATGTTGGTTTACAACTTTCACATTTATATTCTGCCTGCCAATCTTCTTAATATTGTGGACACCTAGATTATAAATTTTGTGTGGTTAAGTAATATTAATTTCTGAAAAATTGTAATTGTTGCTTGAGGTAAGTTGGGCAAACTGTTTCAAGAAGGTGGATTGGGTATGGTCTGGGTAAAGCCATTAATAGTGTCGGTATGCTAAAGCTTGGGTGGAATTTCATTTGTACCGACTTACAATGGACACTTTTTTTGAAAGATAGAGTCCATAAGAAATAATTAGTCGGTGGATGATTATGTCTCCTATTCTATTTGGCTTGAGTTTAAATGTTGTATTTATGTAATTCTAGAGCACTCAACTTAGAAGCTTGGAAATGGTGTCAAGATAAGTTATTGGACAGATACTTGGCTTTCTAGGCCTATTGTCGATATTATTGGTATACCTTCTAATTTGCACATGGATTTTGAAGCTACTCTGAGTGATTTTATAGTGAATGGTAGATGGTCGATCCCTACGAACCATATCACTCATTCCCCCAGCTTCATTCTGAATTTCAGGAAATAGTTATTCCCTCTGTTTTGGTGGAGGATCGCTGATAACTCATATTTATATGAGTTATTTATGCTCTTATTACTTAACTTAATTCAAGTTCTTAAGTAATATTGTTGTTTAATTCAGTAAATATATGTTGTTTAGTGTAAAAGAGGGTTAGTAACTGATTATGTGACAAATTGGCACTTTTTGGTGCTTTCTTGTTATTTTTAATGTGTTTGTTCGCTTTATAAAGATTAGCGCTATAGCGCAGACGCTATAGCGCTGGATTCTCGCAAATGATGAGAGAGAAAACGGAAAAGCAAGCTTCGCGCTTTCCAAAACGTGTCGATCATCAGAAGTGCGAGAGAGACAGCTTCTGCATCACCACCCACCTTTTGCTTTATAGGACACTTGTCTATTTTGTAATGGTAGTTGGTAATAGTTGGTGGGATGGATTTTCACCTTTTTGAGAGATATTTTCTTTATATTGAAGTCTTAAAACTTCATCTTCAAGCTTGGTTTTGTTTGGTTCGTAAGAGAGGAGAGTTAGAAATAACTCTTAAACTCCATTTTCGCCCAAGCTCCATTTTCACAATAAAGAGTAGATTTTTCGCAGTTGTCAGAAGAGACGCTTATAGCGCCAAGCGCTATAGCGCACCCGAGCCGTCATCATTTGGAGTGTTTTCCACCTCTTGGTGAATTGGGCTTTTTATGGCTTTAGGTAACACTTTTATGTCAGATTTCTTGTGTTGTTGCTCATCATGAGTCGATTCTCTTGTAGTTGGATGCTTAAAGCTTTGTAATGAACCTTTAGTATCGCAGATATAATATTTCACGCTTTATGCTTTCAATCTTTGTGTGTTACTTCTTTCAAACTTGTTTTAGAAATGATCACTAAAATAGGTATATTCATGGGTACAGACATGGTCCATGATTCGAACTCAAAGATTGATATGAACTAAAAGTTGTTTAAAGACATTTAACCAATTTTTGCTTCCTCTAGACATAGAAGTGCAATAGTTCATGTGGCAAAAGTCGTGGGTTCTTTATTATACAGGTGAACTTATTTAGAACCTAGACATAGGCATCTTGTAATGAAACCTCGCGTTAGTGGACCTCAAAAGCACAAAACCATTTGCAACACGCTTGACGCTTATAGCGTGAGACGCTATAGCGCTTACTACTGGAAATTACTTAGCAAAGAGCATTCCAACTACTCTCACTCGAATTTCTACTTATAATCTATCTTATTTGCTTTTGTACCTTTATGTTGATAACATTAATGATTTGACAACTTGTTATTGTTATTTATGTACTCGCTAGCTAAATTACTAATTTAAATATAGAAGTAAACTCAACAACTCGTGGGAACGATCTTTACTTATCATTATATTACTTGTTGCGATTGTGTACACTTGCACATCACCTTTTCGCACAACAAGTTTTTGCCGCCGCTTTCGGGATTGTGAAAGTTAATTTCTATTATTTAGTTAGTAAGTTTAGTTTGTTTTTTTTTAGTGTGTTCTGCTTTTTCAGCAATTTTTTTAATTTGCATTGTGCTTTGTGTTTGTAATGTATTCTCTTTGTTGTTATTAGTGTTACTATTTGTTTTTAGTGTTTTGTGAAAGAAAAAAACCACTTTATGCCATGGACCATTGGAGTTTTGACTTTATGCAAGAAATGAATGAATTGAATGATCAACAACAATGTTTCAATTATGATTTCCATGAGAGTGAACATAAAAGGGGTGTTATGAGACAAATTTCATGCCCATGACAGCCCAAAATATGGATTATAGCATGGGAAATGTTGTGTATGAGCAAGATTCATATTCTCAAGCTCAAACCGAAGGACTACATGAGGACAACTTTGAATTGAAAGAACTCTTAGCTCAATTCCTCGAGGATATCAAAGTGGATAGAGACAACTCTCAAGTGTCATGCAATAATATGGAAGAGAGTTGTATTGAAGAGGTGGTTGAGCAAAATGAAGAAAATTTCAAAGAACTCTTAGCTCCTTTCATTGAATATATGAAGGTGTATCATGACAACTTTGAAGCTTCATGTAAGAATATAGAGGCTCACATTAAGACAATTATGGAGCATCTAAAAGAAGAGAGTTGTGTTGAGGAAGTGGTTGAGCTAGAAGAAAAGAGTTGTATAGAATATGTGGTTGAGCAAGAGGAAGAAAAAGATAGTCTAGAGTGTGAACTTGAATGTGGTCATTTGGAAGTAGTGGTAGAAAACCAAAAAATTGTGTAGTTGTAGAAAACAAAAATTCAAAAATAGTGACAAGAAAGAAAATCCAAGGTCTGTGTATGAAAAGAGTCATGTGACAATTGAGATTCAACCTTTGGTAAGTGAAGAAAAGAATCCTCTGCAAAATGAGCTTCAATTTTTTCAAGAGAGGAAGAATTCCTATCCCAAATGCTTATTGTTTGGTGCTTGGGAACACTTGCTTCCATATGCCAAATACATGGGATTTGACCAAAAAGAGAAAGTTTAAGGATGATATTTTCTTCTTGTCCTATTATCCACCCTAACTTGGGTTTTGAATTCCAAGTCCGGCCGAGGACTCTTAAACCAAGCGCCATCGGGAGGCAAACCTGTAATTTTTATTCTAATATTTGTTGTTTTTGTTTCTATTTTGATGTTGCAGGTCGACCAATTGCATTGATGAAGTGAGCTTTAATTGTGAAGCGCTATAGCACCTAGCGCTTATAGCACCGACGCTATAGCGCCAACAAATTAAACCGAACAAGAAAAGAATTGTGTTTTGTTCACCAACCAAGAACTCTTCTTCCTTGTGTGTTGTGTTGTGTTGTGTTATTTTGTGTTGTGGTGTTAATTGTTTCCAAATAAACTTGTTGGATGTTGTAGCATTTGTAATAACATCTAGCAATTGTGTATGATTTCAAAAAGTATGTTGTGTTAAATGTTTTTAATTTCAAGATTGTAGTGTCCAAAAGGCCTCTCCCATTAGAATTGCATGAGAAGTAAAGACATCACTGAGTCTTAAGTTTGGGGGAGGACCTTAAATGTGTTTAATGTTATGTATAAAATGTTAATATTATGTGTTTAATATTATGTTTGTTGAATAGAAAGCATGATCAGCTTGCAATTCCTAGTCTTTCAATAATAGAATGTGTATCTTCTTGGGCTAAATTTAATGATGATTAAGTGTATATGTGTAGTGTAGCCTTGTTTGATTGATGACTAGTCTTATTGTTGCCGCTACACAAAATCTCTCTGTGCTTAAGTAGAAACTTAGTTAGCTAAGGACTATCCGATGCTTAAGTTAGTCCCGTTAACCAAGGTGGAATCAAATCTTGAATAAAACCTTGAAGAGCTTTTGAAGCTAAGTTTGGGGGTGCACAAGTTATATAAAGGCTAGGTATCAAGATCCTAGGGTGGTTAGTGAATTAGGACTTCATTGTACTCATATGTATTATAGATACTTTTGTAATGGTCAGAATTCACCCAAACAAAAGTTGAGTTGTTCCAAAAGCAAATGTATATATGTAAAAAAAAAAAAAAAAAAAGAGAAAGAAAAAGAAAAAAAAGAAAAAGAATAAATGCTAAAGGAGCTCAAGAATGAGGGGGTTCATAGCCAAGAATTATGTTCATCAAAGTTCCAATAATATAGCATCAAACGTTATAACGCTGTCGATTTATATTCAATAGTTAGAATCATCGACCATAGATCTGAAATACCTAATCAAGCCCTTTGTCATGCTTGAAATCCTCATTTCTTGTGTGAAGTTGTTAGTCTATTCATCTGCTTTGAAAAAGTCTTTGATTTCACCAAAAGAAAGCCATTCTTTCCGAGGCTAAGAGAAATCCAAATCTAGCTAGGAATTGAGATGAGTCAGAGATCACACACTCACAAATGAGTAGTAATAATTCTAGATGTTGTGAAAAACAATGGTGCGTGTGTGTGTGTGGGTGTGAATCAAAGTTTGGCCCATTAAGAACATTTTTGAAAAAACAGCTTTGATTTAGGAAGCAAATCGGTTTTGCCTTTCTATCTTGTCATTGTTCTGCTTTTCTATTAGTTGATTGTCTTTGTAAATAGTCATTATTTGAGGACAAGCAATGGTTTAAGTTGGGGGAGTGATAACTCTTATCAATAAGAGTTATTCATGCTTTCAAGACTTAAATAAATGTGAGTTCTAAAGTAATAATTTTTTTTTAGAGAGATATTGTTATTGTGTTGTTTGTGCAGCCTAATTTATGTCATTGTTTCTTCGATGTTGTGTTGTTTGTTCTTTGTCAAGCGCCATTACTTGAGGACAAGCAATGGTTTAAGTTTGGGGGTGTGATAACTCATATTTATATGAGTTATTTATGCTCTTATTACTTAACTTAATTCAAGTTCTTAAGTAATATTGTTGTTTAATACAAGAAATATATGTTGTTTAGTGTAAAAGAGGGTTAGAATCGATTATGTGACAAATTGGCACTTTTGGTGCTTTCTTGTTATTTTTAATGTGTTTGTTCAGCTTTATAGCATTAGGTGTTAGAAAATGCAATAACCTTAGAGGGGGTGAATAAGGTTATAGGTTCGAATAAGTTCCTTTTAAATTTTTGAAAATAGTTTAAAGCTAGTTTAAAAATAATGCGAAATGGCTTGAGAACTAGCAACTTCATGTAAGCAATAGCTTTAGAGATAAAATTCAACTAAACGAAAATCAACACTATAGATAAACAATCATCCAAGATCAGCAAGTAAAACAAAGAATTAAGTTGTGCGTAAATAAATAAAGAGATAAGGGAAAGAAGGACACCGCGAATTTAGCGAGGTTCGGGCTAAAAACCCCACGCCCCGGCCTCCGGCTTTGCAACCTTTGGACTTTGGGAAAGATAACACTATAATATGAAGATTCTTCTTCGTAGTCTTACAACGCACACCACGTTACAAACACTTCAATCCTCTCAATTTCCCCAATTGAGAACCCAGCTCCCCGCTTAGGATTTCAACGATTCGAACTCCCGAACGAACCACCCAAGAATGCAATCCCGTGATTTCTACACAATAAACAAACCACCAAGTGAATTAACCAATACAATACAAACTATGATCGAAAGTTACCCAAGTATTATAGCACTTGTAATTGAGAGATAAGATGATACTAAAAGTCTTTGAACTCAAAAGTAATTCGCAATCTTTCAACAACCCACTTCGCAAATAAGAACAAAAATAGAAAGCGGCTAGGGTTTGGTTTTCAAAAATTAGTTCGCAACTTGAAGGATGAAAATATGCAATATGAATTTGAAAGATATGCGATTAGAAGAATTTGGTTTGCGATATGAAAGGAAATCATGCGTTGCACAAATAAGGATTCGGCCCATCTCTTTTTGCGATTTGATGAAGATGTGTGGCTGCACAAAAATTTGCTTTTTGATCACTCCTTATGTCGCAACAGATGATGATTTTGATGCACACACAATCGGTTTTGATCTCTCTCTTTTAATCTCACAAGGATGAAGAATATGGTTCAGCTTTCTCTCACTTTCTTTCCAAAAAAATTGTGCGGTCGTGCTTGCTTGTTTTGGTTGTGTGTTTTTATCGTGAAAACCCTATGTCCTATTTGTAGGGATTGTAAAAATATGACCGTTGAAACAATTTTTAACACTATTTTGATAAGTGGAAAATCGATTGATCTCTTTAGAAATATAAGCCATAAATCGATTTCTAGCTTGTAACTTACAAGACATGAATCGATTTCTAGCTCCTAAGGTTGCAAGCCATGAATCGATTTCTCTTTTTTTAAAACCAAGTCATCAATCGATTGTTTTATTTCCAAAACAAGTTATAACAAAACCAATCAAGATACAAATCGATTGATAGCTTTAATCAAGGAAGAATGAAATCGATTTCTAGCTTTATAAATAAGAGGAAATCGATTTCTAGCCCGAAATACCAAATCAAGAATCGATTCTTTACTTCAAAAACAATTTCTTTTAAAACACTAAGCTATGAATCAAGTTTCTTTATAAAAACAACAAATCATAATTCAAAACTTTTCTTTAAAAACAACTTGTGCCTAACCTATTTAATCATGCTTTTATATAAAATATTTTGACAAGAACAGCTTCTATTTTAAAAGATCATCTCTCAATTACGAATGTTATAAAAGCTTGAGTAAAGCGATCTTACACGTGTCCTACGCAAGTCGATATAAGTCTTCAATGCTTGAGCAGTTTTTTCGTCCGAGCTTCTACAACTTTGAGTTAGCTTCCAAGCTCTCTTGTTCACGCCCGCGCTCTTATATTTTTCCCGCGCTTTACCTCAAGTAAATTATCAAGAACTTGTAATTTGTTATCATTCAAAACAAGGAATGTTTGCCCTTGGCACAACAAACTCCCCTTTTGATGATAACAAATTACCTTATGCATAGGGAGGCGATAAACAAGAAACATTAGCATACGCTCCCTAAGCATAAGCATAAAGAAAAATAATAAAATAAACATACATAGCATAAAGCAATTATATAGCAATTATTTCTCCCCCTTTGTTTTCATCAAAAAGGAGGGGACCACATAACACATAATCACAAACTAGAAAAATCAAGCATACCTAGCTCTCTTCGGATTTTACAAAATTGAGCTTCAATTTAAAGGTTTTGTGAAGATGTCCGCTAGTTGGTCATCAGTGCCTACAAATTTTAATTCTATGCTCCCCCTAGAAACATGATCTCTAATAAAATGATGTCTAATTTCTATATGCTTAGTTCTAGAGTGTTGGATGGGGTTCTTAGCAATATTAATGGCACTAGTATTATCACAAAGAATGTGTACATTTTCATATACCAAACCAAAATCCTCCAAAGTCCTGTTTCATCCACAAAACTTGTGCAACGCAATTTCCAACCGCCACATATTCTGGCTTCAACGGTGTGGAAAACAACACTGCTCGCTTTTTACTAGACCTGTGAAGTTAAACAAGGTCCTAAGAAATGACAGGTTCCACTAGTGCTTTTTCTATCTAAGGTACAACCAGCAAAATCAGCATCAGAAAATCCAACCAAATCAAAGTGACTCGATTTCGGGTACCACAATCCAAACTCCGTGGTTCCCTTCACATATCTAAGAATCCGTTTTACAGCTTTTAAATGTGATTCTTTTGGACATGCTTGAAATCGAGCACACAGCACACAAAGAAACATAATATCGTGCCGGGAAGCGCTTAAATATAAAAGACTACCGATCATACCTCGATACATTGTTTCATTTACCGGTTTACCTTGTTCATCCTTGTCCAATTTGGTCGCAGTCGCCATTGGAGTGCCAATTTCCTTTGCATCACTCATGCCAAATTTCTTTAGTAACTCCTTTGAGAACTTATTTTGACTGATGAATATTTCATCTTTCATTTGTTTCACTTGAAGTCCCAAAAAGAAGTTTAACTCCCCATCATGCTCATTTCAAACTCACTAGTCATCATGTCGTAAAACTCCTTGCACAATTCATCATTAGTAGATCCAAATATAATATCATCAACATAAATTTGAACTACAATGAGATGTTTGCCTTTGGTTTTAAGGAATAAGGTAGAATCAATCTTACCCTTCTTGAAACCATTTGCAATTAAATGTTTGCTTAATCTCTCATACCAAGCTCTAGGGCTTGTTTCAATCCATAAAGGGCTTTGTCAAGTTTAAAAACATGATTTGGATTTTCAAAATCTTCAAAACCGGGGTTGTTTTACATATACTTCCTCTTCTAAAAATCCGCTGAGGAAGGCACTTTTGACATTCATTTGGTGTAGTTTGAAATCCATGTGACTAGCAAAGGCTAGTATAATACTTAATGGATTCCAACCTAGCCACCGGAGCAAAAGTTTCTTCAAAGTCCACCCCTTCAATTTGATTATAACCTTGAACAACTAAACGACTTTTGTTTAATAAAATAACACCATTTTCATCAAGTTTGTTGCTAAAAACCCATTTAGTTCCAATAATAGTTCTATCAATGTGTTTTTCGACTAAATGCCAAACTTTGTTTCGCTCAAATTGTTCGAGTTCTTTTGCATTGACACAACCCATTCTCGATCACCTAGAGCTTCTTTTATGTTACCGGGAACCGCTTTGAGAGACAAAGGCACTATGAAAGCATAAAAGATTTAGAGAAGAACGAGTTGTTACCCCTTTGATGGACTACCAATAATTTGCTCCATGGGATGATCTCGAACTGAAATCCAAGCTTTAGGCAAGTCATCATGCGCTCTCCCATAGAGATGATCGCCGTTGTCTTGGGGCTCTCGCCCAATTCAATCTGCTTTCTTGAGGTTCTCGCTTGCATCTCCTTTTCTTTGATACTTTCACCGTTAGGTTCGTGCATTCTTCTTTTGACCACTTCAACTACCTCATCCTCATCATCAACTTTCTTTGCAAAGGGTTAGTCTCATCAAAAGAAACATGAATAGATTCTTGCAAACATTTATCAACTTTATTGTAAACGATGTAAGCTTTACTATGACTAGAATAACCCATAAAAATACCTTCCGTTGATTTTGCATCAAACTTACCCAACTTATCCTTTGTATTTAAAATGTAGCACTTACTTCCAAAAACTTTGAAGTATGAAATATTTGGAGTTCTACCATTCCACAATTCATAAGGAGTCTTGTTGAGAGATGGCCTTAGATAGACTCGATTTAGCACATGACATGTCAGATCAATCGCGTGACCCCAAAAATATTTAGGAAGATTGTGCTCATTTAGCATTGTTCTACACATCTCTTGTATGGTCCTCGTTTTTTCTTTCCACCACGCCGCTTTGTTGAGGAGTCCTTGAGCCGAGAAATTGTGATCAACACCATGCTTTTCACACCAAGTTTTGAATGATGAGTTTTCGAATTCTCCTCCATGATCGCTTTCTAATTTCCTTGATAGCTAAGTTTTTCTCATTCTCAGAACTTTCTCGCACAACTTAGCAAACTTGTTGAAGGCATCACTTTTATTAGCAAGTAAAATAGTCCAAGTGTATCTAGAATAATCATCAACAATTACAAACACATATTTGGCTCCTCCTAGACTTACAACATCAATTTCACC
The DNA here is from genome assembly GCA_020916435.1 of Oxytropis ochrocephala. NCBI lineage: Eukaryota > Viridiplantae > Streptophyta > Magnoliopsida > Fabales > Fabaceae > Oxytropis > Oxytropis ochrocephala. Next base: position 85,078,238 of record CM037093.1, on the reverse strand, counting down.
AAATAAATCAAGATGCAACAATTCAAGCACATTTTTGGTAGAAATAATGTGTTTTGATTTGAAAGAAGTTTTATGCATTTACCCAATTGACATGCATCACATAATTGACCTTTTCATACTTAAGTTTGGGTAAACCTCTAACATGTTCATTTGCACATAATTTAGATAGAAGTTCCATACTAGCATGTCCTAAGCGCCTATGCCACACATCCACATCATCAAGTAAAGAAGGCATGCATACAATATCATCACCAATGTTGTCAAAATCAACATAATAAACATTGTTTTCACTTAAAACCGACAATGTGAAAGTTAGAAGCTTCATGCACAATAAGACATTTATCTTTTGAGAAATAAACATCAAAGTCATTATCACATAGTTGACTTACACTTAGTAAATTAAATTTAACACCATCAACTAGTAAAGCATTTCTAATTTTGATTGTGTTTTCCTTACCCACACAACCTTTACCTATTACACGAGCAGTTTCATTATTGGCAAACTTCACAGATCCACTAGCCTTGTTGCTTAACTTCAAGAATAGTGAAGCATCACCAGTCATATGCCTTGAGCACCCACTGTCAACCATCCATACATTTCCTTTTGGATAGTCTACGCACCTACAAAGGAAAAATTAAACACTAGTGCGAGGTACCCAAATTTGGTTGGGTCCATGGAGGTTAGTTCTCAAGGGGTTTGTTTTCACAATCCACCTTGGTTTCTTGCAAGTAGGTATAAGATTGCCAAGCTCACATAGTTTGCGAATAGGACATCTAAGAGAATTATGATTTCCTTTTTGACAATAAGTGCAAGAGAATGAACTACGTGTCTTACTTGAAGAAGCAGCTACAAATACCATATCCCTTTTTAAATTTGGGGAGCTGGACTCACCTTTATAACCAATACCTCTCCTATCAACATATTCATGTTGAGAGTGAAGTAACTTGGTCAAGGTATTTTCACCAACCTCAAACCTTTTTAAAGAATCTTTTAAATTTTCATTTTCGATCTTGATTTTTTCAAAAATTTGTTTAAGCTCTAGAAATTCAAGGTTGAAAGGTTTGGCATTTTGTAGCTCCTTTTTCAATCTAGCTATCTCATTCTCAAGCGTTTCGATTTGAGTAGACATGCTTTTGTTGCTCTTTTTCAAATTCATAGTTTTTATCAAAAGATGTTCATGTTCAATATAAAGAGCCTCAAAAGCCTCACTCACATTTTGACAACTACTATCATCATCACAAGAATCATCGTAATCGTAAAAGAAGGATTAGAATTTGTTACCTTAGTTGAGTCACTCGCCCATGAGACACGCAAGCTTTGAAGCAATCACTTCATCATCGGGCTTTCACCGCCATCGCCGAGATTGTCCCATGTATCATCGTAAGAGTAATCTCGCAAGACCAACAACGTTAGCAACTTCCTCTTCTTCTTCTCGCTTTCACCCTCGCTCGTGGTCATCCCATGTAGCCTTCATTGCTTTCTTCTTTGGGTATTTGTTCTTAAGTTTTGGACAATTAACCTTGAGATGACCCGGTTTGTTTCATTCAAAACATCTTGGTTGGTCGCTCTCCTTTCTCATGACTATCACCTTTGTTATACCCTGATTTCTTTGAAAAATCACCTTTCCTAAACTTGTTGAACTTCATGAATTTTTTGAATTTTTTAGCAAGCATAACCATGTCTTCTTCATCGATTCATCATCGATTCAACCACTTTCTTTCCCGATTTAGAAGACTTTCCCACCGCAAGAGCAAGAGACCTCTTTTCTTTTACCGCTTCTTTTTCCCGGGTTTTCTTAGCACCCAACACCACTTCAAATGCTAGAAGAGACCCAATTAAATCTTCAGAGGGAAGAGTACCAATATCCTTAGCTTCAAAGTGATAGCACATGTCTTAGGAAAAATTCACCACCAACGACGCAAGTATCTTTCCATTCAAGTCCTTTGTAGAATACTTTTACCAAGTGCTCTCAAGTTGTTAACAATTAAATTCAGCCTCCGTGCATGGCAAAGAATAGCTTTCACCTTCCTTCATCTTGAAAGCTTCATACTCGTAAGTAAGAACTCGGATTTTTGTATCTTTTACTTGGCTTGTACCTACATGAGTAGCTTCTAGACAATCCCTGCATTTCCTTAGCAAATCGACAACCTTTTACCCTACCATATTCTTCTTCACATAGTGCAAGATGTAGAATGTTCATTGCTTTGGCATTCAAGGAGATTTTGTCAAGTTCTGACTTTCTCAATTCACTCAAGTCAATGGTATAGATGTCTTCAATGTGTACTTCTTTCTCGCTTTACGGCTGCTTGAGTTTTTGTGGAATCACCAACATCAAGATCACCGGTTTTGTAATTTTGATCCTCATTGGAGTGAGCGGTCCATCAACAATAATCCTCCACAGTTGTAAAATCTATAGCCCGCACATGACATTTCATTCGACTACTCCAAAGAGTCGTAGTTAGTTCCATCAAATAAAGGTGGCCTATTAAAGACATTCCTCTTTAATAAAAGACCCTATGATCGTAAAAATGCGAGATGTTAAGCTCTATATGCGCTTCTCGCTTTGATACCAATTGTTAGAAAATGCAATAACCTTAGAGGGGGTGAATAAGGTTATAGGCCTGAATAAGTTCCTTTTGGATTTTTGAAAATAGTTTAAAGCTAGTTTAAAAATAATGCGAAATGGCTTCGAGAACTAGCAACTTATGTAAGCAACAGCTTTAGAGATAAAATTCAACTAAACGAAAATCAACACTATAGATAAACAATCATCCAAGATCAGCAAGTAAAACAACAATTAAGTTGTGCGTAAATAATAAAAGAGATAAGTGGAAAGAAGGACACCGCGAATTTAGCGAGGTTCGGGCTAAAACCCCACGCCCCGGCCTCCGCTTTGCAACTTTTGGACTTTGGGAAAGATAACACTATAATATGAAGATGCTTCTTCGAGTCTTACAACGCACACCACGTTACAAACACTTCAATCCTCTCAATTTCCCCAATTGAGAACCCGAGCTCCCCGCTTAGGATTTCAACGATTCGAACTCCCGAACGAACCACCCAAGAATGCAATCCCGTGATTTCTACACAATAAACAAACCACCAAGTGAATTAACCAATACAATACAAACTATGATCGAGTTACCCAAGTATTATAGCACTTGTAATTGAGAGATAAGATGATACGAAAAGTCTTTGAACTCAAAAGTAATTCGCAATCTTTCAACAACCCACTTCGCAAATAAGAACAAAAATAGAAAGCGGCTAGGTTTGGTTTTCAAAAATTAGTTCGCAACTCAAGGATGAAAATATGCAATATGAATTTGAAAGATATGCGATTAGAAGAATTTGGTTTGCGATATGAAAGGAAATCATGCGTTGCACAAATAAGTGGATTCGGCCTATCTCTTTTTGCGATTTGATGAAGATGTGTGGTCTGCACAAAAATTTGCTTTTGATCACTCCTTATGTCGCAAACAGATGATGATTTTGATGCACACACAATCGGTTTTGATCTCTCTCTTTTAATCTCACAAGGATGAAGAATATGGTTCAGCTTTCTCACTTTCTTTCCAAAAAAATTGTGCGTTTGTGCTTGCTTGTTTTGGTTGTGTGTTTTTATCGTGAAAACCCTATGTCCTATTTGTAGGATTGTAAAAATATGACCGTTGAAACAATTTTTAACACTATTTTGATAAGTGGAAAATCGATTGATCTCTTTAGAAATATAAGTCATAAATCGATTTCTAGCTTGTAACTTACAAGACATGAATCGATTTCTAGCTCCTAAGGTTGCAAGCCATGAATCGATTTCTCTCTTTTGTTAAAACCAAGTCATCAATCGATTGTTTTATTTCCAAAACAAGTTATAACAAAACCAATCAAGATACAAATCGATTGATAGCTTTAATCAAGGAAGAATGAAATCGATTTCTAGCTTTATAAATAAGAGGAAATCGATTTCTAGCCCGAAATACCAAATCAAGAATCGATTCTTTACTTCAAAAACAATTTCTTTTAAAACACTAAGCTATGAATCAAGTTTCTTTATAAAAACAACAAATCATAATTCAAAACTTTTCTTTAAAAACAACTTGTGCCTAACCTATTTAATCATGCTTTTATATAAAATATTTTGACAAGAAACGCTTCTATTTTAAAAGATCATCTCTCAATTACGAATGTTATAAAAGCTTGAGTAAAGCGATCTTACACGTGTCCTACGCAAGTCGATATAAGTCTTCAATGCTTGAGCAGCTTTTCGTCCGAGCTTCTACAACTTTGAGTTAGCTTCCGAAGCTCTCTTGTTCACGCCCGCGCTCTTATATTTTTCCCGCGCTTTACCTCAAGTAAATTATCAAGAATTTGTAATTTGTTATCATTCAAAACAAGGAATGTTTGCCCTCGCACAACATTAGCGCTATAATGCGCACGCTTATAGCGTTGGATTTCGCAATTGATGAGAGAGAAAACGGAAAAGCAGTCATAGCTTTCAAAACGTGATATCATCAGAGAAAGTGGTGAGAGACAGTTCTCGCATCACCACCCACCTTTTGCTTTATAGGACACTTGTCTATTTTGTAATGGTAGTTGGTAATAGTTGGTGGGATGGATTTTCACCTTTTTTGAGAGATATTTTCTTTATATTGAAGTCTTAAAACTTCATCTTCAAGCTTGGTTTCTGGTTTGGTTCGTAAGAGAGGAGAGTTAGAAATAACTCTTAAACTCCATTTTCGCCCAAGCTCCATTTTCACAATAAAGAGTAGATTTTCTGCAGTAGTTGTCGCAGAGAGACGCTTATAGCACAAGCGCTATAAGCGGCACGGAGCCGTCATCATTTGGAGTGTTTTCCACCTCTTGGTGAATCTGGGCTTTTATGGCTTTAGGTAACACTTTTATGTCAGATTTCTTGTGTTGTTGCTCATCATGAAATGATTCTCTTGTAGTTGGATGCTTAAAGCTTTGTAATGAACCTTTAGTATCGCTGTATATAATATTTCACGCTTTATGCTTTCAATCTTTGTGTGTTACTTCTTTCAAACTTGTTTTAGAAATGATCAGCTAAAATAGGTATATTCATGGGTATGCATATGGTCCATGATTCGAACTCAAAGATTGATATGAACTAAAAGTTGTTTAAAGACATTTAACCAATTTTTGCTTCCTCTAGACATAGAAGTGCAATAGTTCATAGGGCAAAAGTCATGGGTTCTTTATTATACAGGGTGAACTTATTTAGAACCTAGACATAGGCATCTTGTAATGAAACTCGGCGTTAGTGGATAAAAGCACAAAACCATTTGCAACAGCCGCTGACGCTATATAGCGTGAGACGCTATAGCGCTTACTGGGAAATTACTTAGCAAAGAGCATTCCAACTACTCTCACTCGAATTTCTACTTATAATCTATCTTATTTGCTTTTGTACCTTTATGTTGATAACATTAATGATTTGACAACTTGTTATTGTTATTTATGTACTCGCTAGCTAAATTACTAATTTAAATATAGAAGTAAACTCAACAATCCTCGTGGGAACGATCTTTACTTATCATTATATTACTTGTTGCGATTGTGTACACTTGCACATCACCTTTTCGCACAACAATCGCTTCATGTGGGATTATTCTATTTCATGCAACTTGACTTTTAAGGATTCTTTTCTCTTCCATAACCCTGCAGAACAAATGATTCCTTGAACCAAGACAATGTGCAAGAATTTTATCTCGCCTCCTAAATCATTTATTGTTTGGAGGATTCTTCATAGCAAGATGTCAATAGATTATCAACTTTTGGATTAGAAGATGCATTGTTGTCTCTATTTATAGTCTATGTGGTAATGCCTTAGAACTTTTCAGCATCTCTTCCTTGCCTGCCCTTTTTTCTTGCATATACGGAGTTAGCATGAAGGTATCCTAAGCATTCATATTGATACATCTTTCTTAAGAGCATTTTAGCCTATCTCATGGTCGAGTCGCTACAGCAGAGCTTACCAATAGCGGGAGTCGCCATAGCACTTCTAAAAAAAGTATACTTTTTTTAATATACTTCTACTACTAAGCCACGACGTCGATCCTGCATCCCTTTCTTCGTTTCCTGTTGTTGGTCCTCTATCATGCCTCTGTATTTTCTTCCTTGTTCGATTATTGTGTGTTAAAACCACGTTTTAATGATTCTCAAAAGCATCATCTTCCCCTCTGTTTTTGGGAAACAGTCTTTCCAATAGACACCAGGGACAGAGGGACGTGTATAGGTACCGTGGCTCAAGCCCCCAGTCCCACTATTAACTTGGCATATTATCGACGCCCGGTAGTTATGGAATATAGCGGTGCTTCTTTTTGAGAATATAGTGGTGCTTCGGTGCAGTTATACTATTCCCTCTTGATTCTTAATTAGTTCAACCATATTTAGAGAATATCTAAGGGGAAATTACACTCACCTCCCTTAAGTTTTGGTCAAATGTCAAACACCTCCCCTCTAGTTTTAAATTGAACAATGACCTCCCTTAAGTTTAAGCTCATTGAAGAAAACCAGGCACTACAGGGTATGTTGAATTCCCTGGCCTCGGCGGACGATGATATGGCCGCCATGTAGCGTAAGTTGGCTACGACAGAAAGATTCTCAATGCAAGTTACCAGCCTTGAAAGTCGTTTGGCCGAGTTTGAGGCGCAGATGGAGAAGATTGAGGTTGAGGTCGAGGTGAGTCGTGCCGAGCTAGAGAGCGCAAAGGAGAAATATGAGGTTGCAAAACAAGTAGTTGAATCTGCCAATTTTGGTTTTGGGCGCTGCACGTAACTGATGACTGTAGTTGACCCTGATTTCCCTTTTGGTTTGCTGGAACTCGGATATGAGGTTTATGAGGGAAAAATCGACAAGCCGAAGCGTGGTGCTCCTTTAGAGGAAGCCGAGATTGTCTTCAATCAGCCTGCCACTCACAACAATACTGTAGATGCCGAGATCGCCGAGTCCAAAACCCTTGAGGAGTCTGGGACTCTCGATGACCAGTAGGCCATTTGTAGTTTCAAACTTATGTAATTTATGCTTTTTTGTATGAACGATGTGGAACGCCGTTCTTTCTGGTCATTAAATATTTATTTTCGTTATTAATAATGTTTACCTATTTAATATCATATTAGTTTGTTTTGGATGTTGTGTCAATTTTGCCGTGCAAACTATTATCTTAGGTGCTATGATCTGTAATGCATGCACTAAGAAGTTTCAAACATCTTGACTCAAACAAATGAGAAGTTTCAAACATCTTACAAACATTGAATATCAGTGAATTACTATGTTAATATGGTCGCAATCAATGTACATTATTTACAGGAGAAATCAAGACATGAATCAATTAGGTAGCTCAATTGGCAAACTAATGGATATCAAAGGAGTGCACCAAATGAGTGCAAGAAGGAGATCCTGGGTTCAAGTCCCGAAAACTAAAATTTCCCCCACCCTCATTAACAATTGCCTATCAAAAAAAAAATCAATTATTGTCAAAAAAAACTGAAGAACACTGAAAAGTTTCCTTGAATATTACAAACTCAATCTACCCAAAAATGGTACTCTTAAATAACAACAAAATATTATAAAATGGATTTGTCTTAAAAGTAAATAAATAAGCGCAACCATCTTAAATTTAATTCAAAGTTCCTCTCAGTCCTAAATAGACATCGAGCAATGCTTTTAAAATCGGACCGAGATTGAACCGCGCGAGATCTCCGAGTCATGGTTCAATTGGTTCACTCGGATCAACCATTGATTGAACCGAATGAGTAATAATTAAATAAAAAATAGAAAAAGTATTAAATTTTGGAGAAAAAGCAATTAAAAAAATTTTAAAAAAAAAAACATTTTGGGCGGTTCAAAACCGCAGTTCAATCCGGTCCAACTTAGTTCAACTGGAGTTGAACCAACCTCCAGACTGTCCGGTCCAATCAGTTGAACCGTCCGGTTCTGAAAACACTGCTTCGGAGTAGCCAGCACATTCCTTAAGCTACTAGTTCTCTGCATCTAGAATACCCTGTAAGGATAAGATCTTAGGTTACCAAAATGGAAATGAAAATGCAATCAATCTACAATGAAATGCATGAGGTTCATTAAGTCACGACCTTGATGATCATAATGGCCGCATCCTTATGTAAAACCTCGTTATACTCATGGCAGGCAAAGCTCTGCAAAATGTAAAAGCTTCAAGAAAAACAGAATGCTAAAACTGGATGCTATACATTAAAAAATATGAATCCACGGTCTACTAATTTTCACCTTAACCAAAAATAGCACAGACGTTTAAGCTGAAAAACGATTAAATTAATTGTCACAAAATGTTTGATCCAGACCTGAACACAATTAGGGCAACCAACTTCCACCGAACAGCAGCAAGATGTGAGCACTTCTAGAGCAGCCGACAGGAATTTTGTGAAATAGGGTTGAGCCTATCAAACAATCAAAAACATTATGAATAAAAGATCTTACCATCGACCGACACCTCGGAAGATTGTTAAACCAAAAACAAGCATTCTATTATGCAGGTTAATAATATCCAAAAACATGCCATAATACCTTGTCATGAACTAAATCTAAAGATAAATCATTTATCTCTAAATCCCTCTTTAACAGTTTATCCTATAGTTAATATTGGTCTCCTGTATCTAACATTGAACTATTCTCGATATGTCAACCCACCTGCGTATTTGCTCAATGCATGCCCAAACCACCTATCACGAAAGTTAACACATTCCAAGTCATATAATCGCACGGTCTTATAAGTTCTTTCCTCCCATTAAAAAGCACTCCATAGCTGATTAATGTAGGTTACAAAAAGACATCCATTGCATTTGCAACGAATGAACTATGACGGCCATGCAAGGCAGTTAGAAAAAAAACATTAACATCTTTGAGAATCAAGGAACATTTGATTCTGTTCTACCTGATTTGAAGGAACTATGAACATTCAATCAAATTGAAATTAATGTTTGTTGTGATTAAGAAGTTACGTTTATTATGTTACTTTCTCTGCATGTATTTGTGTGCGCTTAACTATATCTTTGCTTTTTGAAAGCCTCTAAAAATTTGCATGACAATCTTAAGATCCTATCCGCACCCCTCGTGCTAGTGTTGAAACTCAATTTTGACAAACTTGTGACCACCTTTTTGTACAAGAGCTATTTGTCGAACACATACTTGTGGTGAACTTTAAATGTGCTAGATAACCCTATTTTATGGTCAGCAATAATCTCTGTGGGTATGATGACTCGTAGTATTAAGAGACTACTTTTTACTTTTGCGATAGGGTGCAGCACTTAACCTTAAATGTGCTTTTTGCAAACCACTATCTGAATGTTTGCTTCTGATGATTGGCTATCTAACTCTATGTTGTCTTTGGTAACCATTTATCTCTTACAAAATTCTCATTTCTATGAAAGTTTATTTTCTTATCGACTCTTCAACTCCCAACATTTCGTGCCATGCAACACCAACAAATAGGTATTAATAAAAGTAAAGAGAAAGGAAACAAAATATCATTTGATTTCTAGACTTTTCATGTTATCTACCTGTACTGAAATTCCAGACCCACCAGGATGTTGATCGTATATTAGGATTCTTTCAGGGTAATATCGGCTATCATGAGGATTTGGACACTCAGGAGCCAAATCAGATAAGTTGTACACTATATGTCTGCAAGGAGACATAAAATAAAATAAATAAATAAATAAAAAAAACAATCAATAGGATTTCTACACGATGAATAAGAGTAACAGATTCCTGATCAAGATAGACAAACAGCTCTTAATTTCCTGATCAAGAGCCAGCTTGAAAACAAATTTAACTTTCGATATTGACTTGGACCAATACAAACAAGGTCCAGAGTGCAGAAAAAGTTCAAGTTATTAAGTTCACTGACACCTGAATGAGGAGAAACACATGCATAAACACACAAAAAAATGGGAAGCATCTGAAATCACACGGACAACGAATTACACAATTATTATTAACAAGTAGTTCATTTCTCAAGGCACCAACCAACAATTAACCAAATCATCTTGCTTGGACAAAAAGTAACATTCATTAAAAAATCTCCAAATGCTAACAGTAGTGTATGATTTACATGCAAATCCCCAAACGATAGCTCTGAGGAAAGCTTTCGCAATACTTATATGTCTTCTACTGGAATAATCTACGATTAATCATAACCAATACTAATAACAACAATGACAACATCCTTGAATTTTGCTTAAATCACACCGGCTCACACTCCTTTGAAAAATTACACTAATCTCCCCTTTATTACAAATAAATCCCCTCTACAGCCATACATATAGGTGAAAAATAAAAGACAAGGAAAACCCATGTTATTACACTCCTTTGAAAAATTACACTAATCTCCCCTTTATCACAAATAAATCTCCTCTACAGCCATACATATAGGTGAAAAATAAAAGACAAGGAAAACCCATGTTATTATTCTTGAAAAAGTGATGAGCTGTGTGTATATGACAGGGGAAAACCCAGGAGAGTTTTGCACAATTTACTCTAAGAAGGACAGTAATGTTATGAATATTTAATGTGAATGGGTAAAAAGGAAAGTGACAAAATGCTAAATGCGAGATATTCCAAAAAACGAAAAAACAAGAGAGTATAACTAACACAATGGGAAATATAACCAACGATCTACAGAACATAGATGGAAGGAATAATGCTTTTGTATATCATGCTGCTGATGCCAAAACTTCATGATTAACATTGATAAGAAACTTACAAAGGCACTACGTGTAAAACAGCATGAGAAGCGGCATGCAAACCTCCACGGAAATCATAATTTTGCTTGACTACTGCTTCTTTTATTGACTGTGGCACTGGAATCCAAGCTGCCTATTTAGTGGCAAAGAAATAAGAGGACATTAGATCAAACACACGTCATATAAGAACAATAAAAAGAAAGCAATAAGAAAAAAATTCTAACAGTGCTCAAGTTCACCTGTGACTCGTATGAATATTGAGGAAGTGCTAGATCTATAGCATCAAAGATTTGATTCCTTCCTCTCCAAATACGATAAAATCCAAACCAGGTAGTTGTTACTTTGCATACATGAGCACGGGCATCTGCTTTGGGAAACATGGTGGAAATCGGATAAGCCTGAGAAAAGCACGAACATAAGTTTTAAACATCACTAAATTTTCTAGCAAGCATCAGTTTCAAACTTCATGCAAATGGAGGCTTTTAGCTGAGGATGATAAACTTTAATCGACTTGATTTCTAAGGGATATGTGTACATGTGCTTTCACAAGTCTAAAAGAACAAGAACCAATAATGGCCATATAGTAACCAAAGTTATATGCTATAAGTTAAAAAGATAATCCAAATGATGTGACTGAAGATTACATACAATATTACCCCCAATGACATGAATATCAGTGTAATCTCGAGTCTTTGTATAATACTTCAGATCAGCCTCTTTGCAGAAAGCAGTTTTGTTATATAGATCTAATTTTTCAACCAAATAGGTTTTCCCCTGTCGCATATACACTGCACCTTCATATACCTGAATCGAGTAAAACATAAATACACTATATGAGGTAAAGATAATAAGCAACAGACAAATTACCCTTTTCATTAGAAAGTTAGTAAAGTCCCTTTTCCACATATATTATTAGGTAGAAGTCTACCTGAAAGAAAGCCTTGCTTTCCTCTATCTCTTCAAGGACTTCATTCTTTTTTTGATCGATGACAGTATATCTAACAGTTTCTATCGCTCGGATATTAACTGCTTGTGAAGGTAATTTCTGGAATATATAAGGTAAGGTACCATGAAAAACATGAAAATTTCCCATTAATAAATAAGTCAATGTCAACTAGACCAGAAATCAAACATAGTTTGTTGAAGAATCTCATATACCTCGGGACCAATGTAATTCCATATTCTGGAAGAATCAGACAAAACAGAACTTAAGTATCCTCTATCTTTTAAAGAATTTAAAGAACCCTCTAAGCAAGCACCAAAATACTGCTCATCATACTGCACACACACAGGGTGTTCATGAGCTGCACAGACCAAATGTTGTTCAAGAACCTGAAACAGAATCTGACATAATTAGCATAAACCATTCCATTTGTTAGAACTATAAATATCTTGAAAAGACTAGGTTTAAAAATTAAGTGCCTGCTTGTTTTGGGAATCAATGTGACAGCATTCAATTGGTCGCCCAAAAAGTTTCTCGGATTTTTCATGAAGTATTGATCAAGAGGTCCGCCAAATGCAGCATAGACTGCGAGAGATGGTCTATCTCTCCTCCCGCCCCTACCGGCTTGTTGCCACAAACTAAAAGTACAAAATATTTATAGAAAAACAAAAGGGATGTCAGACGATCCAGCAAACAAAACGATATTCAAAAGGTTTAATTAGATGAGGATATCAAAGTATAAGGGAAAATACCTTGCAATACTACCAGGAAACCCTAGATGCAAAGTGACATCAATTTCTCCAACATCAATGCCTAACTCAAGAGCATTAGTTGCAGCAACACCACAAATTTTACCACCAAAAAATGCACTTTCTATCTTTCTTCTCTCCTGTCATGTAAAGAAGCCATTATATTTTAAGAAAAAATTTAAATGCAGTCATTAAATTAACATCTATTTTAAGAAATTTAGAATTAATAATCTGTATATGGAAATCTATAAACTTTACATAAAAATCTAATATATTTTGAAGACATAAAAATTAAAATACTATCAACATAAAATAATGATTTTAAAACAAGGTTGGTTTAAACTTGTTTGTTTCTTTGACTATAATTGACATTCACTTGTATGATTTGCCTAAGATCTATCACTTTTTATTAGAAGACCTGCTCTAGGATCCCTTACCCTGCACTACCCGTAGCTTATTAACTCTTGTAACTAACTGACTGAAAAGATAATAGTCAGTTAGATCTCACATATTGTTAGATTCTGTTAGGGTTGGATCAACTAGAACTAACTAACTCCAATCTATAAATTGGAGTCCTCAGCTGTAAGATAATTCATTCAAGATTTGAGAAATCAATGAAATCATAAATAGTTTAAAAATTTCTGTGAAATTCAGAGTATACTTTTTAATGCTAATTAAGGTTATGAATGTTTCATAAGTTTTGACTAATTTGTTTAGAATAGTTGTCACCGCGCTGTGCTTTAGAATTCAGAGTATAGCATTTCCAGGTTGGCCGCTACACACAGTTGACAACTATGCTGGAAACAAAATACCAGTAGGCTATACCTTGTGAAGTATAAGACTAGTGGTACTCAGGATCTCTATAATGTCGGACTAGTTGCAAAAGGGTGTTCTCAGAAATGTGGAATTGACTAATAGGAAAAAAAATTGCCAGTGGAAAAAAGAACGCAATCAAAGTCCTCAACTCTCTTTTGCTGCCTGCTGAGGATGGGAGTTGCATTAGTTTGATGTTGAAAAAAAAAAAAAAAAAACCTTCCCACATTGAGATTTAGAAGACGAATTTTATATAGAGATTCCACCCAGCTATGATTTCCCAAGAAGAGGAAAGGAGGTCTGCAAATAAAGAGAGCTTTTTTACGCATTCAAACAATCTCCTTTAGCTTGTATTGGGAAATTCACAAAAGCAATGTTTTCCTTGGGTGACAGAGATAGAGTGACCATGCATTGTTTTTGAAGCATTAAAAGATGATAAGCTCACCATTTTAGTTGTGTGTTAATAACGTATAGCATAATTAGCGACTGAGTTTAAGATAAAGGATCTTGAAAAACTGAAGTACTTCCATTACATTTAATGTTTGTTCCCAACACGACACCTTTGCTTACCAAAGGAATTGGAAAATTGGGTTGTAACGCTTGTCAGTTGTAGGTGGATCTACATAGTCAAGCACAAATCAGATGGTACTCTTGATCAGTATAAGACATGACTAGTTGCAAAGAGATACACTAAGACCTATGGCATTGCCCACTCTATGAGGGAACAACACAAATTTGATGTCAAGAATACTTTCTTGTATGGAGACTTGGAAGAGGTGTATATGGAAATTCCACACTCCCACAAGTAGAACGAATGTGGTTTGCAAATTGAGGAAAGCTCCAAATTGCCTAAAATAGTCTCAACAAGCTTGGTTTAGGGGGTTCTCAGAGGCAATGTTTTGCCTCGACTATAAGCAGAGCCAAGGAGATCATACAGTTTTCTTCAAACATTCAAAAGAAAGAAAACTGACAGTACGTCTTGTTTATGTTGACTATATTATTGCTATTAGGGATGATTTGACTGAGAGACAACTGCTCAAGGAAAGATTAGCTGCAGAAATTGAAATGAAGTGCCTTGCAAAACTCAAGTATTTTTCAAGGACTCAAGATGGCCTCCTCCAAGTAAGGCATTTTTATTTCTAAAAGAAAATATAGTCTTGGCCTACTGAAGGAAACATGAAATTTAGTATAGATACATGCAGGGACTCGATATAGCCTCCTCCAAGCAAGGCATTTTATTTCTAAAAGAAAATATATTCTTGACCTATTGAAGGAAACATGAAAGTTGGGATGTATACATGCAGGCGTCCCTATTAAGCAAAATAAAATAAAATAAAAAGAGCAATTAAGAGAAGTACTAGAGTTGACAAGTGCAATGTTGGAGACTAGTGGGAAAGTTGATCTACTTGGCCCATATTAGACCAAACATGGCATATGTTGTTGGTGTTGTGAGCCGGTTCATGCATGATCCAAGAGCAAGGCACCATCAAGCGATAGACCATGTCCTGCAATATCTCAAAGCCTCTCCCAAGAGAGGACTTTTATATTGATGATGATTATGCAAGTTTAGTGGGTGACAAGATCCCTCTCCCTCCGGCTATGGCACATTCTTACGTGGGAACCTTGTTGCTTGGAGGAGTAAGAAACAAAATCTAGTAGCTCGATCAAGTGTTGACGCAGAGTTTAAAGCTACTCCCTCTGGTCCTTATTATAAGAAAAATTTACAGTTTTAGGTTCATTGAATAACTGATGTATCTAGTCCATAATATAGACCAGATACATCAGTTAGACAGTTATTCAATGAACCAAAAAGGGCAAATTTTCTTATAATAGAGACCGGAGGGAGTATGTGATGTCACAAAGGACGTGTGAGTAATTGTGGATGCAGATTGAGCTCAATGACTTGAAGATAAAGTATGAAGGCCCTATGAAGTTAATTGGCAACAACAAATCGGCTATCGGCATTGGTCATAATCCCGTTCAACATGACAACGACAAAACACATTGAGATAGACAAACATTATATCAACAAATAGTTAGATAGTGATCGATAAGGTTATAGTACATCCCTTCTGGGCACCAGCTGGATGATGTGTTAACAAATGGCTTGCCAACAGAAGATCTCAATAAACTTACTTGCAAATTGATTATGATAGATATTTATTCACCAACTTGAGTGAGTGTTGTAAATAGAATAAATTTGTTATAATTATTCGTCATTGTAATAGGTAGTTAGTCAAGCTCATTAGGTTTAACTAGTCCTAGCTTGTCTATAATTACACACGATTAAAATAATATTCAGAATTATTCTTTTCCCAAAGTGGAATATAATAAATATTTCCAAATTCCAATTCCAATGATAAAAATAAGGCAAAAGACCAAAAAGCAGACAACATAAGAACTTCAGTAGTGATGGGGCGGCCTTAGACACTTGTTCCTAAGGGGCAATAACATGTTGCTTCTGCAGTTTCGACTACAATTAACATGAGCATGACATTGCACACAACAAAGTTCATAGATAGACATGAAGACAGATTGTATATGCACACACACATTAAATGCCGGTTTATGTAACCGGAAAGGATAAAGAGAAAAGTAAGACTGACCTCTGCAATGTAGCCACCACGATATGCACATATGGAATCCACTAGATGTGGGGCTGTCTCATGAAGAATCTCACGCCTGTGTCAATTTAAATCAATTCAATTCAACTGCAAAAGAATCTTCCTTTTTTAACAACAAAATAACCATATGAATTCCAAAATGGTTATCAGATAAAGAGTTTAGGAAAAGCAAAGAATACTGTCCTAACATTTACTCCACCAAACTACACAAGTTAATGAAATTATTTTACTTACGTATAGGACAAAACAAGCTCACAAAGTTTCCGTGATTTACAAAATGCAATGCAGCGAAGACCATGCTGAACCATTTCTGCAAAAAGGCGTGAAACATCAACTATTGGGCTGCAAAAATAACAACAGGGCACAAGGCATCAGACTTCAGATTCTTAATAATACTACAAATCGTGAAGATAGTGTAGAATTTCCAAACATATTCAGTATCAACAACTTTTTCAATTTTACACATGTTAAGTTGATTTGATGGTAAGTAACCACAATATCTAATATGGACGAAATTGTAAAATATACAGAACTCTCATAGTCAACTACTCTAAATTTGAAGTTAAAATCGGAAAGAGGCTTCTTCCATCAACCTGGTCATAGATATATGTTATCCTTGGACAATAATGCAATGATTTCTCCAAATAGAACCTTTTAATGGATAAAATAACAATTAATCTATGTTTTTAGTCTGATTATGTAGGACTGGAATAAGGGAATTTTCCGTTTCTACTTGATTGTGACAAATACTCCATCTCAAGTCCTATTTTGTTTTGACGTTTTAGCCGCACAAAAATTGCCCTTCTGATTGTCAAGCATTAAATATACTAGACATAAAAACCTAATTAATGAGATATAAAGGGTACATTACTTAACTTACATAATATTTTTTATTTAAATCTAAAATATTCATGGCATTTTCTTAATCGATTTGATTTATATGCACTGCCAGTGTAAATGTTTTACATCATCGACCAATTACAAATTGTTAGGTCATTAAAAGAAGTGAGTCTACTCATAACAAGTTTACATGTCACCCATACCATGAATTGTGATTGGTTGTGAGTGTAAAAAATTACACCAATAGTGTGTATCAATTAAATTCTTTCTTAATGCCTATGTCAAAACCTTATTTGTCTAACAAATTCGAATGGGGTAGTACACTTATAGACCCTATTTTACAAAACTTCAATTTGGAACGAAGTTGATTTGGCCATATGGAATTGCATGTATTAAGAATCATAGCTCAATATCCTATCTCTGCACTTGATCTAGTAACGAAGATTTTGCTTCTCGCTTTTACACCCAACAAAATTACCTCCAACAAGAAGTGATTGCAAAACTCCAAAAAATACCCCAACCAAAGTGACCTAAGTTTAAATTTCAAGAGTTCTTTTGGAATTTTCGATCCCATTCTAAGGTGAAGTGCTATCTCATTGTGGCAGTCACACTACTGGTCGCTTGACCAAACCTCTTTGCTACAGCATGTTATGTAGATAGCAGGGGCCACTATGCCACTATATTGACTACACCGTTTAATATTAGCTTATGCTTCAAGAAAATTTGTCAGTAACATAACAGTAAAGAACTGCATTTTCGTTGATCAAAACAAGCAAGTCAAAATAAGCACGCATAAATCAAATTAATAGTTGCAATATATTGTTCAAGCCCATACTTAAGGGGATTAGATCACCTTGAACGAACAAAATTAGCACTTCCATCTGCCAACTCATCATTATCCGTAGCAAACCGAGCTTTCTTCAAGATCTGCAGATGAGTAGCAACATCATTTAGTTTATTAAAACATGTCCAATTAGAAATATAAGAGCTTCAGCACTAAACTAAAATAACGAACATCAACTCACAGCTTTTGGATGCAAAGTAGGATTCCATAGGATGAACAGTTTTCTTGCCGATGGACTTCCATCATTCTGAAATAACTCCACTGTCGGTAAATTTGCAAGTTCCTGGGACATAAAAATTCATGGTTAGTGCAGCAGTATAGCATTTTTGAGAAGATTACCAAGCCAACTTATCATCAGAAAAAAGACAACATAAAACATGCTTGCTGATAGGACCCCGAGAATATTAGAGTAGTAGTTTACTAAGAGCTCTCGGGCTGTAACCATAAGCTTCAGTAGAAACTCAGTTATATTTAGTTCTACTGTTGTAACTATCTAACTGACTAACTGTCAGTTGGTCAGAATTGGTTAGCCCGTGCCTGACAATTAGGCTGCACTATAAATACCTACCTATAGCTGCTCATTCAGAAAATACAAAGTCTCTCTCTTCAACTCTATGTTTAAATCAAGAAATATAGAATTCTAACATGGCATCAGAAGTTCATAGCAATTCTCATGGATCTTCTGTTTCAGTTGTGTAATCGCTTTCCGTAGCTACTTCATCTTCTGCATTGTCGTCCTTCACGGTGATCTCAGAGAAACTAGATTTCGAGAACTACATGCTATGGCGTCAGCAGGTGGAGCCTGCTATCAAGGCTCACAAGTTTCTTCATTATCTTGTAAATTCAAATATTCCACCGAAATTTAAGACACTTGAGGATTCCTTTACAAATTGCGTGAATCCAGAATATGAATCTTGGCTTCAGTATATGATCAAACGCAAAATGTTAACACGTGTGATTGGATCCAAACATGTGTGGCAACTCTAGGATGAAATCCACGCCTATTTACAACCACACACTAGAAGACAAAGCATAGAGAAGTCTATTGTCATTTTCTCAGAGAAAATAGTATCTCTGGAATCATAAGAACTTCTTTTGTCAAATCTAAGGATCAATTTGCAAATATCTTTACTAAATTTCAACGGCGGCCCTCAGATAACTTACATATGTTACAAGATGGATGCTTATGATGTATATGTAGCACCTTGAGGAATGTTGAGATATTAAAAGATATGTTATCTATTATTCTTTCCTAATTATTAGGGATAGATCATTTGATCCCATAGTTATAGGATCATGGTAAGATCGCAGTTCCACTTAGATTATACCTCTCATGTATATAAATATCTCTACAAACTTGATATCAGCAAGTGAGAATTACTCAGATCGCAGTTCCACTTAGATTATACCTCTCATGTTTATAAATATCTCTACAAACTTGTTATCAGCAAGTGAGAATTACTCAGATTCAAGAGTATGCATTGAAGGTCATATACATCAGTGACTAACAGCATGTATATGAAGGAGAGGGGTCAGGGGGAAGGCATATTTTCCATTTCTAAATTACGGAAGCTACAAAATGTTTCTAAAAATTTAATGAAGAGTCATTGAAATATTATATGTTCATCTATCATGTAATTCTTTTAAAAAAATTAACATTTTAAATACACATTAAAATATAACTTACCCCCTCTCAAAAACCTTCAAAAATCTCTCTCAAACAGACCATAAGTGTATGAAAAAACTACTCTTTCAGAGATATATTTACCATAGAATGCTCGCGAGGATTCGCAGAAGTTGCAGTAGAGAAAATAAAAGAAGGGACTGCTCCATATACTGCAAGTGGAATAGAAACAATTTGTGGTCAAATTTCTGTTTAAAATTTAAATCGAACAGTATATACGAAAACATATCCTGAAATGCGACAAACCATGTGAGCAGAGTCGCTTGAGCCTCCTTAATATAAAGGCAGTATGACATCCAAATGCTCCCTTATATGTATGAGTTTCATCAACTACCACAAACCTAATTGGTTAAGACAGAGTAAACCTTTCCGCAATAACAATTCATTAAGTTTTGCACCATATAAATGCCAAACCAATATGGTTTTTATAACTTGATTGAATATTCCATGTGAATACCTTAGATTCAATAAAATCCGACTGAACTGCCGATGGTGAGGCAAGATTGATATGTGTAGCATATCTGGATTTGTGATCAACTACAATAATATAAAAATGTGATCAGATGCAATATGATATAAAATGAAACATATTTCACCATAATCTGTCAAGCCCAAAGGAGCAATTACTTATTAGATTACCAGTCTAGAATTATCACGTAGCCATATCCTGTCACGATGAGAAGTGTCACCATCATATATACCAATATTTAAGTCAAAATCAAATCCTTTTGTCATGTGTAACAAAGATCTAAGTTGATCTTGAGCCAATGCCTGCCAGCATGAAATAATAAAAAGAGTGGCGGAGGGGAGAGAGAATGATTATCTCCACGCATTTAGAATTCATAATGAGAAATTAAAGAACAGACAGAAACAAACCTTTGTGGGAAATATGTATAAAGCACATGATGATGAATTCTTACACAACTCTTCTAGAACTGGCAGGTTATAGCAAAGAGATTTGCCACTGGAAGTCATTGTAGCTACAACAATATCCTTCCCGTGAAGGGAGGCTTGTAGGGACTCTGCCTAAGTAAACAATGAAGCAGAAAATATTTCATTCTGAGAGTGAGAAATTATTAGACAAAGACTCAATTTACACATTAAACTCATACCTGGTGACTGTACAATTTGGAAACTCCAAAACATTCCAGTGCAGATCTCATTTTTTCTGATAGTTCAACTGGGATCTCACAGTAAATGGCTTTTCTAGCACATATGTCTTCAATGTGCACAATCTGCAATAACCACACATTCATAATGTAGAACTAAGCAAAGCAAGTGATGCATTGATATATCTTATTGAGTGGGAAATAAAAAGAACGTGGAGTTTGATTATATACACTATTGGCCGTGTCTATTTTACAATACACTATAGCCAACAGATCCAGCAAATCATGGTAAATAAAGGATTTTTGTGTTATAGTTTCAAAAGCACTAAACATGATGACAGTAAAATAGAAAAAACCTGTCCTTCAGATCCAATTCCTGTCTTAAGATGTTCAACCATGTCCACAGCCATTAATGACTTTGTGTCCTGCCAAGCCAAGAACAAGTGATATGAAATAATACTGTACAGTCTATCCTAACAGTATAATTGGAATCAGTGTGTTGCAGCAGAAAAGTATGTACAAGTTGAGCAGCACAACGGGAAGAAGCTAAAAAGTAAAGCTGATTTAATTTTCTCATAGTCCAAATACTAGCTTCCCAGCAATATATTTTGACATGCAATAATATTTCAACCATCTCTTTAAACAGAAACAAAACATCTCAGAAATTTCACTAATATATACAACATATATATGAACAGAAGAGGTTTACATTTTGAATTCTTACCCCAGCCATTTTTTTGTTTTGATGGCTAATCTTTATGATATAAAATGCAATTACAATTAAAAAAACGATTGTAAATGCAATATCATAGCATTAACACAAGTTGACAAAAAATTGCAATCAAACCTTTGAATTAGTAAGGATTTCTTTAAAATATAAAAACGAACATTATATTTTCCTCCAATGCTTTCTATCCTTATGTTCTAGAATATGACTAGAATATGATAAATTTTCATAATTTGATTCTATAACAAAGAGTGAAAAAGTAAGAATGGGTATGTCACAAGATAAATACACACATGACACCCAATGTGGTTCATGTCAGGTCTTGAGGCGGTTGAACTTCTCTTCACTCGCTTTGATTTGTTTTCTTTACAGTAAATTCATTGTCCTTGACTGCAGTAAGCAGTTCTTCCAAGGAAATTCTCACGTTCATCTCATCTCCAATTTCAAACTGCAAATAAGATCAATGCAAATAATCAACATCGCAAATATTGATGACACAAACAGTTTATCTAATGTTCTGTTTTTATGTAGAAAGCCTATTTTATTTTTATTTTTTTTTTTTCTAATATTTATTTATTAGTATTAGTCGTTTTGCTCGTTCTTTTCTTTTTTCTTTCTATTCCATAGTGGAGATAGTCGCACGTAATGACAGATCACAGCCATATTTTTAAAAGCTTGAGTCGCACTCACACGGCCATATTGTTAGTAGATGCTTATAAACCTAGTATAAATAATCTTAGGGGATTGTATTTAGCATCTTCGAGCTGCCATATTAGAATTTCAGCTTCAAGTGATTTTAAACCCAGCCTCTCCCTATTTATCAACCCACTTCCTGAATTCCATCACTTAGATGCAATCTTTTACTGCATCAGTTCCTCCAGCAAAAATGTTGAATGTCCATCCAATAACTGGAGTTATATGAATCAACCACCATACTGATGTAGTCCCAATGCCCAATTATACAAGGCCGGTTCTTTGCTAAGGAAAATTGTAAATTTATACTGATAAATGTTTTTAAAGATACTTGACTTGACTTTCTCCATAGGATTTAAACTTGTTTAATTAGAACAAAATGAAAGACTCTCATTCATTTACCATATTGCTTTATAAAGATGACCAACTTCTTGTCAACTATTTTTGCTGACCTTTCTATTCCAAAAATAATTCTAATGGTCATAGTTGCTAGTTAAGAACTAGTCATCATCATCCTATAAAGTGCATGAAAAACAACTTTATACTATTAAGTGAAATATCAATCGAAGTTCAGGTATATAGATGAAATGGCCATAATGCAAATTCTTTCAAACTTAATTGTAAGCTTAAAATTCAGTTCAGGTGTAAATAAGTAAATAAGTATATATTTTGTCAAAAAAAAGTAAATAAGTATATACTACAACAAGGCCAAATGCAAACTTGCTGTCAATATAGATGAGTCCACAGTGGATCATTCATGCTGGTTAATGTTAAAAAAATGTACCGGCAGCTGCTCAAAAGCCCATCCCAGACTTTTTCGAAAGGAACTATCCCTTCTCTTCAATGTACTGACAATTTTTGAAACATGCAACCACTTGCGAGCTATCATACAAGACATGTCAAGCAAAATATAAGAAATGATCCTCCTGGCAAAAAATATCACTTAACTTTGCAGAACAACAATAGATATCTTCTACTTTTCAAAAAAAAAATGTATATCTTCTGCATACCTCTTTTAGGATTATCTTCAATTTGATCATTAGTGCTAGTTGAATGATTAACGACAACAATGACATCACCAAAACCTGCCTTCTCTTTGTCAACCACAAAACATACTAGCTGCAAGAAATTCAATCCAGAAATTATAATCACAAGGTTAATAAGAATGTACAAAATACCACCTTTAAAATCAAATATAAGAAATAAATCTTCACGAAGAAAAAAAATGAAACAGAAAGATAAAATGAATTCATTTACATTGGGACAAAGAAGGGAAAGATGCTTCATGTCATGCAAGCCAAGTTTGACTCCAAACTTCGCAAGCTGATCAAGTGCTTCTTCAAGTAAACAAGTAGTTAACTTCCAATGCTGCAAATGAAGAAATGCCGAAAAAATGTTTATAAAAGAAAATGCCTTCACAACTATCTTCAACCACGGTGGACACAAGCAAGTAACACCATCACCATCACTACAACAAATCCCCTTCAAACTTGCTCTTCTGAGCAACTTGCAGTGTCCAAGAGGCAAATCAGATAAACAATTCACCGACTCCAAAACCTTCGAAATTACATCACAATTATGCTCTCCAAGAGCACAATCACTGTTACAATCCAATGTATTCAATATCTGATGATAAGGAAGCTCTATCTGTTTCTTCTCCACCAATTTCTCTTTTCTCAATTCGGAATTCGATGCATTGTCGCTAGTTTCTTCAGTGGTTTTGCGTAAATGCGATAAATCTTCCATTATATTAGACCACGTTGAATCAGCGAGATTAGAGGTTGAAGAATTAGGAGCAATATTTAAAGAGTATTGTTTCTCAGTTCGAGTTGGTTCCTTTTTCGCGAAGGGAACCAAAACGAGAAACTCGCCATTTTGGAAGTTATAAGAAACAATTTGAGTTTCCAATTTCAATTTTTCACCCTGAAACAAGAAATGTGTGAGTGTGAGTGTGAGTGTTATTTTCGCAATCATAGTGAAATTTCATTGATTCTACAAAAGTATTAGGTTACAAACTATTGAAGTTGAAGTAGAAGAGTGAGAATGAAGAGAGAGAGGTACCTTGAAAAAGAGGTGGAAATTGGAGGAGTTGGTGGCGGGAGGGAAAGAGCGGTTGAGGAGAAGCTTGAGGTGTTGGACGGTTGCGGTGGGAGAGATGTGAAGAGTGGTGGATTCACCGGTTAGGGCTCGGATTTGGATTTCCTTATGGCTGCTCTCTGCCATTGCTGCAACTACATGGGAAACTGTTCTGCCCACTCCCTTCCTTCCCCTTTTCTTTCTATGCCGTTTTCTTTTTCGTGGGAAAAATAGAAACTTCTGTCCCCCCCCCCCCCCCGCGTATCAAACTGTTTATGGTTTTTTAGGCGCTTTTTAGTTTGGAGTTTTTTGTTTGGAATTACCTTCCTTTCGATTTTTTCCCCATTCTTCTTACGACCCCCAGCTACTCACTAGATACCCTCAAACTCTATAAAAAGATTATTCTTGAAATATTTTTGAAATATTTGAGGGTTGGAGGTGTCTAGTGAGTAGGGCGAGGGTTGTAGGAAATATGATCATTTTTTAACATAAACAGAGCTAAGGAGAAAAAACACAAAAAAATGGGAACTAAAATCGAGGAAATGAAACTCTGCTAGCATCCACAATGAGAGCACTAGCAAAACTAGGCGGAGGATGCTCCAGAGAAACCTAGTTCAAAGAAGAAGAAGCGCCAAGCTTAGCTAGAAATTCAACACTAGCATTACCCTCCCTTAAGGTGTGGCAAATATTGACGGACCAACTCTGAGCAACAAGGTCTTGGATGTTCTGCACAATGGCTGCATACTGATGTCAAATATTAGATGGAGTATAGAGCGTAGAAATGGCATAAAGGAAAACCAAATAACAAACAATATTTTTGAAGCCTTTGTTCCACGTTAAAGACAAACCATGAAATGATACAAAACTAGAAGCTCTGCATGCAGTTATTGTAAGTACTGATGTGGCCTAGAAAACCATGGATCCAGGCTCCATCATTGTTCCTGAGAAAACCACCAAAACTAGAAGGGTCGGGGTTGCCCATACTGCTACCATCTACGTTCAAAATGATAGAAGAGTCTCTTGGAGGGTGCCAAGTGACCCATCTAGGCTCGTCAGATCTGATAGTGACATGGAAGGCAATAGACATAGAAGAAGCAAGGTTGGATGCCTTGTGTTTGATTTGATCAAAGAGACCTCTTCATCTACAATAGAGCACGACTTTTTAGATCTCCCAAACGACCAAAGCGCTGCAAGAAAATAAAAGGGAACATGTTCCAGACTGGGCCTAGCCTAGCCTAGGGCGAAGCAAGGCCCAATCCAGCATTGGCTCCGTCCCATTTACCGGTCAGGATTGACTCGGCCTCATCCAACGGCTCCGTCTCCACTCATGCGTCTATAAATAGACCCCCATCTCCCTTAAATCAGGTACGTTCCCGTTTATTTCTCACCTCTTCGCTCGCTCGTTTTCTCGACTTAAGCATCGTGAGTACTTGCAGTACCAAAGACCATGGCGATGACTCTACTGCTTGCAGGATCTTATCAGTCCCTGACCATCCCAACCTCAGGAGACTCACCACGAGAGCCATTGTGAATCAGATTCGGCTACCGACCCAGGTACGAACAGACACAAACAAGAAAACCCAATAGTGATCAAAGCTCGAAAGTCCATTTCTGTCCAGAAAGTTGGGTTTTACACCTCAGAAGACCTCGAAAACTAGTGCATGATATGACAATCAAGAAGGCAGTGCAACACATCTTCAACGTGGATATTACAACGCTAGCAAATAGGGGTCAAAGACATACCACGATGGGAAAGCATAGATATCATGGGAATGGAGTTATGACACAAGGAAAACCTGATCTTCTCTAGAGTTGGAAGATCCCAAATCCAAGACCAAGAGGTGTGGTCAAATGAGGATTTAAGTTATTGCGATTACTAATAAGCCAATTGTATCCTACCTTAGTTGTATAAATACCATCACATTACCCATTCCAAGTAAAACAATCAAGGACAGTAAGATGCAAACAAATAGAAATCTTAGTGATGTAGTCAATGATATGGGGAGGGAGCTGAGTGTATAAGTTATTCATATGTCAATTGTCATCCTAAATAATATCATTAATGCACATGTCGATGTCATGAATATCAATATACGCAAATTGAAACTAAAAAAATAGGAGATTGGACATGACAACTCTAGTTGTACATTCTAGTTGATTTGGAAATTAGTCGTGATACTCGACAAAAGAGAGGGAAGGTACTATAGTTTTTTTTGACAAAAGGCAAGGTACTAGATGAAAGCACAAATTTTTGTCCCTCAATAAACCATAGTATAATTTTTTTTTCCTCCATAGAAGCTCTATAAAATACCAAAATACATTTTTTATTATCTAATCAATAAATATTCTCTCTTTTTGTCAAAAATAAATAAATAAATATTCTCTCTCTGCTCTCGCCCATCTCTCTTCTTTATCTCTGTCTTATCTCATTCTTCTACATCTCTTCTATCTTCTAATCTTCTAATCTCACAATCCCATCTCATTGTCTCTCTCCATCTCTCTTTGAACTCTCTTTATAATTTTATCTTATATGCTAAATAGCATGTTTGGTCATTTTTATCTTTGACCAAAATTTCAGTTTGGTCATTTTTTCCCCCCCATTTTGGTCATTTATGTTTCAAGTTGGTCCTTTTGTGTGTTTTCCGTCTATTGATTTTAACATACGCCACACTAGCAATTAACTACTGGCGTGACGTCTTAAGTGTCAAGTCTGAGGTGTATTTCATTAAATGAGGCGGAAATTCGTTTTTTCTTTAAATCAAAAAATGTTACACATAATCATGTAAGTTTTTGAGTTATAAAAACACAACAAAAATCTAATAAAACAAAAAACATTAAATTAAACATTAAACATTAAACTTAAAAACAAAAACTGAATGGGTTTGCAAATTTGAAAAAACGAGACAAACCCCACAAACCAAAAAATTTGAAGAAAAAAAAAAACAAAACCCACAAACCTGGAAAAACATAATGAAACCCACAAATCAAAAACAAAGAAGAAATGGATTAAGAGTTTGAAAAATGGGTTTGATGATGGGTTTGAATGGGAAGAAAAAACCTAGATTTGATATGGGTTTGAATGGGTTAGATAAGGGTTTGAATGGGAAGAAGAAACCCAGCCATGGGGTGGGGTGCTTGTTGTGAAGATGAACAGCCATGGGCTGGGGTGTTTGCTGAGAAGATGAACAGAGATGAGGGGGAAGAAGATGAGTTAGCGGGGACCAAATTGAAAGTAAAAAAGACATAGGGGACCAAATTGAAACTATAAG
Organism: Oxytropis ochrocephala; assembly: GCA_020916435.1. Taxonomy (NCBI): domain Eukaryota; kingdom Viridiplantae; phylum Streptophyta; class Magnoliopsida; order Fabales; family Fabaceae; genus Oxytropis; species Oxytropis ochrocephala. The sequence continues at coordinate 85,051,130 of CM037093.1, read as the reverse complement.
AAAACATAGGGGACCAGATTGAAACCATGCGTGCAGAGTTCATCTTCCTCGACCATCTGACATTAACGGGTCATTCGACCCGCAAACTTGACCCAAAAATTCTTCGCTCTACAGGTCGCCAAATGTAACAAACTTACACGCGTTTTAATCGAGATTCATAGAAAAAAAGAACCCTTATGGTGATTTACAGAACATTCAACCTTGTTGAGAGAAAGTGCAGATCTAATAATATAGGGTTCTTCGCTATCAATATCATCTTCCTCAAGTTCTTTCAATCTTAAGATACCTAACAATCAACTTTGTCATTAGTTCTTATGGTTTGACTTGGATGCTGAATATATAATCAGCTTCCAAAAGCTAATTGCTGGAAACATTGATTGGGTGAGTTAGTGGGAAGAAGATGAAGATGGGGGCTTTGTTTTTGTTAATTTTATTTTTCTATTTTGTGTTTTTGTTAATTTTATTTTTCTATTTTGTGTTTTTCTTTTAATTAAAATCTCAGATGCATATGTGTAATTTGTTTTTGATTTAAAGAAAAAACAAATTGCACATCATTTAATGAATTTCAAGTTAGCCCTGACACTTAAGATGCAACATCAACAATTCACTGTCAGTGTGGTGTCCATTAAAATCAATGAATGGAAAGCACAAAAAAGGACCAAACTAATACATAAATGAAATATAAACGATCAAAATGGAGAAAAATATAAAAGACCAAACTGAAACTTTAAGATAAATGACTAAAAGTTTTTTTTTTGGTAAATAAAAGTTTAGGTGAGTTGGGCTCTGAGGGCTCACCAGAGTTAAGGCAGGTCTCGCGAAATGAATGATAAATGACCAAAACCAGCAAAAAAGATAAAAGACCAAATTGAAACTTTGGTCAAAAATAAATGACTAAAATTTCTTTCTTTTGGTAAATAAAAGTTAGGTGGGTTGGGCTTCAGGGGCTCACTGATAACTCTTATTTATATAGAGTTATTTATATGTTCTAAGCTTAAATCAATGTGAGTTTCTAAGTAATATTTATTTATATGTTCTAAACTTAAATCAATGTGAGTTTCTAAGTAATATTGTTTAATATGTGTTGTTTAGAGTAAAAGAGGGTTAGGAACTGATTTGTGATCATTTTTGGCACTTTTGGTGCCCCATGTTGTATTTTAATGTGTTGGTTCAATGCTACAGCATTAGCTGCCCCTGCACTCAATGTCCCTGCATTACTGGTAGACTAATGCTCCTGCATTCTCGTGATGACATCATGATGAGCTCACGGATAACTCTTTTAGTTGATCACTTTTGTTGCCCACAATAGCTTGCAACTTGCATCTTTTTAGGTACACATGTCCACATATCATTGGATCTCTCTTCTTTAGTCCAAATTAACATCAAATCATATTGAAATCAACTTTTGATGCAAATGTCAAATATATTTTTGATGCAAATTGGACTTAAAAAGTAAATCAAACTTCTTCTTCAAGTAAACCCAACTATGAAGAAACCTCTCTCAAGGAGCCTATAAATACCCTTCACCTCCTCATTCACAAATAGACCGGAATTCACTCACTTAAATCATATTGGAGCTAGTTTCGTTGGAAGAGGAAGAACTTGACAACTTCTTCTATCACCTTCATGCAATTGCATCCTGCGCAAGGAATGCTCCCTGCATAGTGCAAATAGAAGCGATGTTGCAGCATTATTGGATTGATTCATACAAAGAGAACTAAATCGTGTATCTTCTACTCTATTTCTTTTCCTTTGTGTTTTTCAGTAATATGAACATGTCATTTATATCATTTTGTATGTCCTTAGTAATGTTAAGCATGAGCTAAACCCTTTTGCAGTAGGATGCCATAAACTTTGTAATGATCCTTTAACTAGTTTTATGTTATATATTGATGTTTGTATTTTAGTTCTTGCATGATAACTCTTTCATATTCATCTTTAGAATTGACCAACTAAAAGTGAATGCAAATCATAAATACAGACATGGTTTATGATTAGAACTCAAGAACTAATATCGATAAGTGTTTAATAAAGGAAACTTTGTTAATTCCATGCTAAAACCTAGACATAGGATAACATAGTCTGTAGGGTGATACTGTGGGTAATTCAAATACAAGAGTGAACTTATTTAGAATCTTAGACATAAGAACTTATAATGAAACTCTGAAGATAGTGACTGAAAAACACAATTCTAATGCAACAGCATCCAGTGCACGTGCACCATATATAACATAATACAGTTAAAAGTGGTTTACTTAGTAGGCAACATTCCAACTACTTTCTCATCATATTTTACATCTCAACTTTACTTGCTTGTTTACTTTCTGTTTGTTTACATTCTTGCACTCCTACCATATTTTTTATTGGTTACCTTCCACTATTGAACTACTGATTTAAACTTGTAAATTAATTCAATCCCTGTGGGAACGATACTCTACTCTCACTTTATTACTTGGTACGATTGTGTATACTTGCACATTTGTGTGTATATCAAGCGCACCACTCACCAGGGTCAGTGCAGGTCTCACGCCTCTTTACGCGCTTACAGAGGTACTTACAGATCACCCACCAAAGAGGTCCTCCCACTGGCATCAGGAGTTGAACCCACGCCCTTGTGGGGAATGAACCAACTCCTTACCAACTGAGTCAACCTTCACTGGCTGACTAAAAGTTTTATTTAGCCTATAATATAATTTTAATATATGTTAAATAAAATCAATATATATATATATATAAGGGAAATATAGAAAAATTTACTTTTTATTTACTTGTGATGTCCATAGTCCACTAAATAGTACACACAACAAAAAGTTGTCCAGTACTGTTGTGTCCAGAGCAGAAATTGGAAATTCCGGTAGATATTTTCCTTCGGTACCATTTCGACGAAAAAATTGGAGTTTCTGACAGATTTTTCGCCAGTAATTCCAATTTTTCGTCAGAACAATATCAAGGGAAAAAATCCGTTGGAACCGTCTGGAAAAATGCCTATGAATAAAACTTTCTCATACACTCTTCTTATTCTCTCATTCCACTCTTTATTTCCTTCTCATTCTCTCCTACATTTTTTCACATCTTATATTTCTTCTTTCTCATAGTCTCCAATCTCCATAAATTTCTCCATATGTCTATCTTCTACATTTTCCACTTTCTTCTTCCTTCTCATTCATTCTCACTCCTCCATTCTTATTCCTTCTTACTTGTTCATTCTCATTCCTTCATTCATTCTGATTCTCTCAAATATTATTTTTTCTCATACACTCCTTCATTCTTATTCCTTTTTACTTCTTCATTCTCATTATCTCCTATATCATTTCTTCTCATATTCTCCATCATTCTTATTCCTTCTTACTTCTTCATTCTCATTGTTTTTGCTTCACATTCTCCCTAATTATTTCTTATTAAATTACAAATTTAATTAAAAAAACAAATTTTCTTTTTTAATATATCCAACAGGTTTTGGGTTTTACCAGCAATTTTTTTATAAAAAAGTTTTTTTCTTTTAAAAACCACTAGTAATGTTACCTGCGGAAAATCTACCAAAAAACGTTACCTACAAGCATTTTTTCCGCGGCCAAAAACTGTCAAAAAAGATTTTTTGGCGGATTTGGGGAGTTTCCAACGGATTTTAGCAACCAGTAATGTCGTTTTTTCTTGTAGTGATCAAACATAACAAGGGGAAGGCTAATGTGATAGTTGGTGCACTTTCAAGGAGGTGAACTCTAATCTCTACTTTCCAAACTAGACTTTTTTGTTCTTATCATATTAGAGATTTGTATGCCTTGGATGTTGATTGTATTTCATGATTGTCAGACTGTGGCACATGACTCTTATCATAGACATAGTGGTTATTTTCATAGGGGGTTTAATAGGTCATTTTTGGGAGCATAAGACACTTGACATGTTGAACGAACATTTCTATTTCCCTAAGATGAAACATGATGTGCAATTAGTTTGTTATAGGTGCATAGTTTGTAAGAAGGCATAGTCTAAAAGCATGCATCATGGTTTGTAGACTCCCTTTCTTATTCCCTCTCCCATTTGGTTGATTTGTCCGTGGTTTTAATTTGGGGCTACCTAAGGACATATTTCATCTTGGTAACATTGAAGAAATATAATAGACATTTATGTGTGAGAATAAATAATGTTTCTCTAGGGTTCTTTGATGAACCAAATTAGAAACTTATCAATATATAGCTTATTACTCTTGTGGTGATTCATCTTGATCTTTTAATCCTCTTTGATGTGGCGATTTTTTTGTCACCTTGCCTAATTCCATCTATCACTACAAGAAAATCGCTGATTTGCCACGGACATTTCCGTGGCAAATGCACAAATTTCCGTGGCAAAACAACATTTGCCACGGACAAAAATTGGTGGCAAAAACGCTCGTCGCAAATCGTTTGCCACGGAATTTCCGTGGCAAATTTTTCCGTCGCAAATCCGTGGCAAATTTTTCCGTCGCAAATCCGTGGCAAATTTTCGTCGCAAATCCGTCGCAAATTTTAAAAAAAAAATTAAAAAATAAATGGAGCAGTAGTTTCCTACTACTCCAACTTCTTCACAAATTGGGTTATCTTTCAATTCTAACAGTAAGGATACAAAGTTATAATGTTCCATTACATCAAAAAATATATAAACAATGGAATGAAAGTTTGCTGGGAGGTGAATGAATACAAATTTAGTAGTGGAACTAGAACCTACTTATAAAGAAAATTGGAGCAATAGGGGAATCTTTGCTTAAACTTCAAAGACCCCTTGCCACGGAGAGCGAGAGTGAGCGAGAGCGAGAGTGAGCGAGAAAGTTCCAGTGAGGCGCGACGGAGAGGGAGACCTCGATTAGCGATGGAGGAGGGCGGAGGAGGCCGGACGAGGGTGGAGGGTGGAGGTCGGAGGAGGAGGAGTTTGAGAGGAGAGAGCGTAGAGAGGTAGAGAGCGTAGAGAGGTAGAGAGCGAGAGAGACATTCTAATTCACAGAGGGATCAGGCTTCTTTTAATTTTATCAATACGTTGCCACGGACTTGCCACGGCATATCCGTCGCAAATTTTTATCCTTTCACATGTCCGTGGCAAACCCGTGGCAAACACCAGCGGGAAATTTCGCGCTCCCATATTTTACACATGCCGTCGCAAATCCGTGGCAAATTACTGACGGAATAAGCTCCGTGGCAACTGCTGGTGGCTAAAACAAGCTTTTCTTGTAGTGTATGTATTTTCCCCCTTTCACGTTTTAGTTCTATGTGACATAAAACGTAGGGTCTCTATCTAATATAATGTTAGATGCTACACCCTGAAACCTCATAATCTCCCTCATATATAACTTGTTCAACCCAAATGGCTTCGACTCTGTTGAGAATCAATTTGGGAATTTGGGGAAAACTTCTTGTGTATTGATCTGAGACCAAATTGGTCTTTATATCAGTGAGTACAAAGATGAATTTCAGTTACAGCTCACTGAAAGTATAACCACTTAGCTAACTAATTGTTTAACTAACTAGAAAGCTCTAATTACTCAAGATAATTACTAAAACGCCCCTAACAATCCCTCTCTTAAACTGTATGTATTACAACACAATACATCAGTTTACAATTTACAAACAGATCAAAGAACAATACAGACACAGAATCAAATACAGAAAAATAGAGTATTCATGTTGCAGAGTTTATTTTGCAGACTCCCAGCAATTTTCTGAGTCTGGTGAATGAATCAGCACTCAGAGACTTTGTAAACAGATCTGCAAGGTTGGTCCTTTGTTCCACAATGCTTCACTTCAATTGCTCCCTTATTAACCAACTCTCTAATATAGTGATATCTAACATCTATGTGTTTACTACGCCCATGGAGAATGGGATTCTTCGACAGCTTTATAAGTGTTGTCACACATAATCACAGTTTTCTCTGCAGAAATCACTCCAATTTCCTTCAAAATTTTGCTCATCCATATAGCTTGACATGCTGCTCCACAAGCAGCAACAAACTCAGCCTCAGTGCTTGATAGGGTTACAATTGGTTGCTTCTTAGAAGCCCAGACCACCAATCCATTACTCAGCATAAATGCATAACCAGAGGTGCTTTTTCTATCTTCAAGGTCACTTGCATAATCACTGTCCGTGTATCCCAATAGCACATCATCACCACCTCTCTTGTACATTATTCCAAAGTCTATTGTTCCTTTGAGATATCTCAAAATCCTTTTTGCAGCTAGCCAATTAGAGTGAGTAGGATCACTCATATACTTGCTGATCATGCACACAAAATGCATGATATCAGGTCTGGTGGCAGTCATATACATAAGGCTGCCCACCAATTGTTTGTACAGAGTGCTATCAACCTTTTCTCCTCCACCATCCTTGCTCCATTTTGCACCTGGAATCATAGGGACCTTCACCTCATTACAATCATCCATCTCAAAACATTTTAAGATGTCACCTGCATATTTTCTTTGACTTATGTAGATACCTTCTTCCATTTGATTTACTTCAATCCCCAAGAAGTACTTCATTCTCCCCAAATCAGTCATGGAGAATTATTTCTTCATTGAATCCTTGAACTCATTCATCAAACTCTCATTATTGCTTGTGTACACCAAGTCATCCACATATAGTGTTACAATTAATATTTCCTTGTTCTTTCCATGCTTAAGGAATAAAGTTTGTTCACTTTAGCTTGAAGTGAATCCTTGCTGCAGGAAATAAGCATCTATTCTACTAAACCAGGCCCTAGGGGCTTGCTTCAAACCATACAAAGCCTTGTGAAGTTTGTACACCTTGTTCTCAGCTCCCTTCTTCTCATATCCTTTAGGTTGCTCAATGAATACTTCCTCAGTCAATTTTCCATACAAGAATGCTGATTTTACATCAAGTTGATATAAAATCCAACCCTTCTGTGCAACAATGGCTATAACAGTTCTGATGGTATCCATTCTACTAACAGGAGCATACACTTCATTGTAGTCCACACCATGTTGTTGTGAGTATCCCTTTGCAACCAGTCTCGCTTTGTATTTGTCTACCATGCCATGCTCATCAGTTTTGTTTTGTAGATCCACTTAACCCCTATTTTCTTTGCACAAGTGGGAAGGTCAGCAAGTTCCAATGTCTCATTCCTTTCTATGGATGCTATTTCCTCGTCCATTGCTTGTTGCCATTTCTTGCTTTGAATTGCTACCTCAAAACTTTCTGGATCATTCTCAATCAGTACCATATTAGCTTCTATTTCACCATCAGATAACTCAGCATCACTATCATAGTCTCTTAACCATACTGATCTTCTTCTGACTCTGCCCTCTTTTGCAATTTAAGGTTCTGTAGTGACAGTAGTTTGCTCTGCATTTTGTGGACATGTGTTCTCTGCTGTAGCATGTCTTTCTTCTCTATTTTCTTCTTCACTTGATGAATCACTACTTTCTTCTTTAGATGCACTTCCTAGTTCACCCCAATCTAAGTCAATACTGATAGTTTCTTGATGGCTTTTATCCCAATTCCATTCCTTGTCCTCTTCAAACACAATGTCTCTGCTCACCACAATTTTCTTGTTTACAGGATCATATAACTGATACCCCTTTGATTCAACACTCATTCCTAATAAGACACATTCACAACTCTTATCATCCAGCTTTGTTCTTCTAGCATCAGGTATGTGGACATGTGCCAAGCATCCAAACACTCTTAAGTGCTCTATAGATGGTTTATGTCCACTCCAGGCCTCCTCAGGTGTCATGTTCTTTACTGCCAGTGTGAGTGATCTATTCAGAATGTATATTGCCCAATTAACTGCTTCTGGCCAGAAAGTCTTGGGCAATTTCTTACCATTTAAAAAGGATCTTACCATATTCATCACAGTTCTATTCTTCCTTTCCACAACCCCATTTTGTTGAGGTGTGTAAGCAGTGGTGTTTGCTGGTGTTTTTAGCAAACAATCACTAGTTTTCAATATAGAGACTGTGAGATCAAACTAGAAAATCTCTTTGACAATTGCCATTGAGTTTGTGTTTTTTGAAGTACGTAAGAACAGAGAATGGTAGAAAGAAATGACTTGAGAGCGAAGTAAAAGCAATAAATGCAACGAACGTAAAAGGAAAGTAAAAACTTTGCATTAAATGAATGAAAGAAAAATGGTTCACCAACACATACAAGGATCTGTTTCACTCTTGTTTCGCTTTGACTTGGAAGTTGAGTTTCCCAGAGTTTTTTGTAGAATGTGGTGACCTCTGTTTCCTATTACAAAGGGGTATTTATACTCCTAGGAACAATCGTGGGGGAAAGGGTAACTGCCTCCTAAAACTACGGGAGAGTAACCGCCCACTACTTTGCTGCTCTGCACTTTCGACTGACCCGTTGTCAACTGCTTGACGAAATGTTGAGCCCAACTCTGTCGAAATGTTGTGTCCTCGCTTGTCGAAGATTCCTTGCTTCATGGCTTCGAAAGCTAAGCTTGTCGAAGATCGCTTGCACTCCTTGTCCTTGTCTACCTTTCCTGTCGAAATCATGGTGCACTGACTTGAATATTGACCTATGGCCCACAGAACAATATTAAATGTGGAGTCAGCCCCATTTAAAGCTTCATTTAATGTGCTGTCGAAATTTTGAGGTAACAGATTGCCCCCCAAAAAATGCTTTTTCGACGGAATAAGGAAAGGAGTTAAGGAATGGCATTTTTTGAATACTGTGCAATGGTCACTTTTACCGCCCTTTGCATTTCAACAGTGGTCGAAAAGACAGTCATCATTACTTGCGCAGGTAAAACGAACCGTTTTATTGGTACACGTCGCATAGTTGGTGGGCCATCACGTCTCTCAAACGTCGCAAACGTGAGAGTTATGGCGAACGTGCCAATAACTGTTTACTTCCAAACATATATAAACGGCTACAACCCTTCAAATTCATCTTTACTCAGTTTGAACCCTTGTGAAGTCTTTCTGCCCTTTCCATTCTCTGCGTTTTGCAAAAAATCCCAAAATCACTAAAGTTTCAAACTTTCGTCTTTCCTCTCTAGTCTACGCCCAGATTCCACCTTGTATTCACTTTTCCTTACTTATGGCTTCATCATCCGCTGCTGCGATTCGCAACCCGAGAGTTCAAAGAAGAACGATGAATCCAGAACACTCAAACCCTAAATGGCCGTTGATGAACCCGACATCAACGCATTTAACGATCTACTCAACGCGCACTCGGTATTAATCCCGCCTTCACGAGATTTACACTCATGCCTATTTGGGTCCTCTTCCCGACATCTTGTTGGAAACTACCTGAAGTTTCGAGATTTCCCCGACCATGTTCGTCTCCAACCTAGAATCTTTCTTTGAAACCCCTTTTCATTTAGAGTTTCGGCTAACCCTTCTAGGGTCTTTAGGTCTGCTCCTAGGCTCGACCAACAAAACTACCTAGATCGGCTTGACAGAGTGGAAGCTAAGAAAGCTAAAGCCGGAAAAAGCAAGGCATCTTCGACCTTATCCAATTGTCTAGGTATGGGGCCCAAGCACGATAGCACCTACTTTTGGTCGCTATGCGATTCGGGACTATTCCACCCATAGCCTTCACCGAAATGTGGCATGTTATCTCCCACTCGCTAGACGTGGCTGCCATTCTGTGTCTGAAACCCTTAGGAGAGACCTTCGATCCCACACATCCCGACTATACATACGGCTTCAAATTCACCAATGCCACCTTTTCCCCTACACATTGCCGAGCACCATAGGGACACCGAGGAAGTGTCTGCGCTATGGAACATGTGGCCTTTCTAACTCGTGGTTATCTATTTTCGTTTTCTCGCACACGTTCCTCCAAGTTTCCAAAACTTACGTCCCCTTGGCCCGTCAACTCCATGACCGAGAAGACATCAACCTTGCCAAGTTGATTTTAGGCTCTCTCTACCAAAGAACTTGATAATCTTTGTTATAGAGTTAAAAGAGAATGAACCAAGCAACCAAATTTTTGGCCTCGCCCACTATGGTTCTTTGCAATTGTGGTTGTTGGCTACTTTCGAGTCTCGACTAAACTTGTATATCCCCAAGTCCGCTTTCGACTAATCGTGGAGAACAACAAAGATGAAAGGATTCGATTAGCGCAGCTTTAGGCCTAAGCAAGCAACCCTCCTCGCCAAGAATCCTTTCTCGGCTTATTTCGAAATTCTCTGAACTGTACCACCTTCACGCATTCGATGGCTCCCTTTGTCCAAAGATCTTGTGGTCCAGCATGGTTTAAACAACCATTTCCTTCTTCCTCTGTCGATCCTGCTTTGAGGAAGTTAACCGATTTGGCAAGCTTACCTCTCTCCCTCTGCATCCTCTCCACTAGGCTCACCACCGCAAAAACAAAAATAGTTTGGGAATTACGGATATTTCCCAAGTTATCTTGCTACAGCGATTTGGCCTTTGTCAAGTCGCCTACACCCGGTGTGCTTTCACCTAGGTGAGATTTTTATGTCCAGAATCGAGGTGGCTTATAAATAAGCCTTCAAGAGATTTCACTACAAAGCCTTGAACTTTGAACCCTCAAATTCAATCCAAGGTTTTCATGTCTTGAAAAATTTCATGAATGGTGGACCCGGTTATTACACCAAAGCACTGGGAAGCCATTGATACTTTTGCTGGCAACATTGTGAAGAAATTGGTAGCAGCCTTCCCTTCGAACAACACTGGTAAACACTTTCGACACTCAAAGCCTTTTAAGTTTTAACCACTTATAACTTGGCTTTATTTCCAATTGCTTACCAATGTTTTCGACACTTTCAGAAAAACCTGCAACAAAGTTGAAGGTCAAGGTGGGCAAAGCTACCACATCAAAATCTTCTCCCCAAGCTACGAAGAAAGTGGCAGCAAATCCCATTCCAGATAACACTCCAAAAAAGGTATGGCACTTTCCACTTATCTTAAAGATTCTATTTTCGTCACCTAGCTCTTCGACTTCATAAGCGCCATTCGAAAAGCATTGCAACACGCGAAATGGGCCTTCCCACCCTGGTGACCATTTGCCTAAAACTCTATCTTTTTTGTCCATAGGCAATAGGACTTTCCACACTAGCTCTCCTTCCTCAAAGGTTTTTAACTTAACCTTTTTGTTGTATGCTTTAGCTACTCTCTCTTTCTGTCGAATAATCATCTCTAAAGCTAACAACCTTTCTTCGTCTAAATCAACTAATTCGTCAATCATCATATCCCAATAATGATCAAAGGGAATTTCACATTGTTTCTGAATCCTTGTTGATTGTAAACAAATTTCAACAGGTAACCCTGCATCATGCCCAAATGTTAACCTGTAAGGAGTAGTGTTTATAGACTCTTTAGGCGACGTTATTTCGTACCTCTTTGACCTTCACCTTTCCAGTTCTAACTTAACTGGTATTACTTACTGCGAACAGGTAGGTGGACTGCTCGTCGAGAATCCTGGCGTTGAATCTTTGATTGAGGTTGCCGAACGGGAATTGTCGGCTCCAATGCTCCCTTTCCCTTCTTCACCTCAAGGCGTGACTGCTGAAGAGGTTTTTCAGGCACTTGCTGACCCTGGGATTCCTCCTTTCGAAGAGCTTGTTCCAAATGTGGGAGTAGAAGCAGTTGTCGAAGAGAACGTCCAAGTTCCAGAGCCTAACATCCCAGAAGTCGAAAGCCAGGAAGTGGTGGCCACCTCCGTCGAAATTCCTGAGGAAAATATGATCGATCAAGAACAAGAGGAGCCTAGAGTGGAGGAACCTGCAAATCAAGGTGCTTCTGCCAAAGAATCGTCCAACAGCGCTGTCAGCGATCAAGAATTGGCTGAGCTAAAGAAGACGAATCCCTTGGCAGCCTTGAAGATCATGTTGAGTCTTAAGAGCTCGTCAAGCCGCTTGATTTGCAGTTCTTCGAACAACTCTCTAAGTTCCATCAATCAGGAGACGGTCGAAAGCCTACTTCGCCAGCTGAAGACGAAGGTGTTAGAAGGGGATTTGGTGGCAACCATTGAGAATGATCCATCTCAGATATCTTGAGGTAAAATCCTCATTCACAAGATCACCAAATTGGACCCTCCTCAAAACATCCTTTCATTCTTCATGGAATTTGGCCCCATTTTTGAGCAACTTTTTCCTTCTAATCAACCAACGGCCGACCACCTCCAAGCGCAAGGTTCAAGAGAGTCAACTCTGCTGAGCGGAACTCGCCTCTCTCAAGGCCGATCAAGACGACATCGAGGCTCTCGAAGCCCAAGCAGCCAACGATGAGAAAGCAATCGCTGAATGGGATGCAGAGATTGCGCGTATTGACGAAGAGATAAGGACACTTCAACTTCAACTGTCAAACGCTAAGCATCAGAAGGGCCTGATCGCCGAAAGAATGAGTGCCGCTTCTTCGTCTATCAAAACCACCAAGGCATTGGCAGCTATAGAGCACTTGGAGAAGATTGACAAGCATCAAGCCATTCTCGTCGACCTCGACAAAGAACTGCACCTTCTCGACACCTCTATCTCTTTGAGTGTTAGTATTATGGAGAGGCATAAGGCCACTTTGTCGAACTTCTGAGACTGTAATAGTTTAGAATTCTAAAAATGGCTATGTAATTTTGACATTTCTTTATACATTGCCATTTATGAACAATTTTCGTTTATTTATAATTGCTCAATTTTTATCTCAGTCAACGTTGGCTTGTATCGCTTTAAATACTTGCCATTTATTCTAAAGATTCTATTTTCGTCACCTAGCTCTTCGACTTCATAAGCGCCATTCGAAAAGCATTGCAACACGCGAAATGGGCCTTCCCACCCTGGTGACCATTTGCCTAAAACTCTATCTTTTTTGTCCATAGGCAATAGGACTTTCCACACTAGCTCTCCTTCCTCAAAGGTTTTTAACTTAACCTTTTTGTTGTATGCTTTAGCTACTCTCTCTTTCTGTCGAATAATCATCTCTAAAGCTAACAACCTTTCTTCGTCTAAATCAACTAATTCGTCAATCATCATATCCCAATAATGATCAAAGGGGATTTCACATTGTTTTTGAATCCTTGTTGATTGTAAACAAATTTCAACAGGTAACACTGCATCATGCCCAAATGTTAACCTGTAAGGAGTAGTGTTTATAGACTCTTTAGGCGACGTTCGACAAGCCCATAACACTTGATCAAGAGAACTGTGCCAACTTTTAGGCTTACGTCCAACGTGCTTTTTGATCAAGTTAATAATGATCTTATTTGCAGCCTCTACTTGACCGTTAGCTTGTGCATAGTATGGTGTCGAAGTCAACAACTTGAAACCAATTTCAAAGAAATGAAATCTACCATTTTTCGACCGGAAAGCAAGCACCTTGGTCCGTAGTAATGGTTTCGGTATTCCATATCGTAAATGATATGGTTTTGAATAAACCTTATCACCGCTTCTTGATCAACGTTGGCTAAAGGTACGCGCTCTACCCACTTGGTAAAGTAATCAATTCCTACCAAGATGTACCGTGGCCTTTCGACGACGTTGGTTTTATTTCTCCGATTACATCTAGAGCCCAACCTCTAAATGGCCAAGGTTTCACTATAGAATGCAACTCATTTATGCGGTACATCTTTGATTCCAAAGCATGTTTTTGGCATTCTTGGCGACCCCTAGCAAACTCTATGCAATCTTTTTAAAATGGTTGGCAAGACATTCCTTGTCGAAATAACAACCATTTCATCTTGTGGCCTACTTGATGCGAGCCACATGCTCCACTGTGTGTATCAGAAACTGCTAAATATGCCTCATTTTCACTAAGACATTTTAAGAGCACCCCTTCAGGAGTTTGCTTGTACAATTCGTTTCCGATTAACACGTAGCTTAGAGCTCTGTACTTTACTTTTTTATTAGTGTTGCCTATAGGATTTTGTAAATACTCGACAATAGGCTTTCACCAATCATCATCAACCATATTGTCAATAGCAAAAATTTCTGCTAAGTCAACATCGTCGAAAATGTGGCGTGTTTCGACGCGTATTTCATTTGCATTTATTGCCCCCCCCCCCAATTTTTGGTGTTGACAATAGCGTCGAAGGAGTGTTATTATACAGAGAGTCTTCCGAGATTAGTTTATCTTTTATCTCTATTAACTCTGCTAGGCTTTGCTTTGACACTTTGTAGCCTGAGGCAATTTGTGCCAACTCATTTGCCACGTGATTTTCAATTCGTGGTAAATGTTCTAGGTGTACAAATGTAAACCTTTTTAGCAACGTGTTGGCAATGACGAAATATTTAATAAGGTGTTCATTAATGCATTTGTATTCCTTTGTCAATTGTTTGACAACTAGTTGTGAATCACCTTTTACTTCGACATGGCTTGCCCCCAATTCGAGTAAGAGTCTCGAATTTTAAATTTATACTTCGTTGGAATGTTTTCTGGGGAAATAATTAATATTCCAATGCCCACTCCATTTTTATGGCTTCGAGCCGTCGAAGTATAGTTTCAAGGACGTATGTCTAACGAATGTATTTCATGTTCGACAACGAGTGGTCCACTATGATATCAAGAACCACTTGTCCTTTGATTGACTTAGGGGTCGATACGTTAAGTTGTATTCTAGCAAAGCTAAAGCCCACTTTCCAATTCGACTATGTAACATTGGTTTTGACAACATATGTTTAATTACATCAAAGTGCGAATAAACATAAACATCTGCTGACTTTATATATTGCTTCAATTTTGTACAAGAGAAATATAAGCAAAGGCATAGTTTTTCTATTGGACTATACCTAGTTTCAAAGATCAATCAAAACCCTACTAAGGTAATAAATGGGTCTCTCGACACCACTATCATCTTCTTGTGCTAACATGCTACCTATTGTGTTATCAGAAGCTGCTATATACAATTTTAGCACTTTGTTTCTAATAACAGGCAGTAGAATTGGTGGATTGACTAAATAAGACTTGATTGCGTCGAAAGCCTCTTGATGAACATGCTCCCACTTGAATGCATCTTCTTTCTTCAGTCTCAGCAATGGCGAAAAAGCTTGTGTTTTGCCACTTAGATTTGAAATAAATCTGCGAAGGAAATTGATTTTCAGTAGTAGTGAAGTTCTTTCTTGGTCGAAGGAGCCTTCGTTTCCATAATTGCTTTAGTCTTATTTTGGTTGATCTCAATGCCTTTCTTGTGCACTACAAAACCCAAGAATTCACCTGCACGTACACAGAAAGCACATTTGGTTGGATTCATTTTCAATCCATATTTCCTCATTCGTTCGAAAGAACGTCGAAGATGGTCTAAATGACCAATTTCTGAGGATGACTTAACCACCACATCATCTATGTATACTTGCATAAAATCATCAATAAAATCATGAAACATAGAATTCATTGCCTCGATAAGTGGCACCAAAGATTTTTAACCCAAAAGGCATTACTACCCATTCAGAACACCCAATGCCCCTGGACATCGAAAGTCATTTTGACACGCCCCTCTTCAAAGAATGAAAATTTGATTATACCCCGAGTAGCCATCTAGCATACCGAGATAATCAAATCCTGCTCTGCTGAATCTATTAGCATTTCGCTATAGGCATTGCGTATTCATCTTTAGGTGTTGCATTATTTAGATCCCTAAAGTCTACGCAAACTCTAAGTTTTCCGCTTTTCTTCATTCTTTGGAACAATATTAGCTAGCCAATCGACATATACCGCGATTCGATGAATTTGCTTTTGAACAGCCTCTCTCTATCTCTTCTTTGATCTTAGCCAATATTGGAGGAGCAAATCTTCTTGGTGTTTGCTTTTATGGTTTCCTTCCCGGTCGAATAGGTATTTGAAGTTCCACCACTCTCGACTCGCACTGCATTTCGTTGTACTCCCAAGCAAAGCAATCTTTGAACTCCTGCAGAAGTGAAACAACTTGGGTTTTGAAGGCAGCATCGAGGTGTGCACTAATGTATGTTGGCCTTTTGACTAGGCCATCTCCCAAATCCACTTCTTCCACTGGATCTTGAGCTTGCATGCGCTTTGTCGAATCTTTAGGGTCTTTTTCAAAACCTAATGGTTCGTCATCATAAATGCAATCAAGCTTGCCATCTATGACTTCACCATTTTCTTCAGATGAAGTTATGGCTTCGACAGCCATTGTTTGTTGATTTATTTCGGCTTCCAAAGCCGTTTTTACTTTATTTTCGGCCATGTAAGCCGTAATTCTATCCCAAGCATTGGGCACTGACATCTAAAACTTTTCAAGAGTCAGTGTCCCATCCTGTTGGAGGTAACACACCCTCAGGATAGACATTTGCACCTTCTATCACCTCTCTTTCCCACACAAAACCATGTGTTGGGTATAGGCGAACAGAGGAAAGCACATTATCTGAAGAGATATATGCTTGACTAGAAGATGAGCATGGCGCAATATTCGCCATTTGTTTTTCGAAGTTTTCCTTGGTGACATTATTTATGTCAGCAAGGAAGTAACTCTGGTCTGCTTCAACATATTCCACAAGACCATCTTCCTTCCACATTACCAGCTTCTGGTGTAGGCTTGAAGGGACAGCTCCTACCCCATGTATCCACTCTCTCCCAAGGAGCAGATTATAGCTTGCTTTTGAAGCGATGACAAAGAACATGGTAGTTCTTCTGACAGTTCCTACCACCACTTCCACTTCAACGACCCCCAAAGACCGGCCAGATTTACCCTCATAATTAGTCAACACAATATTATGGGGCCTAAGGTCTGTATCATACATCCCTATTGTCCGCAGCATTGCTTGAGGCATCAGATTAACAGCAGCACCTCCATCGACCAATATTTTATTGACACCCACACCATTAACTTTGGCTTGGACGTACAAAAGTTTTGGATGGTGTTGCATGCTTCCGTCGGCCTCTCGAAAGTGGCCATCCGCTTCTTCGACGCGGCCGTTGTTCATTACATAATAGCACATTGGCTTGTGATTAACCATATCTCCAATGAAGTCTTCTTCGACATCATTTGGTAATCAGTATGCTTGGCGCCATACTCACTAGGCGAGAATGGACACCACGTTGCGGATGACATCGAAACCGCTTCGCGAGTCTTGAAATCCGAAGTAACGTCTTCATCCATGTTTAACGAAGCGCTTTGCTTCTTCAATGATGTTAATGGAGGAAAATTCTCTCCCAAGCGAGCCTCCTAGGTTCCTCTATCACAATAGATTTTCCCTTAGCCTTATTCCCAACCTTTACCTGATTGGCAGCACCGATGTTTACTTTCGTCGTTCCCACGGCTCTAGAGGTCATATTCTTGGCCGTCTTCGAACCTTCTGGCGTTTTCTCGTAAAAAGCGACCAAATCTTTGCCTTCTTCGAAGCGTTGATAACGACACCATTGGGTTTTAGTCATGGGATTCTTCCTTTATAATTATTCTTGTAATTATACTTTGCGGCCTCACCATGCACGTGGCTTGGACCGTTTCAAAGATTCTCGAGCAAGATTCCTATAGTGTCTACACCCAGCATGTATCCACTTTTTGTTGGAGAGATCTGCTCTTGGAATAAATGGCTTAGCAGAGGCAAACAACACAAATTCCTTCTTCACTGCGCTCTTGCCAACAAAACCGTGGTTTGCTTGTTGAAGCCTTGTTTGAACTTTTGACCTTGTAAGGAAGGTCTCCTCTTTTTAAAGCTAAAGTTTGGCCTCTTGTCTGGCCATTTCCTTTTTAGAGGTTGTCGAACCTCACAACATTCGACACTTTTAGCTGCCTCCTTATCGAACACAGCACTGCATCTTGGGCACAACATGACCTCAGAGTTTCTCGGTTGCACTGCTCAGAAGTCTATCAACTCTTCCTCAGCTTCGGGGTACACAGATTGTACCTTCTCATTATATTCTTCCTGAGTAACATGTTGTACAGCAACACCCTTCTGCACTACACTTTTGATTTTGTCAACAGAAGGTTTGATAGGCTTTGGAGAATCCACCATTTTAGCATCCACCATATTGATATTCATCTCAATCGGTTTCACTGCGTACATAGCCTCCACTTGATGAAGTGGGTCAGCGTCGATTTGCATAGGTGCTTTATTCTTCTTGTCCCCAAACTTGAGCCTTCCTTCTTCGATTGCTTTCTGAACCATGTCCCTGAAAAGAACACAACGGTCAGTTGTATGTCCCAAAAAATTATGAAACTTACAATAACCCTTTTTCTTCCTCCTGCTCGAGAGAGGAACTTTCGAGCCATTTGGCACTATGATTTGGCCATCAGTTACTAATAAATCAAAGATTTCATCGCATTTAGTAACATCAAAAGTGTATGTTTTAGGCACAAATCTATCGTTTTTTGGCTCGACGGGATTGTTCCCATTTGCAGGCCTTAGTAATTTACAAGCATAGGGAGGACCAGGCTTAAGTTCAGCCACGTCTATCTCCTCAGATTCGACATCACTAAACGCAAAGTCGAACTGCTCATCGACATAGGCTATCTTTTCTTTCTTGTGAAAGCCAACTGAGTTTTCTTTTCTATTGAACTTATTCACTCTAGCCTTTTCCTCTTTAAGCCTTTCAACTTGTCGAACCCTATCGGCTAACTGGGCCATGTCTCTCAAATGAGAGGTATCCAATTTCTTTCTAATTGAATAATCAAGGCCACCTGCAGCCATTTCGACAAGCTCATGTTCAGGCACCTGTGTGAAGCACCTAGCCTTCAATAGCCTAAACCTATTCAGATAATCGTCAATGGCTTCAGGCACTTTACGTCGAACACTGGCCAACTCTTTAAGACTAATCTTCGACTGGCCCATGTAGAATCGTTTCATGAAAAGCCTTTTCTAATTGCCCCCATGTATATATGGAACCAGGGGGTAGAGTGGTAAACCACGTAAAGGCATTCTTAGTTAGAGAATTTGGAAAATATTTCATTTTCAAACTCTCATTTTGGACTATGTCCCCGCCTCGATCATGTACAGGGCAATGTGTTCGATGATGAGACTCATTGGTATCACCCCCCAAACTTAGTAAATTTAGGGATTTTCCAACCTCTTGGCAGTGCACTTTGTAATACATACTCTCACACGGTGGTGATATGAAATTGGGCACCGTGTAATCCTACGTTGAGGTCATTCTCGCGCCATTATGGTTTCTACCAAAGTGGCTATGTTGTCTTGAGCACAACCATTATTTCGTTGCACTTGTCGAACAACTTCATCGGCATTTTGGTTTCGGTTTACCATAACTACTTCAGGACGTGGTTTCCCATCCTTGTTGTTCGCCCATAACCGCTGGGCTTCGGCGAGAATCGACCTCGTGGGGTATTAGGCGCATTATTCCCACAATTGGGTAATTGCCTATTGTTTCTGTAGGAGCCCCAAAGAAATCTGCAATCCTACCCATTTGGTTTGCTAACATTTGTAGCGGTATTTGTGTTTCAATCAAAGGATTAAACACAGTACCAATTTGTTGAGTCAAAGATATTAACCATATCATGGTTACTTCTCGCCCACTTGCCGTCTTAATGCCAACAAGGACGCATTGGTTAATCGGTAGGGGTTTCGACCAAGTACGCGCCCTCGAGGAGGCGTGTGAGGAGAAAAGGTCGAAACATGTGGCATTCCAAAGTGGGCATGCCATATACCCCAAAAGGGTATGGTGGTAGACTCATGTTCGGAAACGTGTCTCCGGACTATTCCTCGTTGCCACATAAGGACTAGAAGGAAGTCCTATACTTTGTGGCAAGGACATAGACGATGTCGAACCAACATTAGTCATTGACATCGTGGGAGCGGTTATTGACGCCATCTGGGCCATAGCCCCCGTAACATTTCCAACACCGACATTGGCGAATCTCACCGTTGTTCCTTGCACTTGTGATATCACAGTAGTGGAACTAGAGGCGTTGTTAGAATTGGTTCGCACCATCCTACCACTCCTCAAGTGCATACAAACACGATACCGATAGAAAAGACACAAAAATTAATGGCAAAGGTCCCACCGGCGTGCAATTTGTTTCTTTGGTGTTTTTAGCAAACAATCACTAGTTTTCAATATAGAGACCGTGAGATCAAACTAGAAAATCTCTTTGACAATTGCCATTGAGTTTGTGTTTTTGAAATACGTAAGAACAGAGAATGGTAGAAAGAAATGACTTGAGAGCGAAGTAAAAGCAATAAATGCAACGAACGTAAAAGGAAAGTAAAAACTTTGCATTAAATGAAAGAAAGAAAAATGGTTCACCAACACATACAAGGATCTCTGCTTTCACTCTTGTTTCGCTTTGACTTGGAAGTTGAGTTTCCCGAGTTTTTGTAGAATGTGGTGACCTCTGTTTCCTATTACAAAAGGGTATTTATACTCCTAGGAACAATCGTGGGGAAAGGGTAATCGCCTCCTAAAACTACGGAGAGTAACCGCCACTACTTTCTTCGCTCTCGCACTTTCGATCGACCGTTGTCAATCGCTTGACGAAATGTTGAGCCCAACTGTCGAAATGTTGTGTCCTCGCTTGTCGAAGATTCCTTGCTTCATGGCTTCGAAAGCTAAGCTTGTCGAAGATCGCTTGCACTCCTTGTCCTTGTCTACCTTTCCTGTCGAAATCATGGTGCACTGACTTGAATATTGACCTATGGCCCACAGAACAATATTAAATGTTGAGTCAGCCCCATTTAAAGCTTCAGTTAATGTGCTGTCGAAATTTTGAGGTAACAAGTGGTTAAGTGTCGCTTTATTCCATTATCTAAGCAATATTGATTGAATTCAGTTCTAAGACATTTAATCTTTAAGCTAGTACTCTCTGTTTCAACTAACTTTTTAAATGTCTTAAACATGTCAAATGCTTCTGATTTCTCTAATAAGTAATACACCCAAGCCTTCCTACTAAAATCATCAATTAGACACAGAAAATACCTCTTGTTGCTATTTGATGTTGGAGTGATAGGACCACACAGATCAGCATGTATAAGTTCCAGCTTAGCCTTTGCCCTCCATTGTCCTTTCTTTGGAATTGGATCCCTATGTTGCTTGCCCTTCATACTGATCCCACAAACTTTCTTCTCATCAGATATATTTGAAAGTCCTCTCACCATCTCCTTATTCTTCAACAAACTATCTGCAATGCCACAGATATGACTCATCTCCATGGTCTGTGTACAGGCACTTCACATCTTTCTGCTTCTCATCAGTTCCATTGGATATCAATTTAAACATTCTGTTGCTAGTCATCTTGCTTTCAAACAATAATCCTCTTTCATCATGATAAATTCTACAACTATTAGACTTAAACAGAATTGTTAAACCTCCTTCATGAAGTTGTCCTAAACTCAAGTTGTTTCTTAGTTCAGGAATGTAATACACATCAGACACAATGTAAGGAATGCCATTAACTATCAGTTTAATCTTTCCTTTACCAGCCACATTCATCCTAGTGTTGTTTCCTAGTCTAACAGTTTGCTTAAATGACTCATCTAGATCAATAAACCAGCTCTTATTGCCACTCATGTGATTAGAGCAACCAGAATCAATAAACCATACCTCCACCTTGTAGCCTCCAGATATCTCTGTCATGGTCATCAGCAGCATTGGTTCCTCTTCTTCTTTCTCAGCATAATTGTCTTCTATCATGGCCATCAGCAACATTGGTCTTCTTCTTCATTTTCAGCATAGTTTGCCTCTTTGTCCCATTCTGGACAATCATTTCAATAGTGGTCGAGTTTCTTGCACTTAAAGCATTCAACAGTGTCAATACTCTGTCTTCCTCAGCCTCTTCCCCTTCCTCGAGATGTAGATGCTCCTCTTCCTCTATTTCTTGATCCACCATCACCTCTTTCTTGCGTTGACACCTTCAATGCTTGTTCTTCACCTTTCCCTTTATGGAATCTTAGAATGTTCTGCTCGTGAACTATCAGTGATCCATGGAGTTCATCAATGGACATCTTCTCTGTGTCCTTTGATTCAGCAATTGAGCACACCACGTGAAGAAATTTCTCACTCAGAGATCTCAGAACCTTTTCTACGATTATTCCATCTTCAAATTTATCTCCATGAATTCTCATCTTGTTTGCGACCACCATTACCCTATAAATGTAATCAGTGACTCCTTCACCCGATTTCATCTCCAATGCCTCAAAATCCTTTCTTGCTGCTTGAAGAATGATCTTTTCACCCTTGCGTTCCCTTGACACTTCCTTTTCAACGCATCCCAAATATCCTTGGCTGTGTTCTTCGCAAGAATTGTTTCCAATGTTGCTCGATCAATTGCTTGAGAGAGGTAATTCTTAGCCTTCAAGTATTTGAGCTTTGATTCCTCAAACTTCTTCTTCTCCGCTTCAGTAAGATTTTCTCCTTCTTTTGGTTCCTTGATTCCTTCCTCGATCAAAAACCAGTACTCCTTTGAGCGCAAGAAGTTTTCCATTAGCATGCTCCAGTGGTCATAGTGTCCATTGTATTTGGGAATCGATGGTTGAGCAAATGTTCCTTCGCCTGTGGAATTCGTGTTCGCCATTGTCGTTAACCAAGCTTTCTTTCACAGAAAAACGAATCGAGATTGCAAAGCCATGCCCCAAGAATTGGAGCTCTGGTATAACCACTTATCTAAATAACTGTTTAACTAACTAGAAAGCTCTAATTACACAAGACAATTACTAAAATGACCCTAACAGACTCAACCTAAATGGCTTCAACTCCAACCGATGCTTTAGGAAGGCTTCACAGTTGACACTAAGTCCATGTCAATATTCTGCCACTTCGACTTATCTATATTTCTATAGGATTAAAAGAAACCCGACAACTTTTTATGTTTTGTCTTATCCTTTCGGTACATCAGGCATGCGTAAACAAACACGTCACTTCCTTTTTCATTCCAGGCCAGCAAAATATCCATGTCAATTTTATGCATAAGAATGGAGGTTTTCACATCAAGATTTGATTAGAGTGATAACTCTTATTTATAAGAGTTATTTGTGCCTCTCTTTAGCTTAAATTATTGTTTATCCAAGAGTGATTTGTTTTATAAATTGCTTAGATTTAGTTTTTTTATGATAATTACGGATACAATATATCTTGAGCTAATTGAGCACTTGTGTGCTTTGATTTTATGGACTAATGTGTGTTTTCGGTGATGCTGCAGCATGCAGGTGCTATAGCATACATGTCTTTGCAAAGATTCGCAATGCGGATGAGGAGAAAAAGCGGGGACAATTTATGCGCTAAAGTGAGTGCCATGATGCCGCGTCTGGGCACTGGTGTGCTGGGACCACTACTAACTTATGAGATATTTTGAATTTATAAAGGACAGGTGTCCTTTTAGGCACACTAAAAGACAAAATATGGGTATCAAATTTTGTGTTCCAACATCCATAGATGAAGAATTTGCAGAACAGTGCTGGAAGTAGTGTTGCAGAATATTTAGAGATAATATTTGATGGAGTTGTAACTGTTGAAAAAACTTACTATCATCTCTCTAGCTTATGAAAGTTGGAGTATGTTGTAGTATTTTTTTTGATAAGCAGTATGTTGTAGTATTGTTTCCTTTCAGTCATTTTCTTTTTGCTGTATTTTTAGTGCTACAACATCAGTTTCACCACCTGTTTTGTTTGTCATGTACTTGTTGCACACTACGAGCTAAACACTACACGCCACATCATCATCCTCATGTCATCACTGCCACTTGACACTAACATGCCACATCAACAACCAATGGATGACTGCCACGTGGTGCTCGCATGGCAATGTGGGACACATTGTTACTAACAAAAATACCACCAATTTGCAGAATGTGAGAGTCGGACCTACAACCTCCAAGTGGTGAACACTCACAAATACCACTAAGCCACTAGATTCCTTGAGAATCTTAACCCAACCATAAATATATATGAAATAGTCCTTGAATTCTTAAAAAACTTAAACCTTAATTTTTAAATGAATTTTATGTGAAATATAATTTATAAATAAAATCTACATATTATTATTTAAGATAATTTATACTTCTTTGTCAAAATAAATATAATTTGTATTTAGAAAAATATTTAATAAATTTTGTTTATATAGGGAATAAATAAAATATAGTTTATATTAAGAAAATTTTGATAAATTATAAAATATTTTTATAATCAAGTATGTTATACATAATGCTTTTAGAAAAAAGAAGAAATAATAAAAAAAAGTGAGTAAGTTTTTTTTTGACGAGGTAGCCAATGAACCGGACCACCAAGAGACTTCGGCGGCACTTCTCCACCAAAAACTTTAAGGCATCAGGTATATGGGTCCCCTCTCTTATATATATCATTCATATAACTTATTCTTAGTCGATGTGGGACTAACCACTCACACTTGAATTCTCGACATGATATGTGGCGTGTCAGTGTCATGCGTCACAAAGGTCCAATAAGACTGACAATAATGTCATTGCGGACGTCATCTCTATTAGCCATATCACCTTTTTGTATGGAAAGTTAATGTTAGGGACCAAACTAGATGCATTTTATTTTTGTAGGGGTTATAACTTTTTTTTTACAGAGACTAAACTGGATTCTAGGTGTATTTGCAGAGACCAAACATATATTTAAGAGTTTAATTTGTATACACAATAGGTGTATGGACTTTTACAACCACTACCAATTACAATTCATGGAGTGGGTGGTTACTAATTGACTAATTGGTAGTTACCAATTGACCAATTTCTCTTTAATGATGTGTCAGTATTTAAACCTTATATTATTATTTTTTGACTCAATTTAAACCTTATATTATTATTATTATTATTTGTTAAAATTTTGAATGCATTATTAAATTAATAAAACAAATCATGCGCAGCCTCACAAGTCACAAGTTGACTCGATTCATTGTAAACTCTCCCTATTCCCAACTCCCAATTAAAAACAGATATGGATCCTCTAACTTCCTACTCTCTACCTTTCTCTAACTTTAGTCGTTTTTGGATGAGAGAGAAAAATATAAATGAAGAAAAATAGAGGGAAATAAGACGAGAGAGATAGATACAAAGTTAGGGAGAAATTCTCTCCAAAAAGTTAGAGGATCTTCCCCAATTAAAAACAAGTCAGGAAATGATACCCCCATAAATAAAATTAACACGCAAAAAATTTCTAGAATCTAATAATTTACCGTTGTGATCAAATTAAATTCCCACTAATTTCTCATTCTTCTTAATGGAATCATTTCAATCGACTCAATTATCATTAAGGTTGCAATTGCAACATTGTAACTCTCTCTCGTCACCTTAAATGCATTTTTTCAAATTCAAATCCCAAATTCCCTCTTATGATTTCTTTGTCTCTAACACACCGTTTCTCTTCTCTTTGTAAAAAAATCAAGAAAAATAAACAAAGAATATATTCAACCATGTGTTCACCATTGACAATGACATGGCACATCAAATGGAGAGTTAGGGATTGGACTTCATGTTTCTCACCATCCAGGTTCTCTCTAGGTATAAGGTTTTGTTTGTTTTATTGAATAATAATAGTCACATTTCACTTTTGAACATTTTAATTCTTCAAAATTATGCAGGTGATGATGAATTGGCTTCAACCTCACAAATGCAAGTGAGAAAAAACATGGTATTTGAGAAGAAAAAAGACAACATTGGCAAATCTATACATAGCAAGAATTTATCACCGACAAGCAAAAAATGCAACCAAAAGAGACAACCAAACAAACTATTGGACAAGGAAAAAGGAGTTTTAGTTGAAAATAGTGTTGATGATGATGATTCAATTAGGCCACTCTCATCGGATGAAAATTTTATAGTGTTTAGTTTTAGAGAGGATGGAGAATTTGATGTTTTCTATGATTGCAAGAGTGAGGCTCATAGTAGTAATGTTCATGGAAAGCATCAGAAGTCGAGGCCTGTGAATCGTAAGGTACGCACTAATACTTGATATTCACTAGGGTTTTATATTGTGATCGTGTCACAATACTTGATATTGTGGAGAATCGCGATTACTTGTGATCATTGCTGCCACAACAAATTACAATGATGAAATCTTCATCTTTACCAAATCGTGATCGCGCGCAATACTTGATATTGTGGAGTATTAGGGTTAGTTGTGGTCATTGCAACCACAACAAACCATGATGTTGTAGTCTAGATTACGGTCGCAGACCTTCTTCTAAAACCTTGTTCACTTAAGTAATAAGTTATAGAGATGTAACAAAATGATCTAAATATGAGTTATGCATGTCTTTTTTATTTTTTTGGATGAAAAGCAGCTTGATTATGGTGAGGGTGCAGAACAAGAGAATATATCAAATGCAAACCAGAAGAACAATGATCAACAAGACCAAGATTACACAACCACTTCTAAAGAGGTGGTGTATTACCACTACCTTAACTTTTTTGTCAAACTGTAATGGTTCACACTTCACTATGATTTCCAATTTTTTATTTTCTATATATAGGGTGAGGAAAAAGAGACCATAACCTTAAGCAGAACTCAACAAAGAGACAACATCAGAAGATCATGTCAAATTAAGGAGATTGAAGATGGTGGGATGGTGTCTACTGAATCAAGAGACTCAAATCTATCTGAGGGCAGTAGAGGTTCTTTTGCATTCCCTGTGTAAGTTAATTGTGTTACTGTCTAGTAACAATGTTGCCATGCATAAGGTCTAATATTATTAGCAAGTTTTTAAATTGCGGTCGACATGGTAGTCAAATACGGCTAATGTGGTTTAATCGCAATGGCACTGCGGTTGTGGAGAAATAAAAAACTAGGATGTTGCAGTCACAATTGTATTTCTTTTTTTTGTTTGGACCATTGCTTGCTATCCACAGAGTGTCTCTCATGCTTAGGAACAAATTTCGCATTAACCAACACCGAATTTGTCAACTGCAAAAGTCGAACCCGAGGGCACCCCCGGTCAACCCCCGGGGGCCATAGCTTAACACAAAATATTGCATTTGTTGTGTGGTTGGAGTACTGAATAACAAGACCTATATTGTTGTTGAATGGCACAGGTTAAGTTGGGAATTGATTGGAAGCCCAGCCAAAATGCCAACATCAGAAGATGTGCATCTAAAGAAGCAGAAGATTCGATGTGTGAAATTTCAATGTTTTAGATTCTGATGGTTTCATATTCTAACTATTTTTCTATTTTATTAAATTCCCAAAATGAATTCTTCTGTGCATAATAGTCCATTACAAAATGCTAGTCACCATTTTGTTAGTAAATATCCAAACAAGCAAATTGACTTGACTTGATTGATGAGTTTGGTTTGGTTGATAATCTTGAAATGAGTTGGGTTGGTTTTGTAATTTTAAGAACACATTTGTCTAAATAGGATTTTTGGTTATAGAATTATTGAACTAGATATATCTCTATCAAGTGTGTTATAGTCTAACAAGCAAGGGGCTTAAGAAGGCTAAAGGGCTATGTTTCCCGCACTCGGCCTTTGGACCTAAGATTCTCGTCGAATTTGTGGTGAGTAGTGATTGAAATGTGTTGTTTTTGAAAATGAAACTTCATGGAATGAGATCAAACGTGGGTTGTTGAAATTTGGAGGAAGAATGATCGAAAAAAAGTTTTTAAAATTCGGAGTTAGTTGTACTATTCTGAATTTCTGAATAGTTTTTGAATTTTAGAATCTATTCAGATAAATACATCTAAAGAATATCATAGAATACTTTGTGAATATAACCACAGACAAGCATACGAGAAAAAGGTCAGAATCATTGCACAATTTTTCTTATAGTTAGCTACCATACTTGAAAAACAAACTATGATTGGAAGAACTAGTTCATTGTAAGAGCATTTTGTTTTCTGTTTTTCTTCATTTTTTTTACAATATAGAATATGTAGTGCTTTAGGTTGGAGGGACTACAGTGAATCATGATCCCTTATCCTTGAGACCGAGCGTGTGAATGCTAAATACCTAAGAATACCTCTCACAAAAATAGCTTTTGTAAATGGCAATTTTATACTGTGGAATGTACTGCAAGGTTGTATAGTAAGTTACTATCCCAATCAAGTGTGTAGTCACAAATAACTCTTTCACACATAGGATATGCACTATGTGATTTGAGGCTAAAGGGCCCAACGTGTAAACATTTGAAATAAAACTAGTAAAACTATCAAATGAAAATCTAAGGTTTTGCGAAGCATTGATTGAAGATGCAACCTAGCACTGGCAGCAGTTGCAATAGAATCTTCATTTTGTTTTTCCTTTGCAGCTGCAACAGCAACCTTATAAGCTTTTCTTGCTTCTTCCATTTTCTGCATTTCCAAATTGTCTAAATCATCCTGTTCAACCAAATAGAGATGTTTAGTATTTGAAAAACAGACAAAGCATTTCATAGTATTTGATACACACACATTTGCTATAAAAATTAATGGTGATTACACAAATCATTCAAATGTGTTGTAGTCTCACATAACTTATCATATACTCACTTTTACCTAGATAGAACTATGTAATTTGATAACTTTGTACCCATCCCATCCTACCCATCGTCCCACCAATGAAGCACCGACAGACAGACATGTATCGGACACGACACTGACACGAACATGCAAACACCAGTTTTAATTTGAAAAATGCAAGTAGCTGAAGAGTCGGCGTCGATGTTCGACATGACACGTGTCGGACCTCAGACACGTCTTCAACCTGAATGAAGTGTCGATACTACAGAGCGTCCCACCCAACATCAATTTATTTGATGGAGTGTAGATTCATCTCTCTTGTTACCAAATTAGTATTTTAATGCAATCATCAACATTTCAGCAGTTCAAAAAATGATGTAGCATAGTTTGAAAAATGTTTATGAACTCACTATCCCAGGAAGGTGATTGAAGTCATAAGGCTTAATATCATAATCATCAATGAATTCAGCTGTGTCTGTTTTTGTCAAGCCTTCAAGTAGCATTGTAATTGAGGAAATATCTCCTTGCATGGAATCTATCTCTTCTTGAAGTTTCTCTACTTTCTGGTTGGATGTCATTGTTTGCCAGTTTATCTTTTCAAGAGCAGCTTGTTTGTCTGCAAGTTTAAGCTATACAAAGTGATAGTGAGAGAGAAATTCCAAAACTTTCTTACAAAAGAAATGAGTATTTGGCTCCTCTAAATTATCAAAAAGGTGCCTAAACTGGACAAAGTTATATAAGATATGACCACAAATTTTAACATTGATTCATTTTTAATATTTAATCTTCATAGGATTAAAGCTTCACAATGTTCAAAATGAACCTACAGCAACAATTTCAGTGGTAACAATAACATATTTCTTAACCATGCTTTTATATAAGAATAATAATAAGGAACACTGAAATGTTCCAAAAAATAACCTAATAAATCTATTAGAAGGAATTTAGTAATCAAATGCTACTCTAGGACCCAATCCAATCCAATCCAATTTATAACATTTATCACCAGTCATGAATAGGATAAGGGATGAAATTGAACCCGGATTACAGTTTAAAGAACTTTGCAACTAATCATGCTAACTGATAGATAAAACAACATAAGCAAACTACTACTAGTACCTTCACATCAAAGAGTTGTTGTTTTGTAGACTTCAATAAAGAGTCCTTTTCTGAAGCCTGATTTTTTAGTTCATCCAGTTTTTCATTAAGAGTGTTAATCTGGCTTCTTGAGTTTTCTGCTGACTCTATAAGTTTATCTTTCTCCAATAATTTCTTTCGCAGTTCATCCACATTCTCCTTCAATTTCTCCTTTTCTGAGGTCAAAACTTTGCTGCCTTTTAAAGCTGTGATCTGCAAGAGGATGGAAATCATTTAATATAATGTTCGCGACGAAGGGATAAGAGTCATTGTTCTCTAACCACACCAACTTTAACAATCAGATGAGAGATTATGGTTTTCCAAAAATGACATTAGAATGTCAGATGAGCCATTGAAAGAAGTAAAAACCAGAAATAAGATATAACATAACATTAAGATAGTTCTATCTAGTACAAAATATTCATAACATTACATGAAAATTTTAGCTGGATCTTCAGAAATATTATACAAATCTCTGGTTTTTATCTTTTATCAAGAGTAAATTGGTTTTTATCTTTTATCAAGGGGAACTCCTCCCCATTTACAGTACTAGTACCAATTGGTTTTTATCAAGAGTAAATAAGTTCTGTAATCAAGAATAAATATGTTCCTACCATTCATCACCAGAATCATCATAGGCAAAACCATACAACACAAACAAAGTTAATAACAACACAGATAGTAAATAATGACATCTATGCAACTAGAGTAATTTATCTTAAAGGAATAAGTTAATAATTTCAACCGATGAAAAAATCAATAGAACATATTTAAAGCATCCACATCCACAATTATTAATATGATTTTCACCAATAATTGTGTTGTTTTCCTTCCTCTCTAAAGTGAGGAACAAAATTAGAGAGAAGATGATACGATTAAATTGAAGGTTTAATCTATCTAACAAGAGTGAAAACGAAAAAAAGGTGACAAAATTCAAAATTATTATAAGAAGTAAAAAGTGTGGATGCCTTACTCCATTGGAGAGCCACTCTCTTGAAGGTCTTTTGGTGAAGATCATTGAACCCCGACGAGTAAACGAACTGCTTTCTTTACGATCCTAATCAAAATTCACCAAAATTATTTCTTCAGAAAATTTAAACAGTAAAGTATAGAGCATAGTTTAATTCCAAAATTTCTTATCTTAATCCTAATAGTTGAATTATTTCTGCATTAATATATGATTGAACTTAATTAATTCTATAATGTGAAGCAGATTTGAAAAGAGAAGTGAAAATTGGGGAAAAGGAAAGAAAGATTACGATGAGGGAGTGAACGAGAGGAACAATTTGAACGAGATCGTTGAAGAGGATAGGATCTAAATTGGAGGACTGAGACTGAGACTGAGACTGAGTCGGGCGCTGAGTCAAGGACGAGTTGTCTCCCTCCTCTGAATCCACCACCAAAGCTTTCCTCTCGTTCATTTTTTTCTTTCGTTAGTTCAATTTCTAATGGAAAAGAGATGGTGTTGTAAATAAGACAGACAGTTTTATTTGTGGGGAGAAGGAGGAAGGGAGTTTGACTTTTTCAAAAAACAACGGCTCTTCTTTATTTCGTACAGCCCTAACATTGAGTTTTTTTTTTTTTTTTTCCATTAACAATATGATTTTTTTTTTGGTAAATTCTTGGTTGCCCTTAGATAGAATGTGGGCAATTTGCCTTATCCACTTAAAAACTGACATATGGATTCCACTAACATTTACTTCATAAATACAATTATATTATTTGCTTTATAGTATTTACTATATATTTATAGTATTTACACATTCGCCCCAAATTTAATAAATGTTTTTATTCTTTAATTTATCTTCCCTAAGCCTTTTTTTATTATTAAAAGACCTTCCACTATGGTACATCAATTCACAACTCCTCACGTCAAAAAAAAAAACTCGGTTTCCTATGCTTAATAAATGAAACTTGTTTTCTTCAAAAAAATAAAAATAAATGAAACTTGTTATGCTTGTCTTTTTTTTTGATGAAATTGTTATTCTTGTCTTATACTATTCTATAGTTTTTTTTTGAAGCGATACTATTCTATAGTTTTTAATTAGTATATTTCTATCAAAATAATTAAAAATATATGTTTATGTCTATTTTTAATTACTAATATTGCTTCAAGAAAAATTAATTACTAATATTTTTATCAATAATATTTAAATTTAAAGGAAATTGGATGTACATGCAAGTTTTGTGTCAATTTCAACTTTTTTATCAACGCCCTTTTACTAGTTTTATAGTAAAAAAAATGTAATCATTATCACCATACTTTATAGGGGTATTTTGTAACATTATCACTCTCCAAAAACTAATTTCATTACAAAATACATAAAGTCACGATGCTAAGTTGTGAGTTTTTAGATACTTTAAAAGCCTGAGTTGATGAATGGGTGACATTTGAAGGACTTTTTGGGCACACCCGACTCGGTGGAGCTATTGAATACATTTTCAATTGCTTTGATGATCGATTCCACATACAAGACCAACCCGGTATAGGTATCCGTTGGTTGAGATTGTCGGTGTGACATCAACGGAGCATACTTTCTGGTACATGGAATCATTCTAGGCAGTCGGACCAGAAGGTAAGTGAGCCCTAGTTCACATTGTGATACATGGAGCCACTTTTGATCAGTCGAATTAGATGTTGAGTGAGCCCTAGTTCACATGGCGATACACAAAGTCATCCATGGTTTAATGAACTGTAGGCTAAGTAATGCCGAGTTTACACGGCGATACACGTAGTCATCCACAGTTTTAACGAATTGGACGCTAAGTGATGCCGAGTTCGCAGTGGTACATGGAATCATTCTAGGCAGTCGGACCAGAAGGTAAGTGAGCCCTAGTTCACATTGTGATACATGGAGCCACTTTTGATCAGTCGAATTAGATGTTGAGTGAGCCCTAGTTCACATGGCGATACACAAAGTCATCCATGGTTTAATGAACTGTAGGCTAAGTAATGCCGAGTTTACACGGCGATACACGTAGTCATCCACGTTTTAACGAATTGGGACGCTAAGTGATGCCGAGTTCGCGATGGTACATGAAATCCTCCACTACCACTTTGAATCCTTGTTAGCACTCGGTACATGGAATCATTCTAGCGATCGGACGGAAGGTAAGTGAGCCCTAGTTCACATTGTGATACATGGAGCCACTTTTGATCGATCGAATTAGATGTTGAGTGAGCCCTAGTTCACATGGCGATACACAAAGTCATCCATGGTTTAATGAAGCGTAGGCTAAGTAATGCCGAGTTTGCGGCGATACACGTAGTCATCCACAGTTTTAACGAATTGGACGCTAAGTGATGCCGAGTTCGCAGTGGTACATGGAATCATTCTAGGCAGTCGGACCAGAAGGTAAGTGAGCCCTAGTTCACATTGTGATACATGGAGCCACTTTTGATCAGTCGAATTAGATGTTGAGTGAGCCCTAGTTCACATGGCGATACACAAAGTCATCCATGGTTTAATGAACTGTAGGCTAAGTAATGCCGAAGTTTGCAGCGATACACGTAGTCATCCACGATTTTAACGAATTGGGACGCTAAGTGATGCCGAGTTCGCAGTGGTACATGAAATCCTCCACTACCACTGAATCCTTGTTAGCACTCTGGTACATGGAATCATTCTAGCGATCGGACGGAAGGTAAGTGAGCCCTAGTTCACATTGTGATACATGGAGCCACTTTTGATCGATCCGAATTAGATGTTGAGTGAGCCCCTAGTTCACATGGCGATACACAAAGTCATCCATGGTTTAATGAACTGTAGGCTAAGTAATGCCGAGTTTACACGGCGATACACGTAGTCATCCACAGTTTTAACGAATTGGACGCTAAGTGATGTCGAGTTCACAGTGGTACATGAAATCCTCCACTACCACCGTGGCGATACACAAAGTCATCCATGGTTTAATGAAGCGTAGGCTAAGTAATACCGAAGTTTACTTGGCGATACATGTTGTCATCCACGATTTTAACGAATTGGACGCTAAGTGATGCCGAGTTCATAGTTTTACCTAATCATAAAATTATTTTTTTAATAATGCCTTTAAATTAATTGCTAAATTTATTTAATTAAAATTTGTTTTACTTATTTAAAAATTAAATTAGAAAATTTAGAACTTTAAGTTTTTCTTGATTACAATTGTATTATTATTTAAGTTTTCAAATACTTTTTAATCCATTTGGTCAAAAAAATAATACTTTTTAATCCTAATTTTAAGCTAACGGTTTATATTACTCTAATTTTAAGCTAACGGTTCATATCTTGGCTAATTGCTAGCTATTATTAGCTAACGGTTCATATCTTTGCTAGCTATAGTAACACCGATCTTGTTTAAGCATGAGAGTTTATATTACCCATACAAAAGCTATAATTATAGTAAAGCAATAATAATGGCTAATTGCAATACCGATGAAATGTGTTTATCCTCTAAAGAACATTTGATTATCTCGAATGAATCAATAGCTAGCTGGTTCTATACTCTTTAAACTTTGCTTAAAACACTTTATTCATAAAATACAGAGGTTGGAGACTCTATACAACAATGGAGAAAAATACTAAAAGAAAGCGAAACAACCATGAAGATGGATCAAATGCATCTGTCACATCTCCATTGTCAAACAAGAATGATGAAAAGAAACATCCAACTAGTGAAGATAAACAAATTCCTATCGTAAATTTGATATCAGAAAGGTACCTAATTTTTTTGGCACATGAGAATTCTTCTCCTTCAATAATTCCCTTGGTATTGCTAAACAGAAGAGCTCAGCTGCTAGTAAATCACCACCATCTCAGATTCTGCAGTCACTACCTTAAGCAAATAGACATCATATATTGCTACATGTTCATATTGATGATTCAAAGGAAGGCTCAACTCAAGAATTACTTCAGTGACATGATTGCCAAATATACTCTGAAATACAGGATTATGCTTGTGTGGTGACAGCATATAAATTTTATATCCTTCTCTCATTGGGGTAGTTAATCTGATGTCTAGAGGGGTTCAAACCATTTGAAAGTTGGAAGGGTATGAACTATGAAGACTGATAAGAAAATGACTGAAGCAACACTAGCAACATCAGCATCAACAAGATGGCAAAGTTAGAGGGAGACATCATAGATCTTTGGGAGACAACATAAGGAACAAGTGAAAAGAGTACTATAGTATTTCCCTGATTGAGAAGAATGAGATCAAATTCACTTAATTTGGAAATAGTATTTCCTTGTTAGGGTCACTTTTTGGTTTTTATTACTATTACTACTCTCAACTCTAACTCCCACATGTGCCAATAGTTGTAAATCACAAATAAACATAATCCTTTCGGGAAAGTTGGTAATGAAGCAATTTACAAACCTACACAATTAGGCACATTGGTCTCAACATTAAGATTTTCCAGCTACAATTTCAATTTTATTACAAACCAACACAATGAAGCAATCTAATTATTCTTCTTGCTACGCATGCAGAATCATTTGGATTTGAAGTCCTCTATTTGAATGCTTGGTTGAATAGCGACCTAGTTTGGAATTTCAAACAAATGGGAACCATGAAAATATGGCTTGGTGCA
Organism: Oxytropis ochrocephala; assembly: GCA_020916435.1. NCBI lineage: Eukaryota > Viridiplantae > Streptophyta > Magnoliopsida > Fabales > Fabaceae > Oxytropis > Oxytropis ochrocephala. Next base: position 85,016,180 of record CM037093.1, on the reverse strand, counting down.
AAAATAATCACCGCCATAAGGTATTCGTAGCCCCGGCTAATGCTTTGATGAACCCCACATTCCAATGCCCTTCACCACCGGCCCGCATGCTTGTGCAATCTGCATAATAAAACGCCACACCGATCGAGAAAGAAGTGATTTTACATTCATAAATATGCTATTTTTAAAATATATGTAAATATAGACATGTCAAGAAAAATTAAATACAAACAATACAAACAACTAATATAAAGGAAACCCAAAACCCTTTGGCTTGAGATTAAGAGGTTCATTTGTTCTTCTATATTTACACACACACTGATTTTATATATTGAACAAACGCTGCAATTTTCAATGATGTATAATCATTAGAGTTTTCAATTACTATTTAGTGCATGTAACATGTACTTGATCTTCAGCCTAAAAATCAAGCTCATTAATTTGTTTTCATGTTAGTTTTGGAAGTAGAGTAATGATGAGGTAACATGTCCCATATTAGTTTTCTCTGTTTCTAAATCCTTCATAATAACAATTCCATCATTAACTTGAGTTGAACAACAATTCTCACAATTTGACGGAATAGCAGAAACTCAGTCCACAAATTGTACTGATTTCAAGTTGAAAAGTAATTAGAAACTCAACATAACTCAATGGGGCAAAAGTTCAATTTGAGCATAATACTATGACATATTAATAGAGACAAAACAGAACATCTATATATTAATCATAGATCAGTATAAGTTTTCACTGTTTTAGTTTTGCAATCACTCTCCACCTTGCATCAGTAAAATCAAAAGTTCCAAATGCTAGAACATGAACCGACTATATACTATAGTATAATCTAGTGTATTGGATTTTGTTTAGCCCAAAACAATGAAAAAAATATGTAAATATGAGTGAAACTGCAGATAAAGAAAGATAAGTTTAGCCCATGGAAAAAACATGTAAATATAGCAAAGAAGCCATGCAATAATGCTCTCACAGAGGTAGTAATATTGTAGAGTGTTAGTGCTAAACACATAGACTTGGTCATAAACTAACCATGTAATGATGTAGAAAAATAATCATAAATCTTGAATGTACAATTCCATCATTAACTTTGAGTTGAACAACAATTCTCACAATTTGAAGGAATAGCGAAACTCAGTCCACAAATTATCTGATTTCAAGTTGAAAAAGAAGAGATTGAAAAGCCATTTACCTTTCGAAGTTAGGGTTCAAAGGGAATCTTGTAGTTTCTGAGAGAAAACAAAATTTGAAGTTAGATGATAGGCTTTAACTATATGAATCTTAAAATCCACATTGTAAATTGGGTATATAGGTTTTATAAAAACCCTAAAATTTATTAAGAGACATTGAAAGATTGGGTCAAGTATTTTTAAAGTTTCTCGATGAACAATGAAATGAAAAAGTCACCAAATGATTAAGAAGGAACCACAATTTCGGATGCAAGTTAGAAACACAATACCAATGCTTCGTATGGAATTGGTTGCAAGAAAGAATGAGTTGCAACACGTAATGAGTTTCAAGAAAGAATGAGTTGCAAGAAAAAGAGGGTCTAGTTTACAAATTCTTCATCCGAAATGGGGAGAAAAAGAAGAAGAAGATGAAGGTTAGATCAATACCCTCATGGGCTTCACGTTTGCGATGGGGGTGAAAGAAGAAGAAGATGAAGGGTTAATTGTGTTTTTGAGGATTTGGGAGAAGAGAGTTTCGAGCACACAAGAGAGTTTTGCAAATAAACAAATGTAAATGCATTTATTATATTTGGGGTCATTGTATAAATAATATAAAGACATAGTAACAAATGTAAAACAGATAACAAATTTATTTTTGTGTGATAAAGATTAGTGGAGTCCATGTGGCAGTTTTTAATTGGTAAGGTAAATTGCCCACACACTATCTAAGGGCAACCTAGGCCTCACCTTTTTTTTTTTGGTTTTTTCTTCCATACCCCTCTAGAGTTGAGTGGGTATGATACCTTATAGGCAAAATACTCATTGACACCTTTTTTTTCTATTTAAATATTTAAAAATAAAAATAAATATTAAACCTATTTTGCCTATTTTGTCTTGAAAGTATCATACCCACCCAACTTTGGATGGGTATGGGAGTAATCACCTTTTTTTTTTTTGTGAGAACCATTAACAATATGATTAAGTCGGCTCAAGGTATCAACTAAATTTCTCATTGGTCCAATAAGAATAAAGACCAGTAGACATCATTGGCTAGGAAGATCAATGTGAAATTAAATAAGAAATTGACGTAGATGTGCAGCAGGCTCATATGCACGCCAGTGAGCTATTCATTTTTTAGTGAGCATTATTTGGTGGGTTATTTACATATCTGAGCATCAGCTACTAAATATTGCCTTGCCCAGTGGCACAACACACGTTGATATTGTGCTTAAATACTACTAAACAGGAGCATCTCTCATCTCCTCCAAACTACTACTAATCAATCTCCTCCAATCTCTCACCCCTTCACTCACTCATCTCTCACTCAACCCTCCAATCGTTTCATTTAACTGAAGGTAAGCCTCCCCCTATGCTCTGCGTTTGATTTTTTTGTTCTACGCAACAGCTCTATTCGAATGCACGCATTCGAACGGGTGAAGAAGAAGGCGTTCGAACGAGAGCATTTGAACTCATTAGCATGGGGCTGTTCGAACATGGTTCGTATGGTGATGTTCGAACTGTTGTTTGACAGCACAGTTTCGTGTTTTGTTGGTTTTTTCCATTATAGGGAGTTTAATTGGTTGATTTTATTAAATTGTTGTAGTCTAATTGGTTTAATACTGTTATTTGTTGTTTCAGTTATGCCTCGGACTCATGGCGGAGGGTCTTAGGAGCCTATTGGTCGACCTCGTAGGAGGCAACCTGCTGCTGAACCTTCCCGGGGTAGGCAACCTGACACCTGCTGCTAAACCTTCTCGGGGTAGGGGTAGGGGTAGGGGCAGGTTTGAGGCCCCCGCCCCGGCAGTTGAGCATCAGGAGGAGGAGGAGACTGCTCCTCAAGAGGAGGAGGAGGCTGCTCCTAGGCTGCCCCCAATAGATGAAGTCGACGCTAGTTCTAGTTCTGCTACTACTGATTCTGATTATCGGGCATTTCTTAACGGTTATGCTGGGAGCGATGCTGATGGGAATGTTGTGACCAGTCTTTAATTTATATTGTTATATTTTAGTCTCAATAATTTTGCAAATTGGTGTATGGATATTTATGACTTATTTAGTACTTACTAATCTATGTTACAGTGGTATTTAAATTAGACAAATAGTTTTTTATTAGAAAGCATAACCATACATCAAATACGAAAGACAACAAATACGAAAGACATCAAATACGAAAGACATAAAACCAATATAAGCAAACAACTAAGAAACTAGCGTTTATTTGGGTAGTCCCTGTTCCAGAAGATAAATGATCTCTTCTGGAGTGCGTCTTGTGTCCACGTACAGCTCCAAGAAACTACGCCCCATCGGAAGTGTAGCATGAAATTCCATCATTGCCCGAACGTCGTCGTCGCTGCAGATATCTATAACCGAATAACGGACAATCCCGTCATCTCCACAGTGGTACTTTCATAACATATACGATCCACGTCTTTACGCCACTCTCCCTCTAGACGAATCTTCCTCTCAGCCTTTTCCTTTAGTTGGGCGAAGGTGATGTCCTTATTCAGCCTATAGAAGATATGGTTAGGACAACGAAACACAACACCATGTTCGTCGGTGGTGACAGTCCCACGGTGATGAAGGGCCGTTAGGAATTTGTCGCTTGAGTACTGCGTTGGGCACAACTGCCATTCCATTTCAAATTGGTTGTATCTGTGAAGAAGGAGAGTAGGGTTTGGTGAAGAAGCAGATTAGGGTTTGGTGAAGAAGGTGTGAGGATGTGGTGAAGAAACTGAAACCCTTTTTATAATAGGCGTGGTAAAATGTTAGCCGTTAATTTCATTTTTAGATCACAAATCTGAGCCGTTTAAATTCTATCTGTTCATGTGCATTTTCCCAAAGGAATGACATCCACTCCTTTATCTGACACATTTGACTGATTGTAAGTCGTTGATTAAAACTGTCAGTGGAATCTGAGACGTCCAAAATTTGATCTCCTATAACACTGGTTCAATTACCTCCATCCGAACAGGTTCGAGTGACCCCATCCGAACAAGTGAAATTACGCACAAGAGGGTGTGAGTCAATATTTAACTCACGCGAACGATGTCGTTCGAACAGGTTCGAAGGCCCGTGTTCGAACACGTGAAATTTCTTGAAAAAAAGACGCTTTAGCAGGCCTTTTGGTCTTTTCTCACCTTTATGGGGTGTGTTTTGACTTTTGAGTAGGAGGGTGAGTAGGAAAAGCAAAACCCAAAATCAAAACCCTATTATTTGTTAGCCAATAATATATATTCCTACCCCCACCCCCTTTAAAAAACATCTCCCATATAGGAAATGCGTATTTTTCAACAATTAATTAGCAATATAAATTACTCCTCTGTACTATTTTGTTTGGTGTTTACGATTTTGATACAAGAATTTAAAAACAGTTAATATTTTTTATTTCATAAAAAAATGTATTGAAAAAATACATTCGATTGTGATTTGAGATATTAACAGAACTGAAAAAAAACGTTGATAAAAAACACATTGGCATGGTATAATGGGAAAAAAGCATTTTGTGCCTTGTTGATATTGTAAAATGTTAATCAAAATAAAAAAAATATTTTGCTAACATTTCAAGTAAAATTGGATGGAGGTGTAATTTGTTAAGTAATATTTAATAACATTTGTTAAATTATTTTAAGAGATAAAATAAAGTTGAATCAATAAATAGTTTCTATTTTATCCTTTCTTTTGATAAATAGTTTCTATTTTTTTCTTTAATTAGTACTTTTAAAATATTTGGTAACAATATGAAAATTTAAATTATCCGACCACATTAATTATCATTCAATAGTATTGCTTTTTAGGTTTCCAGGATCCAAATATCTCATTTAAAACTAAGCATTTTAGATTTTACCATAAGTTTAATTTTAATACATGTAAGTGTAAAATTTATCCTAAAATCAAAATTTTTAAGGAAGTATTTTTAATGTTTTTTCTTTTGAAGCAAAGGAAGTATTTTTAATGTTATGATAAAATCAATCATTTTTTTATAATAGTACATTTTTAATGTTAGAATAATGCTGATATTTGTCTTTGCGCTAAAAATGGGTTTTATGTGCATTTAACCTAAATTAGAAGGGTAGTTCACTTGGTTGAGTGAAAGAGACATTGTTAGTGAACGTTGGTATACGGGATTCGAACCCCGCTCCCTCCTCTCCTCTAACAACTAACACACTAATTTTTAACCACTTTGCTTATAAAAAAACTCAAACTAAAAAATCCTTATTCTCACAAAACACAACATTGAACACAATGTGGACACATATTTTTAAAAGTATATATACAAATTAAATCCTTTTATTACTTAACTAAGATTTTTTTGATAAAAAAATCCTTTTATTATTACCATATTTGAGAATAGAGGTTTAGCTCCTCCAATTAAATTAGAAATTAGAGATGGAAAAACAATAATATTGGGTCTCAAATTTTAAAAATGAAAACCTTTTAATTTTCCTTCCTATATAAGAAATCATGATAACAATACACATGCTTCATGATAGTATATGGACAGACGCAATGATCCATTTGAATCAAACCTTCCATCTTAGACACAAATCGTTTTACAGAAAACCTCAATCAATGCTTTAAACTAATTCAAAAATCACATAATTTTCTATATTAATACTATATTATATTATTATAAAATAAGTTTCATATTTTTGTTATTGTCATGCAAATTTCTTAGTCACGAAACAGAAAGAGCGTGTAGAATCGCATGTATCAGAGGAAAAGAGCAACATTTGTGTTGCTTTAGATGTTTGGTAATTTTTTTAAGGATATTAATTACATTTGAACTGTCCATTTATTGCTCTAAATTGTTTTCTTTTTTACTTTTTTTGATGAAGCGTTGTTCTGTTTCGTTTTTTGAAACTAGAATTATATATAATTAATTCAGCGTTTCCTTCTTGCAGAAGCTGGAGTTGCAAGAAAATTATAAATTAAACAGAACTAGTTTTGAGTTTCAGATTGTTCCTGGATCATCACTCATATTCATAGGTAAATTCAAACTATATCTCTGTTTATCTTTATCACACTGTTTTATTTGTTTTTGAGAATCTTTTGATTTGTCATTTTGCTGTTTTTTTATTAATATATGCAAATCTTATATTTCTTTTCTCAGATCTCTGTTGTATGCTCAGTTTATTTGGGTTTATATGAATTAATTTACAACTATCTAGAAGACAAGGTAAACTAGGAAATGAAAGTAATTGCTCTGTTTTGAGCACATCAAAAAATGTTGAAATTATTTTTCACTGTAATCTGAAACTGAAAGTGATTGCTAATCCTTTGATTCCTTGACATGGAAAATTACAAAATTGTTTGGTCATTTTACTCCAAAGTTGTTGGTATATAGATAAAATATTTCAGAATTTAGTTTTTAAAATATTTTTCATCAAAAAAATTGTTGAATGAAGTAATTTTTCTTCTTTCCTCTGTTTTATATAAATTAATAGTGCTATGTGATTGGCATCAATAGAAGAAATGGTTACATAAGTTATTGGGATTAAACTAGTAATGAGGAGCTTAATTTGGATTATTTGCATCAGTTAATAGATTCAAACCCAATTATTTATTACACTTCCACTCTAGCCTGCAAATGTGACACAAGTATTTGCAATATTTGTGATTAGATGAGAAATTCAAAAGTATGCTGCAAGAAACATGGCCATTTATTCCAATGTGAAGATCAAAGAAGTCATCAAGAGCATAAGAAAATTGTGAAGGAGAAACCAAAGAGTAACAGTTTCGTGATAAGGGAGGTTCCGATACGACGGTTGTGTAACGCTTCTTCCGATGACTTGTCGCGTTTTAGCAAAGGAAAGAATTTTTCTGCAGGCATGAATGTGAGGGACTATGATATCCCTGAACTGGTTGTTTTTATTCAAGAGGATCCTCAGCAGTTTGTTAAGGATATTTGTATTGAAAATGGAATTAGGGAAGCAATGTCAATCAACCCAACTGGATCTCTAAATACTACCCTTATGGATGCAATGAAAATTCATGATTTCAGAAATTTTAGGATGAAAGGCAAAGTGGAGCAGCATGATTTAGGAGACAACAAGATTTTAATTGATCACATCACAAAGATGTCATCATCAGAGACACTTAGAGAGGTTAGACATTTTAGTTCTGAGCTTCTTAATTTTATCAATTTGGACATTTTTTTTTTTGTAAATATATTTGTTCCATTTTTTATTTAACCATTTTACCTTTCAAAATTCTCAGGCATTCAAAAAGGAAAGAGAATTATCAAGATCCTTCAAGAAATGGCAAAAAAATTCCTTCACAGGAACAAGTGGAAGCAGAGTGGAGTGTCAACATTGTACAGATTTATTACAAGTGACCAACACAATCATGTATAGACCTGAAATGAGTTCTGATGGGATCCAGTGCATTAATGCTGGTACGATCGCATCTAGACCTGAAATGAGTTACTCACAAACTCTAACAGATTCAAGCAAAATCCAAATTGATGATCCTCAGAAACTTCAAACTCTACTTCATGTCATGCAAAGACTTCTAGCTTTTCCTCTCACAAATCTAATGATAGCATAAGCAGTAATCATTCATTTGCTTTTCCCATGTAAGTTTCTTTCCTCTTAATTTATTTATATACACTTAGTTCTATATCTATCTTTGACATTTCAAAAGCATGGTTTATAAGTAGTTATGTTGAATTTTTGATTGAATTGCAGATTACCAGCAGAATGGAATGGAAGTCCGGTGAGAATGGCAGAAGCTGATAGAAGTCCATCAAGAAAGAACAAATGGTCAAAGATATGGCCTCCCTGCTGTGATTGTGATTGCTAAAATTTTGCAATTTAGCAGTCAATATGAGAGTCAGAAAGTTGATCAAATACTCTAGCTCTGCTTTAAAGGATGAAATCAAAATTTTAATTTAAGTTAACGGACTGCGGAGCAATTTTGCATAAAATTTACGATTCATGGTGTGATACATGTTTAAGATTATGGTTTTCATCATTCAAAATTTAGATTGAGAGGATTCCGCTCCAGTTTAAGATAGAAAAACACTCTGAGCACTTATACAAATATTTACATTTAAAGGTTGAACTTATGATTTTTCGAATACAAGTTCTATTATGCTTCACAGAATAGTACCATGTTAAAGATTATATGTGTTGGTTTATACTAGTCTCTCAATCATGCTGTTTCATTTTTTTAATTTATTTCACTACAACCTTTTGAGATGGTAATTTCTCTCCAAAAGTAATTATAGTTTGGAAGATATTTTATATTTGAAACAGGGAAAAGGAGAAGTTTATCCCCACACATCCACTGAATTTTGCTGGAAAAATAGGTAGTTCCAGACATGTGAAAGATATTGATCTAGTGAATTTATTTGATTGGAGTGAAAAATCCTAGGATTCCATGTGTTTCCAGTATAATCTTGGGTATACATAAATTTTAAAAAGTTAAAGTTGTTAAGTCAATTACCATTTCCCATGAAGAATAAGTAAGAAGGAAGTAGAAGGGTTGAATGGGAATGGAAGAGATGGCTAAAATCTAGTACCTGGGGTAAAATCTGCGATGAGTACGAGGCAGATAGCTCAACGAATACTTGCGGGTAAAATAAATGGATATTTCAACTCAGGGGCGGATCTTTGTATGGGCTGGGCAGGGCCACGGCCCGCCCTAAAAAATCATGTGAAATTTCAATAATACCCCTATTTTCTACGAAACGCGAATACTAAATATATACTGATTGTGTTTGAACATGTTTGATCGAAGCTTTGGTTCGCTTCAGTGGTTGAGAATTCAAATGCTATGCTATTGATTCTGAGACCCGTGTTCAACACCCAACGAGATTAATTTTTTTCATTTTTTTACAAAAAGTGCAAAATCTTGGGATCGAGCACGATAGCTGGAAACATTAAGCTACGTATTACTTTTTTTTTTGAGATTAAACGGGGCAAACGCCTAAAAGAGATTACACGAGGATCATTCGTGGGGTAGAGACCCCAATAACATCGGCATCAACAAGAGTTCTAACAATGGGAGGGGGAAGATCAAAGTTAATAACATCATCATACCGACAACCCAAGGAAGCAAGCTCATCAGCAACTTTATTTCCTTCTCGGTAAACATGGATGATGCGCACGTGAGGAATGCAAGCGAGAATATGTCTAATTCTCCTCACGATGTGACGACCAGCAACACCACCAGGACTGTTTCCTTGGAGGCAAGAGACTATAACGGAAGAATCCATTTGCAGCTCAATTGATGTAAAACCTTTGCGCAACACAAGTTTAAGACCTTAGAGAGCGCCCCATAACTCAGCCAAATAAGCGGAATTGCCAAACTCTATTCCATTTATCAGCAGACAAGGAAGTATCATAATTACTAAGACTACCATAAGCGGAAGCCATAGAAAAATCACCAGAGGCACTACCGGGCCAATAACAAATATCGGGGCCATCATGAGGGAGAGGAGCAGGCACAACGATCAAGTGGGAGAGTAAGTGTTCCGGAATTAAACTACTAAGAGTATCAAAAGCCCAGAATCCATCGTCATTCAGCACGTCACTTACACACCAGTCCACAGCGTGGTGGCGGATGTTATGAACATGGTCAGCTAGGCGAATATTCTCATTTATCCATTTATCTTTCCAAACATTGATACTAGTACCATTACCAAGATACCGGGCCTCAATAGTATGCATATCCACCCAGGCTGCATGGATAGATTTCCAAAGCGCTGAATCGGTCTTTTTAACTTGAATAGTGCCCGAAGCCAAAGTACCTCTACCATATTTACCGTCTAACACTTGGTACCACAACCTGCTAGGATCCGTTTTGAGTCCCCAAGCTAACTTCATAATACAAGCTCTATTCATGGTGGTAAGGTCTCGGAGACCCAAACCCCCATAGCATTTGGGTAGAATTAAAGTACTCCACTTAACCAATGCAATTTCCGTGACTCATCAGAGTCTCCCCAAATAAAACCTCTTTGCAAGCACTGAATCTCATGCAAACAACTCGTAGGGATAGGCATAGTCATTATAGAGTATATTGGGATAACTTGGGTGACGGATTTGGAGAGAGTGACCCTTCCTACAAAGGATAGATGCTTTGACTTCCAACCCGAGAGTTTATCCCGAACTTTATCAATAAGATAAGAGAAATCCCTTATTTTCGGACTCTTGCCAAGGAGAGGTACACCCAAGTATTTTCCCATGGATGCACTGATCTTGAATCCAGACATGTGAGCCAAACACCCCCTCATAGAATGGTGTACATTCCTAGAGAAGAAAATATTTGTCTTCTCCAAGCTAACCATTTGGCCTGAAACACTACAAAAAGTATTCAAGGTGTTAATAACAATATTCATATTCTCCTCTGTAGCTTTCCCAAAAAGAAGAAGGTCATCCGCAAACATGAGGTGATAAATTTCGGGCCCGTGCATTCCTGCCTTAATTGGAGTCCACACACCCTTCTCCACATGCTCCGCAATGAGATGGGTCAACCTGTCCATACAGAGAACAAACAAATAGGGTGAAATAGGATCCCCTTGCCTGATGCCCCTATGGGGAGAGAAATAATCAGAGCGAGTGCCATTCCACATCACATTAGTCTTGACACTCGATATAGCGATCATAATAATAGCCTTGATGTTTGGAGGGATCCCAATCTCATCAAGAACCTCTTCAATAAAGCTCCACCTGATCCAGTCATAAGCCTTGGCAAGATCCACCTTGATAACAAAGAAACCCTTCCTCCCTTTCATTCTATTCATACAGTGAAGCAACTCCTGGGCTACCACAATGTTCTCATGAATACTCTGAGTTGGGATGAAACCAGTTTGATAAGGAGAGACAATATCAGGCATGAAGGGCTTCAGACGATTCACAATTATTTTAGTAACAACCTTGTAAGATACATTACAGAGGGAGATGGGTCTAAACTGAGAGACAAACTCTGGCTTAGCAATCTTAGGAATGAGACAAATATCCGTGGAATTAACACTAGCAAGACGAGCCGGGTCATTCCAAATGTTTTTAACGAAGGTGTAAAAATCCGGCGCAATGAGGTGCCAATTAGCATGATAAAAACCGGCAGGATAGCCATCTGGACCCGGAGCCTTCCACGGCTTCATGGAAAAAAGCGCAGAATCAATCTCTTCATTCTCAACACTCCTACCAATTGTCAAAATGGTACCAGCGTCTAACCTGTTGAAGCCAAACCGATGCACCCGATGCTCAACACTAACACCATTCTCGGAAAACAAATTACAAAAGTATGCTTTCACATGATCTTTGGTAGCTTCTTCATCCTCCAGCCAAACACCGAGATCATCTCGGAGTAAATGAATTCGGTTCTTTCTTTTTCTGTTTCCCGCTTTGATCTGGTAGTATTTTGTATTTCTGTCTCCATCATGCAACCATTGAGCTCTAGAGCGTTCCTACCACATGAGCTCTTCCTTGTGTAAGATATCATTGAGGTCACTTTGAAGGGATTTCTCTAGCTTGACAAGATAGCTATGCCCATTTCCATTTTGGAATGGGCGTTGGATGCCACCCAATCTGGCGAGGAGAGCACGCTTTTTGGCTTGCACACAGCCAAAGGTGGTTTGCTTCCACATTAACAATTCATTCTCAAGGGAAGATAACTTGTGCTCAAGTGCATCATCAGCTTGCCACCAAGTTTTGATGTCATCTTTGAAGCTTTCATGAGTCAGCCATGCACTTTCAAAGCGGAAGGGTCTCGGCCTGCGATCCTGCACATTTCCATGAAGACATATCAAAATTGGGTGATGGTCAGAAAATTCCACCCGATCATTACATAGAGCCCTATCAAGCCTTGCATACATACGATCAAACAACCCACAACGAGGTCCACGCCAAGTGAACCGAGGCCCAACAGACCCAAGGTCCAATAAATTACAAAGATGAATACGATCCTTGAAGAGCTGCTGCTTCCGGTAATTTGGATTTCCACCACCTTTCCTTTCATTAGTGTCACCAATATCATTCAAATCTCCAGCTATTAGCCATTGACCAGTCATGGTTCTACTAATATTATGATAAGACCTCCAAAGTTCAGTACACAAATCCTCATTTGGACTAGCATAAGTTGGGGAGAAGTACCATTTCCAACCATCTTGCATGCTAACTTCAAAGTGAATAAATTGGAAATCATTTGTAATTTCCAAAAGGTCTACCAAGCTAGTCTTCCAACTAGTGACTATACCTCAAGCAAAGCCCCAATTCTCTGAGTAAGAAAAACCATCAAAACCAAGCAGACGGAAAGTTTTATGCAACCTAGAGGGATTGCATCTTGTTTCCATAATAACAAAGATATCTGGTCTATGAATATCAATATATTGCTTACAATTCCAGAACAACTCAGCACTGGCAGCGCCACGACAATTCCAAATTAGAATTTTGATTAAATTCATTAAGACTAAATTTGGAAAGATGGCCAAGCACACACCTTAACAAGGACAAACTAAAATCGAGGGGGTCTCGTGGACCACCTCCATCTCAGAATCACCAATAGAAGCCTCTCCCTGATCATTAGCATCCATAAATTCATCAGAATCCATCATTCCCACATCCTCAGGTGTGTTAGCAATTCCGGGGTGTGAGTAGAAGTCTGTCCAGTTGCATCTGGTGGTCTAGTGGGCTGATATTGAAGTGGGCCAGCATTATTGATGGGTGTGGAGATATCCATTAGCGACCCATCCTTTGATACTGGAGGGTGGCCCACTTGTTGGGAATTAGAGGGTTGTTGTACCACATTGTCAAGTGTCTGCGCGTGACTTGCTGGGCGCGTTGCAGCAGGCTGACTAACGCTGACAGTTTGGTTAGCAGCAGAGGAGACATGGGCCGCAACATCTGCAACGATTTTGTGATGGGTTTTTATGCGTGGGGCCTCATCACATTATCAACACATTTCTCCATAGTCTTCACGTGGGGCCTGGTGATAACTTCATCTGATTGGTTAACAACCTTTTTCCTATTCCCAGCCTCATAATTGGTAATAATTGGCACCAAGTTATTCTCTCCTTGCAAAGGTATATCTCTCTCCTCATTCATACCTGATAACGTTTCCTCATTATTGCTAGTTAAGGTATTAAAGCGTGACCCATTATTGCTGGAATTTACATTGAATGTCGCCGGTAGCACACGACCGCCTGGAGCTGCCGGACCACCCCAGTTTTTCCCTCTTCTCTGCCAGTGCTGTTTTTGCACCACCGTCCAAGGACCATCTTCCCGAGCGCTATTGGAGCCATTACTGGTTGCTTTTCCTTGGTTATCCATCAGACCATCCCCTTTCGTTGCATCAGTTGTTTCTCTATACGCACATAGGTCCTTATGATGCCCAAATCGACCACACACCATGCACAACAAGTGAAGCCCTTCATACTCAATTTTATAGATATGACCTTTAAGTTCAAACATTGCAAGCAAAGGGGCGTCGAGGTCAATCCACACATAGTCTGGCAAATTTCCCACGGGTCAATAGCTGTGTCGTTTCATCCACTTTAACAGTTCTTCCTATCATGTCCCCTAGGAAAAACAGGAAAACAGAATGATAATATTCCACCGGGAGCTTCAGAAGTCGAACCCACACTGCAACCTTGTTAATATCTTTCTTCTCTGGTCTAAAATTTGGTCTCCATTCCCGAACTGTAAGGTAATGATCATAAATCAACCATGTCCCTTGGTTAAGAGCGCGAGTGTGATCATCAAGGCTTGACAGATAAACCAAAAAGAATTCACATCCCAGGTCAATGAGGTTCATAGTGTCTTTCTGTACCCACAACTGATTCAGCCTGTTCTTAAGAGCCTTAAAACCGATTCTTCTCCCCAGCAGTTTGACCAAGAGCCCCTGCTTCCAAGGCCTACATAGCCTCTCTTCAACACTTTGAGGGACGACGATCTCAGGACAGTCATGGTCTCCATGTTTCTTCTCAACAATCTGAAGATTCATAGCACTAAAAGCGTAGTCACCACTATTACCAGTACCTCCGGTTGCATTACTATCACCGTGAGTAGGTTGAGTCGTGTCACCACTACCACTACTTCCAGCGTCAATGCCCAGGACAGTTTCCTTATACGATCTCTTCACCGAACTAACTTCCTCCCTTGGCTCCACAAGATCACCATAAGTAACAGGTACCGTTGAGACAATGGTGAACTCATGCTCCCCACCTTTGACTTTCTTTGTGTTCCGTTCCCGAAGGTCCTCTTCTTCCTTCGAGATTTCTTGATCTCCATGACTCATTGTTGGTCGGCTAGTGGTGACCGTGAGAAACCCTAGCAGAGCGTATTCCGTAGCTTTGATACTATTAAATTTATATTTCTTAAAGCTACGTATTACTTTAGCACAATACTATAGAAACTTAATGCATATAAATGTTCACCATACAATACTTTTTATATTTATTATATATATATATATATATATATATATATATATATATATATATATATTTATATTATATAACAACATATCTTTCACATATATCTTATATGAAAATTAGAAATTATGAATCAATAGTAGATAATATTTTTTTAAAAAAATATTTTCAACATTTTAAAATTAAAATCAACTTAATGTTTCTTAAATTTCATCATTGTTCTACACGTAACCTCTATTTTCCCTCTCGGCCTCTCTCACACTCCCAGTTCCTCATCATCGTCGGTCTCTACCTCGTTCCTCCACATATCTTTCATTAGCAGCTCACTAGAGCTTCATCGTTAATGTTTTTTCATTCTCAAAGACTCAATTGGGCTATATTTTTTGGTAGAAATTGATTTGGATGTTGACTCTACTTAACAATGTTACTTTGAGTTTAATTTTATAATTGCTTAATTTACTTTTATTTCGTTATTTTTATTAAGTAAATCACTTAACTACTTCGACCTTCCCTACAAATCTTGTCAAGATCCGCCACTGTTTCAACTACCAATAGTTAATGAATAGATAGATAGAGAGAGGGGGAGAGAGAGGGAGAGAGAGATGTAATAAATACTATGAGAAGAGATTTTGTTTTTTTACAAAGAAAGTCTAACTCATTTCATTCATAACAATATTCCAAATACATGAAGAAATCTTAAAGTAATATTGAGATCTAACATAGAACAAGGCTACCCCGATTAGAATATGAGTCACCTTATTGACATTACTCTTAGAGAACTCTTCCTGAGAATTGTTACTGAAAAAAGTAAACAAGTTCTTACAACTTTAGATAACACAAACCAACTCGGATTGCAAAGAACAATTGGAATTAAAAGTGTCAAGTGTCAACAACTACTTTTGCGTCCGTCTCAAAAACTACGTCACAGAAACCCAATTCCTTAACCCACTTGATGGCACAAAAAAACCACATGGCCTCACCAAGTGCTACTTCAATAGGGTGTTAGTTTTTCCTTCAATATGAGTTGGTTTTTCCTTTCATAGGAGTCTTTTTTAGGACAAATTATCACAGATTGTATTGGTCACACGTTCAGAGCTCTATGAATTTTGTTGCTAGAGAATTCAATTCAGACTACATTTTGTAAGGGAGAATAACAAGCTTTCAATAATTTTGTGATGAATCAAGATGATTGCAGGATATTCCTCTGGAATTGTAGAGGAGCTGGTAGTCCAGATTTTTTTTTGTTTTTTCAAGCAATACATCGATGGTTCACATCCTGATATTTGTGTTGTCATGGAGCTTAGAGTTGATGCTTTAAGGCTTAAACGTACCTTTTACTAGGCTTTGATGAGTTCCATTTTTCAAAATACTAGAGGCTTTTCTGGAGGTATTGTGGTAGCTTGGCATAGTGATAGAGTCACTGGGTTGGTTTTAAATACTCATTTCCAGTTTATTCATTTGCAAGTTACTAATTTGAATGGTGCACAATGGTTCTTCTCGGCAGTGTATGCTAATCCCAACGAAGATCATAAAAAGTTTTATGGGATGAACTACATCATATTTCTACTTCTGTTCAGGGAGGGTGGCTTGTTGCTGGTGACGTCAATGATGTTTTGGGGAGACATGAATGTAAGAGAAGCTCGTCTTTTAATGAGAGAAAGGCTGCAAATTTTGCTAGAAGATTGGATACTTGTAATCTCATGGATTTAGGGGCCAGTGGGTCGAAATATACTTGGAAATCTCCTATCTTCAATGGTGCTCATTTATTTCGCGGACTTGATAGGGGTGTGTCTAGTGATGCTTGGAGACTTGCTTTTCCAGAAGCAATTGTCCGTGTGCTCCCGAGAATTGATTTCTCAGATCATAACCCCATCCCCATTCAGCCTGTTGGTCTAAGTTTTGCTTATAGAGTTACGCCATTTCATTTTGAGAGGATGTGGTTCTCTCATGCCTCTTGTAATGCGGCTATATCCAACGCTTGGAGTGATACTGCTGATGTTGTCCATAATACAAATAATATGGAGATCTTCCTTAAAATCCGGAGTAGAGATGTGTTTGTCAATATTCGCAACAAAAAAGCTAGGATCCTTAATAGAATTGGAGGAATTCAGCGCCAGGTGGTGGATGGTAGGGGTAACCGTTCCTAACTAATTTGGAGAAGTCTCTCCAAGATGAACTTAGAACCCTACTTTTCAAGAAGAAATGCTATGGCATCAAAAATCTAGAAGCAAGTGGCTTAGTGATGGTGACAGGAACACTCGATATTACCATCTAGAACTCTAAATAGAAGAAGGGAAAATCGTATTAGATCTCTTAAAAATGACATTGTTCAGTGGATTAAGGAGGAAACAGAAGTTATTAGAGACATGGTGAATTTGTTTTATCAGAATTTGTTCTGTGAGGAAGCTCACTTTGGTCCTTGGGTCCATACCACTTATACTTATGGTTCTCTTTCTGATGAAAATAGTTTGTCCCTGTAAGATGATATTCAAGTTGATGAAGTCAAAAATGCTCTATTTTGTACGGGAGAGTGGAAATCTCCTGGTCCTGATGGATTTCCTCCAGGCTTCTATCGTAAAGCTTGGAGAACACTAGGAACTTCAATTTTTATTTTGTTAAAAAGGTTTGGGACAATCCGAATGATATTTCTTGTGAGAACACCACTGATATTTGCCTCATCCCCAAGGTAGATAAGCTAGAATTTATATCTGAATTTAGACTTATCTCTTCATGTAATACTATTTACAAGGTTGTCACTAAAGTTGTGGTAACCCGATTGAAGAGTGTCATTAATATTCTTATTTCTCCATATCAAACGAGATTCATCCCTGGTAGAATTATCCATGAAAATATAGTGGTTGCTCAAGAAATGGTCCACAGTATGAGAAATATGAAGGGAAACAAGGGGGCCTAGCTATTAAGGTGGAATTAGCCAAAGCTTACGATAGACTCAAATGGTCGTATATTTTCCTAGTGCTAAAAGAAGTGGGAATACTTGATAAGCTTATTGATCTTATCATGGCCTCTGTTGCAACTGTGCAAACGAATGTCTTGTGGAATGATAACCGTAATACTTTCTTTAGCCCTCAACATGGTATAGACAGGGGATCCTTTATCCCCTTACATATTTGTGCTTTGCATGGATAAATTGTCTCATATGATTTCTGATGAAGTAGAGCATGGTAATTGGAAGTCCCTTCAAGCTGGTCGGAATGAACCCTATGTTTCTAACTTAATGTTTGTTGATGATCTTTTACTTTTTGGCCAAGCTTCTATTAATAAAATTAGTTGTATGTGTAACACACTACAAAAGTTTTGTGACAGCTCTGGTCAACTTGTGAGTGTTGAAAAAACTTCTATCCTCTCTTCTAAAGGAGTTCCTGTGAACACTAGAAGAACAATTGTGTCTTATTCTGGTTACAGAGAAGTTACTGCCTTGGGTAAGTAAGTATTTGGGGATTCCTCTTATTGGTAGAACTCCTAAAAGAAATGATTATGCTCACCTTGTTGATATGGTTAAAAATAAGTTATCAAGTTGGAAAGCTTCACAACTTTCACTGGCAGGGCATATATTTTTGTCCAAGGCTGTTACTGAGGCTCTTCCTCTTTATTCAACGATGACTTTGATGATTCCTAAAATGTGTATTCAAGACATTCAGCAACTCCAAAGAAGCTTTTTTTGGGGGGACACTAATGATCATCGTAGGTTTCGTGCTGTGAGTTGGCCTGTAATTACTCAACTAAAGAAGCTTGGAGGTTTGGGAATTCACAACCTCATGAATGTGAATTCAGCTTGTGCTATGAAACATGGTTGGTCTCGGAGACATGGAGATAATAATTTGTGGTGTAAAGTTTTTTGTGGGAAGTATGGTCGAGAGGGTTCAAATAATACCAATCTTATTGTTAAACCATCTGATTCTCCAATTTGGAAACAACATGCTAAAATTTGGCCGATTTTGAATAATAATTGTTTCTCGTCTATAGGCAATGGATTGAGTATTTTGGTTTGGAATGATTCTTGGATCCTCCTAGGCTTAAAGCTTGCTGATTTTTTTGCTCATATTCCCAATGGGCTTATTAATCTTAGAGTCTGTGACCTTGTTGGAACTGATGGCTCGTGGGATCTCCGGTGTTTAAAAGCTTATATTCCATCTAATTTTGTCTCTAGAATTCATGCTTTATTACCCCCAAAGTTTGATCACGATGAGGATGTGAGATTGTGGCCAGGTAATAGTCTCGATGAGTTCTCTATTGCTAGCGGTTTCCATCTTATTTTGAATTATGGTGTAGCACCAATTAGTCCTCTTTGAGCTAAAGTTTGGAAGATTCAAGCTCCTGAGAGATTTAAAGCATTTATTTGGCTTCTAGTACGTGACAGGCTATTAACTAACTCAAGGAAGAATGCTATGGATTGGGAAATGCATTTTGTTCTTATTGTGGCACTGTGACAGAATCAACTCTACATGCACTACTTGATTGTCCTGTGTTTTGAATTTGTAGTTGGGTTTAGTTAAAGTTGAAGCCCGACGTTCTTTTTTTTGTGGTAATTTGATGCAATGGTTTCATTTCAATTTTGTGGAAGCTAGTTGGAGCAGAGATGATGTAGACTGGGAATCCTGTTGGGCTGTGGGATGTCATTTACTTTGGAGTTGGAAAAATAAAGAAGAACATGATGTGTCTTATATTCGCCCTTTTAGGCCTTGGGCCGTGGTCACTAATTGTGTGAAGGAGTATCATGTTGTGATGGTTGCTTTTAATTCAGTGAAGGATCATGTCATGGATCATGTTAATGTTAGGTGGGATCCCCCTAACAATGATTGGTTGTTTTCTTAATTGTGATGGTGCCGTAAAGGCTAATTCTAAGATTGTTGTTTGCGGTGGACTAGTGAGAAACTCTAATTTGCAGGTTTCTCTAAACATATTGGCTTATATGACGCTTTTGTTGTTGAGCCGTGGGGTGTTTCCATTGGCATAAAACTTGTTCGCTCTAAGGGACGGGGTAGAGTGGTAGTGTAGATGGATGCCAAGGTGGTTTCCCATGTTATCCTTGGTACAAAGAGTGGACATATTTCGGGGTGGAGTATTGTTAGAGAGATTCATAAGCTATTGCAGTTGCCTTGGGAGGTCCACTTTGTTGGCATCTTCAAAGAAGCTAATCGTTGTGCTGATGCCTTGACAAATATTGGGTGTTGTCAATTTGATGATTTGATCTTTTATGAGCAGTGTCCTATGCCCAGACTTTTTCCTGTTTAGTTTCATTTTTCCTCTTTGGGCTTAGTCCCCGTTTCATACCCAAAAAAGGGATTTGGGTTAAGTAGTGCAGTTCATAAAAAATATATTCAGTACAGTTAGTGTATTGGATAATATTATTTAACTAAAAAAATAAAAAAGTTGACATGACAGTTTGGTAATTTTATCCAATAGGTGTTTAGTGCCTGAAAGACTGTACAAAAAATTGGCTGCACTGAATTTAAATCCCAGTCACAATCCATCTACTTTGAAACCTGTGAATCTGGAGAAAAGAAAAATGTATGAGGTGGGTTACAAAACTCTGAAAGCATATATAAAGGGGGATAGGATGGAGAAACTAGAATTTCACAAGTTTTTATCGTAAACTACCTTTAACCTTAAAGTGTCATCCTTTGAAATGCATGATATATTTTACAAAGAGAAATGTTAGATGGTAAGAAAAAAAAGTAAGAAAAACAAAGCTAGACACTTGGTGTGTAGTGTTAGTTAGTGACTACAATTCAACTTTTAGTGTATTTCTTACATTTCTTAAAAAAACTATTATTACTAAATAGCATTGCTCTTTTACAAATCAAGGATAACAGTTTTCTATAAGATTGTTGTTATTTTGTACAAATGATTTTCTACGAATAGTAAGAAATAAAGCATAGCTGAATTGAAAGTGAACCAAAGATTCACCTAAGAATTGAGGATAGCCTAAGAAATTTGGGAGGGCTCCCCAAGAGCCGATGTAGAACACCTGAGAAGCACAACAAGATAGACCAGGCAGTATAGTTGGTACTATAAGGAACATTAATACCACCTACATTGCCATGAGGACCTCGCATCACCAAGACATGTCCGACTAGAAGACAAACAAGGAGGTTGTGGCAACCAACCATTGGCTCGCACTAGATGTAGTGGCCATCTTGTTGGAACTTGGTGTTATTGTGAATTGAAAAGGTCTCACATTGAAAAGACTAGACACTCTTGGAGCGCTTATAAGTGGGGAACTAACCCCTTTGGGTTGGGCTCCAAGCCAAGGGATACCCAATTTTGTGGAAGGGAGAACATGCACAAAAACTGACCACCACACACGCGCGCACCGTTGCCGTCCTTCCGACCGGGCGGGTTTGGGCTGAGTGGTGTACTCTTTTTGAAAATAATTTTTTATTTTATTTTTTTGTGTGTTGCTTACTCAACAAGTCTCTTACGGTCATGTTGACCAAGTCAACATGTTTTCTCCAACGGTCATGTTGACCAAAAACTCGTTTTACTGAGTTGTTGTGTGTTAATTTCCCAACGGCTCCTTGCTCAACACGCCTATAAAAGGAGACCTCTCCTAACTTTCTTACCCACACCAAAACTTGAAGCATTTCCAAGTATCTTCTCTCTTCTTTCAAAACACTTTTCATCTCTCAAAACTTGAAGCATTTCAAAGTTTCTTCCCTAAAGAGTGGTTTAATTATCCATATTGAGGGTGTATTTGTAGAATGAATTTTCACAGTGCAATGATTTTTGTATTAGTTTCCACTGGGCTATTTTATCTCGGGGACGTCGTGGTTGATAGCCTGCTTGCATAATTTTGAGCTGTGCCACAAAACATCTTAAAAAGAGCGACCTAGTTTGTGACTCATCCTAGTAATCTCTTCGGTTTGATTTTGAAAACAATTTCGTTCTAGAAATACACCCCCTTACTTTGCTATCTCTGACTTCAACAAACCGTTTCGATTCGATTGAGCTCACTTCAAACATTGGCAACAAAATATGCTACTTTTCTTAATCGTGAAAACGTTGCCAATATCTTGACATATGAGATTCCAATGGAAAAAGAAACACCTGAAGAGGAAGAAGAGGATAAAATAGCAAAAGAAATACTCCTATGGAAGGAGCATGATTATCTCTGTAAGAATTTTATTCTCAACGGAATAGCTGATGATCTTTATGATTATTACAACACTTGTGAGCTTGCCAGAGATGTCTGGAATGCCCTGAAAAAGAAGTATGATAGTGAGGAAGCTAACGCTAAAAAGTATGTTGTTAGCTGCTATCGTAATTACAAGATGACAAAAGACAAATATGTAGAGACTCAATCACATGAGATTTAGAAAATAGCTTAAGAAATTATATCTGAAGGCATGACCTTAGATGAAAAATTTCAATTAGCTGTTATTATTGACAAACTCCCCCCTGCTTTGAAGGATTTCAAAAATTCTCTCAGACACAAAACCAAATAATTTTCTCTAGAAAGTATGATTACTTGAATCCGAATTGAGGAGGAATCTTGGAAACATGATTAGAAAGATGAATTCTTGATTGTTTCAAACAAAAACAAGATAACATGAAGCCAACTAGAAAATCTTTCAAGAATCGGAACCGTAATCAATTTCAAAAGAACCACAACAAGAATGGGAACCTTCCAAAGTTCCCAAATCCTAAGCCTCAACAACCACCACAACCACTTAGAAATGATGCTACTCCTCCAATCAATTGTTTCAATTGTGGGAGACCAGACCTTATGTCACACTAGTGTAGGAACATGCCAAATCCTGCCCTGCGAGCTAACCTGACTGAAGAGCAATTTATTGCTATGATTTATGAAATCAACCTTGTTGGTGGATCTGAAGGATGGTCTTTGGACACTGGCTCCTCTATCCATGTGTTTATCGACGGTACTATGTTTAAAACATACACGACTGCTGAAAATAAGAAAGTGTTGTTGGGCGATTATGCAACTACACCCTGACCGTTGTAACATTGTGCGGCTTTTCCACCCGAGGATGACTGGATTTACAGCTAAGAGGATTGACAAATTGTACGTGTTAGATACTTCATCATTGGCCTCACAACCTACCACTGGTACCTGTAATGCCTTCATTTCTACACTATTAGATACTCACACAAATAATCCTGCCACTATTTGGCACTATAGGTTAGGACACTTATCCACACCTATTCACAAATGTATTACAAATCAATTTCCTTTTGTATCATTTGACACTTGTTCAAAACCATGTGATACTTGCCATTATGCAAAGCAAAGAAATTGATTTGTAATACATTTGAACCTCGTGCTAGAAAATCCATCTTCCTTGGCTATAGAGAAGGAACTAAAGGATACATTCTCTATGATATTCACACACATGAATTCTATGTTTCCAGAAATGTTGTTTTCCATGAAGTTGTTTTTCCTTTCCCTAATACCTCAACTACATCTCAACAGTCCCCCTCCCACTACAATACCCACAAATACCACTAGTGACACATCTTATGATCCTTTCCTCCCTGACATTACTCATGACAATCAACAAACTACCTCCACACCTCATCCAATTGTCCAACCAGAAAACCCTCCCTCTATTGCTACCAATATTCCCACTTCCCCTCAACCAGACACTATACATTCCCCTCAACCAACAAATATGCATTCCCTTGTCCCTCCTTCTCCTACAACAGATAATATACTACCTGCCATCCCTCAATCTTCACCTTCACATACCAACCCTTCCCCTAATGTTCCTCTACCTACTTGTACCTCCACACGAATAAAAATTTCTCCTGCTTATCTCTTAAATTACCACTGCAATTTGCTATCTTCTCAGCTGCCACAGTCATCCTCAGGTAATTCCCAATATCCCTTATCTTCTGTTTTGTCTTATGATCATTGCAATCCTACCTATAAACACTTTTTCCTAGCCATCAGCTCTGTCACCGAACCCAAAACATATTCCCAGGCAAGCAAACTTGACTGTAGGCAGGTAGCTATGAAGTCTGAATTGGATGCTCTTGCATCTACCAACACTTGGACAATTGTGGACCTCCCCAAAGGCAAACATCCCATTGGTTGCAAATGGGTATAGAATATCAAACACCATGCAGATGGCTCCATTGAAAGGTATAAGGTTCGCCTAGTTGCAAAAGGGTACACTCAAATGGAAGGTGTTGACTATTTTGATACTTTCTCACCGATTGCAAAATTGACCACCATTCGTACTTTGCTCTCTCTTGCTGCCATTAAGGGTTTGCACCTAGAACAACTCGATGTTAACAATGCTTTTCTGCACGGGGATCTCCATGAAGAGGTGCACATGGACCTTCCACCTGGCCTTATACCCTCTTCTCCTTCATCCTCTGTCACCAAAGTGTGCAAGCTCAACAAATCACTCTATGGTCTTAAACAGGCTAGTAGACAGTGGTACTCTAAGATCTCATTTGCACTAGTGTCCCTTGGTTATTCTCACTCTACTGCAGATCACTCTCTCTTCACAAAGTTGCACAATACTCAGTTCACTGCTCTACTAGTATATGTAGATGACATTGTCTTAGCTGGCAACTATCTTAGTGAAATTCAGCATGTCAAACAACTTCTGGATGCCAAGTTTAAAATCAAGGATCTTGGCAATCTTAGGTTCTTTCTAGGCCCGAAAGTAGCACGTTCCAAGAAGGGAATTTTTCTCAATCAGCGCAAATATGCACTGGAGCTATTAGAAGACAGTGGCTTACTTGGCGCCAAGTCTTGTAATACGCCTTATGATAACTCCTTAAAATTACATGATCCTGACTCCCCCCCTCTTGAAGATATATCCTCCTATCGGAGACTGATTGGTAGATTGTTGTATCTTACCACCACCAGACCAGATTTGGCCTTAATTGTCCAACAACTCAGCCAATTTATTTCAAAGCCATTGCAGGTCTGGTAGGTGAAAAGCATATGCAAGTATACATAGTCCTAAAAAAGTAGTATAAAAGATCGAACCCACAGGGATTGAGAAACTCCTTTTAAACTCAATACAAAGTAATCTAGTGTAAGGTAACCAAATAACAAATATAGTGGAGATGGTGTTATCACAATCAAGTTAGTATAAAGCAAGGTGTAAGTAGTGGTAATGCAATAGAGAAAAGCTAGTTGGAATGTCTTCCCCATGTAAATCACCTTTAAGTGTTTAATGCAGTATGTGATGCAGTTGCACTGAATGTTGTTGCATTAGCTATGTTCCTTTCAGTCACTTTCTCCAGAGTTTCATTACAAGCTTCCTATGTCTAGGCTTGCTAAATAAGTTCACTCTTGTCTTCTTAAAGTACCCACAGTGTCACCCTATGGACTATACTATCCTATGTCTAGGACTTAGCATGGTTTTCACAAAGTTTCCTTTATGTAAAACACTCACCCATATTAGTTCTTGAGTTCTTAATTGTAAACCATGTCTGCTTTTACAAATCTACTTATTCTAAGTGATCAATCTCAAAATAAGTGTTGAAAGTATTATCAAGCAAGAACTAAAGTGCACACATTACATACATGCATCAAACTTACTTAAAAGCTCATTAGATAGTTAGAACATTCCAACTAAGAGAGATTTAGCTCAACATAGACATTGCAAGGTATATATAGACTGAATAGATCATGTTTATATAATTGAAATCACAAAAGAGAGACAACAAGATAGAGATTACACGAGTTGCAGCTCTTTGCATGAATTCTTTGCATTGAAGTAAGGAGGATTTGTCAATTCCTTCCTTTCCTTCTTACAAAATAGAAACTACTAAGTGTAGAGACCACTTTATAGTAGTTTTTACTAAGTGCAGATAACACTACTAAATTGAAGTAAGGTAGATTTGTCAATTCCTTCCTTTCCTTCTTACAAAATAGAAACTAACTATGAGTATTGAAATTTTGATCTAACTTATGGATTGTGATATATCTCCAAGTGAAGAAGTGAGGTCCTTTATATAGTCTTCATGAGAGGGGCTCCTTTCCTTGTAGATGAAGTAAACTAGAGGTGTAACCATGGTTACTTTTCAGAAGTTGCTTCACAAGTTGAGGCTTTCACTCAAGTGTGTGAGGAGGTCCAATGAGAGATGAGCATGTGTCCCTATGTAGACGAGTCCTCAAAGCTATGTGAAAATTGTAGGCGCTGAAATATAAAGTTGCTCTTGCTTTTGGAGACCAAGCATGAGGTCATCAATGCAAGTGGATGTGCAAGTGGATGGCTTCAATCTCTGAGCAATGTAGATGCAATGCAGGAGCATTGTGTTAATCCAGTGCAGTAGCATTTATAGTGCAGGAATAATGCAGGAGCATTGATGCAGAAGGATTGTTGGAGGAGCATTTGTAGACTGCACTGAACAAAATCATCAAACATACCACAATATATCCAAAATGGCCTACTAACAACTTAAACCATGTTAAACACTCAAGTTATCATATATCACATAAAATACTATATAAACTCCTTATCTTTGCTTGAAAGAGAGCAATTTACTAAGTTTAAACATATGAATAACTCTATATAAAATAGAGTTATCAAGGTCCACCATTGTGTTGCCTTACGGGTTCTTAAATACATCAAAACTACTCCAGCATTGGGTTTGTTCTATTCTGCCTCTTCAGCAATGAAACTGTATGGGTTTGCTGATTCGGATTGGGCTACTTGCCCTTCCACTCGTAGGTCTATCTCTGGTTATTGTGTCTTCCTTGGATCCTCCTTGTTGTCCTGGAAATCAAAGAAGCAATCCACAATTTCTAGGTCAAGTTCTGAAGTGGAATACCGAGCTCTAGCTAGCCTAACTTCTGAGCTTCAGTGGCTGAAGTATCTGTTTCAAGATCTGCATATCAGTTTTGTAGGTCCTACTTCGGTACTGTGATACCAAAAGTGCCATCTACATTTTCTTTATTTCTCATGATTTTTTTAATGGCAAATATATATATATATATATATATATATATATATATATATATATATATAGAACGTATCGGGTGAGAACTATAGGCTCATAGTGAGATATGAGAACTAATGACTGTAACCCTTAAATTAAAATCAACGATTTAGATAATATGAGGTGATACAAGGGGTATTCGAATTCATACAGCCATGAAGCAAAGGAAAGAACGTGATACATGAACATGAAAAAATGTATACAAAACTATCGAGAAATACACACAAAAACCTCTGCCCACCACTCATATTAAAGGCAAGGGCCCACTCCACTCTTCTCCATAAATCATCTCTGGGACAAAACTTTATTCTCTCCAGCCAAAGGTCGACCTGCGAAGATATAATTATTTCGCTCCTCCCAAAAGACCCACACAACTGCGTGCCAGATTAACGCCAATCACTGCTTACACTTGGCCCCGTAACTTATCGAACAAAATAAAAGAAGGGTTGAGATTGAATGTGATATAGATCCAATGGAGATGAATAAGGTGACTGGAGTGACAACACCTCTCCTTGACTGGAGATGATCCATGTCCAACAAATTTGTTCTTGGTTCAATTTTAAAAACTAAAAAACAGTTTTTAAAAATCAATTCAAACATTAAGTGCAAAAAGTTAAAAGAAAATCACAAGACAACAAAAGCCTAAACCACGGGCTTCGGCCCTCTTTTCAGTCAAAAAAAAAAGCCTAAACCTAAACCAAATTGTTTCTTTTTTTTTGACCCAAAATTACATAAAACCAAATTCTTACTTAACCGTAAAACCTTATTATAGGAAACAATTAAACAGAATAAAACAGACTTAAGACAAGATCAACAAAAACAGGAAAAAATTCAAAATCAAAATAACCAAAAAGGAATCAGCATTTATGGTCATGGATCAATTTCCTCCCTAATTTGAGCATTCTTATTTAATTCCTACCTCACTCACTGTCAAAACACTATAAATATGACAGCATTCTTCCTCAATTTCTCTCCCTTTCAACCCTCGATCGTTTCTTACGTTATTATCCACTGTTCTCTTTTCGGTTTTAGGGAACAGTTTAAGAGTTTCATAGAGTAATGGAGTCTCACAATGAGATGGGTTACCAGTCACCAGATCGTCGCATTCATTGGACTCATTGCATTAATAACTGCGGTTTCTTTGGAAAAGCAGCTACCATGAACATGTGTACCAAGTGTTACAAAGACATGCTATTGAAGCAGGTTCAAGACAAACTTGAAGAAACATCGGTTGATACCTCTTCTGGTGAGAATCCAAGAAGATGTGAGACTTGTCAGAAACGTGTTGGATTAACTGGATTCAGCTGCAAATGTGGAAACCTATTTTGTGGCATGCATCGCTATTCTGATCAACATGATTGCAGTTTTGATTATAAAAGTCTTGGTCAGGAGGCCATAGCTAAAGCCAACCCAGTTATCAAGGCTGATAAGCTTGATAAAATCTAGCATGCATTTTTTTTGAATCAAAGTTGATGTATTCATGCTTGATGCTTCTTCAACTTTTAGCAGTAGCTAGGTCGACATATATGTTCATTGTCTGGGTCTCTTGGGTGTTTAGGGTTTCTAGTATGGGCCGGATTTTATTATTATTATTATTATTATTATTATTATTATTATTATTATTATTGACAAACCTTAATAATGTTATTATTATTTTTGGACTAAATAATGTTATTTTTAGTTATTGCTTTTTTTTTTTTTTTAGATAAGCACTTTCATTGATAGAGAGCACAAGTAGTGCCCAGCAATACAATGGGGAAGGGGGAGGGCCTCCTCAAAACCTCCCGAAGCCAAAACCCATTGGGAAAAAGACTCCAGGAGGAAAAAAAAGAGTACCTGCGCAAAAAAATTGCACTGTGATGGGAAAAACATCCTAGCCCACTGCTTCTCCCCCTACTAAACATTCTTGACTTAAGTAAAATACAATCTAAAAACCTGTTTACAATAAATCATAACAGCCCAGCGGATTATTGTACCAATCTGACCAAAGCGCCAAACACTTCCTCCCCTTCCTAGCTTTAAACCAACTCCACGCCGAATCCTTTATACCCGAGACCAAATTAGAAACCGAAGCCACCTCCCCTTTGAAGACAATTTTATTCCTCATAATCCAAATATTCCACACAACCGATAACCAGATAAGTTGCCTAACCCTTTTGAGCTTCCTCCCCTTCATTAATTTTCCAAACTCCAAGAAGTGATGCACCACATCCGCAGAGTCCGTAATCCTTATCCCAATCCACAAACCCACCTGCTGCCAGACTGATTTAATTACTCTACACCCCAAAAACAAATGTCCCGAAGACTCATCCTCTTCAAAACAAAACACACAGCACTTATCCAAGTTGGAATGTAAAATACCTCTCTCGTACAAACTTTCCCTTGTAGCCAGTCTGTTTAACAATAATCTCCACCCAAAAATTAACACTTTTGAAGGCACATCATTTTTCCATAATTGTTTCCAATGTTTCCTTTCACCCAACTCTCCCGCAACACCCACTACCGGAGTAACCAAACCCACCGACCCCCCTGACCTGCGTTGTCCAAACATCCCCAACTCCTCTCATGCAGTCGGCTCCCTGCTTTTGCAATGAAATTTCTTCATCCATGATGCAGAAATCTGCAGAATTTCTGCTGACAGCAGAGCCGAATTCTGCACTCTGTCTGTCCAAAAACTCCTCTTCTGCGTGTTCATCACCGACCCCTACCCTCTCCTCAACGCCATGGCCGAGCGCAGCTTCAACAGAGGCAAGGTGGCTGCTGCTTGTTGCTGCAACGCCCCCACGCCTGCTGTCCCTCCTGTCCAAATTCACTGCAGCAGAATTTTCAATTAATTCACACAGTTTTAAATAACATCTTTTCACCGAGAATCCGTTCACTGTATCTATAATGCATATCCATCTATCCGGTGATGGATCATTTAGTTGAGCCGATTGTAACAACTGCATAATATAACTAACATTATGATTATCCTCCTCGCGTAACTCCTCCAACCAACTAAGATTCCATCTCCACACATTGTCCATCCAAGAACCCATTTCCTCCACCACATTGTTCTTATTGTTACATCTCTCATATATATTAGGAAAAAGTTCCGCAAAGCTATTTCTCCCTAACCATTTATCCCTCCAAAACTTCAACAAATTACCTCTCCCCAATTTAATTCTTACTATTTCCCCAAACCAGCCTTCCTTCAATTTTGTTACATCACCCAATTGACATAAATCACGCCACCAAATTGATTTTTTCCCCCAACCTCTTCTATTCTCCTCCTCGTTTGGCCATCTCCCTTCCAACCCGTATCTAGACTCCAACACTTCTTTCCACAACGGATTTCCTTCTTCCGTTAGGATCCTCCACCTCCACTTGGCCAATAGTGCGATGTTGAACACCTCCAAATTTTTCACTCCAAGTCCGCCCTTTTCCTTCGATTTGCAAATAGATTCCCAACTCACCCAAGCCATTTTCCTTATCTCTCCATCACCACCCCATAAGAAATTTCTTTGTATCTTTATAATCTCCTCTATTATTTTTTTCGGGGCTTTATAAAATGAGAATAAATACAAAGGTAAGGATGCAAGTACCGAGTTAATAAGAGTAACACGCCCACCTATGGATAATTGTTTACTTTTCCAACTATTTAACCTTGCCTTGATGGTATCCAAAACCGGTTGCCAAGTGCTTGTTAACCTCGGATTTGACCCTACCGGAACACCAAGAAATTTAAATACTGCCGATCCTCTACTACATGCGAGAAATTGAGATATCCCCTCCACTGTTCTATCCTCCATACTAATTCCAATCACATTACTTTTTGAGAAATTCACTCTCAATCCTGATGCAAGTTCAAAGCTCCTTAAAATAGCCTTTAAACACCACACACTCCTGTCACTTCCATCACAAAAGAAAATAGTGTCATCTGCGAATTGTAAGACTTCCACCGTTAGAGATTCACTCACTTTGAATCCTTTCAAATTATTTGATTCTACCCCTTTCCTCACAAGTCCCGCTAAACCTTCCGCTGCCACTAGGAACAAAAAGGGGGCCAGGGGATCTCCCTGCTTCAACCCCTTCTGCGCAACAAACTCTTGTGAAGGGCTACCATTAACTAAGACCGAGATAGAATTAGATGAATAACATGTTCGCATCCAGCCCCTCCACTTCGAACCAAAGCCCAACCTGCTTAGCATATTATCCAAGTATGACCAACTTACAGAGTCATAAGCCTTCTCAAAATCAGCCTTCAGGACCACACACTTCTGTTTTCTCCTCTTGGCCATATCCATGACCTCATTCACAACCACCACACCATCCAGTATATTCCTTCCTGCTAAGAATGCACTTTGACACCCCGATATTACCCCTTTAAGGACTTTCTTAAATCTGCCCGCCAACACCTTTGCCAACATTTTATACAAACACCCAATTAGAGATATGGGTCTATACTCTCCCAGCCCATTTGGATTTCTACATTTCGGGATTAGTGCCAGAAACGATGCACAAATTGCCTTAGGTAGCTTTGCTTGCCTGTGAAATTCCTCAAAAAACCTCATTATCTCCGGAGAGATTAGGTCCCAACAATTCTTAATAAAAGTGAAATTGAATCCGTCCGGCCCCGGGCTTTTGTTGCCATCGCACTCCCAAACAGCCTCCTTCACCTCTTCCACAGAGAACGGCTTCACTAACAACTCATTATCAGCGTTACTTATTTGGTTGAAATTTACTCCGTCAAGTGTAGGACGGACAAATTCCTCCTCCTTGAATTTCTCTTCAAAATGGTCCCTAACCGCTCTTTTCACCCCAATTACATCCTCCACCCATTCCTCATTCACCAACACCTTCACCAATTGAGTCCTCCTCCTGTTATTTTTCATGCAGGCATGAAAATACCTACTATTTGAATCTCCCTGAGACAACCACCTTACCCTGGATTTTTGGGCAAGAAGACTTTCCTTTGCATGAATTTCACCCCAAAATTCATTGTTTAACTTTCTTCTCAACTCATCATCCACATTTCCACCCTCCACCGACAACCTTTCTACTTCATTCAAATCCTTGACAATATTTTCTATGTTTAGATTTTTAATGCCGAAAACCTCTCTATTCCATATCTTTAGCTTCTCTTTCAACAACCTCATTTTTTCCTTTATCACATATGACGCTCTACCTTCTACTTTGAATGATGCCCAGCACTCATGGACAAACTGATTAAACTCCTTATGATCCACCCAGCAATTGTTGAATCTAAAAGGCTTTGGTCCCCAATTCAACTCTGAAGCTATTAACCACACTGGACAATGATCCGAGATCTCTCTGTTTCCAACCCATTGAGCACTAACCCCCCACCGTGAAATAAGATCGTCTGACAAAAGGATTCTGTCCAACCTACTCGCCCTCCCATCGGATCCAAAACACGTGTATTTCTTTCCTAGGACCGGCACATCAATAAGTTCCATATCCTCCATGAAGGCTAGAAATTCACTAGCCTCAGCTTGATTAAAGCTTGTCATGCAACCAACTCTTTATTGTCTAGAAATCACTGCATTGAAATCACCCGCTATACACCAATCCCCTATCTCAAACTGTTCTTTCAAGCACTTTAAGTTTGTCCATAATCTCCTTTTACCAGCCATATTGCATGCAGAGTACACATTAATGAAGTAGCATATACGACCCTCAACTTTTGCGCACATACCAATAAAGTTTTCCCCTGAGAAAGAGAACATCACCTCTATTAAGTCCGCCTTCCAGACACAAATCAAACCTCCTGAGAGCCCTACGGCATTCTTACTCAGCCAATCGAAATTATCGTCCCCCCACACACTGCCAACCGCCCTCCTAGATAGTCCACTACTTTTTGTTTCTTGAATCATGCATAAATCAATTTTCTCCTCTACAATAATCTTCTTTAGGCGCCTCCTCTTCGCAGGCCCCCCCCACCCTCTAATATTAAAGGTTGCAATCTTCATTGAGACTTGTTTTTCTTCACCTTCTTTCCTTTGGCAATCTTATCCCTCTAATATTGCTTAATTCACCTATTTTCTTTAGTTTTCTCTCTCTCTCTCTCTCTCTCTCTCTCTCTCTCTCTCTCTCTATATATATATATATATATATATATATATATATATATCTTAGAATGTGTTTTGTGTCTAACTCAATCCCACAAAACCGGCTTATAAGGTGAGGGATGTCTCTCACTTATAAAGTCTTTTTCAGGCCATATCACATTCGATGTGGGACTCTTAACACCACCCCCTCACGCCAAGGACTAGACAACTGGAGCGCGACCCGAGTGGCCTAATAGCGGGTGGCCCCATCGGATCTTGGATAGACTTTGATACCAACTTAGAATGTGTGTTTGAGCCTAACTCAACCCCACAAGACTGACTTGTAAGGTGAGGGATGCGTCTCACTTATAAAGTTTTTTTCAGCCCATATCGCATTTGATGTGGGGCTCTTAACATATGTTTTAAATAGTTAAATCAACCACTAAACACGTTTATTATTATTATTATTATTATTATTATTATTATCATTATTATTTTATTAGTATTATTATCTTATCGACCTCGGTTAAATTAAAATGTCTGATTTGTACATTTGGATCTTAAATCCTTTCAAAAATAAAATCAACCAACAAATAAATATTCTTTTCTTAATAAGAACTATGTAGTCTTTGATTCTCTATTGCACGCAGAGATACTAATAGGAGAGGGTTTTCCCCATCAAGTCAAATTGATCTTTTTTTAACAAAAGTAACCCATTTTTTAACTCATACTCTCATATAAAAATAAAAATAAAAACATGGCATCAGAGGAACGTAGGAGCGGAGCTTCCCCGCGAAGTCAAAAATTAAATTTCCAAACTTCTATATCATCTTCATTTTTTTCTTTTTTTTTTTGCGCAAGACGAAGCTTCTCCACATGTCAATTTTGCAAACGCGCTCACTTCAAACCAATAAACTTGAGTGTGTTCCTCGCCATATTTCTGATCTCAATGATCCTCTGCAAGTATTGAATGGTGACACTTCACTCGTACTTCCACCACTGTTAGCAACAACCAACATAACACGCCGGTTGACCTCCACATTTGTCAAGAAGACTTTAGATACAATGATCCTAAATGGATCTCATTGAGCTTCAATACTTATTCGAACTGATCACTTGGTCGCACCAACGACTTTGCACCAGCCACCCAAACCATTAGCTCTAATACCAGTGTTGGGGAAAACTGCTCTGACACCACAGTTGGGGAAAATTGCTCTGATACCATTGTTGGGGAAAACTGCTCTGATACCACTGTTGGGGAAACTCCACACACACATCAACAAATTAACCCACACTCCCAAGTATCTTTGAGGGAATATAGATAAACACACTGCAAGAGTAAAGGAAAGAAGAACACAATAATTTACAAGGTTCGGCATCTCTTACCTACGTCCACAGGAGCACATTAACATAATTTATTCATTATCTCAAACATGATTACAAACATTGGTATCACCCTACAATACTCTCACTCTAATAGTTACAAGGAATGATAACACTTACCTCACACAATAAATGATCACCAACACCCTCCTCTCTCTAGGACATGGTTGGAGACCCTTCAACTCTACATGATCACCCAAGTAGGAACACTTCACCTCTCCAATATGGGGATCTCTCACCTCTCCATATAATCACCTAAAGGGTAGGGATGCCTTACTTCTTCATCTGGGTATGTCTTATATCTTGACAAGAGTCTCTATTTATTGGAGAGAACATGGCATCCATGCATGCATAAGACTTAGTGGTCATTTATTGCCACACCTTCCCAAGACTCTAAATACATCAATCCACCTTGTGAAATGTACCTCTTGAATTTCACACATGCATAACACATTTGTTAGCATATAATATTTTTTATAATTTTTATTTTTGTGATAAATAAATAAAATAAGTATTTTCCTACTTATGCATCTTAATTTTCTATATTAGATCAAATATTTTAAATTAATATTAATTTTTCTTAAATCATCTTTAAATTTAAATATGTGTTTATTTACTTTAATTTTTTTATCAATAATCAAGTTTCTACAATATTATGCATTATTAAATTGTTATTTTATTAATTAGACTAGAATTTGAATTTTTCAAAAATTAATAGTTCCAAAGGTGTATATTTTTATATTATAAGTTTATATTCTAACATCGATTTTTTTCTGACCATTGCTGACTATCCACGGAGTGTCCCAATACTTTCAACGAAAGACTAATCTCCGCTCGTGCTTAGGATAAAAGTTCGCGCTGACCAACATCAATTTTTCCAATGTGGGAATTGAACTCCGAGGCACTGGGGTCAATACCCCCGTGTCCCAAGATATGCCACTGGGCCAACGGTGTTCAAACTTATTCAAAGGTTATATGAGCATAAGGATAATATTTTTTTACATGATAATAATGGATACATGATCATAAGAATAATATAATGTTATTCAACGGTTGGATTGAAAATTTTCATTGTACACGCAAAATTATTAATTGGTGTATCACTAAGTTTGACACCTGGTGTCAATATATCCTAACTCATATATATATATATATATATATATATATATATATATATATATATATATATATATATACTAGTATGAGCACCCGTGCCAGCACGAGTATACATTTCGAGTGAACGTATCATTTTGATTGGTTGCTCGGGTCTTTATTAAATTTTCGGTTGTCGACTTCAGTCGTTTCATGTGATGCACACGCGTTTCTTTGTAAAAACGGCCTTTATAAAGGAATTATGTTATATAATATGTCTATGAATTTCAAATAATATAATAATTTACTATTTTTAGATAAATACTTAATTAATAGAAAAATCTAAAATTTTAAAAAAGCCTATCTATGTGGTATAATTGCCCAATTTTCTATTTTTTAAAAAAATTGGAAAGGAGTTTATTTATATAAAATATAGTTTACTTATATAAAAGTTTATTTATAGAGAAATTATTTGGAAATATAAAATTGAAATATAGTTTATTTATATATAAGTTATTTGGAAAATACGGGGACCAATATTGCACCAAAACAAATACAGGGATCAAATCTGCGTATTTAGTAAAATAGGGGGAATAAAATTGCATATGTTGTAAAAGGAAAAGGGCCAAAATTGCAAACAATAAAATTAGAGGATGAAAATTACACATTTTGTAAAATAGGGGGACCAAAGTTGCATTTAAGCTAAAGAAAATTTTAGATTATTAGAATTTAAGCAACTAATAACTCTAATTTTGTTATTTAATTAGGATGGCAATTGAAGGGGTATTTATGGGTTTCTATACACATAGAAGGGCTATATGGGTAATTTGCAACTTTAGTTACACAATTGGAACCATTGGGTGATGGAACCGTTTAGGGTTTAGGGCTATATGATTTATTTAGTTAGTTGACTTGTAAACAATTGTGTATAATGTTATATATGAGCTTTATAAAATTGTTAAAGTAAAGCTGCATTTTGTTGATTGTGGTAGAAATTTAATTAAATAAAATCGCGAAATTTGTATATACGATATAACGCAATTTACAAAATTAAGGAAAATTTATTTCATTGTTGCTTGAAAATAGTGTTTGATTTACTTAACATAATATTACACTGGGAGGTCATTATCTTTTTTGGTATTGACAAACTCATGCACATTTATGATTTTTGGTTTTATAAAAGAACGTAAATTAAATTTGAACAGAAGATGACGAAAAATTTGAAGAAAAAAATGGTGTTTTTTTTTACCAAGAAAAATAAAAAAAATAATTAAGGATAATTAATAGATGTTGTTGCCATGAAATTGAAGACACCAGAAATTGACACATTTTTAAACTAAGATTGATTTTATTAATAGATTAATAGTAGTAGGTATGGCAACGGGTATATGGTTCAGGGTGGGTTTTGCCTCCCCGTCCTCGTCCTCGTCCTCACCTCTAGAGGGTTTGGGTTTTACTCCTCCAATCCCTACCCCTAAACGGGGTCAGGTTTCCCCGTGGCTGTCTTAGTCCACCTCTATTTAGAGAAAATTTCAAATTTATAATTAAGATAATTAATATAATAAATATCATATTTCTTATCCAATGATAAAATAAAGTTAAACGCGTTAAAATAGATTTTTCTATTGCAAAGATATCATTATTAAAAAATCAAAATATATTAAGCAAAAAGAATAAGCATATATGCATAAAGTAAGATAAAAACTAATAATTAATGTTTGGTCAAAGTCGATTTTTCTTGTCAAACTCGAGCTTGGATCAGGTAGGTGCCCGCGGGGTCGCATTTCATTCCCATCTTTAAGGGAATTTCCTAATAATAATTTGATTTATCGATAAATAAATTAGTTCCATAGTTTTCCTAATTACAAACTCTCCACTTCTGTTGATTTTTACAGTAAAACCAAATCAGGATATTCCCATTAAGAAAATTGAGAATTAAGATTTCAATTGAGAATATTATTCTTCAACTTGCAAGGAGAAAAACCTATTTAGGGAATCACATAATAAACCGTGTAAATAACACCAAATCAGGATATTCCTATTAAGAAAATTGAGAATTAAGAATTAAGAATACATAACATTTGCATGTAATTTTGGATCTTTAATACTGATTTTTGGATTCCAATAGTATCTTTTTACGTTCCTTTTGGTCAAGACTTTTTACGGTCTTGAATTTAAAATTAATGTGAATAAATTTATTAAAAAAAAGAATAAATTTAGTAAAAGAATATATTATGCAATTTAAAACAAACTATTTTAATGTAGAAATATTTTTAAAAATAAAAAGATATAAATTTAAGGTATTTTGTTAATTATATTTGGATGGAACGGTTTTTTTTTGGCATTTTGACAGATAAAAAAAGAATCACTTGTTTTGGATTTTAGATTTTACATAGCAAAGGTTCATCAACAATTAAAATTTGAATTTTTGCAATTTCCATTAGTGGTCTTTTTTATTTTAGTAAATTTTTGAATTTGAAAAGTATGGTGCAATTGCAATTTTGAAATGTTGCCTATTATGTTGGTGTGAATACCATTTCTAATCTAACGTAGGCTAGAAGTTTTGCAAATATTAATAATTCCCTAAAAACTACATCTAATTTTTTTTATTAGAAATTAGAAATTTGAAATAATGTCGATTAAATTTGTCTAAATGTCATTTTTGTCCATTTAGATCTGAAATTAAACAAAACGTGTGGCATTAATATGGTTTTCTATTTGTTATTTGAATCTGAATATTAGATATTCATTTTGTATTTATACCCCATTATTGTTATTAAAATTATTCCTAATGCGATTCAATATGAGTTATTACCATTCATGATATCCCACATTTAAATTGCATTAAATGCCACTAACATTCAACCTTGCGCATTAACATCTTTGCTGAGCTGTATATGGTCATATTGAGACCGTTAGATCTGATGAGATTGCGCTGTGAGATTTTACTAACCGTCGGATTATATAAAAAGATGACATAGCTGCAACCTATTTTCTGAAAGTATTGCGTGGCTTTTCTTGAATAGTGATGTGTCAAGCCTATGTGGACAACTCACATTCACTACAAGAATAAGCTGGATTTGCCACAAACTTTTGCCACAAACTGATTCCGTCACCAATTTGCGATGGACTTGCGACGGATTTGCCCATTTTAATCTGGCCGTGAGAAAAGCCTTAATAAGTTTGGTAAGGATTTGCCACGGACGTTGATAATTTGCCACGGGCGTTGATAATTTGCCACGGACAGTCCGTCGCAACGCCGTGGCAAACGTTTCAACCGAGATTTAAGTAAAAGGATCTCCTCGATCCTTTCTTTCACCCTCACTCTCACTCTCACTCTCACATGACATTTCACTCTCACGCACACACCGCCTCATCTCCTCACCTCACCTCAACCTCCTCACTCTCTCTCCTCACCTCACCTCACCTCCCGCCTCCTCAACCTCCACCGCACCGCCGCCCGCGCGCCTCCTCAACCTCCACCGCACCACCCTCTCACTCTCAACCTCCAAATCGAAACCCTAGCTTCCAAATTGATCGGTTCCTCTCAAGGTGAAATCAAGCACCTTCACCTTCCTCACTCACCTTCAAGGTAAAAATTGATCAGTCTCTCTCTCTCTCTCCATTTCATCGACTTTGATTATCAACAAGGATTGTCTCTCGATTTGTATCGGTCCGTTTGGGTTGTCGTTTGGGTCCGTTTCACTCACAACGCTTCTCCTCTCTTACTCAAGGTTCATTCTCTCTCTTGCTCTCTTGGTTCGTTCTCTCACTCTATCTCTCTTAAAACAATTATTTTTGACAAATTTTCCTCAGTTGAGCTAGGTTTGTTGATTTGTGTTTGTATGGTTCTTTTGATTTTGTGTATTTAGGGTTTGGGGTTTGTTGATTTTGTGTATTTTTCTCAATGGATTTTGTGTTTGATTGCAGTAATTTTTCTTCACAGTAACGGAGGAAAAGAGGATTCATTTTCATGACTTCATGTCATTTGTAGTAGGTAACAGATGTTTGATTTGTTTAGCAAAGGCACTGTAAGTAATTATAACCTTATAGAAGACTCTTTGAACAATATGAATCTATGAAATCATTTCATAATTAATTTTAAAATTCCATTTCTTCAATATGTTTGGATGGAAGTTTTGATTCTAGTATCCACTCCAATCATGCTCCAGATGATCTATATGAGGGTGGATTGCGAGAGGATCTCTTTTGTAATTTGAATGTTAATAAATACAGCTCTATCTAGTTCTCTAAGCTCTCATTCTGGCTCTTCATCTATTCATTTGGGTAATATTCCTTTCAATTCTGTTTGTAAAGTTGATTGGTACACTACAACATTTTTGGCTTTAGGCCATGCTAACCTTTGAAGATTCTGTGCCTGAGGCAAGCATATTGTTCACATCAATACGCAAAAAAAGATTTTGT
Source organism: Oxytropis ochrocephala (assembly GCA_020916435.1). Lineage (NCBI taxonomy): Eukaryota > Viridiplantae > Streptophyta > Magnoliopsida > Fabales > Fabaceae > Oxytropis > Oxytropis ochrocephala. Next base: position 84,976,758 of record CM037093.1, on the reverse strand, counting down.
GCCAGAAAATTGTCTTCAGAGTCAAAGTGGAAGATTAATGGTGTTGGAAATTTCAATGAATTGTGTGAATTGAAAAAGTCCCACATTGCTTGGAATAGACACTATGTGAGTGTTTATAAGTGGGAACTTAATCCATTGGGTTGGACCCCAAGGGGTACCCAATTTTGTGGATGAGTGAGAACACACACAGTGACCACCACACACACGCGCTTGTGGCGTTGCTGCCGCCGTCCGTCCGACCGGCTTAGCTTGGCTTGGCTATGTGGTGTATTATTTTATTTTTTGGAAATAATTATTTTAGAGAAATAAAATTATTTTTATGTTGACCGGTTTGACCTTTATAATTATAAAAACATAACATTTATCATCATAATGTTATGCATTATGAATTGAACGTTTTCTCTATAAGAATGAAAGAGCCGTTGGCTCTCATTCATTTTCCAACGGATCTCTCCCAATTTTTACCTATATAAGGAGCTCTTCTCATCCATAGCAATTTGCACCAAAAAGCTTAAGATCAAGAATTTTCTCTTCAAGCTTTTTTCTCTTCTCCCTAAACAATTTTCTGGTTCTGGTTTTTTTGAAAGCTTGAGATATTTTCCAAGCTAAGAGTGGTTTTCATAACCATATAGAGTGGTTTCCATAAACCATATTGAGGGTGTATTTCTAGAGCGAATTTCTCACAGTGCAGTGAAAATTGTAATATGATTGTAATCTGGTTTTTTTATCACGGGACGCGTCGTGGTTGATAGCCTACTTGCACCTTTGAGTAGTGCCACGAAGCGTCTTAAAGAGAGCGACCTAGTCCGCGACATCGTCGATAATATCTTTGGTTTATTTTAAAAATTAAAAACTTAAAACATCGTTGTTGGGGAAAGTTCGCTAAGGAAAGACTTGGTATTTAAGTGTGTCCATTGTGACCCACCTCTCTTTCACGGAACCTACTCGGATTAACAATTTTAAGACGTTTGAAGTCACCATGACAACCGAAGAAATTACGCATGCTGGTTCCGCTGCCTCGACTTCAACAAACCATTCCGGTTTGAGGAGCTCACTTCAAGCAGCGTTGGCAACCAAAAATGCTCTTTTTCTTAACTATGAAAAAGGTTGCCAATGTCTTGATCGATGACATTCGATGGCGGATGAAACGACCACACCGGAAGAAAAGGATAAGACAGCTAAAGAAATATTCCTATGGAAGGAGCATGACTATCTCTGTAAGAATTTTATTCTTAATGGACTTCTTGATGATCTTTATGATTATTACAGTTCTTGCAATTTCGCTGAGGATGTATGGAATGCTTTGAAAAAGAAATATGATTGAAGAAGCGGGTGCTAAGAAATATGTTTGTTAGCCGCTATCCGAACTACAAGATGACAGATGAAAAATCTGTAGAGTCTCAGTCACATGAGATACAGAAAATAGCTCATGATATTATCTCTCTGAAGGCATGGCCTTAGATGAACAATTTCAAGTAGTTGTTATTATTGACAAACTTCCTCCTTCATGGAAGGATTTCAAGAATTCTCTCGAGGCACAAAAACAAAAAGAGTTTTTCCGAAAGTTTGATTACCCGACTCCAAATTGAGGAGGAATCTCGGAAGCAAGATCAGAAAGATGAAGTCTTGTTTGTTTCAAACAAGAAACCAGGAGCGGTTCTGAAGCCAACTGGCAAACCATTTAAGAATCGTAATCGTGAATCGATTCAAAAGAAGCGCAACAAGAATGGGAACCTTCCTAAGGCCCCAAATCCTAAGCCACAACCACCACCACAACCCAAGAATGATATCTGCTCCTCCCTTCACTTGTTTCAACCGTGGGAAAGCAGTCATATGGCACGCAAGTGTAGGAACAGGCCAATCTCGCTATGCGAGCTAACTCGATCAAGAGCAATTTATTGCTATGATTTCTGAAATCAACCTTGTTGGTGGATCTGAAGGTTGGTGGTTGGACACTGGATCATCCATCCATGTGTGCAATGACCGTGCTATGTTCAAAACATACACACCGCTAATAAAAAGAAAGTCTTTCTTTGGCGATGCTCACACCACTAATGTTCTTTGGTATTGGAGATGTGGAACCGAAATTCACTACGGAAAGACTCGATTCGAAAGATGTGAAGCACACTCCGCAGATAAGGAAAAATCGGTTTCGGTTTCTTACGAACAAAGCAGGTTTACTCAAACTATTGGGGGATTTATTTACTTTGACCAAAAATAATGTATTTGTTTGGGAAAGCGGCACGCCATCGATGGCATGTTTAATTTGAATGTTGAAATGAATAAAACTTCTCCTTTTGCTTATATGCTTTGTGATTTTAATATTTGGCATGCTCGTTTTTGTCATGTTAACAAGCGCGTTATTTCAAATATGAGTAACTTAGGATTAATTCCCAAGTTATCTTTAAATGATTTTCAAAAATGTGAATTTTGTAGTCAAGCAAAATTACGAAAACATCGCATAAATCGTAATGAGAGAATCGAGCCCTTGGATTTAATTCATTTCGATATATGTGAGTTAGATGGAACGTTAACCGTAAATGGTAAACGATATTTTATTACTTTTATTGATGATTGCTCGGACTACACTTTTGTATATCTTATGAAAAATAAAAGTGAAGCGCTTGACATGTTCAAATTTTTTTGTAAACGGTTGAAAACCAATTTAGCAAAAAGATAAAGCGCCAAGTGATAGAGGAACCGAATATGATTCCCAATTGTTTAATGATTTTTATAAATCAAAGGGAATCATTCATGAAACGACTGCACCATATTCTCCCGAAATGAATGGTAAAGCAGAAAGAAAGAATAGAACATTTACCGAATTGGTAGTTTCTATAATGCTCTATTCAGAGTCAGTGCATCTCATCGTGGGGGAAATTTTGCAAACTGTTTGTTATGTCTTGAATAGACTTCCAAAGTCTAAGAGCAAAATTTCACCTTATGAGATCATAAAGAAAAGACAACCAAATGTGTCTTATTTAGAAACTGGGTTGCTTGGCTTATGTCGGGATCCGGATCCAAAAAGAGTTAAACTACTTGAGAGAGCCTATGAATGTGTATTCATTGGGTATGCGAGAAATGATAAAGCTTACGGTCTTTGTGACCTCAAAGCTAAAGTGATCATAGAGTCAAATGATGTTGACTTCTATGAAAATGAATTCCCTTTTAAATCTAGAAATAGTGGGGGGGCACCGAACTAGTCAAGTTTCGTGGCTCAAGAACGTTGAAAACAACGAACAAAGGGAAATAGAACCTCAAGAGGTAAGAGAGCACGTGTTGCTAAAGACTATGGACCAGATTATTTGGTCTATACATTAGAAGAGGATCCAATGAGCATTCAAGAAGCATTGTCTTCTTTGGATGCAGATTTGTGGCAAGAAGCCATCAATGATGAGATGGATTCTCTAGAGTCTAACAAGACATGGCACTTAGTGGATTTGCCTCCGGTTGCAAACCCATTGGTTGTAAATGGATTTTGAAAAAGAAACTAAAACACGATGGCATTGTTGATAAATACAAGGCTCGCTTGTAGCCAAAGGTTTTAGACAAAGAGAGAGAATATAGATTTCTTCGACACATATTCACCCGTTACTAGAATTACATCCATAAGGGTACTAATTTCGTTGGGCGCAATTCACAATTTGGAAGTACACCGGATGGATGTTAAACCGCTTTTTTAAATGGTGAATTAGAAGAAGAAATCTATATGGAACAACTGAAGGGTTTGTAGTTCATGGGCAAGAACACAAGGTCTGTAAGTTGGATAAGTCTCTGTATGGTCTAAAACAAGCTCCTAAACAGTGGCATGAGAAGTTTGATAATCTAATTGTATCGAATGGGTTTAAAGTGAATGAAAGTGACAAATGCATTTATTACAAAACCGAAAATGACATTTGCACTATCATATGTCTCTATGTAGACGACTTACTCATATTTGGATCAAACATTCATGCCGTAAATAAAGTGAAATCAATGTTGTGTAACAACTTTGATATGAAAGACCTCGGAGAAGCAAGTGTAATACTTGGCATCAAGATTACTAGGTCCGAGAAAGGAATTTCTTTGGATCAATCTCATTATATTGAGAAGATCTTAAAGAAATACAATTATTTTGATTGTAAACCTGCATGTTCACCATACGATCCGAGTGTCAAACTTTTTAAGAACACTGGTGACAGTGTAAGACAAACGGAATATGCGAGCATCATTGGCAGCCTAAGGTATGCCACTGATTGTACTAGACCCGACATTGCCTATGTTGTGGGATTGTTGTGCAGGTTTACTAGTCGACCTAGTATAGAGCATTGGCATGCTATTGAGAGAGTCATGAGATACCTTAAAAGGACCATGAATCTCGGATTACATTATCAGAGATTTCCAGCTGTACTTGAAGGGTACAGTGATGCTGATTGGAATACTCTATCTGATGATTCCAAAGCAACCAGTGGCTATATATTTAGTATAGCTGGTGGCGCTGTATCTTGGAAATCTAAGAAACAGACCATATTAGCTCAGTCCACTATGGAGTCTGAAATGATAGCACTAACAACTGCTAGTGAAGAAGCTACTTGGCTAAGATGCTTACTACTAGAGAGATTCCCTTATGGGAAAAACCAATGCCACTGTGTGTTGATCCACCTGCGATAGTACCGCTGGCTATTGCAAAATAGAGAACCGTTGTTATAATCGGTAAGAGGCGACAACACGTCGTAAGCACAAAGACCGTGAGAGAATGTATCTCGAAAGGAGCTGTGAGAGTGGATCATGTACGCACTGATATGAACTTAGCTGATCCTTTGACGAAAGGATTAGCTAGGGAGAAAGTCCAAAATACATCTCAAAGGATGGGACTACTGCCACTAGAATCATGAGTCACTCACGATGGTAACCCGACTAAAAGACCGGAGATCCCAAGAATTAGGTTCAATGGGTAATAACAAGTTGTGAAGTGATACGAGATGAACATGCTATAATGAAAAAAGAAGCATGATTCCTGAAGCAACTTAAGGTTGAGGTAATAGAAACTCTTAATGAGATCTATACTCTATGTGGAGTGGAGTACCTAGCTACAGGAGTACTCTTGATAGACTCACCTTTGTGAATGTGGAAGTAGGGCCGCTTCCTATGGAATCGTTGGCAAGATTCCTAGAGCGTTCACTAAACTGGGATAGACGTGCAAGGCTATAAAAGCACGGGCTTATAAGAATACACCCATAGAAAAGGTTGTGTGTGGTTTTGATGTTCGAGATAGAGTTCAAGACTACGAGTCACTCTTGTTGAATCGAAATCCTAACTGCTATGTAAAGGTTCAAGTCGTAGACACCTTTGCTTATGCACAATCTTACAGAAGCGTTTGACGCTATTCCTAAAACTTCTTTTTAAATTCAAGTGGGGGATTGTTGGAAATTTCAATGAATTGTGTGAATTGAAAAAGTCCCACATTGCTTGGAATAGACACTATGTGAGTGTTTATAAGTGGGAACTTAATCCATTGGGTTGGACCCCGCGGGTACCCAATTTTGTGGATGAGTGAGAACACACACGATGACCACCACACACGCACGCGTGCGCTGCTGTCGCCGTCCGTCCGACCGCTTAGCTCGGCTTGGCTATGTGGTGTATTATTTTATTTTTGGAAATAATTATTTTAGAGAAATAAAATTATTTTTATGTTGACCGGTTTGACTTGGTCAAACTCAGTAACTTTATAATTATAAAAACATAACATTTATCATCATAATGTTATGCATTATGAATTGAACGTTTTTCTATAAGAATGAAAGAGCCGTTGGCTCTCATTCATTTTCCAACGGATCTCTCCCAATTTTTACCTATATAAGGAGCTCTTCTCATCCATAGCAATTTGCACCAAAAAGCTTAAGATCAAGAATTTTCTCTTCAAGCTTTTTTTCTCTTCTCCCTAAACAATTTTTCTAGTTGGTTTTTTTGAAAGCTTGAGATATTTTCCAAGCTAAGAGTGGTTTTCATAACCATATAGAGTGGTTTCCATAAACCATATTGAGGTGTATTTCTAGAGCGAATTTCACACGGCGGTGAAAATTCGTAATGATGTAATCTTCAATTGTTTTATCCTCGGGACGTCGTGGTTGATAGCCTACTTGCACCTTTGAGTAGTGCCACGAAACGTCTTAAAGAGAGCGACCTAGTCCGCGACTCATCCCAGTAATATCTTCGGTTTATTTTTAAAAAATTAAAAACTTAAAACACTGTTGTTTGGGGAAAGTTCTGGCTAAGGAAAGACTTGGTATTTAAGTGTGTCCATTGTGACCCACCTCTCTTTCCTGGGAACCTACTCGGATTAACAAATGGCAATAATGTTTTGGGGTTGATTGGTGGCATGACAGGTAATGCTTTTCAACCTATGGTGAGTGTGGAGTGGACTAGGATTGTACCGTTCTCTCACTTATAGCCCTCTTTTTTTACTTGATCACTTGATGTTGTATAATTGTCTTATTTGATCCATTTGTTTGTTATAATTTCATTTTCCATATGCTTCCTCTTCCTATCCTGATAAGCCTGATTGATATTTTATAAAGGTTAATTAATGTTGTATATACTTGTTTGCATCAACGTTTTATGCTGATTTTAATTGCAACTTGGCTCAGGTGACTTATTATTGATCTTAGGGAGGCTAATTCAAATGTTTAAGATTAGCATAAACTGGAAAAATTCCATTGCTTCGTAATATGTATGCAGCCTTCTTTAGATTTGCTAGTTGTTTTATGTCTTGGACTGGTCCAATCTTGTGCCAAGTTGACAAATGATTGTTGGATGAGTAACTTTAAGAACTGGTTTGGTTTAGGTTGTGATAATTCTAGTTCGGTCAAGTTTCTTTGCAGATGAAATTTTGCATGTGTTTTTGATGATTTAGCAACTCGGGGGTACTTGTTGATAAATAATCAAATTAAGTCTAAGGATAACCCACATAAAGCATAATTTATTGTTCCCGCTAACACATGGAGTCAAGACTATGCAAATATGACCATAGTGTTTATTCATCTCCACTTGGCTTGTCATTGTCACTTCTTAATGATTGTAATTTCGATTTTGTTTGGAAGTGTTCTCGTTGAAATCCCACATGACCTTTTAAATAAGGTATTGATCAATTGGCCTAATCGTTTGTAGACAATTTTGGCCACTTGTGATTTACTGAGAAGCAGAGCTTCGATAACTTCATCCTTGCAAACTTTCGGGAGATTGCTTCATCATTACGCATTAGTGCGGGTAAGTTTTCCTTTCTATTATAAGAGCATTTGAAGTCAAGATACTACTCTATGGTTTCTATGTTATTTCATTTATTTTCCTATTACTATGGTTTCTATGTTGTAAGGGTAATGTTTTGCCCCTGTTTGTCTCTAGATAGATTTAATTAATAATTCATTATTTTGCATAGCCTTAAAAGATGATTACGGGTGTAACTTAGGTGTTTGAGAAAGATCTGTTTTCATGTGTATTGTCTGACTTCTAATGTGCATAAGACTTTCTTGTAAAATTACAATTATTTAGAAGATAATTTTTTTTTCTGCATAATTACATGCATTACCTATTTTCTGGAGAAAATATAATTTCTAATCTTTGTCTAATCATCACCTCTGTTTTACTTATTTTGAATTTCAAATTGCTAAGATTTATATGCTCTTATTAGTTGACTCTTCTTCACTTTCTTTCGAAGGGAAATAATGGTGACTTTTTGGATTTGATCACTTTCAAATTCATAACTCCGATGATGAATCACGGTGTGGTAAAGCAATTAGACTCAAGATTTTTCTCACGCTACCACCGATATGGGTCCTTCTTTCTGTCATGATAAAATTGTATCCAATTGGAGAGCTCAACCGAGTAATAATGGTTCAAACCCTTCCTTGATTAGAGCACTCTGTAGTGCATATGGATGGCCATATCTCTCGCTTGGGTTTATTAAAGGTATTTTTCTCCACCAAATCGAGTTTCTAAGTTTGCAAAATATTGTAGCTTCTCTATTTATACACGATAGTTATTCTATATGTTTAAGTGGTGATATATCTTTGGTGGAATTTCGTCCAACTAATGTTGTTGTCGAGATATTGGAATTTTCATATTAGACATAAGTTCCCGATCGTATCCGTGGAAATGGAAGTTCAAGTCTTTTTAGGTGGAATTTGATGAAACTTTTTTAATCCTTGTTCATTTAATTTGTGTATACGAAGTTGCTTTGTGTGCTGTCCCATGTTTCCTTTAATAACGCAATGGGTCATAGTGATAGTTTGCCAACTTCGAAATAGACCGTAGATTCTACTGATGGCGTAGATTCTAATTATGCCTAGAAATTCGGTTGTGCCAATGGGAATATATTGATAGCTTACATTACACAAAGCATATATTACTTGTATCTAGAGTCTAGACATCTTTATTAGAAGGCAATGATTCTTGTCAATTTCGGATAAGAAGTAAACAAATTGACAAATGCGTATGCAGATGTCCATCCTATATCCCGATTAGCGATGTTGATGCCTTTACATGTTTTAAATTTATAGAAGTTGAAGGGATTATCATGTCAATTCAAAAAGTAGATTGCATGTATTATCACTTCAATTTCAATGGTGTTGACACCTTGATGGTTGAATTCTTTACTTAATAGTTTACTCTTTGAAAAGCAGGATTTTCAGAACAATATTTACTTCTCATTCCTGTTCTTTTTGTATTGAATACATTTTATGAAGCAAATTCATGTCAGAATGGTATTTGCTACAAGGACCATTGCTTCTCAATAAGCTAATCAAGGAATGGTATTTGTTTCTCCTTCCTCTCAATAGGCTAATGATAATCAAGTTTCTTCAACAACAAGGTATTGCTACAAGGAATGGTATTTGTTTCTCCTTTGTGATCATTAAAATTTTGGCCTGCATCTTTTGCTTTATTTGTTCTCTTACTTGAAGTGCTTCTCCGTTAATTTATCTCCTCTGTGCACGATACTTTCACTTCATAATCCCTGATACATAAAATCATATGCTTACTTAAACATTTATAGCAATCACCCATCCACCCTTTTTGAAAAAATTGAAAACAAAGATCCTTCAAGTGGTTATCAGTCAATTGGGACAAAAACTCATCATAAAGGTTCTCTATTTGAGTTCAATGAGTTTGGATGGGTATATACTTGCATTATCCTTGGGTCTCACATCTATAATTAAGTACGTTTGGTTACTGTATATATGTAATTCCGTATGTTTTTGTTATTGTTGTTATTTCTTCTTGTGCTTTATGTTTCTAGCCTTTGTTACTTATTTCTTTGCTATTATGGTTTATCTGAACTACATCAAAGTAAATTTATGGATTAACATCTTTATGGGTGATTGATTAGTTCAAAACTCACTCGAATTTAAAAACCGGATACTAATATCGTTGATAATGTTATAAAAATGTATGAACTAATATTATATAGATTAACTAAGCGCTTGTCACTTGCCCATTATTTATTTGATAGAATACATAATTGTGTAAATATCATAAAAATCGTAAAGAGGCGAGAAGTGATTGCCCATGTAAGAATCATTATCTTTATTAATAGAAAATGAAATTATGTTAGTATTGGAGATATAAAACCATTCATAGGAAGCGTCCACATAAACGACTTAAGCTTCTAGGAAAATTGGTTGGTGAAGAGTGAAAACTAGGGAGGATAAGCTAGCCTCCAGAACACACAAACTGAAAGAAACAGACCTGTCCAATCTCTGCAAATCCGAAATCTAAACCCAATTAACAGCATGATTCCATTTATGAGAAAAAATTCCTTTAGTATTTGCCATGATGTTTTTTTTAATCTTATTATGTCACTTAGTAAATGGTCATAGAGATTTTGTCATAATTATGTTCTATTGACTCTATTTCGTAACTTTAACTTAGGTTACATAGATGTTTTGAATTTTAAGATATTGTTTGGTGTGTGTTTGTATAGATGTTTTCCTTTAGTAAATCTTCATTTTTTTGATGCCACTATTTTGGGATGTGTATGTACCTTCCCATGAATTTTCTTTTATATCTTAGGTTTACCTTTCTGTTTTTCTTTTGTAGTTGAATGTGGTTGATGGATCAAAAAATTTGTATGAAGGTTTATTTGATGATCTTGAAGTTTCAAAACTTGTTTCGTTGGTCAATGATCTAAGGTTTTCGGAAAAAGAGGACAATTTCAAGGTAAGTGTATCTTGCACATGTTATATCTTCATTTGGAATTTCATCACTACTTTCCTTTTAGCGTTGCTTGATTGATAGCAAGTGTGTGTGGCCATATACACGAAAGGCTTTTCGCCCATGCTCTATAAGTCATGAGTCATGAGTTCTAACATAAGTTTGCTCATGGTAAGTTGTACATATTTTGATATTCTCGGACTTGTGTTGATGTTCATCCAATAGTTTATTTCATATTAACTTGTAGTGAAGTAATTTTACGCTCTCGTATGCGTGTGTGGTTGTTTTAAGGTTGTTATGACTAGTTTTACCATCCTCAATGATTCTTGTGACTAGTCCTCCTTAAATGTATGTTTTTGATAAGTATAACTTTGAATAACTCTTTCTAATAAGACTTTTTAATTGTAGGTGGAACATACAAGTCAAAGGGTGCAAAAATGGGGTGGGCAAGTTGGCAAGACAGTGGCTTCTGCATAGGACTGCACATATCTCCCACCTCTATTCTAGTCAAATTCGGAGTAACATTTGATTTGCTAACGTGTTCTTAGTAAAATTAGGGCTAGTGGTCTCAAAAATTCCTTTTGTCCATTTTGCATTGTATTGTAGAAGTTGCTATCTTTCCATTAGGTATAGGACATAATGCTATTGTACAAGACATATTCATTTATTTTACTAATTTAGATTTCCAAGTAAGAGATATTGCTTTTAACAAGTTGTTTTAATTCATAGCTTCATTTATAAGTATAGATATTCGGATTATTTGATTATAGGTTGAGAGTATTTGATTATAGTTAGGTTGAGAGTATTTGATTATTTAATATATATAGATATCACTATTAAACAGTATTTTGGATATATGGTTTAAATTTTTTTTTTGTTTTTTTTATTAAAATTTGCGACGGATTTGCCACGGAACTTTGCGACGGATTTGCCACAAAACTTTGCGACGGATTTGCCACAGAACTTTGCCACGGATTTGCCACGGAAAAATTTGCCACGGATTTGCGACGGAAAAATTTGCCACGGAAAATCCGTGGCAAAGCGTTTGCGACGAGCGCTTTTGCCACCAAAATTTGTCCGTCGCTAATCCGTGGCAAATGGTGTTTTGCCACGGGTATTTGTACATTTGCCACGGAAATGTCCGTGGCAAATTAACGATTTTCTTGTAGTGATTTGAATATAATTATGATTATGATGTATCTCTATTATATTAAACTATGAATCTTCCCCCTATACATCCACATGTCCTTCTACGTCACTAATTACGTCATCTTCCTTTTAATCCACGTCAGCATATTATTTCGAAATATATCACCAAACAAGAAGAAGCTATGATTATGATGTATCTCTATTATATTAAACCATGAATCTTCCCCCTATACATCCACATGTCCTTCTACGTCACATGACCATTTGAGCTACCACAATTTCATGCTACTAAAGCGTATTACATAATGTTTATCCTATTCTTTCTTTTAATGCAAAACCTTTTACCTGCTTTTTATATCTATTTATTATTTATTTTGATACATATATATTTTTTTATTATATATTACATTTATATATTATATTTATTTGGCATCTAATATTTTGTATCTCATTCCATAGATTTTATTTTATATATTTACTAACTAGAATGTTATTAAATTTGAGTAATTTTATTCATTTCAACTTTTTTTTAATTCTTATCTTATAAATAATGTTATATATTAAAAATGTTTGTCACATGTTTTTTGTATTCAGCTTGATGCACATATAATTAGATCAATATACAACTTTGATCGATTAGTATATTTGTAGTTTACAATGTTTGTGCTTAATATTCTTCTATTCACTACGCTACACTTTGAAAACAAGTAGAGAGAATAAACAAGATGACATAGAACATTAATCCTACGGTTGTCAACGTCAATCACCTTAGTCAAAATCAAGCTAAATGTCCTTATGCAAAGGTATATTTGCTATATATTTGTAAGTTACTATTTACTATTACTATTTTGAACTGTATAATACTTATAACTAATTTCTATTGTAATAACATCTCAATATGAAAATACCCCTAAAATTATATACCCTGCGGTTGTCACTACTAAATTTTAGAGTACTATTATGGCAAAAACATTGATCATGTGGGTCTCTCATAATATACTGTGGTACTCTTGCTATTTGGAATTTTGAACTTAGTGGTACAAAGGAAAAGACCCTCTTCTCCACTAGCTACTTTTGCTATTTACATGTTAAAAGAGTGGTAGCACAAATATAGATTTTGTATTCTTTAGAGTCTCTCTTCTCTTTCCATTCGTTCCCTTCCCCAATTTTTACTTTTTAATCTATTCACACTACTAAGATAACCATGTTTTTTTGAATTTGTTTTTGTCCTCCAATGTAATTTTCCATCTTTAGCTATAAATATTATTCATTTGGGGTATGGTCATGTGCCAAAGTGTAACATCCCTAATTTCGTTAATTTCGAATATTAGGTTGTCACGAAAGCAATTTATAATTGCTAGAGTATATAATTTAAAATACATAATTGAGTGGAAATTAGAACACTAGGGGTATTTTAGTCTTTATACCACTCACACTAAATGAGATCCAAGACCCAAAAATATCCAAACACTCTCTCATTCCTCACTTGAGTGAATAAAGAAAGGGAAAGTAAGAAAGATAAAGAGAGAGAGAGAGAGAGAGAAGGAACCGAAAGAAAAAATAAAGAAATAGAGAGAAAGAAAGAAACAGAGAGAGAGAGAAAGAGAGGACCCGAGAGAGAGGAAGAAACGAGGAAGAAGAAGAAGAGGTGAAGGGATCTCCATGGATCCTCCATGCTAGTCAGTAATCTCTCCACCATTCCACTCCATTTTCAATTCTCTTTCCATTGGTACAAGTTTCATAAACTCATTCCTCCTCAATCTCTTTTTGCCATTGTTGACCCATTGGAGCTCTAAGTGGAGGAGATGAAGTTTGAGCATACTTGAAGCTAGCTTAAGGTTTGGGAAGCTCAAGTTAGGGTTTTGAATGCTTGGATTTTGAATTTGGAAGCTTAGGAGTGTTTCACCTTGCTGTTTGGTTCGTGGAACGGTAGGGGGAGAGGGTTGAACTGCTGGGTTTTTCAAATGGGAGATATTTGGAAGAGTTGGAACGAGTTCGGGTCGTTTTCGGAACGTTTCGGAACGATTGAGCTTTGTCAAAGACTCGGTTTCTCGTGATTCTCATCACGATTGGTGAGTTTTACTCGCTTAGGGTTTTGTTTTATGTTGTGTTGACTGGTTGATTTCTGTGATCGTTGAAATTGTTTGCGTTTCGTAAATTTTGAATCGCGAAAACCGCAAATTTGGTCTCGAACTCGCTGTTTTAGAAAATCTGGACACAGCTTCGATTTCTTTAGAACTGGGACTGTTTGGTTAATCCAAAAATTTTCTGGCTGACTGATTTTGAAAATAGACTTAACGCCGGTCGTTTTGGCACTGGTTTCGTTCAATTTGGAGTTGCGTAGCTCAAGTTATGAGTCTCCAAAGTTAGGTCAAATTTCTGAAATTAAACTGTGTATAGGTTCAGTTTTTCAGGTCTTGAGTTCTCAATTTAACTCCGTTTTAAATAATTCTTGTTTCGTTGGAAAGTAGACAAAAAGTCCTTCGAAATAGGCACAAGAATCAATTGATTTGAATGTGTATTGAGAGAGAACAATTAGTTACAAGTTTCACTTTTGTAACAGTAACGATTTTGCACCAGCCACATTGTTTTAGCCATAACTCTCTGAATACTTGTTATATCAGTGTGGGACTTGAACCATTGGAAAATAGACAAAATTATCTACACATTAGGCACTGGTTTGGATGGTTTTGGTTAGAAATTGAATAAGTTATGCTCATTCAAAAACTGCACAGAGATGCTGTCCAGAATACATTCGGTTTAGAAGCAGTTGAACGAGTTCGGGATGAGTTCGTGAGTTTTTCAGAATCGTTTGAACTTCAAGAAGTTTCGGTTTTGTGTGATTTTCATCACATGAGGTGAGTTTTACTCACGTTTAGGGCTTTTGAATTTTGCTTTGTGTGATTGGTTTGAGTTGGTTTTCGAAATTTCAAGTTTCGTGAATTTTCGAGTCAAAAACGCTATTTTGAGAAATTATGTTTGTTTGAAACTTAGAACGAAACCATAAAGATTTGATTGTTTAATTGTTATGTTTGAACTGGAATATGTGTATGTTGCAGGTGTGTGGTTGAATTAGGATCGAAATGTGGTTTGGAATCGATCGGAATACGAAACGGAACGGAATTGGACACTAAGTTGAGAAGTTCCTATGTCCCCAATATCCAATGTTTCGTTTCGACGCTCCGTTCGGCTTCAAACTTCTTTCAAATCCTTTTCCTAACCACTCATATCTCATATGGATACTATTGTTATGTTTGAATATGGTTTTCGGTTGTGGGTCTGTGTTAGTTGAATTTACAAATCTTTTGGAAAACCGTAAATTTTGTATATAAAGGGAATTAATGATTTTTGAACAAAATTGATGTCCGAATCTGGTTATCTGAGTAAATGTATTATTTTGGGATGTCCATATTTCAGAGGAAGCTCTGCCGAATTTTGGTTAGAACTTTTTGATACATATCCAAAGTGGTTTTGAATTAAGCGGTTAATGTTATGAATTTTCGAAAAACCGTAAAACCTAGAGTACGTGTGGGAACCAAATGTTTTATAACTTAAATGTTGATTGGATTGATTTCATGAATTCATTGATATTATAACCTATCATAGAATGAGGTATGGTTGTATATATGGAAAGTTAATTGAACAAAATGTTCCATTTCTTAATTTATAATTGGCTCAGGATGATTATGTTCATCTAAACCGGTCCACGTTTTACGATATATAAGAAATATCGAATTGAGGTGACGACCTCCATGCGTTTAGTATACTAGGAGAGGGAAGTCATGCGCCCTGGTCCTAGGCCCCCATGTTAAAATTAAAGCTATCCGCCTTTAAGAGTTGTACACTTATTGGCTATGTTGGGGTTCACCCATGCTTCCTTATGTGTTGTTGGTGATGTACTAGAATTGATAAAACTTTTAAATGTGTATATCGTGATTTTGTCACTCAAGCTTCTTTAGGTTGTTGGTGACATGTCACAAGTGATTAATAAAGAGGATAGTGCATAGCCATCAAGAATTGGGCTATGAACTATAGATAAGTAATTTAAGTTGTACATAGTCATCAAGAATCGGACTATGAACTCTTATGTAATTCATTTATCGGATTACACATGATTGATTGTATATTGTAATTCTTTTTGAATTACTAATTATGGTTTTATAAATGGACCGAGTGATAGGTAAGGGGTTGTTAAGATATTGGCAAGTGTACCAAATCGTGCAAGTAATAAAACTGGTAAGTACCGGAATATCGTCCTCAAGGATCGAACTAAATTACTAATTACGCTAACAACGACTAATATGAACCAAATTTAAATAAGGGTTTGTTTGCAATGGTTTGAGCTATGAAGCTCTAAAGTAAGCAGTAAAGTATTTTTGAGTTTTTCTAAATAATAGAACGAGAACGCGTTTAGGATAATACGATAGACAAGCTGCTAGGGGTGAACTACTAGTAACTTCGCACCATTGTCGTGATTTGATTTGAAGGGTAAACTCTCTCTCTACTTTTTTTTTTGCTATCAATCCCTACTCATTCACTAATTTCTATTCCTAGGTTGATTAGTTCTTTGTCGATAGTTAGAACCCGTAATTCCTTAAGTGATTCTAACCACGACAAGCATTTACAACGAGGGTTGCAATATACAACAACCATAGATTATTCCTAAGCTATGAATCGAAGGTATAGAATCTCAAACATTCAAAGATAAAACTTCCGTTTCATAATTCGAACAAACGATCATTGTATAAATTTCCCAACAATACAAAGCATTAAGCACAGAAATTCTATACGCAAAATAGTAGAGAGTACGATATAAATAAATTCTAAACCATCGACAATAGTGCTACATCACAATTAATCCATCCCTAACATGATGAGATTAGCTACAGATGATAAAAAGAGAGAAAAATGGAGAATTACAAGTTGATGATGAAGATGAATGCATGAGAAGCCTCAATCATTGTTCCCAAGTCTTGATTCTTCAATAGCCGTCAGCTCCAATGAGTTCTCTTTCATCTGCTAGGGTTCCAATTCGTCCAAAAAGTGAGAGCCCCTCAAAAACGCGTCTCTGGTGTGGTTTTACGTGTTTCCGGCGTTTTTGCGCTTAAGTCGCGCTCCCAGCGCCACTTACGCGCAACTGGAGGACGCTACAGTGAATTCTTGTGCCTCAGTTGCGCCTCGCGCGCAATCGCAGCTGTATGACTGGCGAGGACCTCTCGATTTCTCGCACTCCACTTGCGCTCGACTTGCGCTCCCAGCGCAACTCTGCGAATGCTTACTTCCTTATATATTTTTTTTGAGTCTGCTTGCTTGCATTTCTTCGTTCTTCAATTCCACCTAGTCCCTGGGCACAAAAACACCACAAAACCCAGCATAAACACTGCAAAACAATTAAATCTCAAATAGAACAACTCATTAATATTCTCCTAACAAGTTCCATTCATTCATCAAATTATCAAGTAAAATTCCCGTTTTTCGCAATGAAAAAACATCATGTGATGGGGATTCATCAGGGGTCACGGTAAGACTCACTGAGATTTGTTATCTCACCCTACAAATGTTGTTGTTTTACAGAGAAATAGGGAAAAAAGATCATTTATGGCTCGAGTGGATGGCGTGCTCGAGAAGGAAATGGAAGACGTAGTTCTTCTATTATTAGTTATGGTTTTCCCTTGTATCTTTGTATTCGATTTATAACTTGAATTTGTATTTAAGTTATGTATCGTTTCCGCTATTCTTGTAAAGATGTAAATCTAAGCAGGAAATGTATCTCTGATGTATGCTATAAAGGTACACTTTAGTATTTCTACTAGATAGAAATATGAGGGTGTTACACAAAGTCAAGGACACTTATGTTATTCGTTTCATTCATGATAAGACTGAACCCAATTACACAATCTTATAAATATTTAAGTACATCATATGCAGCAAACAATTGTATTTTCTTTTGAAGCAACAGTCAATTGTATTGGATAGCAGAGATCACTATATATAAACACTATTTTATGTTGTTGGGTTCCGTCTATAATTGAGAAATCGGACTACATGAATGCATTCTGTCCTACCATTTTTAATCTAAAGTATGCAACATGTGAGCCATTTTCGCAAAGAAATATACGATAATCCTTTTAAATTGCAACGCACATATTTCTTGATAGATTTTTGGTGGATTCTTTTTTGATAGATTGTAAGACATATATACAATGTAGTATAACCCTTTGAGGTATTGTATTGTGACTGATGAATTTTTTTAGTGAGCAAAGTTATATTATAGCGAGTATATGGGGTAGTCAAACCCATTTATTAGACATCATGCTAAATTAGAGTTTATTATAGCGGAGATAGAAATATATTAGAGTTTCGCGCTGCTATTTCAAAGTAGTGTGAGGAAGTATTTAATCTTTTGATTGTTTGTTTTATGGATTTATGGATTCATAGCACATTATAAACAAATGCATTAAATTACATTAAAAATTGTAAAAAATAAGAAAAGAAAAAGGCATAAGCTGATGACAAAAATTACATCTCAAGGTACTTAAAAAAAGCCAATTTTGTCTTCAAATCTTAAAAACCGAATAAAAATTAGAAAAAAAGGTGAGATGAAAATAAGATGAAAGAATAGACAGATGAGAGAAAAATAAGATACATTTAAAGTGAATTCAGCGACATTGCAACCACCGCAATTGCCTCACCTCTGTGGCCGCCCCCGTAGCTACCGCCACGCCCTAAAAAGTTCAAAGTTGCAGAAAGTTAAAAAAAGTTAGTACCTCACTAGTGCAGAAAAGACATTTAGCATCAGTTGTTTTTGATATTTAGCATTGTTTATCTGCCTATGCTAAAAGTGAGACATTTAGCATCGATTAAATAACTGATGCTAAATGTCACATTTAGCACCGGTTTTTAAAATAACCGATGCTAAGTGTGTTTCATCAGTGTTAAATGTAGTCTAGAGACAAACATTTAGCATCAGTTGTCTAAATAACCGATGCTAATTGATGTCCCTTACAAATAAATTTAACATCGGGTGTATTGAATAACCGATGCTAAATGGTATTATTTTGGTACATTTAACATCGGGTTTATTGGATATGTCAAATGTTAGTATTTATGGACAATCGATGCTAAAAGTTTTTACTTTTTGCGACATTTAACATCGGTTATTTTGAATAGCCAATGCTAAATGTCTAGTTTTTTTTGTGGAGCAATTGATTAGGGCAGAGAAAAAACGAAGGAATGAAACAGAGATTAGGGCAGAGAGAGGAAGAAGAGAACAAACATGTGTTTTGGTTGATTCGAAGTTCTGTGAGGAAGAAGAAGTGAGCTTAGGGCAAAGAGTGTTCGGCAACGAAGGACTGAATTCGCACGATGGATTGGGAAAACAAAGTTGGGTTTTGGTTCATCAAAAAGACATTTAGCATCGAGTGTTTTAATACCTGATGAACCCGATGCAATATGTGCTTGACGTAAAGACTTATAACATCGGTTACTAAGACACCTGATTTTAAATGACCAAGGCAAACACCTTTAACATCGGTTGTTAAAACAACTGATGCTAAATGTCTAAAAGAAAACATAAATTGTTGGTTTAATTGCAAAATTGCCACCGGTTCAACATTTAACATCGGATATTCAAACAACCGACGTTAAATGGTCTTGTTTAATGTCCTTTTTCCACCAGTGCCTTCTTCAAATGTTAACAAATTGAGTAAAAAATTAGAAAAAATAAAATGAGATAAGGTAAGATAAAGGAATACACAAATGAGAGAGGAAGAAGATATGATTAAAGTGAATCCAACGACGTTGCAACCACCACGATCATCGCTCCCCGTAGCCTCCCTTCTTCGTCGCTCCCCATTGTCGTCCCCCATCGTCACTCCACGTGGGTACTTATATTTTTGATTGTTTGATGACTAAGTAAATAGTTACAGTGTTGAATTAAAAGTGTTAAGCGAAAAGATTAAATAATAATTTGAAAAATTAGGAAGACACCTTTTATTAATTATTGCAAAAGGCCAATCTTATAAGTTGTTTCCCGTCAAGAGTGAAAAGTAAAATAATCATTTATAAAAAATAAATACATTTATGAAAATAAGATATAAATATTATGATGGGTTATTTTGTAAATGTGATTGAAGTTCTTGTGGATAAAAATTACATTCTGACTATCAATTAAATAAGAGGACTATAAAATTAAAAAAAATACATTGAAATTGAACATCCATAGATAATAAGCAAAAAAGTGTAAAGAATGTTAGTAACATAGTTCGTACTCATCAAATGTAAATTTAAAAATTAACACTTAATTAGAAAGAAAAGAAAACAACACAATTAGAAAGTGAAAGAATATGATGGGGGTTCTTTTGTAAATGTGACTGAAGTTCCCGTGAAACACATGGGTATCATGTACGGTTGAATGAAAACCACCAACAAAATAGAAGCATCCATAGATAGTTGAAAGAAAATGATGAGGGGTTCTTTTGTAAATGTGGTTGAAGTTTCCGTGAATAAAAATTATATTATGAATATCAATGAAATAAGAAGCATTCATAGATAGTTTACAGAATATGATGAGACTTATATTGTAAATATGGCTGAAGTTCCCGCAGGTTAAGCCATAATTAGAAAAGAAAAGAAGATAACACAATTAGAAAATGAAACATGTGGGTATCGTGCAGGGTTGGATGAAAACCACCGTCAAAATAGAAATCTATTAATAATACATTCATGAATTTTCTACTTTAACCATCTTACAGATGTCAACTTTCTATTTGTCCACATGAAAATAAATATTGACATGTCACTTACATAGAAATTAAAAAATTCAAAAATAAATTTAATTTATTTGCATTGAACCCAAAATAAATTCCATGGTCTTTAAAAAATGAAACGTTACATAGCCATAGGAAGAAAATATGGTAGTTCTGAATATTTAAGATACATAAATTGAATTAAATGTATGGTTTTTAAAAAGGAAACGTTTCATAAATTGTCTTGTTTTTTGTCAAAATAAAAATACATAAATTGTTCAAATAGGTTCCCTCTCTCAACCAAAGCTAGCTTCCAGAGCAATCTTCTAAATTGCTCTTTTGCTGTCCTACTTTCATACCCATTTTATCCTCAGGAACCCATTTAAAATTACAAACTTACCCTTCAAGTTAACACACACTAACACATCTAGAAACCAGCTATTAAATAAGTAACCAACACGGAAACACCCTTGGTCAAAACAACACCCAACGATTCCACGACTGCAATGCAGAATGGATGAAGCATGTGTTTGGATATGTATGTTTTCACGTAAAAATTGCAATTCGGTATCAACAAGTTCATGGCTCTCTTTCTTCTTCATTCAACAATTCTCCTTGATGATCTAATTCCTCCCTTAATTTGCTTGATGTTTGCTTTTTGTTTCTTTTCTTTGTGTAGGGATTCAACAATTCTCATTTTCAACAATCATGTTGGATTTTGTTTTCCTCTTTTTCCTGCACTTCACCTGTTTGTTATTTTGCTTCTCTTGGAATTTCTATCTTTTTTATATTTTACAATTGTAGGTTATCCCAATTTATTCATTTTTATTAATTTTCAGAGCTTTCCCTCGAGGATCGATGCCATACTATGATCATGAATGCGGTTGCAAGAGTGACTCAAAAATGTTTTGTTGCTACGCTTGGTTGCTTGAATCTGTTGTTGCATAGTAGGATTCAAGTCTTCAAGAGGGACCACATGGGTACTGTAACATTCTTCCTTTGCTTAATATTTGCTTTTATTTACTCCGATTTTTTTTTGCGACCTTTGTTTGAAGCATTATTGGCATTTGAAATATACAAAGATTGAACATCGGAATATTGGGGTCCGTCATCATCATGTAATGCATGTATTAAAAAATTGGACACAACACCTTTCACATTCAAACCAATAATCATGCTATATATGCACTCATGCTGACTATTTTGGTATATCCGCATGCATGCATGCATGCATACATATGGTATCAAGAGAAAATGTGAGTTCACCATTTAAAAAAGAAATTGAGTTCCTGTAACAGTGACTCATTGTGCGAGAATTTTTTTGGTCATAAAAAATGTAATAAAAAATTTAAATGATGACTTGCAAATATATTTTTTCCATTTGCTTCTTTTTATCTTTTATTATATTACCTTCATTATTTTAAAATGTCATCTTTAATCATCTATTTTTTTTACTTCAAAATTCTGCTTTCATATCCTATTTTTTTGCAGTGTATGTGTATGAAGCTTATGGATTGAATATCTGCCTCAATGTAACTTTGCACGGGATATGTGAGTTATGCCAGTACCATTTTATTGTATCAAATTCTTACCAATGAATTTTATAACTGCATTGTATTGTACCTTAAGGAGTTGCTTCTCTTGGAAGAGATGCATTTATGTAATTTTATCTTTGTAAAGAATCAATTTTACTTTTAGATTTATGCTACATTTGTTTCTGGTAGGTGAGTTGCTTCATGGATTAAAACTATAGTGAAACATATATTGTTGTAAATTTGGGAATCTCTCTTCAGATATCATTGTTATGTATTTAGTATCTTCTTGAGGTCATTTAATCTTGCTATTCTACATTCTATTAAATGACGCTATCCATGCTTTTTTGATCAACTACTATCTTGCAGCCTACACGAAATCTCATTAGCAAGTAAAATATTTGAAGTTGGACTTCATATTTAAAGGTGCCACCCTTGCAACATTTTGGAAGAATTTCAAAGGAAAAGTTTCGTATACATGTCTTTGTGTGATATACTTCTAATCATCTTCAAGGCATAGGTTCATTCTTTACACTATATTTATATGAAGAAAAGGGTTATATAGTTGTGTATGATAGCTTGCCTATTTGTTTATTGTTAGTCTTTTTGAGAAACATTTCTTAGCCCATGGGTAGCAATATTATGTAAGTATTAAGTACCATTGACACATTTAATCTTCAGTTGTGAGTCGTGAAGACCCTTAGGAGAGGTGGCAAGCAACTTTATGAGATGGGCATGATAATAGATTTTGAATTTCTCACGATGGGAGAAAATTTGTATTGATTCTTGGACATATATGTGAAGTCATTTGACTTATTTTTTTGTGTATATCCCATTTAAGTTTCCTTTCTACCAAAAATACTTGATCCCTAGATTGATTAAATAATATTTTTTCTAGGTGAGTTGGTTTATAGCACTCCCTTTAGACAACAGAAAGTGATGTCATTTAATTTAGTGATTTATTGCGACCTATGTGTCTTGCAGATGAATAATTGATTATTTAAGAAAGAAGTGACGAACAATGTTATCAGGATGGCTATATATATTAGGTGATAACAAGATTTATGATTTGATAGATTAAGAATTGCATATAAGAGGCAAATATTATTTAATACTTTTATATACACTTGAAATGTATATGGTATCAACAAATACAATTTAAGGAACGATTATTTGTTCACTTACTTTGTTAAGAAATCTCCGCACGGTTCCAAATCAAGTTAATAAGAAACTAATCTCTGTGTGCGGTTCCAAACCACGTTAATACAACTTAACAATTGGTATCTTTTACAATGCCACTTTATTTGATAATTCCCCACATGCCATGCCACTTTAGAGATTTCTCAATGTAAGTTTAGCTTGAACCTATTAGAAGTCTTGTGTCTACTCGTGCATCGCACGGGTCATGCGCACTAGTGTAGCTATACAAAGTTGAAAGAAGATGATTGAGGATTTTATTGTGAATGTGGCTGCAGATTGTTAACCCATACTTGTTTTGTCCTGATATTCGTAGACGCCAGTGTTATCTTCACTCAATTTTGTACGCTACCTAAAACCTATATTATTGGATCCGAGTTGTGTGGAGTTGGACGGTCAAAAAATGCAGGATGGACAAATCTTAATTAAACAGTCTACATTTAATAGTCGAAATTTAAGAGAAATAAAGAAATTGCCCTTAAAAATATAAGTTATTGGATCTCTTACTCAGACGACTCCAAACTTACGATACGGACCGCATAGATTTGCGACCGCAATTAATCCAATTTCTCCATTATATATTTGAATAACGAACTTTTCATAATCCTAATTTTGTACGCTACCTCTTGATGTTGGAGCAAGATTAAAATTTTGTTTATTTGACCATATTAAAATACATCTGTAATTTTCTTTTATATCCAGTTTATTTTATTGTTTGTTTTCCCTAAAAAATTACCCATTTTATTTACATGTGTAAGCTTAACAGGTGGAGTCTTTACTCATGTCACGTGTTGAGTTAAAATGAGTTGAATGACTTTGAAAATAAATAAATAAATTGAATGACTTTTATTTTTCGGAAACGGCAATCATATTCATCTAGTCATCTACACCGTTTATTTCTCTTGTTTTGCGATTGATTCTTTCCCAAGAGCAATCACACACCTTCTTCTTCTTCTTCTTCTTCTTCTTCTTCTTCTTCTTCTTCTTCTTCTTTCTTTATTGCCTTCCTTTTCTATGTTCTCTCACTCAATCCTTTACAACAATCTTTTTTTACCTCTTCTATCTCTCTTATCCTTCAACTCCCTAATTTCTTACTCAATTGCAAGGTGCGCACACCTCCTTTCTGCAGGTCACTCTCCGCCGCGAGCACATGCATGAAGCTCCACCTCATCTTTGTCGCTACAGATTTGTGTTAATACAGTGTTGGTGTTCTGTACTTCCTCCTCTCAAACACCTCCCTCTATTTCTCAGGGTCTCACCATATCAGACAATGAACGAGCCATGGCGGATCTGTTTTCTACCTCGCATGCAAGGCATTTCACGGCGTTTGTTGATGGGTCGGTTTTTAATTTTTTTTTCTTTTCTTTTGTTTTGTTTTTTTAGATTTGACTATATGTTTCCCTATAATTTTTGTTCTTCTCCAAGTTTCTGTTCTCCTTCTTCACTTGTCATTCCAAAGTGATTTCTTTTTTAGATTCATTATTTTGATTGTCCATTTCCTTCCAATTCAAGTTTATAATAAAATGTATAGCTTTGTTGTAAAAACCAGTGGTTTGGAAAGGGATGAAGTGTGTGGTAGATGATTTTTGCGAGATGTGTAATAAGGCATTAAGTTTGCAACATTTACTTAAAGTGCCATTGCAGTTTGGCCTGGACCCGCGACTGCAGACGACTGCAGCGCGGTATTCACATTAAAAAGAGAGATTCATGAAAGAAAAATATTAAAAGTGATTATGAAAAGTTATAAACAAAAATGTAATAGCAATAATATGCAATTGTTAACCGTAAAAACACAAAAACAAAAAGTAGGTATGGGTGAATTAGAGATTTTAATACGAGTGTTTTGATGAAATGACGAAAAATTAATAAATTTAAATTTGTATAAAAAACCCATAAAAATTAATTTGAAAGAAAATAGGTGGAGAAAAATAAAGATAAAAAGAGAGATGAAATAAAAAAAGGAAAGAAATAAGATAGGAGAAATAATGGAGTCAATAGAGGGAGAAGATATAAGAATTAAAGGAAATGAAAGAAAAAAGAGAGAGGAGAGATGGGACATTTGAAGAAATAGAAAGTGGTAAAAGAAAGAAATAAAGAAAAATGAGAGAGGGGGGAGGGGAAGTAAAAAACATAAAAGAAAAGTTGTCATATTTTGTCTTTTTTTTTGGTAACACTTTAGTGCGAGAAGTTACATTTAAGATTTGTTATTTTACACATTTTAGATCGGTTATCGTCGATACTAATTTAACCGATACTTAAATGTATGACATTTAGTATCGGTTAAATAATCGATATTAAATGTCATTTTTAATATCGGTTATTTAAATAACCGATACTAAATGTCTTTTTAACATTGTGTTTCTTTGTCTAAAAATGACATTTAGTATCGGTTATTTAAATTAACCGATACTAAAAGTGACATTTAGTATCGGTTATTTAAATTAACCGATACTAAAAGTGACATTTAGTATCGGTTATTTAAATAACCGATACTAAATGTCTTTTCAACATTGTGTTTGCTGCCTAAAAATGACATTTAGCATCGGTTATTTAAATAACCGATACTAAATGTCACTTTTAGTATCGGTTAATTTAAATAACCGATACTAAAAGTCTACTTTTTAAAAAAAAAATTCTCAATTCACATCTTACCACACACACACACTGCATATATAGATATCAATTAATAGATATCAATTGACCAATTTATAAATTCCAAATTCACAAAATTATCTCCACAAAGCGACTCATAATGAATTCATAAAAATATTTCAACTTCTATTGAAATTTAATATCTTACAATACAAATGTTATAAACCGAAATACTTAGTATATAAATTCTACAAATGGTGCATGTGATATGAAACATCATACAAATAGTATTGAAATTTACATGAGAGAAGGGTTGGCACTTCTGCTGCTTGAGCAATCAACGATGAACCAATTTTATCTCCCAATGCTGCCATAGAGATAGCCCTCTCATCATTAAAATGCAGGCTATCAATACCTCTAAGAGCTGACTCCAAATTCTTTGTGTTTGATGTGTTTCAGCCGGATGGTGCTTGGTTTTGCTCAGATCACATGATAGGTGAACTTCTCTGAGCACCGGAGCTTTTACGAAGTACTCCTTTGTCTTTTTTTGGTTATATAAGTTACAATTTTATTCTCAATTATTTGATGTGTCAATTTTCTCAAATGTCTTAACAAGTAATTTCATATGTGGTGTATTTGTATAAACCTTTATTAGATTAGATTAGATTAGATATTAGATTCTTATTTTTATTACAAGATTTTTTTTATTATTATATTTAATAAATAAGAGGATATAAAAGGTTAACTAGACATGTTCAGTTTTGGAGTAATATTGATGGAACTAATAACTGGAAGAAAAGCACTGGATGAGACCCAACCAGAGGACAGCATGCACCTGGTAACATGGTTCCGAAGAATGTACATAAACAAGGACTCATTCCGCAAGGCAATTGACTCTACAATAGACCTTGACGAGGAGGAAACACTTGCTAGCATTCACACTAAGTACTCTAGAATCTAGGTGCTAAGTCTTTCAGTTATAACAATATTTGTAGATTTTTTGTAAGAAACTTGTAGATGTTATAGGATTAATAACTTGTATTTTATGATATTAAATTTCAATAGAATTTGAAGTACTTTTATGAATTTATTACTGTCTGGAAATAACTTTGTATATCAGGATTTTATAAATTGGCAATTGATATCTATTAATAGTGCCAATTAATTTTTTTTTTTAAAAAATAGACATTTAGCATCGGTTGTTTGAAACACCTGATGCTAAATATCACTTTTCAAGACATTTAGCATCGGTTGTTTTGAACAGCCGATGCTAAATGTCACTTTTCAGAACATTTAGCATCGGTTATTTGAATAACCGATGCTAAATATCACTTTTCAAGACATTTAGCATCGGTTGTTTTGAACAGCCGATGCTAAATGTCACTTTTCAGAACATTTAGCATCGGTTATTTGAACAACCGATGCTAAAAGTCACTAAGAATAGACCTTAACAACGGTTGTTTAGATGACCGATGCTAAATGTCACAAAAAATGGACCTTTAGCATCGGTTATTTAAATAACCGATACTAATAGTATGTTTTCAAGACATAAAAAACACCAAAAAAACGTCATTTAGCATCGGTTTTTTTGAAAATCTGATGCTAAAAGTCACATTTAGTATCGGTCGAATTAACATCGACAAATAACCGATGCTAAATGTGCAAAATAACCGATGCTAAATATCTTTTCTGCACTAGTGATTGTATACCTTTGGAAATCATATGGTTAAATGCACTGAATTCTATTGTTGTGTTGATCATTGTCAAGGGTTTAATGAAAGGAAACTACAAGCTCATAGGGGAAAAGAAGTGATATAATACTTCATTCTTTTTTTTTTTGGGATAGAGAAAAATGACTACTCTTCATTTCAAATCATGATTCATTATTTAAAAAATTTAAATTTCGAAATAACATTCATTCTTTTACACATTCTTTGCTCTCTATTTCTTTTGCTTCTTTTTTTTGTTTTCTTTGCTCTTAGGAACAGACCTTCTAGATCTGATATTCTTCACTGGTTTATCCTTGATTGACGCAACCAAAAGGGCTTTAAGAATTATCACTTGAGGCAAGAACCGAAAGGGGTCGGTGTTTTAAGGGGACATGAGGTGAGAAAGGATGAAAATGAATTTTTGAATCCATGCAAATTTATTAGTATAAAGCTTCAGCAAAGTCAACATGGTTTCAACCTTACATGATAAACAAACGCTAATGACAATCAACTTTTCCTCTTCACCCCCCGTTTTATTTTTTTACTTTGAGCTTTTTATTCAAAAACTGATCGCCAACCTTATGTCTCCCTTCAATTTTTGAATATGCCCAAGTATATATTGTGCCACATGATAACTTTCCTATCAAATGACTTCTCTAATCCTCTAGTGATTAATCTTCCCAAAAACTTTCAAGAGAAAGATCCAATTTCATGAGTCTAAGCTTGATTCATATCCATTTTCACGTAAGCACAAATATTTAGCTTTTCCTATTCTTGTGAATCTAACATGAATGACACTAGTGAAAAATTGACTTTAGAAAGCACCATTTAGCATCGGTTGTTTGAACAGCCGATGCTAAATGTAGACGCGGTGACAATTTTGAAATTAAATAGAAGTTTTCAGTTTTCGCGTCTAGATTTAGCATCGGTTGTTTGAACAACCGATGCTAAATGTGTGTCTCAAACACATTTAGTATCAGGTTTCTAAACAACCGATACTAAAGGTGACGTTTAATTTTTCCAAAAAATGTGTTCTTCCTTTTCTCTCTCAGTCACTCCCTCACGATTCTCACAACTCTCTCGCACTTCTTCCTTTTCGTTCTTTCTTCCTTTTTGTTCTCAGCCCTCTCCCTCTCTTTCACTTAGTCCCTCATTTTCGCTGGGCTCAGCTTTCAATCTCTCGTCGCTCTCGTACCTTTCTCGCTCATCTCTCTCACGAAGCTTTCGTTCTCATCTCACTCACGAAGTTGTCTCCCTCTCAAGTCGCTCACGAACGACTATTGAAGTAGCTTGACAGGGTTTGTTCTCTCTTGGTTCGTTCTCACTCTCTCTCTCTCTCTCTCGGTTTGTTCTCTCGCTATCTCTCTCAGCTTCTCGGTTGATACGGTTTGTGGTGTTAGGGTTTTGTTACATATGTTGTGGATTTGTTGATTTTGTGTATTTAGGGTTTTGTTGCATATGTTTTCTCAGTTGATTTTGTGTATTTGGGGTTTTTTTTACAATTGTTTGCTGTTTCTCATATGTTTTCTACCGGTGGCAAAGTCCCAAGGAAACAACTAGCTACGTTCCCAATTCTCGCAATTAGGTTTTCACAAAATTCCTTTTCTCTTCTCTTCAATTCAATCAATTCGATTTAACAACCGTGTTGATCCGTATAGGCTGCAAGGAAATCTGCTCCTACCACCGGTGGAGTCAAGAAACCTCATCGCTATCGTCTTGGAACCGTTGCTCTTCGGTAATTCGATTCTCTCCTATTTTTTATCAACTTTTTATTAATTAATAAGTAAAATAACTTGACAATTATAATAATTGTTGCAGAATTTTGAATTTTCGTGTTTGATGTTCAATTTCAGCGAGATCCGAAAATACCAAAAGATTTCAAGGTATTGCACATTGATTTGAGAAATTGAGGATTGTTTGAATTAATTTATTGTTTCAATATATTGATTGATTCGCTAAATTTTTGATGTGGTTTTTGCAGACTGATTTGAGATTCCAGAGCCATGCGGTTGTTGCACTTCAGGAAGCGGCAGAATCCTACAATAGTGTTCTCTCTACCCACTCTCTCCTTGAGCACATCGATGTGGCTGTGCTTTTGGATAATGAAGCCATCTATGACATTTTCAGAAGGTCATCTAAACCATGTTTTTCATCTCTGTGTAGATAGCTTACTTGAATGCATTGCGATTTAAGTTGAAGAGAATCTTTTTTGGTGGATTTTTTATAAGGGGCCATGCCTATACCATGGACACTATTTCCTTAGCATTCATGTTTCATGCTCATTTTGGCGTTTTGTTTTTCATTTTTGAGTAATTGGTTACCTTTCTTACTTCCTTCTTATCATTATGATCTTTGTTCCACTCATTTTGTTGCTTTGTGGTTTTCTAGTGTTTTCTTTCCTTTTTTGTTGTTGGTGGAGACTAGAGATAGTATCTGCCATGTAGTAGTAATTAAGTTAAATGTACAAAACAACTGTCATCTATTAAGGAACCTTCCTTTTATCCCATTCTTTAGGCATGATCTTGTCCTTTATTTTTTTGATGTTTCTTATGCCGTTTTAACACTCTATTTGGAGAAAGACAAAGTATACATTACAAACTTCTGATAGTACCTATAGCAGTTTGGCCTTTTTAATGAATGAGATTTTCACAGTTTTGTTTCATATTCATTTAGTAATTTGATCAATTTTTTGAAAAATAGAGGTTGGCAGTATCTGAATATACCTGAAACTTAATCTATTCATCATATCGGCAGGATCTCTGATCAAGTTGGTGTACTTTTCGAGACATGAAGACCAATCGACTGATGATAAAAGGAAGCGAAGTGTGAAGGAGCGACTGGGGCTTTCTAATGGTAACTAGAGAAGCTTTCCGATTCTTGGTGGAAGGCTTCACTTTGTGAAGTTTGAAACAAGAAAGATCAATGAGTGCTTAGATTTCATTCATTCAAAGCAGCTACACTGTGGTGGTATATAGTCCGCTTAAATAGTATTGTGCATTCAATTTTCATTTTATAGTTTTGCCACGTTTTCATTCAACTCCATTCCACATTTATAAAAAAAAATTAGGGTTGAAATCACGTTACTTTGATGCCGCGGCTAACAAGAATGGCATAATTAAGGTGACTTTGAGTCTCTGTCTATTTTTTTCCTGCTTATTTTGAAACTATATTTTATTTTCTATATCAAGAATGTTTCTATTCACTTCATATATTGTTGGTGTGATTGTTTGTAACACTGTCTGCTTTAGAAAGATATGAAAATCGATAATTTTGTACCCCCCCTTTCTGCTTGTCTTCTGCTATGATGCTATGATGCTATGAAGCAATAGACTAATTCATTCATTTTGTGAAAAAGGCTACAGGAGGTGGAGCATACAAGTATGCTGACCTTTTCAAAGAAAGACTTGGGGTTAGTCTTGACAAAGAAGATGAAATGGATTGTCTTGTGGCAGGAGCAAATTTTTTGCTTAAGATGGATCCCTATTTCAACTATCCCTTTTCACTTGCATTTTCTTTAATTCCGCTTGATAGGGAGGATATATTGTGTCTTTTATTCATTTTCCTATGATATCTCTGATGAGAAGTTCTGCCACTTCTTAGTAGGCAATTCGTCATGAAGCTTTCACACACATGGAGGGCCAGAAAAAGTTTGTTCAAATTGACCCTAATGATATGTTCCCTTATCTTCTAGTTAATATTGGATCTGGTGTTAGTATGATCAAGGTACATTTTTTGTTATTTCCTAATTTGATTACACTCATGATCTCTTTGGATTATGTTTGATAATGGCTAACAGGTTATGATCTATTCTTGAATTGATATGTTCTAGTTATTTATTTTGCCAAAGAAAATGGAAATAGAGGGCTATACACACACCCACACATGCACACACGCTCACAGCACATATATTTGATCCACTCTTATCACCTGATATGCCAATTCATATCTATTGATTATGGTTTGTGTGTTAATTCATGAGTGAATTGTATGTAATCAGTATTCTGTTTTTTAATCAAATGTTAACTTGCATCTCTCAGGTATGACCCCAATACAATTGATCTTGCAGATCCCAATTATGGCTTCATAGTGTTTCTTCTATAGTGATTAATAGTGCCAAATTTTTTTTTAAAAAAAGACATTTAGCATCGGTTATTTATGTGACCGATGCTATAAGTCACCAACAATGGACCTTTAGCATCGGTTGTTTAGATGACTGATGCTAAATATATAAAAAAAATGGACATTTAGCATCGGTTATTTAGGTGACCGATGCTAAATGTCACAAAAAATGGACATTTAGAATCGGTTATTTAGATAACCGAATAGTATGTTTCCAAGACATAAAAAACACTAACGAACCGACATTTAGCATCGGTTTTTTGAAAATCCGATGCTAAATGTGACATTTAACATCGGTTATTTAACCGATGCTAAATTAACCGATGCTAAATTCGGTCGATATAGCATCGACTGATAACCGATGCTAAATGTGCAAAATAACCGATACTAAATGTCTTTTCTGCACTAGTGTGAAGACTTAATGACTTCAAAACTCTTTTTTTATTTATTTTCTTTAAAGTGAAAAAAATTATGCTACATGAGAACGGGTCAAAGAAACCAAGATGTTATAGAATGCATGAAGGTATTTTTATATGTGCAGTAAGATGCAACATGCATTTGCTTGTAATTTTTTTTATTATTGTTTTATGCAAAAAATTGCAATGCTTTTTGCCACTATTTTTATTTCAATATAAACTTTGTTATGCATTTTGTGTTTATCGAGCAAAGTTTTTTGTTTATTGGTTGGTGCAATTTTTTAGCACTAATTATTATATCATTATACAATATTCTTAAATTATTTTATATTATACTTGTTTATATTTTTTTATTAAACTCACGGGATAGATAAACAAATAATTTAAATTATATTTATATTTTCATCAAGGTAATTATTTCATTCAAAACTACTAGTAAATTGTTATTTTAAAATGTCAAAAATCTATAACTTTTTGGTTTTTTTTTACAAAAAAAAAAAGAGTTTTTTTTACCTTTTTGACTCTGCGAGCTGAGTTAACAAGCTGAACCGAGTTGCTCGCAAGTTTGAGTCGAGTCGAGCTAGAAACAAGGTTCATGTCGAACTCGAATCGTGCTACGAGCTGAGCCGATTCTTATCGAGTCGAGCCAAGTCCATGTTCAACTCAGTTCGACTCATTTCCAGCCCTAGTTGTTATATTTATTATTCTTTTCTCTATTTTG
Organism: Oxytropis ochrocephala; assembly: GCA_020916435.1. Lineage (NCBI taxonomy): Eukaryota > Viridiplantae > Streptophyta > Magnoliopsida > Fabales > Fabaceae > Oxytropis > Oxytropis ochrocephala. The sequence goes on along the minus strand of CM037093.1, from coordinate 84,944,388 downwards.
TACAGATTGTTATCCTCACCCCCTTCTTTTTTTGAAAGCACCCTCCCCCTTTCTATTGGCCCAGATTTCATGGGCCCTCAAAGTCGAGTGTGGGCTCCTTTTTTTTCTACTAGTTGCACCCCTCTTTCTACTTTTGAAACCCTTATTCGTTTTTTAAAACCCTTTTTTACTAAAAAAAACAATTTCTTTTACCATATATATATATATATATATATATATATATATATATATATATATATATATATATATATATATATTTTCTTTTAAAAAATAAATATATTATTTTCTAAAACGTTAATAGGAAATTAAGTCAGTTATACAACTGTTAGTCAACGCTTTAGGACGAATGAGTTGTACAACTCCAAAGTCATAAAACCCCTATTAAACAAAATAAATATATTTGTTTAAAAAATGCAAATATAAACGATCATCCCTTTCAAAATAGGTCATAATTTTCAAAATAGGAGATTAAGCTGATTGTACAGTCGGGTTAATTAATTAGGGTTCTAGGACGAATGAGCTGTACAACTCCAAAGTCTTAAAATCCCTAATTAAAAACACCAACCTGCTAAACTTTTTCTACCCAAGCACTACGTAGTTTTGAATTCTCCATCGCACTTGGAGATACGTAGAAGCAGGGGCCCACTCTTGTCAAGCACAAAAATAAATATTTTTACTATGTCTTCTTCTCTTTAATTCACAATGAAAAGGGTAAATAAAACAGTTTTTAGAATTAACTTTTATTTTTACACAACTAAATAGAGGGTAACATTCCTTATGAAGGATGTCGCGGGGTGCTAGTACATTCCTCGCGCATAACCGACTCCCCAACCCAAATCTGGTCTCATGGACCATTATCGATTCAATAGGGATCTACCAATGTTTTCCCTAATAATTAAACTTTAGTGGCGGCTTCATTATTAAACTTCGAAGAATCCCTTCCCTAATTTTCAGTCGCAACACCAATCTTCAATGTCATGACTATTTGTGATATTGATATGTGTTTCGCATTTATATCAGTAGGATGGGAAGGATCAACATCTGAAACAAATGTTTTTCTTCACGCAATTAACACATCATCATTAAACTTCCCGAAACCACCACAATGTATTGTTTTTTATTTTTTTTTCGAATAATTTGTTTTTACAATTATTTATGAATATTTTTCTTATTTTTTAATAGGTAGGCATTTTGGTGTGGATAAAGGATATCTGGATAAATAAGGATATTTTGTGCCATATCCTAGATAAGGTATCATCAGTCTCAGTTTGAATATGAGCCTCCAACTAATGCTCAAGAGACCTTTAACTGTGCACATCCATCTCTTCGAAGCTCACTACAACAGATTTAGTAGATGGGGGTTTTTTTTTTTCATCCATGGGCGCGCTGAGAGCCTTCTGCGAGCGTGGCATTTGGTGATTCCACTCCAACAATGGGCGCGCCCCTAAAAGCGCCACCCATTGCCAAACACGTCCTCCACATACGCAGCGCTTTTTAAAAGCGCGAATATTGCCTGGCGCCCTATTAAATACGCAGCGCTTGTTAAAAAGCGCTGAATATTGCCAAAGCGTCCTACCAAATACGCAGCGCTTGTTAAAAAGCACTGAATATTACCCCATTGCCTTCCCAGATACGCAGCGCTTGTTAAAAAGCGCTGAATATTGCCCCCATATACGCAGCGCTTCATTAAAAGCGCTGAATATTGCCAATTTGTGTTACCAAATACGCAGCGCTTCATTAAAAGCGCTGAATATTGCCTATTTGTGTTACTAAATACGCAGCGCTTCAGTAAAAGCGCTGAATATTGCCTAAATTTTTTTTTTTAAAATTTTTTTTCTGTTTTGTGTGTTTTCCTTTTTATATTTACTAGTTACCTGTACAGCCAATCCAATCCAATACATAACAGAAACAAATACATAAGAGGAACCAAATTACATATAACAGAAACAAATTACATAAGAGGAACCAAAAAAATAGCTAAGAAGTTTCATTATCTAATTCATATGTATCCAAAACAAGCTATCAAGTTACAATATTATGAACCAAAAACTAGCTAGCTAACTTATATGTATCCAAATAAAACTTTAAAAAAACGGAGACATAATCGCACCATTCTCCCTAAGCTCTCAAAATTTCTTTCAAGAGAGTATGTCTGGCACTTACAATCGCGAAAATACTGAAATTATATAAATAAATAAAATTAGAATTGAAATGGTTAAATATTGGAAAGAACCACTATTAAATCGAAATCATATAAAAATATATTATAAGTAGATACCTGACGGGGGATAGTGGTTTTCTTTTGGGTAATAATATCCTTCATATATTTCATGACATAATACTCACAATCAATGTTATTGAATTGTCTAGGACACTACAAAACATAAGATTAGTTAATTGTTAAATTGATTTGAATACAGTTTTTTGACAAAATAATGTAATGTATAAGTTAGAAACTTACAATTATTGGTAACCATTTGACCGTTAATTTATTCACTCCCCAATATGTGCTTAAAGCGCTGAATAGAATGTCATATAACAATATTAATAACAATATATACATATATAAGTAAAAGTAAGAAATATGCGCAGAATGAGCAGAATAAACACACTGTTAAAAACTCCACAAAATCATTTGTGGTTTTGGTAATGATTTTGAAGGAGTCAAGGTAATACACGGTTTGTTTGCTAGGATTAATTGCAAACAAAACCCAATGTCTCCTACAAAATAAATTTACGAATAAGTAATTGACTACTATTTAAAAAATGCATGTTATATAAGAATGGGTAAAATTTCTCACCCTAGATTAACCGGTGCTAGAAGTAAGGCATCATCATCACTTCTACTTTGAGCTTCATTGAAGTGCTCAGTGACATAAGTTTGAACAGCAACCCGGTTTTGTTCCACAAGTGATTGATAATTTGGCAGGCTGCGATCCACTTGATGAAAGGTTGTACTTTCCGGATACAAGAACAAAAATCTATGTGTCTGTTTGGAAGGGACCACAATGTCCTCGCACAAGTACCTACATTTATATATATATATATATATATATATATATATATATATATATATATATATATATATATATATATATATATAAAGTAAATTAACGATATAATAAAATAAATTCGACAATGTCAAATAATAAATTACATAGTACCTGACATATATATTCATAACAATACCGGTTGCCTCATCCGAATCACATACAGCACGGATATCCTCACGTCCGACTATTACTGGACCGCTAGCTCCAAAAATTTCTTCTTCAAACATTATGATAAGGTCTTTATCCTTCATCGTGTATTTCTCGTACGTGTCGGCCTGACCAATATTCCTATAAGCTTCATTAATGGAAGAGGAAGAGGCGGGCTGAGACACAATTGGAGAAGGGGAGGGATGATTCACTTGGCGAGAAGAGGAGGGCTGATCAGTCACTTTTGGAGGAGAGGCAGGCTGAGAAACTTCTGCATAAGGGGTGGACTGAGACACTTTTGTACAAGGGGTGGATCGAGACACTTTCTTGCCAATAGATTTTTCCTTGCCAACACTTTTCAAAGGAGACATTTTCTTGCCAGTAGACACTTTCTTAGATTTTGCATTTTGGCGTATCTATGTATAAACAAAAATAATTACTTAGTTAGCACAAAATATATGACAAAAACTATAATTAGTTAGTTAGAAATATATTGTCACTTACAACGACAAGGTCTGATGGCCATGCCACAAAGGTACCAACTGCTTGTACCACCGTCAGTATATCAATGTTGTCAATCGGAATAGGCAATGGTGCATCCTCCCTAATTGGTACCGCAACTCTGACTCTAACATGATCTGGAGGTAGGGGTAAATTGTGCATCAAGGGACCCAATTCGTTACATGTGAAGCCTATTGCAACCATTTCATGTGGGTTTGAGATATACAATTCACACTCACACTCATTGTTGTCCTAAATCAATTATAAACCACAAAATAATAAAGACATTATTTGATGTTATATATATATAGTACAATAAAGAGAGATTAATTCCTTATTTATTGTAATAAAAAACAATTAATACCTTAGTTGTGGCATGGTGCAAATTATCTCTGTACCTTCGCTATGTGTAGCAGGGGATGGTGCCGGTGGCATAACATTGCCATAATGTGATCGGATATCATTAAGTTGAGCTTGCAAACTTTCATACAATGCCATCATCTTTCTCAATTGTGGACAATCATGATTCTCATCATAGACTTTATGTTTTGGTCCAAAGTACTCGGTTGGAGCAATGCCAAATCAAAGACCCTCATGCGATCCGAGTATTCTTCTTTACCTAAGGCACGTGTAAGGATTTCCTTTTCGAGCAATCGGTGAGCTCTCCTGTGACATCGATCGTGATATGGCTTCCGATTCACAAAACAAAAGTATAATACATTATAAAAATCATAAAAGTTACAATTAAAATCAGCGAGCTTGAATTTAGGAAATACTTACAATTCTTTCAGACACCTCCTTAGTTTTAGGATCAACAATCTCTTTTTCTTTGTTTAGTCGAGCCTCTACCCACAAAACATGCCGCTCAACACCTTCTTTAGTAGGATATTTCCCACTCTCCACCAACTATATTTAAATTTACCAAATGTTAAGAAATTATTTATAAAAAGTTTCATGAAACTAAAAAAATCAAGCTTATTGTGCCTTACCAATCTCTCTTCAATATGTTGATATGGAGTAGCACCGCCTCTATAAGGATACTCACAGCCAGAAGCACACTTTCGATTCTGTTCACTTGCTTTCTATTAAGAGAGATAAGAATACATTAATATATAATAGATAATTGTCAAATATATTTAATGTTATAACTTAATAGATAGTAGCACTAACCAAGAAGTTTGGATCTTCGGTGTGTATCCTAACAAATGTGTGCCAATCCTCCTCTGAAATAAACCCACTATATATTGTGTGCCAATCCCTAAACGTTTAACAACACAGTTGACAAAATAATCCACTCCATCTCTATATTCCTTGGACAGACGATTGGCAGACATCCACTTTCTATCCATAATGTCCCAATATCTATAATAAATTCGGATAAGAGAATTTACAATTTTATTGAAGCTAAGACATTCGATCAACTAGCTAGTAGTTTCAACTAAACAAATCAAAGACTTTGATGTCTTCTATATAGTCATTAATTCTTCATATAAAATAAACAAAGTAACAAAAAAAGTACCTGAACAAGTGGACACTGACAAATAACCAACCAGCTGTGAACTCGAACTACAACGAACACTCGAACCAGGACAAACTCGAACAACGATCGCGAAGCTCCGACAAAAAAAACTCCCAAAACCTAACAAACAATTCACATAATATTTTTTAACACATTCAATTAATTTTAAACATATCAAACAATACAACTACATTCAACATATTCCTCTCCAATCAAACTACATTCATCTCCAACCTATCAAAAAACCTAAAAACCAAAAACCAAAATAGAGGAACTAACCTTTGAGAGAAGATGAAGACAAGCAATGAGAAGACCAAGGGTGCTGGAGAGGATTCATGAGAGTGAGGGATTGAGAGGTTTCACGAGACAAGCAATGTGGGTTTGGGGGTTATTGTGGGTTTTGGGGGTTTGTGGGTTTTGGGGGTCTGTGGGTTTGGGGGTTTTATGGGTTTGTGGGTTTGGGGTTTTTCTGGTTTGGGGGCTTTTTCCAGTCTCAGAGAAGGATTTAGATAGAACCGATTCAAAAACAGAGGAAAAAACAATAGGAGCTCGTTGTGTGGGTGTGGGTTTTTGCTGAGAGAGAGAGAGAGGGAGAACGTACGCAGAGAGCTGAGAGAGGAGAAGAAGCGCGAAGGGAAATGAGAAGTTAGAGAGAAAACGAACGGGCAAAAAAAAAATTAAAACAATACTCAGCGTTTCTAAAAAACGCTGAATATGTGGTTTTTCGTTCTAACATACGCAGCGTTTTCTTAAAAAACGCTGAATATGTGGGTTTCTCGTCCTCTCTATACGCAGCGTTTCCTCAAAAACGCTGGGTATGTGGCAATCTCGTCCTCTCTATACGCAGCGTTTGCTGAAAAACGTTGGGTATGTGGCTATCTCGTCTTCTCTATACGCAGCGTTTATTAAAAAACGCTGGGTATGTGCAATCTCGTCCTCTCTATACGCAGCGTTTTCTCAAAAACGCTGGGTATGTGTCTATCTAGTCCTCTATATACGCAGCGTTTATTAAAAAACGCTGGGTATGTGGCGCTCTTTTTTAGCCATTTTGGCGTAGTGGCTATATTGAAAGATCATTTGGAATGCTGAAGAAAAGACAGAAGATGCTTAACATGATGCCACAATTTAGTGGAAGACCCAAATTGATGTTATAATGACCGCATTTGCATTGCATAATTATATTCGCAACAACTCACAAGATGATGCAATATTTACTATCCTTGAGCAACATCCGAATTATATGCCTAATGACGAAAATCTAGATATCATTGAAGGTGATACAAAAAGTGAAAGCGCAGGAAAGTACTCTACAAAGATGAAAGAGACTCGTAACAACATTGCTAATTTATTGTGAATGCTAGATGATATATTTATTTTGACTATTAATGTAATGAATGTTTATTTTTAATTTTTTATGGATACATTATCTTTTTTATTTTAATTTTATTTTGAATTGGATTTTGCAATTAATGTATAAATTAGACTATTAAAATATAAAATATAAAATTTTAAAAAAATTATTTTCTAAATATCTTAATAATTATTTAATTATCATGAAATTATAGCAAAAAAATTTATACATATCTGACATATTTTATATTGGTTAAGTAAATCTAACCGTTCATTAAATATGTCATTTTATGTTATTTTACATTTATCAGCTTGTCCAACCGCTAATTTTATCAAACACATCATTCGCCGTCATTTGCTAGCTTATCCACTATCAACTCTCCGCTATAAGGTATCTGCTATCTGCTATCAGCTATCAGCTAGCTTATCTACTATTCGCTATAAGCTCATCAGCTATCCGCTAGCTTATATGTTATCTGCTACTTGTTGCCAAACAAATCCTTATACGTCAACTTGATCGACACATATAATTTTCAGTAAACAAAAGAGTAGAAGAGAATATCAGTGGGGAGGCCACATACATGTGAGGGGGTTCAACTGAACCCCCCGAAAAAAGGAAAATGCTGCTTCCACCCTATATAATTTTTTTTGAACCCCTTGAAAATTTTAGTTTGTACTAGTAGTCCAAATTTTGCACCTAGAGACCCAACACTCCACTTACTCCTCTCTCACACTCCACTTTTTTTTTGGGTCAAGCTCTCACACTCCACTTAATTTGCACTAGCAGTCCCAATATGTATGTTAAACCCAAAGAAAGTTCACCGCCAACTGTAGCAGCACCGTCTGCTAAAAGAAGATAAAATAATACGAGATTGTATCAAGAATTATATACAAAAAACGATAAGAATATCCTCTGATGTAGAGGGAATTGGACGGATAAAGATTCAAAAAAGAACCGATCCGATTCAAGTCATAATCTATATGGCGGTTCGAGTTATTAATCGAGGGTAAGCCTCAAGAATCAAGAATTACGGATAAATGTGCAAAAAGCGATGAATCGAAAACTCAACATTGCAATTAGAAGAATTCCAAATGCTTATAGAGACCCTAATATTCTTGCAGAATTTATAGCCGGACAATTAAAGAATAGAATTTCGTTTCGTAAAGCAATCAAAAAATCGTTGAATTAGTGAACAAAGGGTACAAAAGGAGTTCAAGTACAAATTATTGGGACGATCGACGGAAAAGAAATTGCATGTGTAGAATGGATCAGAGAAGGTAGGGTTCCTCTACAAACCATTCGAGCTAAAATTGATTATTGTTCTTATCCAGTTCGAACTATTTATGGGGTATTAGGGATCAAAGTTTGGATATTTCTAAACAAAGAATAATAAACTTTTCCGTATCTTTAAGCTTCCATCTTTGGATAAAACAAAAAATGAGGAATTCTGAATATATTCTTATTCCAAAAGAATAAATGACAAATTTTATAAGATTCAATAAAAAAATTTAATAATTATTTTATAGTGAAGGAATTGCTATGCTTAGTGTGCGACTCGTTGGTTTTTTTAGAGTGGTTCAATTAAAACAAAAATTCGTAGAATTTTTTAATAAATAACTAATAACCTACTCATCGCTTTGCATTATCTGGATATAAAGAACCCGTCCAAAAAAATAAAGATATATGTGGTTATATAATTATAGCAACTCAAAAAATGTAAATAAAAACGAACTGATTATGAGTTGTAAAGCAATAAGAATATACAGATAAACGAAGAGGTGAAAGAAAGAGAGAAAAAAAGATATCAATGATATAGAATTCTAATATGTAAAGGTCTATGGGTCATCTCATAAAAGGTAGTGTAATAAAGCATCCATATTAAAAATTCATCCATAATGGATGGAATATATATATATATATATATATATATTCCTAGAATAAACAAATCCAGAGCCGCGAATCAATAAAACTGAGAAGGTTGATTCAACAAAAAAGAATAAAATAAATAATAAAATTTTATTAAAATAAAATCTTATTAATATTAAAGAGGCTCCATTGTAGAATTTAGACCTAACCATAAATCGAAAAGCGATGGGAACGACGGAACCTGTGAATACCTAAGATAAATTTTTTTAAGTAAAAACAAATCTTAATAATTCATTAGGTGGGATGGCAGAAGAAACTAAGAACCAATTCATTGTTTTTTGAGGAATTGTGGACTAACCCTACATTCCATCTGAAACTGATAATGAAAGAGTAAATATTCGCCCGCGATAATTTTTTTTCTTTTTTTTTTATTTCAAAATGTTTTTCAATCCGATACGATAATAAAAAGAAAAGACAAATACAGATTCGTTAGAATCTTATACCAAAACAATATATATCAAAGCAATATATACAAATTTCTAATAGATCAACATGTATGTTGTTGTATATTTTGTTATCGGTTAAATATTTTTTAATCGATTCATTCGTGAGGAGCCGTATGAGGTGAAAATCTCATGTACGGTTTTGTAATAGAGATGGAATTGAGAAACAACCATCAACTATAACCCTAAAAGAACCAGATTCTGTAAACAACATCGAGGAAGAATGAAAGGAAAAGCCTATCGAGGTAATCGTATTTGCTTCGGCAAATATGCTCTGCAGGCACTTGAACCCGCTTGGATCACATCTACACAAATAGAAGCAGGGCGTCGGGCGATATATTGGACATATTTATGGTGTTTGAGAAAACAACTATTGAAGCTCTACTAGGAGAGTATATCAAATTCAATAATTTCAAAATATGAAATATATTTAAGTTGTTTTTAATTATATTTTTGGCGATGTGCGCGTTTAAAAATTTTTAGCCCTCGACCCCGGGTCCGCCACCGGAGAATATCATAATAAAATAGTGTTAAAATATGTTACAATAACATTCTTATTTCCTAGTAGAGGATTGTTGACAAAGTAATAGTATTGAAGGTGTGTGCGGTGTTATTAAATCCAATTCAGTTCGACAGATTCGATCGATCTGACCAAGAATCATTGGTATGCTTGGTCCAAGAAAGTAATCAGATTGGGCATGTCATGGACTTCGTGTGACTTGGTCAATTTTGCAGTTGAAATGGTAACTCGATCAGTTGATCGAATTGGGTGTCGAACCAATAATCTGGTGAGTATGAGCAATTTTTTTTGGTTTCTACTGCAAAACGATGTCGTTTTCCCTATTGTGACGATATTTACATAAAAACAAAATTAGAAATTGTGTATGGTATTTAAGTTATGTAAGATTTTTTTCCTAGTTTTATTGAGTATAAATTCTTTACATATAATACATTTTTCGATAACTTTTATTAGTAATCGATCATACAATTCAAGAAATAACCCATTAACCTAGTATACCTTTTGTGAATCGATAACTATTTTTGGTTTTTTTTTGTCAGCTTGATAAATGCTAGTACTTAACATACACACTGTAACACCCCCTTCTATTTAATTACTATTTTACTAACTAAAAATCAGAGTTTTCAAAAACCTTTCCACGCACCTCAAAGAGAGTGCTACATTTCACAAAACGTCATCAAAGTATAATTAAAATTCAAACGCATCTAGTGCGCGCAATAAAAATCATATCCAAATGGGCGAACCCTCAAAAACCTGTCTTTAGTATTACAATAATCCAAGAAATGGTTCGCAGCACAGCGAAAGTAAAACCAAGTTCAATATGCGCAGTACATAATCCAAATCAGTTCAAATACATAATATCAAATAACTACACTACAATCCCGCCCCGGGTGTCACTAATCAGAGCTGACTCGAAGACGCAAGAAGGTATGGCACCTTCACTCATAATCACCTGCATGTCGCCACGAGAGCAGGCAACATGAAATGCTAGGGTGAGTCTCTTTACATAAATAATAACAAGTAAGATAAGCATTATAAGCAGAAAGCATCTAGCAACATTAACCCTTCACCATTAAGACATTTACCATTCAATTATAATGCTAAGAACAACAATCACAAATTAATTAAGCATCAGCAAGCATTCTATGAATGTATGAGTTTATGCATGTATGCAATATGCATGTGGATCCATCACCTTCACAGAAGCCCAATGGGCACCCTTCGCTTTGGCCAAGCCCCTTCGCTTTTTGGCCGAAGCCCCCTTCGCTTTATGCATATGCTTTATGCGACACTATGACAATGCACCATACACAATACATTACCACCACATTCATTGTCACATCACTTAAAACATCTCCACAACACAACCCGTCGCTTTTGGCGAAGCCCCTTCGCTTATTAACCCATCGCTTGGCCAAGCCCACATCATTTATTAATTCAACACCTCAACATTAACCCACCACTTTGTTATCACTTCACCAACACAACTTATTGATTAAATTAAATCTCACCCATGGACTAAAACCCACCTAAGGACCATTTTGACCCACAATAGTTTAATTTAGTACCCAAGGGTTATTTTAACACATTATGATTAATTTAGTATTTAGGAACTTATGTTAACCTATTAGGATTAATTAGACACTAAGGGATTATTTTGTCACGCCAAGGATTAATTTAATTCTTAGGGACTATTTAGTCACACCAAGGATTAAATTAATTCTTAGGGACTAAACCATCCCTTAGACACATTTTTGGGCACCAAGGCGCCAAGGGGCAGCCAAACTGGCGCCCCATACTACACACAGGGCAGCAAGACACCGGCGCACAAGGGCCGCCCAGTTGGCGCCCTGCACCGTGCCATCCACAGGCGCACACACGCACGCAGGGCTGCCCATTTTGGCGCCCTGTTCCGTGCCCCTCCCATCACACACACACACACTAGATATGGGTGCCACAATCCCAGGGAATTGGCGCCCCTCCTGCATAGACCGAACCATCACACGCCAGACTCCACACCAGGCGCCAAAATGCCTAGCATTTGGCGCCCCCCCTGTGCAAAACACACAGCCAGCAAATCAACAGTGACCCTGGCGCCATTTTGCTAGGAAAATGGCCCCCCTCCTTGCCAGCCTAGCCAAACCGAACCAACCCACAAAACAGCAACCCAAGGCGCCACTTTCCTTAGGATTTGGCGCCCCTCACCTTAAAACACCTAACCAAAACACCAAAACACATTTTTACCCCACAATTAAATTTTCAACTCATTAACACCCAATTAAACAATTACTCAACATCCTTTAATTCACTCAATCTCATAAATCCTCATATTGGAACATTTAAACAAACACTTGACATGCATAAACAACAACACATTCATTTCCAACATTGAGCATCATGATACATCACATTCAACATCAAATACAACTACAACAACAATCTCATATTAACACACAATCCACACAATCAAATCATGCTAGCTATTTCCTACACAACACATATCATACCAATTATTATAGACATAATGAGAATCCCCTAACCTTGAATGAACTATGAACTTCAAGCTAAGCACCAAACCAACAAGCCGACAAGCAAGCTCTTCTCTCCCTTTTCTTCACAAACCGTAGCCCTTCCCTCCCTTTGGAAATATGGAGAATCAACAATAAAAATGGAATTGAGGGGTTTAAAACTACAATACTCAAAAAGGAATAAAAATGGAAAAAGGAAGGACTAAGAACCTTTACCTAAGGCAAGCTTGAGAGAGAACTTCCTCTCCTCCCCTCATTTCTTCCTCTCGGCTGTGCTACCCTTCTCTCACTCTCTCTATTTTTTTCTTTCTTCTTTTCCTGCGTTTCTTTCCCTATCCCAGCCGTAAGCTCCCCTTCTTTCTCTCAATTCCATTCCTTTAATCCTCATTTAACCCTAGGCCCAGTCAATTTGGGCCTTATTACTTACACCCCCCCTTTACCACCACCACTCCTAGTACTTAAACACATCATCCCCATTTAACTAGAAATACTTCTCATTTATTCACTACACCTCTCTTTAAATTAATTATTTACCCCTAGTCTATTTTAATATAGCCAACTAAAATACTACTTAATTAAATTAGTCAAATACTCATTTAATTAAATTAATTAATTAACCACCTAAGCAAATAAATTAAATAATTCCCCAATTTAATATTTGGGGTGTTACAACTCTCCCCCACTTAGAATATTTTCGTCCTCGAAAATCTAACTATCATGGATATGCTAACTTAAACACTCACTGCTACAAGTATTAAACTCTAGCAAAACACCCTAATGGAACCCGTACCTCTAAGTGTAACCATCACTCCCCCGTAGGCCCCGAACACGCCAGAACAAACACTCTCCCGTTATACTCCTCCTCCTTCGGCTTTGGACACTTGGTACTAATGTATTCCATTTCCCCACAGTTGTAACAGACCACATCCTCCTTCTCTCACTTAGCAGCTACATGACCTTCCTTCTCACACTTGAAACACTTATCGACCATACCATCTGGACTCTTTTGCCTCGGGTTACCACACTAGTGACACGCAATCCCCATGATAGCGTCTCTCCCACTTAGCTTTTTTCCCGAACTCTCCTCTCTCTTGCCCTTACCACCTGACACATCATAGGCTTCCCACTAAACCGAGAACTCCGCTTCTCCTTCACTATCTTGTACGAACGATTGCTATCCTCCTCGAAGATCTACGCTAAACTCATGAATCAACATCCACTCTTCTTATCCCTCTAACCATCCTCCTCCAAGTCCTATCGTATACACAACAGATTACACACTCTTCCCTACATCCTTACTCCCCAATTTGGCATTCTAATCTGTAGGTTGTCAAACTCCTACCCGACTACCCAACACAAGGAACAACAACAATTATGGCCAGAGGCCCAACAACCTAACAACTGTAATTAACACAACAATACCAGTCCCAACAATTATCATATATCCAATATTTTTCACATCAACAATTACACAATCATAACAACAAAATTCAAGTTTAACCTACCCCACAGATTGACTCTAAAAATTTGGCTCGACTTTGGAGACTCATAACTGGAGTTACACAACTCCGAATTTAATGAAACTAGTGCCAAACGACCGGCTTTACGTCTATTTTCAAAAACACTCAGCCACATAATTTTTGACTCAAACAAATAGTACCAGTTTTCAAAAGACTGAAACAACGTCCAGAACGCACAGAATTTATACGCAAGTATGACTCATCATTATCAATCACTAAAACCAATTACAATCATCACATACTTATGCATTTCATCAAACTTCAAATAAGCATAATCAATCATGCAACTCTTAAACACGCAATTTCGAAAGATTAAACATTTAGGTATTTTCTCCGATTTCCTTTATTCCTAGGGATTGGTTAACATGCAATTTTTACAACTTCCCTAGAAAATATCATGGGCATATAATTCTACCAAATTTAATTGACTTCATATCACAAAAATAATATAACCAACTCATGCTTCTTAAAACAATTGATTTGATTCAAGACTTGATATTAGTTTAACCAACTGAAATTACATACTCTTGTCAACATTTAGCAAAGAAAACCAATCAAGTAAGACAAGTGCACAAAAAATCTAGTCGCACGGTTTTTCATCATTAAATTTATATCCCACGTAAAACAATTTTTAAGAAGTGACAGTCAACACTAGCGATAGCAGCCACAATGTCAAAGTTAAGTCATAATCGAACAAAATTTTCACAATTATAGTTTACAGTCAAGAAGTACTTAAAATTGTTTACATTCGTTTCTAAAACCTTGACAATTATTATCGGTCTCACATTCTCGTAGTCTAAATTTTTTTTAACTCATTTAATCATGCAATTTATGTCTAATCTCCTAATTTTTCAACATCATTAAATCACAACCTAATCGGTTCAAAAGCTGAATTTATGTCACATTTTGAAATAAAATCTTAGAACATTTTGGAAACAGAATTCGACACTAACTTGACCTCACATTCATTTTCCAATAGCATAAAATTTTCCATGTACTGTTTCCTTTTGAAAATCATAAAACTCATTGTTTTGTCAAAAAGGGAAACTATATGCAAACTTCAACTTTACTATCACTCAAGCATGCAACCACATAAACACTACTTATTAGTTCAAAATTTGATTTCCAACATAACCCAGAAGGTAAGAGAAGTTAATCATTTAGTCTTTGACAAATCACATTATGCTCACGAAACAAATCAAATTAAAACATTAAAAATGTCAAAACTTCAAGTTATGCAACCTTACTTGAAAAATTGAAAATTTAGCATTGCGCAGTATTTCGTTCTAGCATCCTATCTTGAAAACAATTTAGTACTAGTCAACTCAAATCCCGACACATCACAACAACAATCAACCTATAACAAAAATGTCAATCAAGCACAACAATATTCAACGAATAATCCTGCAATTATTGTCTAGTGTATAATTTACCAAGATTTAGGTCGCATAAGAGTACTCTCTATATTCTAATAAGCTACTCAAGCAATCAATTAAATTAAAATTAGTGCATGCATCCGAAGTTAATAATAACTATGAGTTATTGTCGCCTCTTTCATTGGGGATGAGTGATTGGGGTGATCAGTCCCTCCTACTCATGCAGCCAACTAATTAAGGTCACAAAACTACTTTCTTTCAAATTTATATCTACCACATTAAAAGACTTTTAACGCAGTCCAGAGTGCGAAGGCGTCGTCACGACTTTCACTCCTTTGACGTCGTTAGAATTCTTTTAATCACACATCTTAATGATACAAACAACAGTCACGAATAGACAAAATCAACGGTATAACCACCAGTTACACAGTTCAGTCACATATACTTCGATAAAGCATCAAATAATGTACAAGGCATGTCAGTGAAGAAACAAACCAACAAAAGTCACAGTAATAAATATTAGCATAATTATGAATTAGAACGAGTACTAAGACTCGAGGGTTAACAGACTCGACAACTTGGCCGGACGGACCGAACTGCTCTGATACCACTATTGTAACACCCCCTTCTACTTGATATTATTTAATCAATAAAAATCAGAGTTTTTCAAAATTTGTCCACGCACCTCAAAGAGGGTGATACATTTAATAAAAACATCGTCAAAACGTATTTAAAAATTCAAACGCATCTAGTGCGTGAAATGCATATCATAGCCACGTGGGTTAAGACCCTCAAAACCTGCTTAATGTTTACAATAATCCAGAAACAGTTCACAGCAGCGGAAAATAAAATTGAGTTCAACACACTCAATACATAATTTAAATCGGTTTAATCCATAACATAAAGTAACAATGCTAAAACCCAAATCCCCGATGTTACTAGATCAGAGCCGACACAAAATCCCAATGAAGCCTAGACATCTTCACTCAGAATCACATGCATGTCGCCACGAGAGCAGGCAACATGAAATGCCAGGGTGAGTCTCTTTACATAAATAATAACAAGTAAGATAATCATTATAAGCAGAAAGCATCTAGCAACATTAACCCTTCACCATTAAGACATTTACCATTCAATTATAATGCTAAGAACAACAATCACAAATTAATTAAGCATCAGCAAGCATTCTATGAATGTATGAGTTTATGCATGTATGCAATATGCATGTGGATCCATCACCTTCGCTGTAAGCCCAATGGGCACCCTTCGCTTTGGCCGAAGCCCCCTTCGCTTTTTGGCCGAAGCCCCCTTCGCTTTTTGGCCGAAGCCCCCTTCGCTTTATGCATATGCTTTATGCGACACTATGACAATGCACCATACACAATACATTACCACCACATTCATTGTCACATCACTTAAAACATCTCCACAACACAACCCGTCGCTTTTGGCCGAAGCCCCCTTCGCTTATTAACCCATCGCTTTGGCCGAAGCCCACATCATTTATTAATTCAACACCTCAACATTAACCCACCACTTTGTTATCACTTCACCAACACAACTTATTGATTAAATTAAATCTCACCCATGGACTAAAACCCACCTAAGGACCATTTTGACCCACAATAGTTTAATTTAGTACCCAAGGGTTATTTTAACACATTATGATTAATTTAGTATTTAGGAACTTATGTTAACCTATTAGGATTAATTAGACACTAAGGGATTATTTTGTCACGCCAAGGATTAATTTAATTCTTAGGGACTATTTAGTCACACCAAGGATTAAATTAATTCTTAGGGACTAAACCATCCCTTAGACACATTTTTGGGCACCCAGCGCGCAAGGGCAGCCAAACGGCGCCCCATACTACACACATGTGGCAAAGAAGACACCGCGCGCAAAGGGCGCCCAGTTGGCGCCCTGCACCGTGCCATCCACAGGCGCACACACGCACGCAGGGCTGCCCATTTTGGCGCCCTGTTCCGTGCCCCTCCCATCACACACACACACGCCACACACTAGATACAGGCGCCACAATCCCAGGGAATTGGCGCCCCTCCTGCATAGACCGAACCATCACACGCCAGACTCCACACCAGGCGCCAAAATGCCTAGCATTTGGCGCCCCCCTGTGCAAAACTGATAACTCATATTTATATGAGTTATTTATACTCACTCACGAATAAATCATGCAAGTTCTTGAGCAATACAAAGTTTAATTAATTAGTTTTATAATGATTTCTGAGTTTTAGGTGAATAAGAGTTAAAAAGATAAATCTGTGCATTTAGGCACCAATTGGTGCCCTTGAGAGCGTTTTGATGCTTTTTGTGCATGTGCAGGAAATTCAGTGCTGAACGTTACCACGTCCCTCACCACGTCTACAAAAGTGCAGCAGAGCAAGAGTGAAAGATCTTAATTTTGGCGCGCTGAGCAATGATAGTCAAAGATATAAAAGTCAGAAGATCTTCGGTTTCCCCATGGTGACACGCGCGAAGAAGCATCGTAGCGTTGAGCGTTGTCGGGAAAAGATAGGAAAGCAGGCTGGTAGGTGAGCAAGTGACATCAGCACGCGTAAGCAAGGTGGCTATTTAATGAAGGCTCAGCTCTCTCTCAAGGCATCACCAACCACACTCACGATCATCATCTCTTTCACCTCACCATCTCCACCATTAAACCCAGAATTTGTTTTGTAAAGAAGATCTGGAGACAGACTTCTGAACTTAGTTTATTTTCTGCAGTAGTGTAAGGCTCAGACGTTGTAACGTCTATACAACATGCATACATCTTTGAAGTGGCTACTTAGTTGCATCTTGTGCACTTAGTTTCTTTTTTCGTAATGTATGGTATTTGGATTCTAAATCCACTTCATTCTGTAAAGATGCTCAGCATGAGCTAAACACTCTGTAGTTGAGTTGTTGTTTTGCTTTTTAATGAATTTCTAGTTAAGGTTATGAAGTGTTTACGTTGCCCGTTTTAAATCTTTGTGCAATAATATTTCCAAACTTGTTTTGAGGTTGGCCTCTTAAAATAGGTAGATTCATAGAAGTACATGGACATGGTCTATGAAAAGAAATCAAAGATTTACATGAATGAACAATGCACTAAAGACATTTAGGCATCTTTATCTAAGTCTAGACATAGAATGGATAATAGTTCATGGAGCATTGCTGTGGGTACTTAAAATACAGGAGTGGGCCTATTTAGAACCTAGACATAGGATTTCTTGTACTTGAAACTCTGACGTTTTATGCTGAAAAGCATAGCTCTTTTGCAACAGCGTTCAGACGTGGCCACGTTTACACAGATTAACATTTAAACGTCATAACGTCTAGACGTTATGACGTCTGGCTAGGAAGGAATTATTTGCATGCAACAACTCAACTCATTTCTCATCCATCTTCACAACCAACTTTAATTTCCTTGTTTTATTTACATCCTTAGCTTTACAATCAACTTTTATTGCCGATTTGTTACTTGATTCTCTTGTGTTTTAAGACTTGAACTTTAAAAGTACAACCAATCCTCGTGGGAACGATCTCTTACTTACATCCACTTTATTACTTGTACGATGTGTATACTTGCACTATAATTGCGAAAATTCATACTACCACACGAACGCAACAAGTTTTTGGCGCCGTTGCCGGGGATTGTAAAACTTTTTATTGTTCAAAAGTATTGAAGCATAAGTTGAAAGGATTTTACTGTGTTGTTTGCTGTTTCTGTGTTTGAACAGGTAGACGTTACAGCGTATGCTTAGTTCTAACTCTAGCTCTAGTTCAATGAACCAAGGAGTGAATCAACTCGAAGTTTGATCCAACACTGAAAGAACTTTCGTGCAACTAAGGAGACAACAAAGGCTAAGAAGGAGGCTACAACAACATCAACACCCAACCATGTCCGAGCATAACACCGGTTCTAGAGGTGGACATACACCTAGAGGAGGTAGAGGACATGGTAGAGGACCACAAACTCATACGAAACAATCATTGTTGATGATGAGCACTACCAAAGGCAAAGAACTCATCAATGCGGGACCACAAGACATGGTCAATGACATGCGGGGACGGGCCTATGCGTGATTATGCCGTGCTAAACCCCCGCTCATCTACAAACAGGCATTGCAAGACCAACCCTTCATACCGGTCACTTTGAGTTCAAGCCAATGATGTTCCAAATGCCGCAAAGCTGCAGGCCAATTTGGAGGTTTCCTCAAGAAGATCCATACTCTCACCGAGACAATTTACGGATGTGTGCAAAGAACTTTATCATCCCCGGAGTTTCAGAGGATGCTTTTAGATTGAAGCTCTTCCCATACTCACTCAAGGATAAGGCTAAAAATTGGCTGAACTCCTTAGAACCAAATTCCATTCACACTTGGGATGAGCTAGCTGAGAAATTCCTTGCAAAATACTTCCTCCCAACAAAAATGCTAAGTTAAGAAATGATATCACTTCCTTCAAACAAAGGGAAGGGAATCATTATTTGAAGCTTGGGAAAGGTGGAAGGAATTATCGAGAATGTGCCCACACCATGGCATTCCCGTGGTTATCCAAATGGAGACTTTCTATAATGGTTTAGATCAGTCCACAAGGTTGATACTTGATGCTTCATCAGGTGGTGTCATTCTAAACATGTCCTTTTCTGAGGCATGCAAGCTCATTGATGACATAGCCACCCATAACTCTCATTAGCCATCGATAGATTTACTCACGGGAAGAAAGCGGTGTGCATGAGATAAGTGAAGTGATCGCTCTTTCTCGCTCAAGTGGCTACACCGACCAACATGATCAAAACTTTGAATACCTCAAACGTGGCCACGCGTCGGAGAAGCTGCACCGTTGCGGTAGATTGAACCTACCCGACCGGTGGAATAGTTTGTGTTTATTGTGAAGAAGGGCATGTGTATGAGGAATGTCCCTACAATCCTCAATCAGTAAACTTTGTCTCTCGTAACAAAGGAAATGGTCCCTATTCCAATTCCTACAATTCAACCTGGAGAAATCATCCAAATTTCAGTTGGAGAAACAACAATGCATTGAATGCCAACAATACTGCTCCTGCAATACCTCCAGGATTTCCTCCTCAACAACAACAGAGGCAGTATGTGCAGAATAACAACAATAGCAACTTGGAGGCCATGATGAAAAGCTTCATAAGTGACCGGTAAGACTACTTTGCAAACTCATGAGTCTTCAATCAAAACTCTGGAAAATCAGATGGAAAAAAAGCTTCAGCCTCTCACTCAGAGGCGAATGGAACTCTTCCTTCTACAAACAGAAACACCACCACCATCATCCAACCCTAATGGTAATAATGGGGTAAATGGACAGGTAAATGCAATTTCTTTAAGAAGTGGTACTGAATATCCTGAACCACCTATACCTGTGAATGAAGAAATGCAGGATAAGCAAAAAGAAATATCAGAGAAAAAGAAAGGGAAAGAGACAAGCTCAAGTGGTGAGAAGGATACTCCAGACATTGTGATGTCCAACCCAGACGTTACGACGTCTAACTTTGAACCAGGAATCAAAAGCGCATCTGCATTGTACCCGAGTATCCTCCTCCACCATTCCCTCAAAGATTGAAAAAAGCTCATGAAGACAAGCAGTTCAGTAAGTTCATGGAAATGTTGAAGCAGCTACACATCAACCTTCCCTTGGTTGAAGCCTTACAACAGATGCCTAACTATGCCAAGTTCTTAAAAGACATCATCACCAAAAGAAGAAGGCTAGGGGAGTTTGAAACTGTTGCCTTAACTGAAGAATGTAGTTTAATTATGCAGAATAAGCTTCCTAGAAAACTCAAGGATCCTGGCAGTTTCACTATACCATGCTCCATTGGAGATTTTTACATTGGAAAAGCTTTGTGTGACTTGGGAGCAAGTATCAACTTGATGCCCAAGTCCATTTATGATAAACTTGGTATAGGAACTGCTAGACCTACTTCTTTAAGCTTAACCTTAGGTGATAAAAGTAGGGTTTATCACGAAGGAATATTAGAAGATGTTTTGATTAAAGTTGACAAGTTTGTGTTTCAAAGTGGATTTTGTTATTTTAGACTTTGATGCAGATAAAGAAGTTCCCATCATTTCGGGAGACCATTCTTAGCAACTGGAAGGACAATCATTGATGTGCGAGAAAGGAGAATTAATCATGAGAGTCAATGACCAAGAAGTCAAGTTCAACGTCCTCAATGCACTCAAATATCCAGATCCAAACACTGAGGAATGTTCGTATGTGGTTGCCATTGATCAAATGGTCCAAAAGCAGTTCAACAAGGACAATGATCACCTGGAAAAGATTCTAGGCAACAATGAAATTCAGGAATTGATAGCAGGAAGAAGTTATCCTACAGACGTCAGAACGTCATTATGCACGATGGTCACGTCTCAACCTCTCGCACCAAAGTCATGGACAAAGAGGTATGAATCTTTAGGGCAAGAGGAGTCAAATGAAGAAGAATGTGCCCTCCATTAAAGAACCACCCACCTTGGAACTAAAAGTGTTACACGATCATTTGAAGTATGTCTTTTTAGGGAACATGATTCCTACCAGTGATCATTTCTTCTAAGCTTACCCAAGAGCAGGAAAATGATCTCATTACTACTACTGAAGAGACATAAAAGGCAATTGGTTGGCAAATGGCGG
This sequence comes from Oxytropis ochrocephala, assembly GCA_020916435.1. NCBI lineage: Eukaryota > Viridiplantae > Streptophyta > Magnoliopsida > Fabales > Fabaceae > Oxytropis > Oxytropis ochrocephala. Next base: position 84,922,852 of record CM037093.1, on the reverse strand, counting down.
ACATCAAAGGTATCACCCCACAACTGCATGCATAGAATAGTCTTGGAGGAGAATGCCAAGAATAGCATTGAAGGGCAAAGGAGATTGAACCCCATAATGAAGGAGGTGGTGAAGAAAGAAATCATCAAGTGGTTGGATGCAGGAATCATCTACCCTATTAGTGATAGCTCTGGGTGAGTCCGATTCGGTGTGTGTGCCCAAGAAAGGAGGAGTTACTGAGAGTAACAAATGACAAAAATGAGCTAATTCCAACAAGGACGATAGAATGTGTTGGAGGATATGCATGGACTCTGAAAGCTAAACAAAGCAACTAAGAAGGATCATTTCCTCTTCCATTCATTGATCAAATGCTAGATGTGCTCGCAGCAAAGATTTCTACTGTTTCCTTGATGGTTATTCAGGCTACAACCAGATAGCCATAGCACCTGAAGATCAAGAGAAGACAACATTCACTTGTCCCTATGGCACCTTTGCTTTCAGAAGGATGCCATTTGGGCTGTGTAATGCTCCTGCAACATTTCAGAGGTGCATGATGGCCTTATTTTCTGATTTCATTGAAAATTCCATGGAAGTCTTCATGGACGATTTCTCAGTCTATGGAGATTCATACAAGGCATGCCCGATAACTTGGAAGGAGTTCTGATAAGGTGTGAAGAGACCAACCTAGTGCTCAATTGGGAAAAATGCCATTTCATGGTACAAGAAGGAATAGTATTGGGACACAGAATATCAAAGAAGGGATTAGAGGTAGACAAGGCAAAGATTGATGTTATTGACAAGCTACCTCCACCAACAACTATCAAAGGAGTCAGAAGTTTCTTAGGACATGCAGGGTTTTACAGAAGATTCATCAAGGATTTCTCAAAAATTTCAAAACCCTTGTGTCTATTGTTGCAACGTGACCACGTCTTCAACTTTGATGAGCAATGTCATGAAGCTTTCAACAAACTGAAGACTGCCTTGGTGACTGCTCCTGTAATAGTCACTCCAGATTGGTCAAAACCATTTGAGTTGATGTGTGATGCAAGTGATTACGCTGTAGGAGCTGTATTGGGACAAAGGTATGGAAAAAATTTTCATTCTATTTATTATGCCAGTAAAACCTTAGATGATGCCCAATTGAATTATACTGTGACTGAAAAAGAGCTCTTGGCTGTTGTGTTTGCATTTGATAAGTTTAGATCTTACTTAGTGGGTGCAAAAGTTATTGTTTTTACTGATCATTCAGCCATTAAGTACTTAATTTCAAAAAAAGATGCAAAGCCAAGGCTTATTAGATGGGTTCTCCTCCTCCAAGAATTTGACTTGGAAATCCGTGACAAAAAGGGGGTGGAGAACCAAGTTGCTGATCATCTTTCTAGGCTTGAGAATGTTGATGCAGGTACAGGTGAAAAAGATATACAAGAAAAATTTCCTGATGAAAGACTATTGTTAGTAACCTCAGTAGTTGAAGACGTGGCCACGTCTATGACATTTTCGTCAAACGTCATAACGTCTGATACTACTGCACCATGGTATGCTGACATAGTTAACTTCCTTGTTAGCAAGATTGTGCTGTAGGATTCAACCACCAACAAAAGAAGAGATTCTTCCACACTACAAAGCAATATTTCGGGATGAACCATACTTGTACAAAATGTGCCCCAGATCAATTACTAAGAAGATGTTTATGAGGAAGAACAACTCCATGTGCTACAACAATGTCATTCAAAGACCTTATGGTGGACATTTTGGAGGTACTAGACATTTGCAAAGGTCCTACAATCAAAGCACATCGCCAACATTATTCGAGAGATGCACATGAGCTGGTTAGGAGATGTGACAAGTGCCAAAGAGCAGGAATATATCAAGCAAGCGGGGAGATGCCTCTCACAAACATTCGGAAGTTGAATTGTTTGATGTTTGGGAATGGATTTCATGGGGCCATTTCCTATGTCCCATGGGAATCTATATATTCCGTGGTCGTGGACTACGTGTCAAAGTGGGTTGAAGCAGTGGCATTACCAAACAATGAAGCCAAATCTGATAGCAAGTTCCTGAAGAAGAATATATTCACAAGATTTGGTACTCCAAGAGCCATAATCAGTGATGAAGGCTCTCATTTCTGCAATAAGTTAATTGAGAACCTCCTGGCTAAGTATGGAGTGAAACACAGAATTGCTCTGACTTATCACCTCAAACCAAAGTGGCAGCAGAAATATCCAACAGGAGATCAAAAGAATACTTGAGAAGATGGTTGGTCCCAACAGAAAAGAGTGGTCATTACACCTAGATGATGCACTATGGGCCTATAGAACAAAGATACAAAACACCATTGGGCATGTCCCTTACAAGCTAGTTTATGGTAAGGCTTGTCACCTGCCAATTGAGCTCCAACACAAGGCTTATTGGGCAATAAAACAATTGAATCTAGATCATGCAAAGGCTGGTGAAGCAAGATTGTTGCAATTGAATGAGCTAGAAGAGTTTAGACACCATGCCTATTAAAACCTCAGCAATGTATAAAGAAAAGACCAAGAAGTGGCATGATCAAAGAATCCAAAGGAGAGAGCTAATGAATGACAAAGCAGGTGTTGCTATTCAATTCAAGGCTTAAGTTGTTTCCAGGGAAATTGAAGTCAAGGTGGTCAGGTCCATTCAGATTAATAAAGATCTATCCTCATGGTGCCGTGGATTTATTTGATGAAAAGACCAACACCATGTTCAAAGTTAATGGCCAACGTGTGAAACAATACCATGGAGAGCATGTGGAAAGGGACAAGATCCAAATGTCCTTCAACAATTCTTGAATGAAAGAAACAATAGTCTGGCTGAAGACTCTTAAAGCAAGCGCTCTTGGGAGGCAACCCAATGATTTTTAATTAACAAATTTTTTGTGTCTTTTTTAATTTTTGTTTTGCAGGAATATGTGTTGAAGAAATGTGGAGTAAGGTAGTAGACGTTGTAACGTCTCAGTATTCACTAGACGTGGGCACGTCTGGGCAGTCAGGGCAAAAATTTAAATTAAGTCAAGAGCGTAAGTGATGACGTGTCAGAAATGATTTCCCTCTGACCCTGAACGTGGTAACTGACCACGACGTCACTTCCCTTCCCTAGCTTGTCTAATCAACGGTTACTTTACCCATTACTCCACTCTTCTATTTCGCAACTCCCCATAACCATTTCCCCATAAAATCTCACCATTCACCCTCATCCCACCTCCTGCAACTTATTTCTAATCCCTCTCTCTCTGAAACCAAAATCTTCCCTCTCTTCCTCGGAAAAACCTAAATTTCAGAAATCCCCATTACCTTCCAAACAATTTTTTCACGCAATCACCATGACAAAAGTGAAGCAATCCGCCACCAAATCCTCCGAAAAGGAAAGCATGTCGACTGAGTTCATCCTCCCTCCCCCCATTCTGAAACACCTAACCCATCCAAGAAAAAGCCCTACTTCACGAAAGGGGCTTTAGTCAAGAAAGCCCCATCTCGATTTCCTTGCAACCGTCGCAGCGTTGGGTTGGCAAAAATTTGTTGTGCACAGAAAGGAATACATTGCTACTCTGGTCCATGATTTCTACAAGGGGATCGTTGAGAGGCCTGAAGGAGAGCCCTCCATTGTGTCTAAAGTACGAGGGGAGGAAGTGAAGTTTGGAGTAAGAGTCATCAACGATTATTTTGGGCTAGGGTATTATGGCAAAGCGGTGGAAACCAAGCAAAAGAACTATGGTCTGGCTGAGATGGATGCTATCAAGGATAGGATATGCATTGAAGGTGCTGTCTGGGAAAGGAGTGGAGAGCATGGTAGTGAGTTCAAAATCATGAAGAGGTACCTTTGTGATGAAGCCAACACCTGGTTTCATTTCATAAGGCACTGCTTAATTCCTACCTCTCACACATCCTGGGTAGACAAAGAGAGGTTGATTGTAATTGATGCAATCATGTCAAGAGACAAAGTGGAGGTTGGAAAGCTGATCAACCGTGAGCTCAACAAGTGGAAAAATAGGAAGGATGGCTATTTGTACTTCCCATGTATGATAACTGACTTGTGCATGGAGGCAGGGGTAGAAATTGAAGCCTCAGAGCTTAGGGAGCAACCACAAGGCCCATTCTCAACAAAGTTCAAGCCTAGGGTGAAATCTGCAGGAACTTCAAGTTCTGCTGATGCACAGACGTTGCAACGTCTGGAGGAAAGCGAATTCCTCGCCAAGTTTATCAAAGAACAATTTGAGTGGCAAAAGAAAGTGTTTGCCCAAGTGTCCAAGGGTAAGAAAGTGATTGAAGAGCCTCATTGCGGATGGATGCGGGAAGAAGATGATGATGAAGTGCCCCCGCCCACAATTCAAAGAAGAAGTGTGTGAAGAAGGAAAGGGCCAAGCGAGCAAGAAGCCCACCAAAGAGGCGAGAGCCAAAGAAAGAAACAAAAGAAGGTAAGTAGTGAAGAAGATTTTAATTCGATGATTTAGATGATATTTCGATTTTGATGCAGAGGAATCCAAGAAAGTGAGCATGGAAGTAATCGGTGAGGAGGAAGAGGAGGAGAGCCACGAGGAGAAAGGAGCTCTAGTGAGAAGGCGTAAGTGAGTCCCCAACCAATCAAACAAACAAAGAGCCAACCCCAACAAAATCCAAAGAAGCTAGCCCCAAACCATCATCCCCACAAGCCACACAACCACCACCTTCACCAAAAGAAACCTCCACCCATGACCAAAACACACCAAAGACCCCGCAATCCAAAGCTCAAGACCAACCAATCCCACAACCACCCCCACCCCAACCCGAACCTCAAAAACAACCTCACCCCAAAAACCGGACGTGGCGACGCCCCGAGCCAACAAATCCGAGTCCCAACCCATGTCACCACCCAAGAAGAGAATCAAAAGTGCCTCACATACAATCCTTTTGGAAGGAAGACAAGACAAGAGATAGTCTTTGAGTCAAAACAAGCTCAAGGGAGTGGAGAGAAAGAGGAAGTTGTAGCCCCACAACCTTAAGGCCAAAGCTTCGTGAAAAGAAAAACTCAAGGTGCCGCAGGAAACTCACATCGCTACTAGTCTGCCGCATTCGTAGCCACTAGTGTTTTCGAGAAGCCCCTTCCCCGCTATTCTTTGAAGAATTGCTGCAGACGCCGTAACGTCTCACAAAAAGAGGTCATGACCAAACTTGCGTAAATGCAAGTCACTAATGAAAGAGAAGCGCCATGGAGAAAGTTAGACAAAGAAGCAATGGAGAGGCCACTCGGGTCGGGCAGAGCACTGTTGAAGCAAGCTCGAGGGGAACAGATTCTTTGGAACGGAGGATCATCATCGGGCGTGGCGACGCGTCTAAAGAACCAGAGGTGGAAAAAGCCCGTGTGATCCCCGGTGAACCAATGCAAGTCCACCTCACGATCTAGCAATGAGGATGTGGGAGGAGGCCAAAAAGAGGATTGCAGAAGCCTCAAGTGTTGCTGCTGCAAGTGTGGGTGAGAAAGAATCTGATGAGACAACAACAACAACCACAACTGAGCAAGGAGGAGTGAAGGTCAAGAAAGAGAAGAAGGAAAAGAAGAAAGGTGAAGGTCAGGCAGGAGTACCCCCCTTTTTTCTAAAAAAAAAAAAAAAAAAAAAAAAAAAAAAAAAAACATGCTGTTTATCTTTGAGCAGTGGGGACACTGCTCAACTTTAAGTGTGGGGATCTCAGTGTTTTAAGTTCTGTTTTGTGTATGAAAATCAAATGCAAGAGCAATTTCTGTTCTTACTCTGTCAAACATGAAAATAATTCTCTTTGGGCTAAGAATAATGAAAAAAGTGTGTGTGAGTAGCCTATGCATGATTAGATAAAAAGAATTGATTGTTGCTCCTACACAGACTCTGTTTTAAGAAAGAATCTAGTTAGCTAGGGAATATTTTGTGCTAAAGTTAGTTTTGGTGAACTATGGTGAGAGTAAAACTTGATTAAAAACCTAGGATAGCAGTAGAAGCTAAGTTTGGGGGTGAATCAAGTCGTACTAAGGCTGGGTGCAAAGACTATAGGATGGTTAAGTGCAGGTGTAGTGTGAGTGCAACGTTGTAACGTCTGCCCGTAACGTTATAACGTCTGCCGTGTGTGTTGTGTTGTGTGTACAGACGTTGCAACGTCTCACCCATAAACGTTGTAACGTCTATTCCCAAAAATACCAAAAAGAGTGTGTTGATACAAATAAGTGGAAAATCCACATGTGTTCCCTGTAATACCCTGAAACAAATGCTGAGCACTCCAATGAAAAAAAAAAAAAAAAAAAAAAAAAAAAAAAAAAGAGAGAGAAAGAACTCCAAAGTGGAGCAAAATAAAGAAGAGTTGCTCAGTAATGAGGGGGTTACAGTCCTTTTTGCGTGTGTGAGTCAATAAATTAGTGCACTAACCTAGTCCTAGCACCCAATTAAGACCCTTTGTCATGCTTTAAATGAATCCCCATTTCTTATGTGAAAATGTTAGCCTATTCTCTGTTTTGAAAAATATTTTGCTGTCACCATTTGGGAACCACTCTCTCATTAGCTAAGGTAGTTTCTGAACTAGCTAGAGGAAGAATTAATACAGAGGTCACACACTCACTTTGAGCTTTAATGAATCTGGAATTTAATTATGCATTGGTATGTGAGTGTGTGAAGAAATAGCCCATTGAGAATAAATTTTGACTCTTTGGTTGAGTAACACGTAACTCGCTAGTGTAGTTGATTTCATATTATTAATTGTTTTGTTGTCTTGATTGCTTGAGGACAAGCAATGATTTAAGTTTGGGGTGTGATAACTCATATTTATATGAGTTATTTATACTCACTCACGAATAAATCATGCAAGTTCTTGAGCAATACAAAGTTTAATTAATTAGTTTTATAATGATTTTCGAGTTTTAGGTGAATAAGAGTTAAAAAGATAAATCTGTGCATTTAGGCACCAATTGGTGCCCTCGAGAGCGCGTTTTGATGCTTTTTGTGCATGTGCAGAAATTCGGTCTTTGAACGTTACCACGCCCCTCACCACGCCTACAAAAGTGCAGCAGAGCAAGAGTGAAAGATCTTAATTTTGGCGCTATTTGAGCAATGATAGTCAAAGATATAAAAGTCGAAGATCTTCGCTTCCCCACATGAGGTGACACTTGAAGCTAATCGTGAGCGTTGAGCAAATGTCGTGGAAAAGATAGGAAAGCAGGCTGGTAGGTGAGCAAGTGACATCAGCACGCGTAAGCAAGGTGGCTATTTAATGAAGGCTCAGCTCTCTCTCAAGGCATCACCAACCACACTCACGATCATCATCTCTTTCACCTATCTTCAGCATCAATTCATCACCTCACCATCTCCACCATTAAACCCAGAATTTGTTTTGTAAAGAAGATCCGGAGACGGACTTCGAACTTAGTTTATTTTTCGCAGTAGTGTAAGGCTCGGACGTTGTAACGCCTATACAGCCGTACATCTTTGAAGCGGCTACTTAGTTGCATCTTGTGCACTTAGTTTCTTTTTCGTAATGTATGGTATTTGGATTCTAAATCCACTTCATTCTCGTAAAGATGCTCAAGATGAGCTAAACACTCTGTAGTTGAGTTGTTGTTTTGCTTTTTAATGAATTTCTAGTTAAGGTTATGAAGTGTTTACGTTGTTCGCTTTAAATCTTTGTGCAATAATATTTCCAAACTTGTTTTGAGGTTGGCCTCTTAAAATAGGTAGATTCATAGGTACAGACATGGTCTATGAAAAGAAATCAAAGATTTACATGAATGAACAATGCACTAAAGACATTTAGGCATCTTTATCTAAGTCTAGACATAGAATGGATAATAGTTCATGGAGCATTCTTTGTGGGTACTTAAAATACAGGAGTGAGCCTATTTAGAACCTAGACATAGGATTTCTTGTACTTGAAACTCTGACGTTTTATGCTGAAAAGCATAGCTCTTTGCAACAAATGTTCAGACGTGGCCACGTTTACACAGATTAACATTTAAACGTCATAACGTCTAGACGTTATGACGTCTGGCTAGGAAGGAATTATTTGCATGCAACAACTCAACTCATTTCTCATCCATCTTCACAACCAACTTTAATTTCCTTGTTTTATTTACATCCTTAGCTTTACAATCAACTTTTATTGCCGATTTGTTACTTGATTCTCTTGTGTTTTAAGACTTGAACTTTAAAAGTACAACCAATCCTCGTGGGAACGATCTCTTACTTACATCCACTTTATTACTTGTACGATGTGTGTAACACCCCTTTTCTACCCTTATATTATGTGTCATTTATCAGAGTAATTCCTTTTTCTTAACAATAAAATTTCGTTATTTGATAGAAAAGAAATGCTACACTTCATTAAAACTCATCAAATAATGCACTCTTCAATTTGTGCAATCAAACATCATGTTATGGAAAATCCCATTCTCATAAAACACAATCGCAGCGGCCTAAACACCGACTCACCAAATACTCTCAAACACGTCTCAATATAACAAATAAAAATTCAGCATACAACTACTAATAAATTATCCAACTCCACGCCCCTAGGTGTTACAGTATCAGAGAGCGACACAACAATACTTCCCAAAACTAAAGAATAAGGCAGCAAGTCCTTCACTCGTGGGTACCTGCAGCGTTGCCACAATGGAGCAACATTCCAAGCAGAAGGGGTGAGAATTTCAAAGGAACATAATCAGATACACAATAGAGTAATAAGAAGGGACAATCACAAGGTATCATCACCACATCATAATTACACAACACTAGCTCAGATCACAACAGCACCACTCACAATTATGTTTATGTATGAAGATGCAACCCACACGCGGGTATATGCATGATGGTACCATATCATCTTTAAAAACCACTCAAGGCATATCTTCATTATAGAAGAGAACCACTCAAGGCATAACATCATCAATATAAGTCATAGTATGCACATGCCATGAAATCCTATAACACATGTGCAATTCAACCAACACCCACTCGGGGTACTTACCATCATCATCATAAAATAAATAACCACTCAAGGTATGTCATCATAAAACACTCGTAGAGTGTACTCGTCATTCACATCACACTCATTAAACAACACATCATCATAAAACACTCGTAGAGTGCATTCGTCATTCACATCACAATCATGAAATAACACATCATCATCGATCACTTATCTTTTAGTTTTGTGGGTTATAAAATAGTAAAGCCCGATTGACTATGGGATTACTCGTGTAATCTGGTACTACTCGCAAGAGGCATTGGCCACATTTGCAAGGCTCTCTCGGTGATGCCTTTGTAAATACACCGGTGAAAGAAATTTCGGCCTTAGTGGTAAACCACGTCTAGCCATAGTCAAGGAGTTCACTAGTAGTATAACCTCTTACGGCCATTCAATCATAAAACAAGCTCGTAAAATTCGGTCCTTGACCAACAACAAAATTAGAGACAACAGAGGCTCCTATTCTCAAAAAAAACAAAGAACTTGTGTTCATAAAAAAAGATCAATTTAATAACCAACAAAGAAATTTATATTTTTGAAAATCAGACTATATATTTCAGAAAATAGCATTGATTTCAAAGTGACAAAACAAAGAACTTATAACTTTTGAAAATCTGCACTATATATTTTCATAAAAACAAGAACTATACTCAATTATAAAAATCTGCACTATATATATTTTCATAAAAACAAAGAACTATACTCAATTATAAAAATCTGCACTATATATTTTCATAAAAACAAGAACTATACTCAATTAGAAAAATCTGCACTATATATTTTCATAAAAACAGCAACTATACTCAATTAGAAAAAAATCTGCACTATATATTTTCATAAAAACAGCAACTATACTCAATTAGAAAGAAAAATCTGCACTATATTTTCAAAAATCAGCAACTATACTATTTTCACTATATATTTTCATAAAAACAAGAACTATACTCAATTAGAAAAATCTGCACTATATATTTTCATAAAAACAGCAACTATACTCAATTAGAAAAATCTGCACTATATATATTTTCATAAAAACAGCAACTATACTCAATTAGAAAAATCTGCACTATATATTTTCATAAAAACATCCATTATTTGTTAACAAACAGCAACAATTTAATAATCAAAACAACACCTTATATTTTTCTGAAAAACAGCAACTATATTCCACTTAAAAACAACAATAACACATGATTTAACAAAGCAAACAGCAACAATTTTAATTCACCAAAAACAAAGCACCTTGCATTTTCAAGAAAATCAGCACTATACCCAATTAAATCAACCACCACGCCTAATTAAACAAGGCAAACAGCAACAATTTAATCAACAACAACATGGGAATCGATTTTAACCCCATCAACTCACACAATTCGAAACTCAATTCACCATCCCATAATTTTAATCACGTGATAACAACAACAATACATCATACGACATCCAAACCCAACAAAACCCATCATATATCCCATTATGTTAGATGAAACGCTCACCCTTACCTTAAATTAAATCGTAGGACTCCACTAACACCAAAATCACCCAAATCGCAAGCTTTCCTTCCTCCTCCGAAATCAACGATGGGTGCTCCTTCTTGAGCAACTTGCGAACCACAACAACAAGCAATGAGTGATTGAAAATCACTACAACAGGAAAAGGGAAAAAAATTGAGAAAGAAAGGACCAAAAACCCTTACCTTGAGCAAACTTGAGAAATTTCTCTCTTCTCCTTCCTCTCTTCTCCCACGGCGCAAACCCTATGTTTTTTCTCTTCTGTTGTTTTGTTTTTCTTTTCCTTCGATGCAACTAACCTTGGTCTATTTATATATTGGGCTCAAACGGTTTGGGCCCTTTTACACCCCTTCCAGTAGCTTTCCACCACTCCCTAGCACAATAAAATAATTACCACATATTAACCCAATGTAATTAAATTTAGTGCAACACTTCAAATAATTTAATCAATTATTTAATTAAATTATTGAGGTGTTACAATGTGTATACTTGCACTATAATTGCGAAAATTCATACTACCACACGAACGCGAACAAAAACACACAGCCAGCAAATCAACAGTGCCCCTGGCGCCATTTTGCTAGGCAAATGGCGCCCCCTCCTTGCCACCTAGCCAAACCGAACCAACCCACAAAACAGCAACCCAAGGCGCCACTTTCCTTAGGATTTGGCGCCCCTCACCTTAAAACAACTAACCAGAACACATTTTTACCCCACAATTAAATTTTCAACTCATTAACACCCAATTAAACAATTACTCAACATCCTTTAATTCACTCAATCTCATAAATCCTCATATTGGAACATTTAAACAAACACTTGACATGCATAAACAACAACACATTCATTTCCAACATTGAGCATCATGATACATCACATTCAACATCAAATACAACTACAACAACAATCTCATATTAACACACAATCCACACAATCAAATCATGCTAGCTATTTCCTACACAACACATATCATACCAATTATTATAGACATAATGAGAATCCCCTAACCTTGAATGAACTATGAACTTCAAGCTAAGCACCAAACCAACAAGCCAACAAGCAAGCTCTTCTCTCCCTTTTCTTCACAAACCGTAGCCCTTCCCTCCCTTTGGAAATATGGAGAATCAACAATAAAAATGGAATTGAGGGGTTTAAAACTACAATACTCAAAAAGGAATAAAAATGGAAAAAGGAAGGACTAAGAACCTTTACCTAAGGCAAGCGTGAGAGAGAACTTCCTCTCCTCCCCTCATTTCTTCCTCTCGGCTGTGCTACCCTTCTCTCACTCTCTCTATTTTTTTCTTTCTTCTTTTCCTGCGTTTCTTTCCCTATCCCAGCCGTAAGCTCCCCTTCTTTCTCTCAATTCCATTCCTTTAATCCTCATTTAACCCTAGGCCCAGTCAATTTGGGCCTTATTACTTACACCCCCCCTTTACCACCACCACTCCTAGTACTTAAACACATCATCCCCATTTAACTAGAAATACTTCTCATTTATTCACTACACCTCTCTTTAAATTAATTATTTACCCCTAGTCTATTTTAATATAGCCAACTAAAATACTACTTAATTAAATTAGTCAAATACTCATTTAATTAAATTAATTAATTAACCACCTAAGCAAATAAATTAAATAATTCCCCAATTTAATATTTGGGGTGTTACAACTCTCCCCCACTTAGAATATTTTCGTCCTCGAAAATCTAACTATCATGGATATGCTAACTTAAACACTCACTGCTACAAGTATTAAACTCTAGCAAAACACCCTAATGGAACCCGTACCTCTAAGTGTAACCATCACTCCCCCGTAGGCCCCGAACACGCCAGAACAAACACTCTCCCGTTATACTCCTCCTCCTTCGGCTTTGGACACTTGGTACTAATGTATTCCATTTCCCCACAGTTGTAACAGACCACATCCTCCTTCTCTCACTTAGCAGCTACATGACCTTCCTTCTCACACTTGAAACACTTATCGACCATACCATCTGGACTCTTTTGCCTCGGGTTACCACACTAGTGACACGCAATCCCCGCAGTAGCGTCTCCCCCACTTAGCTTTTTTCCCGAACTCTCCTCTCTCTTGCCCTTACCACCTGACACATCATAGGCTTCCCACTAAACCGAGAACTCCGCTTCTCCTTCACTATCTTGTACGAACGATTGCTATCCTCCTCGAAGATCTACGCTAAACTCATGAATCAACATCCACTCTTCTTATCCCTCTAACCATCCTCCTCCAAGTCCTATCGTATACACAACAGATTACACACTCTTCCCTACATCCTTACTCCCCAATTTGGCATTCTAATCTGTAGGTTGTCAAACTCCTACCCGACTACCCAACACAAGGAACAACAACAATTATGGCCAGAGGCCCAACAACCTAACAACTGTAATTAACACAACAATACCAGTCCCAACAATTATCATATATCCAATATTTTTCACATCAACAATTACACAATCATAACAACAAAATTCAAGTTTAACCTACCCCACGATTGACTCTAAAAATTTGGCTCGACTTTGGAGACTCATAACCTGAGTTACACAACTCCGAATTTAATGAAACTAGTGCCAAACGGCCGCTTTACGTCTATTTTCAAAAACACTCACCACATAATTTTTGACTCAAACAAATAGTACCGAGTTTTCAAAAGATCAAACAACGCCCGTAACGCACGCGTAATTTATACGCAAGTATGACTCATCATTATCAATCACTAAAACCAATTACAATCATCACATACTTATGCATTTCATCAAACTTCAAATAAGCATAATCAATCATGCAACTCTTAAACACGCAATTTCGAAAGATTAAACATTTAGGCATTTTCTCCGATTTCCTTTATTCCTAGGGATTGGTTAACATGCAATTTTTACAACTTCCCTAGAAAATATCATGGGCATATAATTCTACCAAATTTAATTGACTTCATATCACAAAAATAATATAACCAACTCATGCTTCTTAAAACAATTGCTTTGGTTCAAGACTTGATATTAGTTCTCTGTCGTTAAATATTTGGAGGATCGAATCCAAGAACTGAGTATTCATAAACAATATTTTTATCACTGCGACGAATCAATCTCGAACGATAGTCATTCTTGGTTTTGTAACAAGTGTGCCTGCATCTTGTTTATCCCAGTTAAGTTTGAACTGAGGCATATAATGCGTGAACGCCCTCATAACATTGCCTCAAGCCTCAAGGTCCCAGTCCCACCTACCTGTACCATCAACGACAACAACTCTAACCTAGAGACCATAGGCCTATTCAACATCACCCTTGTGTCTAATATCTTATATGCCGTGTGATACCACTCTATCTTGTCTCGATAATTTTGCATCACAGGTGTAACAGCCAAAAACCTCCCACTCTCACATCACATTCATGTCTTGTTCGCCTAAGTCCACATCTCCCCACTTTGCATTACAGACAGACCCTTCGTCCATCATCGTTACCACCACGTGTAGTCATGATAGTGATAGTGATTGTGATTGCTCAGTACTGTGCAGCCCCCACTTTGTAATTATCTCTTTCCTCGTTCAAACTGACAAAATATCCTAAACCCATCGAACAAAATATCCTACTTCTATTTCTTAAATTATTTATTTAATGTAACAATCAACCCCATAGGCTAAGATCATGCGATGATTATGGCCATTATCAACATATACAATGGCGTGGCAAATTATAAAATAAGTGTTCTCTGTCGTTATCGATTCAAATCCATTAGTGGTGCGGAAGGAATGGTAGGTATCTCAATCGCACCAAAATAAGATTACAATCCCACGGCCACTCAACAAACAATAATTCTTTATTTTGCAATATATTTATAGTTTAATTTATATACACTAACAATGTATAGAAGGTTTTACATCAATTTCCAATCACATTTCATCATTCAGTCACGTCTGCAAACTTAATCAAAGTAACCGCTCATAGGAGGAATGATGTTAGAAGAACAAGGAAAAGTGACGTAGGGGTTATTTTGACTAAGTTTGCGATTTTTTTATTAAAAATTTGACGTGGCTAAATGGTGAAATGTGATTGAAATCTGGTGTAAAGGCATGTATACACTGTTAGTGTATATAAATTAAACTCCTATTTTTATTATTAAATTATAGGCTTAAATATCATTTACCCCTGCAAATATCACCATAATCCATTTACCCCCTTTAAAATAAAAAGTTTTAAAATGCCCCTTGCAAATATAAACTATTTACGGTTACCCCCTGCTGTTAGATTATATTGACAGTGTTAAGTGTATAATGGGTATAAACCGTTGATTTGTTACCCCCTCGCAAAATATAAATCGTTTACTGTTCTCCTCGCAGTAGGGGGTAGCAGAAATGCATTATATATTGCAAGGGGCATTTTAAAACTTTTTATTTTACAGGGGGGTAAATGGATTATGGTGATATTTGCAGGGGGTAAATGATATTTAAGCCTAAATTATATTATAATTATAATTAACACTATGCACTTATTATTAAATCATTTTTTGAAATATTGTTTTAGTGCAATTTACCACTATTAGAGTTTAGAGAGAGAGAGAGAATTCATTTGTAAAATGATTGTATTATTGATATTCTATTTTCACAAGAGAGAGCCTTTTATATAGGCAAGATACTATTACTAAATAGACCTACTGAAATTACTAATACTACTAGAGTTATTACTCTATTAGCCCCCTTGCAAACTCAAAGATTGGCCATGATCCATTGAGCCCACTTTGAGTTTGGCCCGTAAAGAAAGAAACAAAGTGAGAGACAGCGGCTTCGTCAACATATCCGCTATTTGCAACGTCGCTGGTACGTGTTGAATGTTCATCAAATCATTCGCAACACGCTCTCGAACAAAATAGACATCCAATTCGAGATGTTTCGTGCGAGAATGAAGCATAGGATTGTTCGAGATCATCACGGCAGAGAGATTATCACCTAGCACGGTGGGAGTTTGAAACCTAATCTTGAGCTCGGTGAGAAGGGAGTGAACCCACATTAATTCTGTAGTGGCGTTGGCAATTCCACGATATTCTGCTTCGGCGCTCGATCTAGCGACGAGAGTCTGTTTCTTCGCACTCCATGAAACTAGATTTGGGCCAAAGTAAAGGCATGCACCTAATGTTGATCTCCGATCGTCTGGATCAGAAGCCCAATCGGTGTCGCTATAGACCCGAACAGAGAAAGGAGATGAAGATTGAGCTGGAGAAAGCAAAAGCCCCAAATTTGAGGTGCCACCCAAGTATCGAAGAATCCTTTTGACGGAACGCATGTGAGATTCAAGGGGGTTGGCTAAGAATTGGCATACCTTGTTGATGCTAAAGGCCAGATCTGGATGAGTAATGGTGATGTACTGCAAAGCCCCAACAATGTAGCGGTATTGCTGAGCATCGGGTAAAACATCAGAGCCCAGGCGACTGAGTTTGATATTGGAGATCATCGGAGTGGACATAGGGCTGCAACCAGACATTTGAGCTCGTTCAAGAAGATCAACAATGTACTTTGTTTGGGTGAGAAGCATGGAACCCGAGGATAGGGTAGTTGAAGTCCCCGTGATGAGTATATCATCAACATAAACCAGAACACATTGTTGTATTCCTTTGTTGTTGTAGATGAAAAGAGAATGATCACATTTCCTTGCTGTAAAACCAAACTGAAATAAGGCTTGTTTGAGTCTCTCATACCATGCCCAAGGGCCTGTTTAAGCCATATAATGATCTGTGTAGTTTACAAACTATATTTTTGTTGTCAGATATAAAACCAGGGGGTTGATCCATGTAGATATCTTCTTCTAGATGACCATTGATAAATGAATTGTAATATCAATATGTTGTAGATCCCATTTGTATGTTAGAGCCAATGTAAGGAGAATTCTGATAGTTGCAGGTTTTATAACTGGTGAAAAAGTTTCACCAAAGTCCTTACCAGGCATTTGCTTGTAACCTTTGGCCACTATCGAGCCTTATACTTGTGTATAGAACCATCTGGGTTTTCCTTTATTCTAAACACCCATTTACATCCAATGGCTTGTCTATTGGGTGGTAATTCTGTGAGAGTCCATGTACCATTATTCATTAGAGCTTGATACTCCTCTTTCATAGCAGTAACCCACTGAGGTATAGATAAGACTATCTTAACTGAAGTAGGTTCAATATGTGTAATAAAGGCTTTTGGTTTGTTTTTGCCTGATTTTGTTCTAGTGGTCATAGGGTGAGTATTAGTTGAAGGTGGTGGAGGTGGTGGTGGTGGGATAGCAGCAGTAGGATTGTGTATTTGTGAGCTATGTAAGTGAGATTGTGAGGAGGTGGGAGGATCAGAGAAGTTGATAGTAGTAGTATTGTTTGAGTTTTGTAAGAGAGTTACCTCAAAAGTAGTAGTAGATGAGGGTGGAGGAACTGATGATAAGTCTGTAGTTGGTATAGATGGTGGATCAGGGGATGTAGCTGCAGTAGGTATAGAGGGTAAGGGAAATGAGCTAGAGGGAGGGCATGGGGTGGAATTATTGGTAGTTGCAGGGTTAGGAAACAAGGTAGGATAGGGAAACTTAGTTTCATCAAATTGAACATCTTTTGAGATGTATATTCTGCCATCTACACTAAGGCACTTAAAACCCTTGTGAGATGGAGATAAACCAAGGTTGATGCACTCTGTGCTACGAAACTGTAATTTTTTGTTGTTGTAAGGTGTGAGCAGAGGGAAACAGGAGCAGCCAAAAGACTTTAGGTGAGCATAATCAGGGAGAGTGTGAAAAAGGGCCTCATAGGGAGAAATGAAAGTAGGGAGACCAGTGGTAGGTAATCTGTTTATGAGATGAACAACAGTAGTAAAACTATGATCCCAATAGGTGAGAGGCAGTGAGGCATGAGCTAATAGGGCTAGTCCAGTTTCTGTGATGTGCCTACGTTTTCTTTCCACAGTTCCATTTTGGTGTGAGGTATAGGGGCAGGTTAGTCTGTGTAGAATACCCAAAGAAGCAAGATGATTTGTGAAAGGCCTATACTCACCACCAAAGTCAGATTGAATAGCCTTTAAGATTGTAGAAAATTGTGTTTTAACCATAGCATGAAACTGATTAAAGGCCTGAATTGCCTCTGATTTGGCTTTAAGGAAATAGATCCATGTATATTTAGTACAAGCATCTACAAAAGCAATATAGTACAAGTATCCTCCACTAGATGGAGAGGGGGATGGACCCCATAAATCTGTGTGCACTAGCTCAAAAGGTGTAGAATAAGTAGTAGTAGAAGGTAGAGCATATAATTTGTGTGCTTTGCCAAGACAACAAGATTTGCATAGTTCAAAAGATTTTGATTTAGGTAAAGAAATATTACAATGACTAAGAATAGAATGTATTGTACAACTATTGGCATGCCCAAGTCTATGATGCCACAAAGAATAAGGTGTGGCATTAGTTATAGTTTGTGAAGAGGGCAAAGAAACTACATTATTTGAATTCAAAACAACATTTTGAAAAGAAGCAGGAGAATTTAGTGAGCTTGTGACTGCAGCAGCACTAGGTGAATAGCCTGGTGGTGCAACAGTGAGGGTGGGCATGAAAAAGAGGCCATCAGAACCTCTGTATCCTTGAAGTAGAACCTCATTAGATGCCTGTGATTTCACAAAACACACATATGAGTGAAATTCAAAGTATACAAAAATTCCTCAGCAAATTTTCCTACAAATAATAAGTTTCTTTTGAGTGAGGGAACATGTAAAAGATTTTTCAGAGTATAGGAATGATTAGGATGAGAGGCAGAATGTAAAATACTAGAACCAGTGGACTGAATCAAAGTGGCATGGCCATTGCCCATAGTAGCTTTGTGAGGTCCTGTGTAGGGAGTGCTAGAATGCAAGTAATAGGCATTAGGAGTCATATGGTGAGAGGCACAAGTGTCAGCATACCAACCTGAATTTGTAAATTCTGGTGGGAATTCAGGAGTTATCACCAGGAACTATAGTGGTAAAAGCTGCAAAACTAGCATGAGGTGCTGTAGTGTCACTAGGAGGAGCTGGAGTGGTAGTAGATGCTGAACTGGTTGCTGTAGACTGAGTTGGAGGTGCAGGGATGAAGGTGTCATTAAACCTATACCAACAAGAGGCTACAGCATGACCATATTTACCACATAGTTGACATGTAGGTTTGTTGCCAGTGTTATGTGTTTGTGCAGGGGTATTGTAGTTTGGATTATGATAAGCATTTGGATTGTTTCTGTATCTTGCACGCCCTCTACCTCTGTTGAACCTGTATCTGCCACGCACATATGGAGGAAAGTTGTTGTGGTGGTAAGGTTGAGGAGCAGTAGAGGCCACATTAGCTTGAGGAGTTTGGGAAGGAGTAGCCTGCACTACATTGGCAGAGGGTGCAGTGGTATTAGTCAATTCTTGACGAAATTTCTCCAATTGAGCTTCTTGGACAAGGAGTAAAGACTCCAATTCCATGAGATCAACATTACCAAGTCTACCATAAAACATCATTACAAAGGCATTGTATTCCTCGGGTAAACCTTCAAGTATAATATCCATTAGATCTTGATCTTTCACTTCCTCACCTATAGCAGCCAATGAATCAACCATAGAGTGTATCTTAGTAATGAATTCTGAAATGCTTTTGGATCCTTTCTTGAGTGTTTTCAATTCAGTTCTTAATTGACGAGGCTTGGCTTTTAGATAGCATAGAAATGTTTGTGGATTTTATCCCAAACTTCATGAGCATGTTTACAACTAAGTACCCTAGGTAGCATAGAATCTGACATGGTTGATAGGAGCCAAGTGTATAGGGCTTGATCTTGAACAAGCCATTTAGAATAGTCAGTGGAAATCTTGTTTTCTCTCTCATCATTAGGATTTGCAAATTGAATGGAATTTGAGGACTGACTAGTAATCTTTGAAGATTGTGTGTGAGAATGACTTATTCTACTTGCTGGTTCCATAACAAAAAATTCTTATCATCTAGTTTAATTGATAGTTTTGGACATTGAATAAAATTGGAACCTATTTGTATGGTTGATCCTGTGAGAAATATTCCTAATTCTGGTGTAGCAGTGGCTTTGGCCTGCTCTTTGTTTGCTGGATCTTGTTCCATGTTCTGTATATGATGATTGTTGATATAGATTGCGTTGATGATGATTGAATGTGTATAACTTTGTTATACACCAGAAAATAATTCTGAATGAACCAGATCTGTGATCTTGATATGATTTTGGAATTGAATTTGTTAATGAGAATGAAATTGGCTGATGCAGGTGATGATGCTATGAACAAAGAGATTAAGAAAAATTGCAGAGTTTCAGAGAAAGAAGTGAAATGAATGTAAGGTGTTTGAAGAAAGGATCAAGAAATTTATGGTTCAGTGAAAGAAATGGAAGAAAATGGAAGAGATGTGGATGATGAACAAGGCTTCAAAGAGAAAGAAGCTTCAACTATGGGAGCAGAAGCAAGAGGATGAAGAAGGATCGTGTAACCTTTATAACCGAATTCTGTTATTCGGTTAAAGTGCAGAAAAAGTGGCTCTAGATACCATATTAGAGTTTAGAGAGAGAGAGAATTCATTTGTAAAATGATTGTATTATTGATATTCTATTTTCTGATTACAATAGAGAGCCTTTTATATAGGCAAGATACTATTACTAGATAGACCTACTGAAATTACTAATACTACTAGAGTTATTACTCTATTAACCACCATTGATATGTCGCCAGCCAACTTCCCCCTTTGAAGAGGACATTTTTCGTCATGATAGTGGAATTTTTAATTTTTGGGTTTTTTTTGTACCCCCACAGTTTCCCCCATACCCCCCATAGACCCAGTGAATAGACCAAAATACCCCTACAATTTTACAAAATCTAAATTTCTTCGCTCATTTGGTCATATCTACGATTGACCATATCTCCACTCGTATATACATCCCCCAAACGTATATACGATTGAGCAATTTTAGCCCCAATCGTATATACCTCCTAAGCCACATATATACGATCTTGTTTTTTTTCCACATCGTATATATGTTTCATCAACGTATATACGAGTGCTTCATATTCTTGCCACTCGAATTTACATCTAGAAGAGATATATATGATCCCAAAAAGTAAGCCATTGTATATACCCTCAGTAGTACGTATATACGATGTTGTTTTTGTTTTTTGTTTTGAACTCATTGCATTTTTTTTCCTTTGCAGTGTCCGGTAGGCATCGTCAGAGAGGGAGATGGGAGGTATATCCTATCTGAGAGAGAGGGGAGGCATCTTTGTCTGCTTCGAGTACTAGGACTCAGAGGCATAGTGAGTTACATGCTTCAGCGAGGAATGTGAGGGACTTGGCTAGGAGACAGCCTGACCCAACTCAGTACCAGCCCCAGCCACCCCGGTATGATATGGAGCCAGCTCAGTACCATAACTAGCCACCCCAGCCTCATCAGTACCATTCCCAGCCTCCTCAGTATACGGACGATGGATCGTTTAATCACAGGGATTACTTGCAGCAGACTCAGTATGAGGATTTCTATCGGGGGAGGCAGCCTCCTCAGTACCATCCTCCTCAGTACCATCCCCAGCCTCCCCATTATCAAGAGCATCATGAGAAATACTGATATGTCTTCGTCTGATGAGTCTATGTCTGGGTATCAGGAGGAGCAGCCTCAGGAGGATCAGGGCCATCGGGAGGAGCCTCAGCCTCAGTACTCTCTCTTCACTGATCTGGAAGATCATGTTTGCACTGCTATACGCGCTAACCCGGTAAGTTGAATTTTTTGCTTACATAGTTTATTTAACGCACATTGACTGCACTTCTTGCTTGCATCATTTATTTTTAATTTAGGAGTATCAGCGTGTTGTGAAAGTCTGGGCTCATGGCAACAAAATCCATACCAAGCTGCATGTACAGTACGAGGCCCTAGTTCAGTGTTCCCAGAGCTTAGGGACTCCAGACTGGCCCCACTTCTCTAGACTGGCCACGCCACAATAGATCATGAGTTGCTATCGGTTTTTATCGAGAGATGGCACTCAGATACTTCGTCATTTCACTTACTATTTGGTGAAATGACGATCACTCTGGATGACGTCTCTTGTTTGTTGGATCTTCCCATCCAGGGGAACTATGCCAGACCTCCTGCAGTTACTATCACCTCGGAGTATGCCACACAGCTTGTAGAGACGTATCTTGGTGTTTCATGGGTTGAGGCTGCTAAGAACACCCGTAGAGGTCCTATTTCAGTTTCTCTTGGCTGCTGGACATTTTTGAGCGTAATAAGGCAAAGGGGGTGACATGACAGTTGTTGTGAGGGCTATCTGCTTCTACTTTTGACCTACAGCCTCTTCAATACGAAGACTGGAGACAGGGCTGAGGCTAAGTGGCTGCTCTACCTTGATGATCTGAGTGCAGATGTTCTTGGAGGCTATGCATGGGGTGCAGGTGCACTAGCTGCCATGTATGAGTCCTTGAACTCTGCGTCTTTGAGGGACACGGCACAGTGTGGAGGGTATGCCAGTCTATTCCAGGTATAAATGTAAACTTAATTTTTTTCTTAATTCAGACTGTCTTTTGGTAAATAGCTTTTAATTAAACATGTTGTTTATTTTTACATTTCAGTCTTGGATTATGTGGTATTTCCCTGGGATGGCGGAGAGGAGGGCTGGTCATATACGCGGTGCGGAGTTTTTGCTTACATAGTTTATTTAACCCAGGGAAATACCTCTAATCTTGGTATGAAAAAAACAACGCTTAATTTTTTTTGGCTTTTCAACCTTTGATCTTGTACCTACAATTGTAGAAAGAGATTATACTTTTCAATCTCTTCAAGGTTTGCAATCCCCAACCAAGAGCATACCACCTGCCAAATTTTAGTAGCAAGCTTACAATAAAAGAAAAAAAATAGTCACAAGATTCTTTCACATTGAAACATAACACACATACATGAAGAATAGAATATGTCTTGGATTAGCAAACGCTTTGGACTCTTCAATATGTTTGGCCCATGATCCACAAAAGTGGATGGCTCAGACTTATTCTCTCCATTGCACGGCTCAAATACTTATTAGCCAGTGTGTCTGGTGCACATTTATTACCGCATATCTTTTATTACCAAGTTGCAAAAGTGCCTAAAAGCTTACCTTCTTCCTGCTTCTGCTTCTCCACCTCCTTCTCCAATAAGGTCGTCCCCAAGTCAGAAATCTTGGGTAGAAAGGCAAACAAGTTTCTCTAGAAAGTTTTGAAATCAACATAATCAATCACGACCACCGCACCCTCTGGGACCTCGTCTTTCCAATTATTGCTCTTGTCCTTTTTCTTCTTCTTCTTCGGATGACCTGACTTCTCGAGGCCCTTAGCTTGACGTTTGCCTCTTTGATCTTCTTGAGCATTTGGAGGAGTGAGATGGAGGTGTTGTGTAGAAACTATGTTCAAATATACACAGTTGCAACAAGTAATAATTAAAGAGTAATTAGAGATCGTTCCCACAAGGATTGTTAAGTTCTTTTCTATATTTAAATTAGTAAGTAAGCTAATGAGTAACACAAAATAACATAACAAGTTGTAGTACCACTAATGACATCAACATAAATAAAAGTACGAAAGCAAGTAAGATAAATGATAAGTAGAAATTCATAATGAGTGTAAGTTGGAATGCCTTTCACTCTATAAATTCATAAAAAAAACATATTAATGTTATGTTGATGTTGTAGCATTGGTTGTTGTAGCAATTGATGTGTGTCTTTCAATCACTAACGTCAGAGTTTCATTACAAGTCTTATGTCTAAGCTCTTAAATAAGTTCACCACTGTATATGAAGTGCCCACAATTTACCCTATGGACTATAGTTTCCTATATCTAGGTTTAAGCATGGGTTGCTAAAGTGTACTTTAACAACCACTCACCCACATTAACCCTTGAGTTTGAATCATAAACCATGTCTGAATTTACGAATGTGCTTATATTTAGCTGATCAATTCTAAAATAAGTTGGAAGAAGTTTTACACAAGGATAACAATGCAAACATAAAAAAAACATTAAAACCATTAAAACTTCATTACATATCTAGAACATCCCAACTATAAGTGAGCTAGCTCATCATGAGAAACAAACGCAAGAAATAAAGCATAAATGTGATACCTAAAGCTGTAAAACTGAAATCACAAAGAGGATGAAAATACTCCAAATGATGACAGCCCTCGTGATGCTACATCATCGCTCACAACATTGTAGTGTAGAATTTCTACTTGATGAACAATAACTAGAACGAAAATGGAGAGAATAATATTTTTAAGTGTCTCTTTATTTGAACCAGCAAGAATGGAGCTCTTGGAGCTGAATGGAGCTTGCTTCATGGAGAAGAGGAGCATGATATTTATCAACAAGCTTTCCAAAAAGGTGAGATGTGACATAAAGCAAAAGGTGTGACAAACTATCTATTTTTCATGTCCCACTTGAAAGTGGACAAGCGTCCATATAAAGCAACTTGGTTGATGGCTGAAATAGCTCACTTGTCCACTTGATTTTCATTGATTGGACATAAAGCAAAAGTTTCTTTTTAGCACGTTAGTGTTTTGTCTCTCCTCTACTAGCAAAATGCAATGCTATAACATCTGATGCTGTGACATACTAAACAAACATGTTAACACACAAGATGGGGCACCATAGTGTCAAATAATCACTTAATCAGTTTCGAACCCTCTTTTACATCAAACAACATATATTTACTTATTCAAACAATAATATTACTTAAGAACTCACATTGTAATAAGTTTAGAAAACATAAATAACTCTTATTTATAAATAAGAGTTATTAGGAGGCAAGGAAAAGAGTTCACTTGTGGAGACAGACTATGGACAATAGCAATATTTCTCCCCGACTCACCTTGTCCTCTGGTTTCTTGGATAAGGGGAGGAGGGAGGCTGACTTGGTCACCAACAACGCCAGCATATGAACGTCTCTGGAAACAACTTTGACAGTATGATTCTTCTTCGCAAACAGCGCAACAAACTTGGACCTCGTCGTCATATTGTTTGCAAATATCAACAAAGGTGATCATCATCATCTTCAACATCACGTCGATCGAATGGTATACCTTGCAACTGGATTTAGAATAATCAACCCTACATGGGAATGGAAGGAGAAGGGGTTTTGAAGAGAGATGAAGTGAAAAAGAAAGAGAGAGAATAAGAAAAGAAAGGATATGAAACGTAGTGTTTTTATTTTGTTTTTGTATCAGTTAAATCCCTAAGAATTTTTAAGTGTGTCAATTTGGTCCCTGATATTTGTCACGTTGACACTTAACTGGTCATGTCAGCTCTGTAACTAACTATGGTTGACAGAAAGACCAAATTGATATACATTTGTAAAAATTGAGGATTAAATTGACATATGTGAAAAGTCATAGACTAAATTGAATATTTTTAAAAAGTACTAAATTGGTATTACCTCAAAAAAGTTACATCACAGTTACATGTCGTAATGATATGAATTCCTTCGGGTTCTGATTCAAACTTTTTTCAATCTATAGTTTGATTCCAAATACTCTTTGCTCATCCCTAAAGCTAACCAAAAAGAGAAAAAAATCTATTGACGCTCAAATGCAGGGAAGATGAAAGAGACTAGTACTGTAAATTGTAATGACCAGGCCAGTGAAGGTTAGTCCAGTAAGACTGATCAACGATGTTAGGAAGATCAAACAAACTTTGATCCAACGACCCAAATCCTCCATGCGGAGTAAGCACCGCGTGATCAGCAAACGCCGTCGTTGCGTAACCCTCACAATTATTATCACTACTCTGAGCAAGGGAGACACTATCATATGCCACGTGTACCAGATCGTAACTGTTTTGCTGCTGATGAGTTCTTCCGAAACAAAACGACGACGCATCGAGCACATGATTATTATTCCGAAACCCAAAAGAAGTTGAAGTGAGACTTCTACCAAGTTGTTCAGGAATAACAGAAAACAAGTTCGACGCAGCGTTTGACACCGGCAGTGATATCGCCTCCGTCGCAGTGGCGGTAACGGTTGAGCTTTCGTTGCTGGAGTGAGAGTTGGAGTTTTGATCAGGTGGTGGCTGCGGCAGTTCTGTGGTTGCCGGAGTGGTTTCTGAGGTGGTGGAGGAAAGTGATTTTTTGTGGTTAGGTTTAGTGGACCGTTTTGGTTTACGTGAACCACCGCCGACGGGGACGTTACGGAGGACACCGCCTTTAGTCCAGTATCTCCGGCAGTTTTTGCAGAAATGACGAGGTTGAGAGAGGTTGTAGTTATTATAGTAACAGAACTTCGTGTTGAGGGAATTACAGCGAGGACAGTTCAAAGCAGTTTGATTGTTATGGTGGTAGTTGTGGTGGTTGTAAGGCTTCATCATCGTATCTCCACCGCTGAAGAAATTTCTTCCGCCTTTAATTGAATGTAAGTCTCTTGCTTTTAAAATGAAACTTGAAAGTGTTGGGTTGCTGAGGGTTTTGATGGGAAAGAAAAAAAGCTGTAAAGGTGAAAACTGGAGTCTTGAAACTTGGTGTTAAAGAATTCGCGGCTGGATTTATGGGAAAATGTTGCTGATATGTGGTGATCGAGAGAAAAGAAGAGGAATTAGTAGTTTCTCTCTGTTTCAGTCTCTATGAGATTTTGTTATGGGGTTCTGTGTTTGGGGAGGAGTGTAATTGGTGAGGACGCGTGTGTCAGGGTATTAACAAGATTTGTGGAATAATGTGAAGGAAGAAAGGAGAAAGTTCAGAGAGAATGCGGCTACTCAGTTCTCTATCTCACTGACAAATATCCCCTGCCTGCCTGCTCCTATAGCTACTAGTTGTTGCTGTTTTCTAAATAGTCAAATGACCTAAACGACCCTGTTCAGTGGGTGGGTTGAAGTGGGAATTCGATTGGGTGTAGTTGGTTTATGGTGCAGTTGGTTTATTTGATGCAAATGGTGTTAATCTAAAACTGTTTTTATTTTACAAAAAATAGAAAGCTGATATGGCAGCTTGACCAAAAAAATTTAACACTTGACTGCATGACTACATTCTTATACTGAATGCACACAATCCAAGTAATAGGCCAAATCCAACCCAACTGTCACTCACTTAGTAATCCAAATTCAATTAATTATTTGACTCACTTACAAATAATTCATATTGTTATGCTATATTTAAAAATTACAACAAAATATTTCATTCAAATTCTTTTAAACATTGTCTTAGCTATTTGAAAAAAATTAAAAGAGAGTGATTTATATATTACATATATTTTAATAGATTTTTTCTTAATGATTTATGTTAGCCTTTTTTATGTTAGTTAATTTTAACTCCGTCTTAAATTAATTTTGTCTTGGAAAAAACCGAACCAACCGAACCAATCCAAACCGCATTGGTTTAGTTTGGTTTGGTTCGGTTTTATTTTATGAAGCCAACCGAACCAAACCAAACCGCATGTAATTTTACCTTGCGGTTCGGTTCACTTTTTATCTCAAAACCGAAACAAACCGCACCGCGAACACCCTTATCTGTAGGGCGGACACGGGTAGTACTTACTCGCTTTCCACCCCATTTAATATAAATATTACCCGCTACCTGCCACATACCCATGCGGGTACCCGCGTATCGGATTTTTCACGGGCATTGTCTCCTTGCGGGTACACCCGCAGATATCAACGAATATTTTTAATATTAATTGAAATATATTTTTTGAAGTTCATCATAGTCGGTTGACAAGGCTACTTTCGAGTGAGTAGGTTTATTAGTGACTCTCAGTCAATCATTACTAAGGCGCAGAGATCGCTCTTGGATTGATTGCACTTTATAGCTAAGCTAGACAATTCAAGATTTGATTCTGATTTCATTGATAGAACCCTGCTAGTTCAATCCTCACTTTCCATTCCTAGGGTTATTGAATACTTTACTTGCTTGCTATTGCTAGTTCAATCGTCAGATCTTGCTTAGTCAGTGGACTATATCCATTGAGGGAAACTTTCTAAACACTCTGCATTTAGGAATTTCATCCTTTCCTTCGCCCGATTCTCTCCCTCGTCCTAACGGTTGTGGCAAAAACTCTGTTAGGAGGGGGAGAACCACATGGACCGACAAAGCCGGTACTCGTGGCCAGCCAAGTTCTCTGACGTAGATTAGTCATCAGCTTTGACAATAGAAACTACGTACCAAAAACATGTTAACCAAAAAAATAATACATAACACTAACACCGATAATAATAACTTTTTTCCGATAAGTATATTTTATAATGGGTACCCGCGGGCACAGGTACCCGTTAAACTACCAACCCCGTACCCGCCACGAATAATATCGGTGGGTACTCACAGATGCGGGTATTTTTGTCATCCCTAGGTTATACTCAATTTAGTCTTTTACTATTCAAAAATGTTCAATTTAGTCCCTGAGTTTTGACAAGTATCAACTTAGTCCCCAATATTTATAAATGTGTGTTAATTTAGTCCTTCCGTTAACAAATGTTAGTAAACAGTGTCAGCATAGGGACTAAATTGATACTAAGTTATATAAGTCGGGGACCAAATTGATACCAAGTTATATAAGTCGGGGACCAAATTGACACTGTTTACTAACTGTTGTTGACAGAATGACTAAATTGACACACATTTGTAAATGTTGGAGACTCAATTGATACTTTTGAAAAGTCAATGACTAAATTAAATATTTTTAAAAAGTCAATGACTAAATTGGATATAAATATCTTTAGAAAAAAATATTTTTTCCTTAAAGATGTTTTTTTCTAAAGAGTGTTTTGCAACACCCAACCATTGACTAATGTTGGGGAGTAAGTTATAATTAAATTCGTCACTTATCATTTTAAATGACCAAATATTCAAGCTTCAACTAACTCAATTCAAAAAAATTAAAACTTTTTTACAAAGTTAATAAAAGGATTACTTCGTTTAAATTTTGAAACAAAAAGAACTAAAGTGATTAAACTGAAATTTTAGATAAACGTAATGGACCAAAAGTGCATTTTTGCCAAAAAAAAACAGACAAATATATGGGGGGCTAAGAAATACCCATAGGCGGACCTATGTTATGTTCAGGGTATGCACTTGCACTCCCTGAAAAATAAACACGCTTATTTAACTCCTATTTTGATTTTTATTTTGACCTCTCTATAAATTTATAATTTTGCACCTAGATATCTCAGTTTCTTTAACTTTGACACTTAAGTAAGAATTCAACCCTCAAGTAATCACTAAGGTTTTTGAAATTGATCAAATTAATCTCCAAATTTTTATGAAATTATTCTCTAAAATGAACTCTCATCTAAATTCCTCACATATATAATAAAAATAGTCTCTAACGTTTATGAAATTTGTCAAACTAGTGTCTAAAATTTTAAGAAATCTGTTCCATTACTCTCTGTAAGGGACTACATATAAATTTTGACTCTTATTGAAATATCGATAGTAAGCCCATTAGTTAGTAGTAAGGCCCATTACTTGGTTAGTATATAAGGTAGATGGTAGAGTCATTTGTATCTCACTTTTCTCATTTGTAATTTTCACCACTTTCAATATAATAGAGTTTTAAGAGTTTTTCTCCCTAATTTCCATGGATGCCATGTTTTTCAACATGGTATCAGAGCAAACATAGTATCCTCCATGAATTCAGTTAGTTTCAGTTCCTTTTTTTTTTTTTTTTTTTTTTTTATTTGTTTCCATTTAATTCATTTCGTTTCATATTTTCTTTCTCTGTTTTTTGGAATTTTTTTCTTAATCTTTTCCAGAAATAAGAATTTTCCCTTTTTTCTCCTTTTTGTTTTCATGTGTTCTCTGATCTGCTATACCTTTCACAAATTGATCTTTCCCCTTTCCTTCATGAATCTCTTCCCTTCGATTGAGTTTTACAGGTTCTGAAACCCTATTTCTCTCTGTGAATCAGTTTATTCAATTTCTTGCAACTAGAATTCGCGATTTGCGTTTCTGTTTTGAGTCAGTTTCTAATGGCGTTTGCGACCAAATATGCTGCAAATCTATGATTTGCCTTCATCTATCTCTCCTGTTAGATTTCGATTTCTCGATTTGTTCATCGATTTCGATTTCTGTCCATCTCAATCTGCCTCGATCTCTGATATGTTGCTCTTCTGCGTTTCTTTGCGCGCTTGTGTTGTGGTGATTTGGTTCTGTGCGCAGCTTGACGACACCACTGCGTGATAGTGTGACATCGTCCTTTTCAGTTTGCTTCTGCATTTTTGTGTCTTGCGTGGCTGCTGATTTCTATCATGGTTAGGAGATAACTAAACACCAGATGGATCAATTGATGCTGAGTTGGAGGTTGGTTTTAAATTTCTTGTTGAAATTTATGTTTCTCATGTTGAATTAGAGAGACCAAACCGTATATGCAAAGTGGGAAGTTGTTTTGACACTGTCACTGCCTTCTAATTGTTATCATCAGTGATGTTCTTGTTTGCTTGGTAGTGAGGCAAATACATTAAAACTAGATGAACCTGTTGCCTATTATCTGTTTGATGAAATGCCAAAAAAAAAACCTGTGTGGCTGCCATTATATAATGTTTGAGGAATTGTGATTGGTCTATTATTGTTGGCATCACTGGGGTGTTGCGTGCTATATATAAGCATTTGAAGAAGGATTATGATGATGAATTTGTCAAAGTGTACTATGACTCTGTCCGTTCTTGCCTTTTGGAAATGCCTTGGGATTTGTTTGATGAGTGTTGGAGTTGTGACATTGGTAGCATGAAGAATAGCCCGTCTATGAATAAACTGAATCACAATATGTTGGTGCCGTGGATCCTTGAATCAAGTTCCTCGTGACTTTTCTTCAGTTACTATGCTCTTTGCCTAGAATGCTGCCTGTTTCTGGTCGTTGGTTGCCTTCGGATTATTGTTGTTGATTCCTTGACCTAGCATCCATTACTGATTGCATATTATCATTCTTTGGATTTGTGGTTTTGATGAATTTTTTGATTAGTCGTATTGGCTTGATTTTGGCTTACATTTATATTTGGTTAAGCGTGATGCTTCTGGCATGAATGGTTAAGCCTTGCTCTCTTTGTTATTTGTGCTTCTGTCAAGTGGTTAAACTTTGAGGTATAATTTCTGCTTGGTGGTTAAGTCTTTGGCTTTATGCCTTTGTTGATGTTTGCTTCTGCCCTATGGTGGTTAAGCGTTTTGCTTCCTTCAAGCAATTAAGCCTTGAGTTGTGGCTTTTGCTTGATGGTTAAGTGTTGGTTTGCTGCTTCCTCCGAGTGATTAAACCTTGAGTTGTGGTTTCTGCTCGATGGTTAAGCTTTTGTTGACTTCTTTGGCACTTGGATGGTTATGCCTAAACGCTAAGTTTGTTGATTCTTTTTGGGTGTGTGTTGTGGAGACGCTGGAAGAAGCTTGAAGGGGCCCGATAGTTGGTCGAAGACTTCTAGGAGCTATGCACCTCAACTGCTACCAATTTGGATTGTTCTTTATTTTCCATATTTCTATAGTATCATTGTATTGCTTATCCCAAGCTGGAAGTGTTGTGAACACCGTCCAGCTTGCGGGAGGCTATTGAAATATCGATAGTAAGCTCATTAGTTAGTAGTAAGGCCCATTACTTGGTTAGTATATAAGCTAGATGGTAGAGTCATTTGTATCTCACTTTTCTCATTTGTAATTTTCACCACTTTCAATATAATAGAGTTTTAAGAGTTTTTCTCCCTAATTTCCATGGATGCCATGTTTTTCAACAACTCTCGTACCAACCAAGTTGGAAACCCATTAACAATTATTTGTAGTACACCAAAAACATAATGCCAAAGGAAAACCAAATCAATCAAAACAAGGAAAAAAAATACTATTCCAAGAAAGAAATTAACAAAACCTATAGCTAGGAAAATTGCAACTACTGCGATTCGAGTGTTTACCTGTCTCTCAAAACTATTTTCCCAAGGAAATACCACTACCGGGCATGATTAGAACAATATGAGTTTTTATCTACATGATACAAAGTCTTCATAGGATTCTAACTCTCGATGAGAATATATGTTCTAGGCTTTTTCTTGTTACATCATTTTATCTTAGAACATGTCTTTTTCTTTTATCTGGTCAATGGATGTTCAGTCTGAACAATCTCATATATTGTAATTGAAGTCATTTGATATTCATTGAATTCGACTTAGTCCTTTCTCTCAATCTTACTTTGGTCGTTTGTGTAGAACCTCAATTTCCTTATTGATAAAATGCGTACATATATGTGTCGATATATTAGAAGTTTTGTGTGTGCTTATTTTAATAATTAACATATTTTAATAGTATATTATAATTTTATTATTTTATTTTTTATGTATTGGTCATAAGTTGGTATTTTTATTTTAAATTATAAGTCTAAAGATTTTTTATCTATATGCATGTGTGTTTGAATAATTTAATATCTTGAACTAATATTTATTGGTATTTTACGATAATTTTGATAATATATCGTCTTGTTATTTAATTACTTTATTTTCGTAAGATATTAGTACTTACAATATTATTTATTTTGCGAAAATATGTTGAGTTAAAGAAATGTGTTAAAGTAGATGTATTAAGAGAATTGGCCTTTAAAAACTAATTAGGAACAAGTTGGGCTTCTTTTAGTGATCCATTTCCTTTTTAATTAATTTACTAGTTACGCTCAGCTCTTTTCATAAATACACTTCCCTATCACTTAAAACCCTCCGCACTCTAGGTCATTTGTTATGCCACAACAAACCGTTTCTCATCAAGATCAGTGTCTCTCTTTTCTCTCGTTCTCTCTCATTTGACCACCAAAAATTACCAAACTTCACAGTCTTATACAAAATCACCATAGAATTCATTAATGGGGTTGTTTCGGTCATCCAAGACAGAAGTTACGTTGTGTTCCGTAGTATCTATTCGTGATTTCAGCCATACTAGCTTTATTATTTTGTCGAAGTTGACAACCGACCAATTTTGCTCGTGGCTGCAACTTCTGGTATCATTCATGGCCACACCGGTGATCATTTTGAATAACAGAGACTTTCTTTGGACTCATCAAAAGAATACTTTTGTTCCATTTGATCAGATCCACAAACCTAGATGTTTTAAAAATAGTTCCATGTCACCGCCTCTTTCGTACTTGTTGGGTGAGTGTCTCTCCTTCATCAATTTTCAGATGCAACAAAGTAAATAGTTGTTTAGTTTAAAAAATTTACTTTACTAGATCAATTGAGTATTTGTTGTCCTATATGTGTTCTAGACCCTTTGCATGGTTGTTGTTGAGTTTCGAGAATTTGTTCTAATTCATTCTTGGACTCTTTTGGATCAAAATTTTGTGGTAAGTCCCTAAGTCCTAGTTTTTGGTCATTTTAGTCCCTACGAACAAAGATCTAATGTCGTACCTTTGCGTTTAGTTATTTGTGACTTTTGGGATCATCAAAGGACTAATATGAGTCAGATCTAATCTTGTTTGGAGAACATCAGCTCTTCTTTTTGCTTCAGAGTCTCGTTCACGATTAGTTGGATTCAATGTAAGAAGAGGAGGAGTGATAACGAGGGAACACGGTAGTCTAAGATGCAATTGACATAACTGGGAAGTCCTATGATCCATATGTCTTATGATGACAATATATTTGTGTGTATAACATTGTATGAGCAATGGGTTTTATATGTTTTATACTATAACTTGGTTATGTCCTTGTAAGAGCAAGGACCCTATTATAATGTGATGATGTTGATGATATGTGAAAATGGTATGTGTTGTTATTGAGCATGTCATGTATATATGCCAATATGTATTGTTGTTATGATTATTGCTCATGATCATTAGGGACCAATTCGATGGTATCGAGCCTCATTATTAACGCCTAAGGGCTAACCTCCTTAGAAGAGAGATGATTGTTAATGCTGTTGTAATTGAGTAGGTATAACTGATGAAATCTAGGCAGTACCTTACTTAACCTTTGAAAGAGTTGATGACGAAATTATAAGTTTAAGATTGAAGATGCACTCATGGTTTAGACTGTCTCTAATTTAATGAACAAGGTTAAAATGTAGATAGAAGGTTGATGGAATGATATTGAGATCCCTAATAATTTTGATGGATTAAGCCAGATTCAGAATGACTTATAAGGATTTCTAGACAAAAATGAGAATGGTAATCGATTAGATTGATATTGTTAGTTGATTAGAGCCATGAAAATCACTCAGGAGACACTTGAAAATCCTATTAATCAATTAGAAAGGACTTTTAATCTATTAGGATATTGAAAAATCATCTAAGAGACAATTTGGAGCTTGTTAATTGATCAAGACTAAGCTAATAGTGGATTAGGATTATTCTAGGTGTGTTTTGGATGATATCTGACCCTTCCTAAGATAGTTTCAAGTAACCTTGACCCATAGATGATGGCTGAGAGACTAAAAGTCATATAAAGCCTTAGAAAATATCAAGCAATGGATGGAATTGGGATAGTAGACATTGGATTAAGATGACTACGTATAAATATATAATGTTGACATTATCATCTAGGATTAGTAGGGACTTGGAAAATATTTATGATTATAGATGATGATTATAGTATAAGTGAACCACTAGCTGTTTGATGTTACTAGAGATGATGATTATAGGACAAGTTACTTCCTAGTTGTCTGATGATACCTTTGAACCTAGGAACCCTCAAGAATGATGATGATGATGATGATGATGATGAGTAGGCTCCGGGGCGGAGTGTTGTATGTTAACGGGGTAGTCTTGGCTACCCAAAAAAATAATATATTTATTTAAATAATTAGGTATATTTTATATTTGACTAACCCAAAAATATATTATTTAGCTACCCAAATCAAGTTTATTTGTCTAAGGAGATAAAGAAACAACAACAAGTCAACTAACTTAAGTCCATTAGTCTATTATTATCCCAAACAAATATGGCGATTTTTGTCAACTTGGTGATTTTGGTTACTCTATTTTGCTTTAGACAACTCTGGGACAATCAGTGCAATGAAAAAATTAGAGGGACCAAAATTATCAAATTGGGAGAGCAAAATGGCCAAAATTAAAATAGAATTACTAAACTCGTCAATTCAAAAAAAATGCATGATAAAAATTTAAGTAAACATTTATATTTGGCCCCCTCGTAAAATTTATGCTAACTAAACCATGAGTTCCTTCGATCTACATATAATAAAATTACATTTATAATTTGTCACCGCATAAAGAATAGGCTAGCTCCACCACTGAGTGGGCTTTCCTGCTTGAGGAGTTTGTCGTAGTTTGGGGTAAGGACTCATCGCAGTATGGGTGACTGTACCTCACTAGCCAAAACTTGTTGGAGGGACCTTGTTGCAATATGGGAAAGGATATGTCACAGTATGAGTGAGTCGTACCTCAATGGTGGATGATGATGATGATGATGATGATGTTGTTGATGTTGTCAATAGGTTATACGCTGTTCATTCCTAGGAGATATTATAGTGTTGGGTGGTAAGCAATTGACTATGTAGGGAATACAAAAAACTTGACCTCGCGGGTAACGACCTGACCCCAACCCGAGTTTGACGGGAAAAACCCACTTTGAACAGGCGCAGAAGTGGGTTTGGGGATGTCGGTACCATGCCTGCCCACACCTCGAACCCGTTTGACTAAACATTAATTATTAGTTTTTAGCTTATTTTATGTATATATACTTACTCATTTTGTTTCATATATTTTATTTATTTTTAATTTTCAGCTCTTTTCAGTAGAAAATTCTATTTTATTGCTTTTAACTTTATTTTATCACTGTATAATAATTATGATATTACTATATTAATTATACCCCGACAACCTTTAGGCATAAATGAGTGAATAGAAATAGTAGTGGAATCCAAAAATAGGACCCCAAAGGTATTAATGAGTTACCTCTTAGACGAGTAGAGAGATACCAGTTTCTTAGTTCCACCACATAGATACTTAGCCTTTCCAAAGAGGTTTGGTGTTAACTTTTGGAAGAAGGATATAGTTAAGAAGTACCAACCTAAAAGTCGCACTTGCCTCTCATTGGCCAACGAATCCTTTCCTTGCAATTGTTGTTGATATTCCCTCTTTCGTTAACTCCAAAAATGCTTTGACCATCCGTCTATCTTTCCAACTCTTCTGGGTAGTTACTTTTTTTCATCGGACTTTATGCAAATTTTGATGACGAAATTTCTTTTTAGAGGGGTAAAATTCTAACAACCTTATTTTTTTATTAATATGTGTGCATATTTGTGTGTCGATATATATTAGTAGTTTTGTGTGTGCTTATTTTAATAATTATCATGGTTTAATAGTATATTATCATTTTATTATTTTAGTTTTAAGAAGGGGTGGGCACAAGTACACTAGAACCCAACTCAACCCGCAACCAAATCCAACCCAACCCGACCCACAAAATACAGGTTGGTTCGGGCAACTAAGATGGATTTGTTTCAAAATAGGCAAACCCATAGTATATGTGTTGGGTAACAAATCTTAAAATCGAGAACCGGGCAAATCCAACTAAATTAATAAATATATATACCGAAGTCCCGGGAAGGTAGCTCAGTTGGCGAGCTAAGGGACATGAAGGAGTGCACCTTATGAGTGCAAGAAGGAGGTCCCGGGTTCAAGTCCCGGAAACTAACATTTCCCCCACCCCCACTAACAATTGCCTGTCTAAAAAAATATATATATACCGAAAGTCTAGGACTATTACAAAAGTTATCTTGCAATTGTTTATAGTAGATAAAGTAATATTGTTGTCTTTATTGTCTTTGAAATGTCAATAATTTCACTAACAATCAATATTTGAACTTCGTTAATGATAAATAAGAACTAAATTAAAACTCTAAACTTTGGTTTGACTTATAAGCTCATTTTTACGGTGATGCTAAGACAATAATTTTGATGTTAGTTTATCTTTCTTGATTCAACTATTATTGTTTTGGTTTTTTTGTTTACAAATTAACCCACTACCCAACCCAACCCAACCCAACCCAACCCATTTTTGATCGAATTGGGTTGGGTTACTTGAAATTTTGAGTCTACTTTTAGGCGTTTGCTTTTCCCACACCCCCTCCTAATTTTATTAAATCCAACCCACAAGCATTTCATGGGATTGGGTCTTAAAATGCATCAAAATCCACTCAAACAATCCACATCCACCCATTTTTAAGTAGGATTTGTTTTTTTATACCCCCACCCCATCCCCTCCCACCCCCACCCAATTGTGATATACCGATTATACCCCTGCCATAAATTACATTTTGACTTTAAATTAATTCTCCGACATTTGGACCCATTAAGATAACGCATCGTATATACCTCAATGGAAGGTATATACGATTACATTAAATATTGAACGCTGACCTGAAAAAGTACTCATCGTATATATGTCCTTCAAGACATATATACGATTGCATTATTTAATGCTTCGTTGACTACCCATCGTATATAAGTCCTTCAAGGCATATATACGATTGCATTATTAAATGCTTCGTTGACTACCCATCGTATATAGGTTATATACGAGTGGGCTTGAAGATCTAATCGTATATACATCTGGGCCATGTATATACGATGTGAAAAAAATACCCATCGTATATACATGGTTGAGGAGGTATATACGATCGTTTTTTTTTCGTTTTTTCCTGAGTTGCTATCTGTTTTGTTGGAACAGATATTGACCCGCCTACAGCAGCAGATGCCGACTCTCAGTTGGCTCCTGTTGATATTGATACTACACTGACTTTCACGATGGATACGGTATATTTTTGTTACTCAAGTTTGGTAAATGGAATTAAATTACTTAAGTACTTAGTAAGTTATATATTTTGTAGATATTTTCTACACGGCAGGCTGTGGAGGAGTGGGCCAAAGTGTTGGTAGAAGTATTGGGCGCTTGTTGTTATTGTGAGATCAAAAAGCAATTTGGAAAGAGGGGAAGCGAGATGAGATTGTTTTTGGTCGTGAGAAACAAGGCGGATTTACTAATGATTCAAGGGTTTTCGGTTCTAAAAAGGAGAGGTGTCCTTTTAGATTGAAAGCTACTTGCATTAGCCGTGGGGTTGGTGTGTCACGGTTAAATGTGGTAGACACACGCACGAGTTGCTCAAAACTTCCATTGGTACTTGTTTATTTGGGCGCCTGTCTAAGGCGCAAAAGGATCCGTTAACAAGCATGCGAGATCTTGATGTCGGACCGAAAGCTACTATTCTCGCTTTGAAGAAGCTAGATCAGGAGAATGTGACTAGTCTTCGTCAAGTTTATAGGCAGCGTCACAAACACCGGTCTACAAAGAGGGGTCCTAGAACGGACATTCAGGAGGTACTGAGATTGATTGCATCACATAATTATCTTTGTTGGAGTAGAAAGATTCCGGGAGTGCGATGTAGTCGGTGATATCATGTGGGCTCATCCCACTTACGTCAAGTTACTCAAAGTTGTTTTAGAAGGTTCTCATTCTTGACTCAACCTACAAGACCAACAGATACAACTTGCCTCTTTTTGCATTGTGGGAGTGACTAACACCGAGTTGAGTTTCCATGTTGCATTTGCCTATATTGGGACAGAGCTTGCTATTCATTTTTCTTGGGTATTGCAAAGAAATTTGAAAGATATTTGTGATTTGCATTCTATTCATCCTCGAGTTTTCTTGTGATGAGAGATCTCTATTTGTATGTCCGCTATTCTTGATGTCTTTCCTTCGCTACAAATTTATTGTGTCATTGGCATGTTACAAAAAATGTCAAAGCGAAGATTAAAGAGTTGGTGCACAAGGATAGACGGGAGGAGGTCGAATCTCTCTGGCTATGTATTATTGATTCTGTTGATGAGTCAGAGTACTTATCTAATCTGAAGTTTTTTGAGGCTGCTTGCCCTGATAAACCTGCTCTCATTAAATATGTGCACGACACATGGTTGACACCGCACAAGGAGCGATTTATCTCAGCATGGACTAACCAGATCCCACACTTGGGGAATTCCACGACCAACATGTATTTCTTTGACACTTGTTTATTATTTCTATCCGTTACTCAATTTTTTTTTGACACGTGGACATATTTTTTTTCGTCGATTAAATTTCTTTGACACTTGTTTATTATTTCTATCCGTTACTCGATTTTTTTTGACACGTGGACATATTTTTTTTCGTCGATTAAATTTCTTTGACACTTGTTTATTATTTCTATCCGTTACTCGATTTTTTTTGACACGTGGACATATTTTTTTTCGTCGATTAAATTTCTTTGACACTTGTTTATTATTTCTATCCGTTACTCGATTTTTTTTGACACATGGACATATTTTTTTTCGTCGATTAAATTTCTTTGACACTTGTTTATTATTTCTATCCGTTACTTGATATTTTTTGACACGTGGACATATTTTTTATTGTCGATTAAATTTCTTTGACACTTGTTTATTATTTCTATCCGTTACTCGATTTTTTTTGACACGTGAACATATTTTTTATCGTCGATTAAATTTCTTTTACACTTGTTTATTATTTCAGAGCGGAATCGTTGCATTGGTCTTTGAAAAGACAGTTGAAGACTTCGAAAGGTGATCTATCAAAATGTTTGATATCTATTGATGACATGCTGACAATACATTTTGATTAAATTATCGGGTCTTTTCAAAGAAGCATCAGCAGAATCGAAGTCAAGTCTAATATTCCACTGTTTAAAAATCTTCAAGGACTTGTTTCGTTATCTGCATTGGGTCACATGGTCAAAGAGTTTGAAAGGTCAAAATCTGGGGTTGGATATGACAAAGGGCGGTGCTGGTGCATTCAAAGGAAGACACGTCTTCTTCCTTGTGCTTGTGAGATAGGTATTTTTCATGCTCCCGGTAATTCTATTCCGCTCAATGTTGTTGATGATCACTGGAAACATTTGAGCTTGGATGCAGTAGATGATAAATCCACTCAGGATAAATCATCTACCTGTGATATTTCTTATCAGTTCGATGCTATCCAGGCAAGATTTGATAAAGTCAGTGAGGAGGAAAAATATCTTATTAAGAGGCAGCTGAATGAGATAGCTTTCCCTTCTACTTCTTCTATGGTTGCGCCTAAATCAAAAGTCAGAACGAAAGGTGCACCAAAGAAGAAAAAACAGAATTTTTTTGATGCTAAGCGTGATCCTTCTGGGTGGGAGCACGTGGATGAGAAGGTAAAACAGACTGAAGAATCCGGGGCTTCCAAAATTCCTACACAGCGGTCAACCAAATTATCTCAGGGTGCTTCTAGAGTATTATCAGAGACATTTGAGACTAAAATCCACTTACCGTTTGTTCCAGCACACATGCGCAACTATGTTGAAAAAATTGTTGATGTTGAAGGTGACGGTAACTGCGGTTTTAGAGCAGTCGGGGTTGGACTTGACATGGGTGAGGACTCGGCCTCTCGATTAGGCAAGCTTTGATTCAGAAACAAAGGACAGGAAACCTTGTATTCAGACATGTTTGGGAAGAACCGACTGTTAGAGCTTCGCAAAGCTTTAACTATCGAGTCATACGGACGTCAGCCGGAGTCAAAGTGGTTTGATTTGCCTGAGATGGGGTATATGGTTGCAACCAGGTATAATGTTGCATTGGTTCAGTTTTCTTTGCCTATGAATTTCACTTATCTGCCTTTGAGAGGCACTTACGGTTCATCTAAGTTCAAAATCATATCTGTTCTGAACGAGCAAAATGTACACTAGTTGCATCTTTCAATCTCTCCCACTTGTCTGTTGCCTCCTATTGCCCCACAGTGGTACCAGCACTACTCACCAGAGTCTGCTTCATGGTTGCATCCGTATGCCGGACGTTTTACTCTATGGCAGTCTATGTGTCCTCCCGTGCAGCCTCCCACTCACAGTGATGCGTCTAGATGTATAGATTTAGCTGATGATTCTATTGACGGCTTGTAGATATATTCACACATTTTTTGTAATACACGTGTATATATTACTATATCGCGTTTTTGTAATTATACGCGTTTATTTTATCCAATATATCTACACTGTTGACGTTAATCAAATCACGAGACTTCAAATTATAACCGGTAATAAAATCATAACTATTAACAAAAACAAATCCCATCGTATATATCTCTTTTGGGACATATATACGATGGGCATTTTTAACTCATCGTATAGAAGTTCATTTTGCGTATATACGATTGACTTAAAACGCATCAATCGTATATACACACAATGAACATATATACGATGTCAAAATTTTACCCATCGTATATAGGCCACAAAAAAGATATATACGACGGGTGTAATTTAGTGAAAAAAACAGATTTTTTGAAGGGCATTTTGGGAATTTCAGTGTGGGTGGGGGTACAAAAAAAAAACCCTTTTAAGTATTACCCATGAGTTAGTATTATTATTACTATCATTATTATTTTAAATTATAAGTTAAAAGATTGTATATCTATATGCGTGTTTGAATCATTTAATATGTTGAATTGATATTTATTGGTATTTTATGATAATATTTATAATATATCTTCATGCTATTTAATTATTATTTTTTGCAAAATATTAGTATTTGAATTATTATTTATTTTGTGAAAATGTTTTGAGTTAAACAAATGTGTTAAAGTAGATGTTAAAAGAGAATTGGACTTTTTTTGTCGAGGCGAGAATCGGACTTTAAGGCCCATGCTTCTTCCAACCCTCTAGCTACTCACTGGAGACCCCTAACCCTTAAATATTCCCAAAATACTCTTACATCAAAAACCACCTAACGTTATATTTTAATTGGTTCGGAGCACGGTGCTCCAAACCAGTTCGATCGTTTGACAACCGAACCCCCTCAAAACCCCTCTCACGCTGTAAAATTTAAAACTGAGCATTTGATACTAAATAGTTTATTTTAGCCTTAAAAGTTGTACTACTGTGTACACAATGATTTTTATAATGATTTTTATTAATTTGGCCTACCTTAATTTTGTCTAACTTTTAGGATTATTTTTATTAAACATATGATATTAATTTTTAGAATGTGTTTGTATAATCTGGTACCTTCGTCTTGAATTAAAAGGGAATTAAGTTGCTCAAGTAAATGCAAAATACTTCTAACTTTTGAACAATACAAAAAGTGAACTAAGTGGCTTATATATATATATATATATATATATATATATATATATATATATATATATATATATATATATATATATATATATATATATTTGGATACTGAAAATATGTTTGAATGTGACAGTTCATCAGGAAAATAATAGAAAATAACATAAAACAGTGATGTTCGGTCGGCCGTGCTCCGAACCAGTTCGACCAACCGTGCTTCGAACCTAATAAAAAACAGTTTTATGGGGGTTGTCTTTGAAAATAACACACTCGATGCAATGAAATCCGAACTGGTTCGGCCAAGCATGCGCCGAACCGTACTTAATGTTTAAAAAAAATATAAAATCCAATTTTCAGTAAAGGTTTTTGGTCTTTTCACCCCAAAAAGGGGTGTCTAGTGAGTAGGGGGTTGTACGAAGCATGGGCCAGACTTTAAAACTATTTAGAATCAAGTTGGGCTTCTTTTTGTGATCTATTCCTTTTTAATGAATTTACTACTTACACCCAGTCCTTTACATAGATACACCTCCCCGTCACTTAAAACCCTATCCACTCTTTGTCATCTCATTGTGATGCCACAAACTGTTTCTCACTAAGATCAGTGTCTCTCTTTTCTCTGTTCTCGTTTTCTTATTTGATCACCAAAAATTACCAAACTTCACATTCCTATACAAAAATTATGGGGTTATTTCGATTATTCGAGACAAAAATTATGTCGCGTTTTGTAGTGTCTATTCATGATTCCAGCCACCACAGTCGTCTTTCGGGAAAATAGACATCGCTTTTGGATTTCTCACGTCGAAACCTTCGGAAAGCAAATACTATTGTTCTTATTTTGTTGAAGTTGATAACCAACCTGATTTGTCCGTGACTACAACTTTCGGTCTCATTCTTGGCTACATAGGTGACTATCTAGAAGAACAAATACTTTTTCTGGACTCATAAAAAAATACTTTCATTCTATCTGATTAAGTCTATAAACCAAGATATTTCAAAAATGGGTCCACTATACCTCTTCCGTACTTGTTGGATGAGTGTCTCTCTTTCGCCAATTTTCACATGCAACAAAGTAAATAATTATTTAGTTAAAAAATAATTTGACTCTATTATTCCATTACCAATATTTGACTCTCAATTGCCACATGACTCTTTTCATACCTCAACCTTGGCTTTTCTTCTTTGTCATTATTTTTGAATTTTTCTTCTTCAACTACATAATTTTTTTGGTTTTCTTCCACTACTTCAAAATGACCACATTCAAGTTCACACCCTACACTCATTTCTTCCTTTTGCTCAACCACATCTTCAATACAACCCTTTTCTTTTAGCTCAACTAGTTTTTCAATACAATTCTCTTCTTTTAGATGCTCCATAATTGTCTTAAGGTGATCCTCTATATTCTTACATGAAGCTTCAAAGTTGTCACTATCCACCTTATTAGAATCAATGTAATGAGCTACAAGTCCTTTGAAATTTTCCACCTCTTCAATATAACTCTCTTCTATATTCTTGCATGACACTTGAAAGTTGTCTCTATCCACTTTGATATTCTCAAGGTAATGAGCTAAGAGTTCTTTTAAATCAGAGTTGACCTCATGTAATCCTACGGTTTGAGCTTGAGAATATGGATTTTGCTCACACACAAATTTTTCCATGCCATAATCCATATTTTGGACTGCCATGAGCATGAAATTTGTCTCATAACATCCCCTTTGATGTTCATTCCCATGGAAATCATGATTGCAACATTATTGTTGAGCATTCAATTCATTCAATTCTTGCATAAAGTATAAACTCCAATGGTCCATGGCATAAAGTGGACGTTTTTTCACAAAACACTAAAAACAAATAGTAACACTAAAAACAACAAAAAGAACGCATTACAAACACAAAGCACAATACAAAATAGAAAAAAATTTGTTTGAAAAACAAAACACACTAAACAAAAGAATCTAAACTACTTACTAACTAAAGAATAGAAATTAACTATCACAATCCCCGGCAACGACGCCAAAACTTGTTGTGCGAAAAGTTGATGTGCAAGTAAACACAGTAACAACAAGTAATAAAGAGTAATTAGAGATAGTTTCCACGAGGATTGTTGAGTTATTTTCTATATTTAAATTAGTAAGTAAGCTAGTGAGTAACACAAATAACAATAACAAGTTGTCAACAAGTATTGTGAATAACATAAATGTAAATAAGCAAGTAAAGATAGATGATGAGTAGAAATCAGAATAAGAGTAGTTGGAATGCCTTTCACTAAGTAAATCCTTTAAAACAATTCAATGTAACGTCTGACGCTATAGCACTGGGTGCTGTAGCATTTGATGTGTGCCTTTCGGTCGCTAACGTCAAGGTTTCATTACAAAGGCTTATGTCTATGCCCTAAATAGGTTCACTCCTGTATATTAAGCTCCCACAGTATTCACCCTATGAACTATGCTTTCCCATCTCTATGTTTAAACATGGGTTGTTCTAAGTGGAGCGAGACCTTGGAAAGTGGAGTGAGGGAGTTTCACCCCACTAACTTTGCTAGTGGGATCGTGGGTAGTTACTCCGCCTCTTTAGGGCTTAGGAGCAATGCTAGGCGTTGATCTTTGGTGGATCCAATGGTATGAAGAAAAGATGAATGTATGTTGTTTAAAGTCGATTTTGAAAAGGCTTGCGATTATAATTCTTGAGGCTTTCTTGGGTAAATGATGGGTCGAATGGGTTTTGGGTCGAAGTGGATTAACTGGATTAATTCTTGTCTTCACAATTCTTCGATGTCTATTCTTGTCAATGGGAGCCCAATTGGGGATTTTAAGATGCATAGAGGTCTTAAGCAAGGGGATCATTTATCTCCTTTCCTCTTCCTCATTGTCGTCGGGGGTTTAACTGGTATGGTTCAGGAAGCTGTGCGAGAAGGATATTTTTATGAGTTTCAGGTTCATAATAGTCTCTGTTATTCGCGGCTTCAGTTCGCGGATGACACTATTACGGTCGGTAAGGGCACCTGGGATAATTTATGGTGTATTAAGTCTATTTTCAGAATTTTTGAATTGGTCTCGGGGTTGAAGGTGAACTTTCACAAGAGTTGTCTTTATGGCATAAATTTAAAGACTGGCTTTATGGAGGCGGCTGCAACTTTCCTGTCGTGTACGTAGCACCGCTTATATTCTGTTTAACTTTTTGGGTGTCCCGGTAGGGGCCAATCCAAGAAGAAG
Source organism: Oxytropis ochrocephala (assembly GCA_020916435.1). Taxonomy (NCBI): domain Eukaryota; kingdom Viridiplantae; phylum Streptophyta; class Magnoliopsida; order Fabales; family Fabaceae; genus Oxytropis; species Oxytropis ochrocephala. The sequence goes on along the minus strand of CM037093.1, from coordinate 84,878,163 downwards.
ATTTACCTGGGTTTCGATTATTGATAAGGTGAGAAAGAGACTTTTATCGTGGAGTGGTCTTTCTTTTCTATTGGGGGTAGAGTGACTCTCATTAACTCGGTCCTCAATAGTATTCCGTTTTTTATGTTCTATTTTTACAAGGCCCCCAAGATAGTTACTCAATAGTTAGTCAGGCTCCAGAGGGACATTCTGATGGGGGGGGGTACTAGAGAGGTTTGTTCCGTGTATTGGGTCTCCTGGGACAAGGTTTGCAGACCCAAGAAGGATGGTGGTTTGGGGGTGAAGAATCTGGAAGCCTTCAATTTGGCTCTTCTGTCCAAGTGGAAGTGGAGATGCATCAACGACATTAGTGCAAGTTGGTGGCAACTTCTTTCACACCGGTATGGAGATTTGAGGCATATCTTCACAGGGGTTCTTTCGTCTAGAGGTGGCACTAAGGATTCTTTATGGTGGAGGGGTTTATTACTTTTGGAAGAAGGAAATCCTTCGTGGCAGCAAGCCTTTGTTTCTGCGCTTAGGCCTATGTTGGGGAAAGGGAATCTGATTTCTTTTTGGAGATATAAGTGGACTAGCAATGACACGTCAAGGATTTGTTCCCTAGACTTTTTGTAGTTGCTCAGCTTAAACATGGTTGTATTTTGGAGCATGGAGCTAGATTGACAATAACTGGTGTTGGAATCTTGTTTGGAGTCGAGATCTATCTGCAGAGGAGACAGTTGATCAGGATTTGCTTTTGGCCACTCTACATTCTTTTCATCTTGACGGTTTTGAGCATGATCATTTGCGGTGGAGGCTTGAAAACCTCCATTCTTTTTCTGTTAAATCTTGTTATGTTCTGTTGATGAATTTGATGCAACATGATAGGTTGGATAGCGATATCCAGAGGGCCCTTAATGATATGTGGAAACTATCTATTCCCACTAAGGTGGGAGTTTTTGACTGGAGATTGTTTTTGGGGAAGCTCCCAATTCGTGACTCTCTTATTTCTAAGGGCATTATCAATGACCCTCATGGGGCCTGTTGCCCCTTCCGTTTCGAGCAGGACGAGTCGCTTACCCATCTATTTTTCTTGTGCAGGTGTTCCGGGCTAGTTTGGCTTGATATTCAGAATTGGTCGGGCATGGTGACCTCAGATTCTCTGGTTGGTGTGGCGCATTTTCGAGCTCATGGTTTCCAATTGGTTTTGAAGAAGGTGTGTAGGTTGAAGTATTTGATTTTGATAGCTGTCACTTGGTGTATATGGTTACGTTGGAATCATATTCTTTTCAGAGGTCAAGTTTTTATTGTGCCAGTGGTTGTTAATCATGTAAAGTCTGTACCAGTTGGTCGTTTGTCCAAGTCTCAAATGAAGAAATTCAGACAGCAACGGCAGTTGGTTGTTGGTTACAATACTCGCTCAAAATCTAATTCTGCCTCTGAATCTTTTTAATCTGGCTTGTTTCTAGCTTGTATATCTAGCTTGAGTATTCCGTTAGTTAGTTGGTTATTGTCTAGCCTATAGATTACAGTCTCACTAAAATGGTTTTATTTTTTCTTTGATGGCAAGGGTTTCGGTCTAGTCCCCCATTCGCTTCTCTTTGTCTTTTTCCTTTTCTTTTTTTAATAAATTCGGACAATTTGTCTGTTTGTTAAAAAAAATCATGTAAAGCCTATAGCATGGGCTTGGTTAATAAGCATTGATTCCCGCAATTCCAATTATAAGATCTCTGATTGGTAGGGTAATCCTTTCAATTGTATGAATTCGGTGTAATTGACTTTTAGTCTCATTCTTCCTGGGGTACTCTTGCCTTCTTAGGTCTTTTTCCCATGGGGTTTTGACCGAATGAGGTTTTAATGAGACCCATTGTATTTATACCGATCGGGGTGTCCGTTTTCACTCCCCTTTAATATTATTTATTGCTTATAAAAAAATATGGCAAGTGTTGGCTCAAATAGTGGCCGACGAGGGCCTATGTATATAAATAGGAAGAGGATAATTGTAAAAGGATTCACATCAATACAACAACTCAATTTTTCTTTAAGTTTATCTTCTTTTTATCGCATTTTACTTTTATCTTTATCTTTATGCATTAGGCCAGTAGAGTAATCCAACCATCGCATCTCATTCACCCAACTTAACCCTTTCTAGAGGAGTCAAGAAACCCACAGTCGAGGAGAATAGTCCCCTTCTTGGTGCAATTGCTTGAAGTGTAGAAATGAAAATCTCTTTCCATGTTTTGATGATACAAACTTAAATGAATGAGTTAAGTTTTCTAAACACTTATTATGATTAACAAGTTTCAATCAAGTGTGTAAAAGAACAGGAAACAAGAATCATAGCAAGAATCTTGGCATTACAAATAAACCAAGTATTTTTCAAAGTTAAAATATGCCATTAGAAGGTTGCCTTCAGAAGGTTACCTTAAAGAAGGTTGAATACAGAAGGTTACTCCATCAGAAGGTTGACTACAGAAGCTTAAAAGATAAAGTAACTTTCATCAGAAGGTTGGTGAAAGTCAAGCGAAGGTTGACTAAAAGTCAACACAAGGTTGACCAATAGTCAGCAGAAAGTTTGATTGAAGTCAGCGTAAGGTTGATTTACTCCTTAAAGAGGTTCGAAGGTTAAGTGTTCAAGAAGGTTAAAAGAGGATTGAAGATTTCAAGCTTCTGTTTCTAGGAAACATGTTCATAACCGAAATCTTAATCTGAAATGCATCAAATAAGTATTCAAGGAATTAAAGTTTCAAAAATGTTATCTTATGTAAAGAAGAAATCCTTGATTATTTGTTGTATCTTAAAAGCATGTTTGTTCATGCTTTAGAAGCTTCAGAAGCTTCAAAATTAAAGTATGTAAAATTGTATGAAGTACATGAACAGGGACTGAAGTGATAGAAATGATGAAAAAGGAAGTAAAGTGCTGACATGAAAAGATGTTAGCACAAGACAAAGCAAAAATGTTGCTTCAGAAGGTTGAAGGCTACTACCTAAAGCTCAAAATCATGATTACCTACCTACAAAGCTACAACAACTTCCAACGGCTCTTTTCTTCTTCCAATGACCATATTTTGATTCAAAGTCTATATAGAGGACTGCTCTACTCAAATGCAAACCATGAGTTGAAATTGGAACCTTCAAGTCAAGCTTCTAAACAAAATCCAACCTTCTCATCCACACTTCAAGCTACTACAAGTTCAGAATTGGGAAATACTATCTTGAGTGTGTGTTTGCTTGTTATGGTCTTTGAAATACATTGTATTTATCTATCAACAAGCTCTTAAATCATCCAAAACCCAAACCCCTTACTGTAAGAAATATTGTGTAAGTTTCTCAACAAACTACCTAGTGAGAGGTGAGTGTTGTTGGTGATTCTAGTTGTAAGGCTCTCAACAAACTACCTAGTAAGAGGTGAGTGGTGTTGGTGATCCTAGTTGAAAGGTTCTCAACAAACTACCTAGTGAAAAGTGAGTGTTGTTGGTGATCCTAAGGAAATACCTTTAGGAAACTAGAAGAGAGTTTTCTAGTAGGTCGAGAGACTGACTTGGTGAAAGCTGTGTAAGTTAGCACTTGTCTTTTGTGTGTGATCAAAAGTGAGTGGAGGTGAAAAGTCTTTGGCAGTTGAAGCTAAAGCAAGTGTAAATCTATTTGGAGAATAGTGGAAACTCTCACGTGGACGTGGGGAGAGGAGTAGCCACAGTTTGGTGAACCTCTATAACTCTACTGTGTCATTATCTGCTTTTCTTATTAACTGATTTAAACTGTCTTACAATCACCAAAGTTTTCAACTACTTCAGAAGGTTGAAAACACCAACCTTCTGTAGTCAAGATCAGAATTTTAAATAAGACTTACTTTGATTATCTTTTGAAAACAACACTCTTTACGAAATCAAAGACATCTAAATTCATCAAAGTTAATTATCTTTTACTACTTTCATACTTGACTATTATGCGTATTACTAACATTCAACCTTCTGATATCCAAGTAATATTGAGAAACAATACAGAAGGTTGCAGGTATTAAAAATCAAAAAGAGTGCACAATTCAATCCCCCCCTTTCTTGTGCAAATTAATCACTTCATGAAGAACAGAGGAATTAAAGACTTGTCCAAACCTCTGGCCGACCCTACGACTAAGACCTAAGAGTTTGACGATAACACGCTATTAACAAAATCTAACAGCAGGTGCCAAACTAGAAATACTTAATTTTTGCAAGGTTTTTTTAAATTTTTTTTTTACAGGAGGTAAATGGATAATGAGTATATTTATACAGAGTAACATAATTTAAACCGAAAACAAATTATTCATCTATAAAAGTAAAGATTAATAAATTAGAAAGTCTTTTTTTAATAATATAATTTAAAGACTAAATAAAAAAAATGATATTCTTAAAATTAAATTAAAGATTCATTCTATACTCCATTAATATAGGAATGGTGACAAGAAAGCATGAATCTCTTTGAGGTCACCTTGTGGTGGGACCGAAAATCTACAAAGGTCGTACCATAATTGTCGTTTAGATTTACAAATCGCACGTCTGATACATCAATCACCGTTGATGACTGAAGAAAGAAACGTGTAGGTCCAAAAGGTGGGCCATAAAAGTTTTCAGATAACAATCCGTAACCCGAAACTATGATCAACGGTCTATATCACTCGACCGTTCTGACTAAGTCATCATCGGCTCAGTGATAACGGCAGAAACTCCAGCAGACAGAATTGTTAACGGCGCTGGAGAGGTCGTACGTACTCCGTGTTAAGACAAAGACAGTTGTCACACTGTAGAAGTCTTGAGTTTTTGCTGTTTGTTTGTCAACAATTTACCGTCTCGTTCCGTTTAGCCAAATTCTCGCCAAGTGTTATGTTTCCAGTTTAAGAGATCGTTGAAGAGGGAAACTTGAAAGGCCTTTATTTTTCTCACCCCCCTCAACATCAATCCCACCCCTATAATTACCCAAACGGACAAAAATACCTCTGAAAATTTACAAAAATCACATTTCACATTTCATAATTTTGAAAAAATTAAGTAAATCCGGTTGGGATTTTCGGAATTACTAGGTAATTCCGAAAAGAATTTCGGAATTACCTTAAGAAGGAGGTAATTAGAAATTCTTTTCTAATTACCCAAGAATTCAGAAATCCAATTTTTTTTTCAATTTTTAATATTTTCTAATTACATTTATTTTTTTAATAAATGGCGAGTAGATGATCGGACAACGTAAGCGCGAGCGAGAAGTCTTGGGAGCAAAGACCGCGACTTCACGATGAGCAGAGCATTGCAGGGAGGCCGAGAGTAGCGGTACTCTTCTCCGGACACTTTACAGAGGCTCTGAGAGGCTGCGAGCATGCTTCGGCGTCGAGGCGCCGAGAGAGCCCGCGCCGAGTGATAGAGGAGCACCCAGAGTGGTTGAGCTCGAGCACGAGCCTCAGCCTTAGCCCCGGTATGAGCAACCCTACCGTGACCACCCTGATTATGAGTACAATATGCGGCACCAACAGGAGCACCCAGAGCTGTATCATAACGTTATTGCTGACGGTTGGGAGGCTTTGGAGGAGTAGGAAGAGGATGAGGGCCAACATCAGGAGGAGGAGGAGGTTCAGGAGGAGGAGGTTCAGCCTGCCCCAGCTGTGGATCACACACCCTTATATTTACACTGGGATACGCACTGCGCGTCCTGGATAGATAGAGGCGAGGTAATATTTTAATTCTTTATTTTACTTTTACTTAACAACAATTAATTAATTATTTTTAATAACGTATGGTTTAATTTTAATTTTTTCAGCCTCGGAAACTAAAGGTTGTATCTCACGGCCAGAAGTTTCCTAGAATTAGACCTACCGAGCACCACCCACAGGTAGAGCACTGGTTGCGTCAGGCTAAGCTTTCAGAGTTGGACATGCCACCTCTGGGGGCAATCAACCATGAGTTGATATTTGCTTTTGTGGAGAGGTGGCATCCTGAGACCTGCTCATTCCACATGCCCTTTGGGGGAGATAGCGGTCACCACGGGCGATGTGGCCGTGCCGCTCCACTTGCCATTTGGATGGCGGCCCATTGGACCACATGCGATTTTGATTCGCTTCGTGCTCTTGATTGGTCGTGAAGCAGTTTGGGCATGGATCAGGCCACTGTCATCCAGGAGCTTAAGGATAACAGGGGCAGTATCTGAGGATCTCCTGTGTAGAGGACTCCTACAGGGAGAACATGGCATGGGGTGCTTATGAGCAGGCTGCACGGTGCTACATGCTCTTCCTGTTAGGCACCACCATTCTGGCTGACAAGAGTCACACATTAGTGCCAAGTGAGGTGGATGTATACGCTTCGAGATCTTGCCAGCAGTGTGGCGATGGTCTTGGGGTATAGCCGCTCTCGATTACCTCTACACCCACCGATTTAAAGCGATCTTTTATTCGACCAAGCAGTTCGGCGGATACGCGAGACTGCTCCATGTAATCATTTATTTATTTTTTTAATTGAAAGCTTTTAATTAAATTACTCATATATTAATAACTGATTATTTTTTGATTTAATTATTTGATCTTTGTCGATCTACAAGCACTTTCCCACCGTCATTGGTCGGAAAGTGTTAGCTAGGACGATCGACCACGTGCCACAAATTTGGGAACAAGAAAGTTGGATAAAGTAAAGTTGGTGGACTTTAGGCGTGAGATAGATGCTCTCTGTGGTGGAGGATGTCATCCTCACCCCTTATGCGAGACCACGTGCGTATGTTCCTTTGTCGAACATATCCATTTCTGATGAGGTTGGTTGCTTTGGGGCGATGACGTTGTTCCCCTACATGCCGAGCGAGTGCGTTGGCGGTTCGCACGCGTCTGAAGGATCCTCTTCCACCCATTTCGGGTAATCCTCCCTCTGCGGACAGAATCATACAGGGGTTGCTCATGTATCAGATTCGGGACTTTTTGGCAGGCTAGTAGACTGGCGGGCTACCACGGCGAGTGCGATCCTGATTACCTTCCTTCGTACAACAGTAACGTGGTGCGCCTTCTTACTCGGTGCGAGCGAGCCACGGCCATTTCCAGATCCACCATATCATCAGAGCCGTTGTTGTCGAGACATATGAGGAGAGGGTGCAGAGAGCAGCTGCATTGACCCGGGATGCCCTACATGTCGCCCGTTCACCTACTTCACGTGCTTATTTTCAGTCATTGTTAAACATTTTGGACCCATAGTTGTATTTGTACATTATATTTTTTTTATGTTGGTCATTTGACGTATTGTTATTTAAATCGTAAACCGTTTGTATCGTATTTCCAAAATAAAACGCGTTTAAATATTAATTTAATATACAAACTTAAAAAAAAATTAAAAATTTCGGAATTACCTTTTTTAGAGGTAATTCCGAAATTTTTCATGATTTATGAACCAGAATTACCTTTTTTAGAGGTAATTCCGAAATTTTAATTTTTTTTTGAACCGGAATTACCTTATTTTGAAGTAATTCCGAAAATTTAATTTAATTTTTTTAAAAAAGGCAGGGGTAGTATTCGGTTTTTTTGAAATATGGGGGTGGAATTGATGTTGAGGGGGGTGAGAAAAATAAAGGCCAACTTGAAACTATAAGGACTCCTTTGCCTTATGTATTTTGACGACTGTGTACAACATTTATTTGGTTGTCAGATCTAACACGTATTCGTCTATAGTTTTTCATGTGCCCATTTTTTCATCAATCAAGGTACCCATGTCTTTGATAGGAATTAGGAATATCTAGTTGTATTTTGAGTATACGCCTATTTGGATTGACTTATTTAGGCTTATTTATTTGTATAAATACTTATGAAACTGTTGAAAAACATGGCATCCATGGAAACTAGGGAGAAAACCCTAAAAGTCTATTATGTTGAAGATGATGAAAAATTACAAATAAGTAGAAATTAAAATAGATAGATACAAATGAGAGTACCATCTACCTTAAATACTAATAAACTAATGAACCTATGACCTTACAATCTAATGGGCCTTACTTACAAACTAATGGGTTTACTACCAATATTTTAATAGCCTCTCGCAAGTTGGACGGTGTTCACAACACTTCCAGCTTGAGATAAGCAATACAAAGATACTATATAAAAAAAAATAAGGACCATAAAGAACAATCCGAATTGGTAGCAGTTGAGGTGCATAGCTCCTAGAAGTCTTCGACCAACTATCGGGCCCCTTAAAGCTTCTTCCAGCGTCTCCACAACAATCACTCCCAAAAGAACCAACAAACTTCACTCTTGGACATAGCCATCCAAGTGCCAAAGAAGTCATCAAATGCTTAACCATCGGGTAGAAACCACAACTCAAGGTTTAACCACTCGGAGGAAGCAACAAACCAACACTTAACCATCAAGCAAAACCACAACTCAAGGCTTAATCACTTGAAGGAAGCAAAAACACTTAACCACCATAGGGTAGAAGCAAACATCAATAAAGCCATAGGGCCAAAGGCTTAACCACCAAGCAAAAACTATACCTCAAAGTTTAACCACTTGGCAGAAGCACAAACAACAACAAAGCCAATAAGGCAAAATATCAATAAAACCTATTAAGACAACAAGCTTAACCATTCATGACGGGAGCATCATGCTTTAACCACCACAAACCGAAGCTAGAAAAACCATTATCCAACTATTGAAAAATACTGGATAGACAAATGCTATTAAGTCAGTAGACTTCAAAAACAGGGCAACAAGCGAGTAACCACACTAACACAAAGCAACAGGACACCGAAATTCCAAGATAAAAACGGGTTTACGTTAATGAACCTTGAACATTAATCTCCTCACTTGATCCCGTGAATTTGGTTGAACCACTGAATAACGAATTCAAGGCAGATTTGTGTAGAACACACTTCAAATCAAAATAAGATACAATGGCACAAGTGCCACTTTCATCTGCTGCATAAACTCCATTGAGATCCACAAATTTGCAGAACATAGAAGCAATATCATCACATGAAAAATGAAAGCCCCAACGAGGATAACCATTTTCAACAAAACAAACCAATTCACGAAAGCTTCCAACTACACCTCAACACTTCAAAATCCAAACTTAAACCAATTTAAAATAACAATGCTAGTAAATTACCTCAACAAACAAACTTTGCTGCCAACGTTCCACTAACAGAGACTATGATAGTGCCAGTTAGTAGTCCAAAAAGAAGTCCAGCTGACATGGTTAAAGGAATGGCAGGAATTGCAACGATCTCTAATCCAGCATAAACAGCTACAAATAATGCATATCCAGCTGGACCATAACCTTCAATGAAGAGGGAGAGCTGATTCAAGAAGGAATTAATAGGATCTCTGTAAAAATAACCAACAACACCAAAACCCCCAACAACAGCAACCAACAAAACAACAGCCAAAATAGTACCCTTCAAAGTTGTTCAGGAAGCGAAAATCCCATTCACACCAGAGAGAGAGAGAGAGTACCATAAGAGATTGAGGAGAAGATTCAAGATGCAAGCCCTCGGATCTTCAAGACAAGAGTAGATACGCAAAACGATTCAGAGAAAAAATAAACATCTCAAGGTGAAGAAGAAATGCAATCGAAAGACGATCCATAAACAAAATCGAATCAAGAAAGGGAATCAATGCAAACTTTAGAAAACGTAATGTGATGCGAAAACCGATTATGGAAATAGAACCCTAGAAATCAAAATGCGATTTCTGGGAATCATGAAGTAAAAAAAACGAAATCGAGGGAGAAGAAAGCGAGATCGTTCTGAGAGAGAGACAGAAAAAAAGATGCAATGAAGCTTCGTGATAGAGGAAGTCTTAGCGAAGGCGAGAAAGACGATTTCTGGGTTCATACATTTTGTTTTTTTTTTTTTAGGTTAACAGATCAAAAAGGAAGAAAGCAAATCAAGAGAGAAACAAAATGGAAAGTAAAAATCTAATAAAATAATAGTAAGAATGCACTTGAATTTATGGAGGATACCATGTTTGCTCTGATACCATGTTGAAAAACATGGCATCCATGGAAACTAGGGAGAAAACCCTAAAAGTCTATTATGTTGAAGATGATGAAAAATTACAAATAAGTAGAAATTAAAATAGATAGATACAAATGAGAGTACCATCTACCTTAAATACTAATAAACTAATGAACCTATGACCTTACAATCTAATGGGCCTTACTTACAAACTAATGGGTTTACTACCAATATTTTAATAGAAACTATTCGGGAGAGCTTATGGAAACGATTTATAACATATTCATAAATTATTTTAAGCTAATTTCCATAAGATCTAAAATATAGCTTATGAAAACAGTTTATGACTTATAGACAAATAGTTTTAACATTATTTCATCATTTATTTTATAAACAGCTTATGCATAAGTGCTTATATGATAAAAGCTTATATGATAAAAGCTTATATTATAAACACTTAATTAAGTTGTTTATCCAAAGTAACGGGCTCTATTTAGATAATAGATCTATAATATTGGGTGTGTGATTGAGGTGAGAAAGATATCGCCTATAGTTTTTCATTTGCCAATATTTTCATCAATCAAGGTACCCAAGTCTTTGATATGAATCGTCTATAGTTTTTTATGTGCCCATTTTTCATCAATCATGTCTTTGATATGAATGTTCTTAACTATTTTTTGAGTAGGATCTAGCTTAGAACACAATGATAAGGTAGTGTGGAATAATTGTAAAGTAAGTGTCGACAGTAAAATGCTTGGATATTTCATTAGCCTCTGAGGGCACTTTATATAATACATAAGCTCTCAATGACACTTTTAGTAGTATTTGTCACTTATATCCCTACTAACTATGACAACTTTTTACATCTAACAAAGTAATTTACATTTATCTATGTAGAGAGATAAATGGTTAAATGGTAAATTAGACAACACTTTTTAGAAAATCTAGACACTTAATCATTTTTCTTAAAGGGTGTGTCAAAACCTTAAACTGCAAACAAAATGGGACGTAGGGAGTACACTAAGCAATCAATGGTAATAATTACAGACACCACCGTTGCGAGATTCAGGGTGAGATCTTAGGGATCTCATTAATTACTGTTCGGTACTTGGAATTTGGAATGTGACTGAGTCCGGGGTACAAGCTGGTATTCTTCTGGATGTTGGAGATGGACTTCGGATTGTTGAATATTTGCCTCGCATGGCCCGAGGTAGCTTGCTCACGCCCGTCGGGTGGGGTGTACCTGCAAAAAATCTGATGCTTAAGTCAGCGAGGGAATAGGAGAGGTATGCGAGGAATGAGAACGTACCTGATAACTGAGGAGTGTGGCTCTATTTATAGAGTAAGAGGTTCGACGCGCATTGTTGGATGCAGCGGTTTGATCCGATCCATTGATTTGTATCCTGCGTTGGACCGGCTTCGGACCTTCGGTATTGGCCTGACCCAGTTTTAGGTGGTGATTCCTTTTATGACGAATTGGGCTTTGAGCCCAGTCCAGAACAGTGGCCCCCCAAGTCGAGGTCGGACCACGGGGGTTGAGCTCGACTTGAGTTGCTTTCGCTGATGTCATTTTGTCGGATGCCTCGAACTCGGCAGTGTTTATTCCCTCTCGTCTTTATGGGATTTGTTGCTAATCTTGGACCTCCAGTGGCTTCTAGGGGGTTGATTTCGGGACCGTTGTGGGTCTTTGACCTGCAAAATCTTGACTGAGCATTTAAGCTCGGAGTCAAGTAAGTCTTGACTGAGCATAGGGGTGGGAATAGGCTGGGCCGAGCTAGACTTTGCTTGGCCTGAGCCTAGCCTGCCTTGAACGCATTAGGCCTGCGCCTGGCCTGTGGCCTCGATAGGCTGACTTTTGAGGTCTGGCCTTGCCTTTTCAAAAGCCTGACAAGGCTTGAAAGCTTGTTTAAAAGCCTATTTCACCAATTTGTTTTGAGAAAACTGACAATCATTGAATGATGTAGACTTTATAAATAGATGAATAAGCTATTAGATCAATGAGATTGAGATCTAACAAAATCTTTTAGAGGCTTATCTTTATAGGACATTCTATTTAAACTTTATTTTATAATAATACCTTTAAATATGTCAAAAATTATTATAGGTCAACATTTTAAGTAAATAAAAAATGTAAGCAAATTTATTATTTAACAAAAAGTACAAATTTAAATATAATAATAGTAGTAATATAAAATAACAATTATGTTTGCTTAAGTAGGTCGGCCTGATAGGCCTAGAAGGCTTTTTTATGGTCTGTAGCCTAGCCTTTTACCTAAATATGCTTTTAAAAAAGCCTTAGCCTTATCTATTTAGAAATAAGCCTGGAGTCGAAGTTGGGAAGGGTACTCGCGCCGTTCTTTAAGGGCCTCGCCACATACCGTCATTCGTCGAGTGGCCAGCTCGATGTCAGATTCGGGTGAGAGAGGCATTGTTATGAATTGGGAGCTAACATCGCCATTGTTATACCCCAATTTTGTCCGTATTCTTTTTCTGGCTTTAGTCGTTTATTTTATTATTTGTTCTGAAGTCGCACAATTACGAGAATTATTAAAAAGGTGTCTCACTTAAGCCAATCTCAACTAACCTGTTCAACTAAGTCGAAATGTCGTTATTTAAATTAAGAATGGGCGCGAATGATCGATCTTTTCACACATTCTCTAGTTGAATATTTGTATTTAGGCCTAGTCGAACTTTAGTTGGGTTCATCCGAGTCGTTTCCTTACCGACGGGCTTATTCGAGTTGTTTTCTCGCAAGTTGGCTTATCATTCCGACTTCTTTTATTATTTCGTCCTTATTTTGAGCAGATACATATACAGTCCAAAAATGTCAAAAATTCTAATTAGTTTAATTTACAATTTAAAAGTGTTTAAAAGTCTAATATGTCTAAAAATGTCAAAAAAATTCTATTTAGTTTAATTTACAATTTAAAAGCACTTAATAGTCCAAAAGTCCAAAAATACAAAAAAATAATAATACTAAAAATACATAAAAAATAGAATACGAAAATGGGCATGCAAGGAGCAAAACTAGGGTTTTCAGGCAGCATTCCCAGCTGCTGCAGCTGCTGTTGGGCTTGGACCAGGACCTGAAAATTATTCAAAGCCTGGTCAAAAATCATAAATGCCTTAACCTAGTTTTCTACTATAAATAAACAGTCAATAAGCAGTCAAAAACAGACAGAAACCAAGGCAGACAACTACTGCTAAAAATCACCCAAAAATAGGATTAGAGTTTCACATCGAAACCCTAATCCACTAAACACGGTTCTGGGGTTTCTATGATATAAAGAAAGAAGTAGTAGCAGTTCAAAGGAAACACAGAAACTGTTGCAATCACACAGTCACAAATAGCAGCAATCAGGAGCCAAACTGGAGCTGGTTAAGTGGTAAGTCCCTATGTTTAAGTTTTATCAAGTAGATATTTTACTCCATACAAACCAATTTAAAAGAAACTGAAATCTGAGTAATGTTCTAAAAATAAAGCTAAGCAGTCTAAGCTTTGGATCGGTCCACACGTTTGAATTAAGAGCAAGTTGCAAAATGGACTTGTTTTAGCGTTCTAAATAGATGAAAATAGGTTATGTCTTAGTGTTTTTATGATGAATCAATCGTGACCAGCACTAGAGGTTTCTTCCAAAATAACAGACCATAGGATTGGAGTGTTTAAAAAAAAAATAGTGTAGTCATTAAAACAACAACAATAACCAGCAAAGGAACCAGAAAAATCGAAACAGAACCAAAAGGAGAACGAAATAGGTGAAGAAACTAACCTGTGAACGACTCGCCGGAGCTCCGGCCATCTTCTCCGGTGAGAGCTCCGGCAAAGTTCTTCAAATCCGAACTAAAACCAGTGAGAGCCATCCAAAAACGATCCACCAACAACCCAAAACAGGCGAGCCACGACGAAATAGCCACCACTTCACCCAAAACCGAGCCAGCACCGCAAGACCACCTCCTTTGTCTGTTCTCCCAGCCGCTAGCGAAGCTCCCTCCGTTCGCAAGATTAGCACTGCCTGAAACCGACCCATCACAGCACCGGCGAAGGTTCCGCCTTCGTTCCCTCTCCCCGCGAAGCTTTCGCGTGTTTGGCTCTCTCTCACTCCGCGATGAATCCGGCGAGAATCTCGCCCTGAAATCGCTCCCCCTCTCTCACGGCGCCGCTAAAGGGAAGGAGGAGAGAATCAGATTCTTTAGGTTTTTTTAGTTTTGGGTTTGGGCCTCATGTAGTGTCCATTTGTTTTGTATTTTTTTTAATATTCAGAACGCTATTCGCACCCCTCTCACATTCACGCGCGCTCCCTCACTTAAGCCCGGGCCGCATACCGGGCTCCCATATCTTGAACCGGGCTTCCTTTTTACACCTCCTATTAATTATACAACCCCCTGAGACTAATAAAACCTCAATTTACAATTTTCACCCTCTGACTTTCTTTTTAATTCTTTTCTAACTCAAACATAAATAATTTTTCTCTCGAAGTCAAATAAACGGCTAAGTCGGTTTTGTACAACAACCGAAAGTTAGTCATCATTTTAGGACCAATGAGTACATGCGATTCATTAATCCTAAAAACTTAATAAAATATAAATAAATCATTTTTCCATAAATAAACGGCTAAGTCGGTTGTACAACCGGGTTAGTCATCATCCTAGGACCAATGAGCTGTACAGTTCAGTAATCCTAAAAATTTATAAAATTGTAAATAAATCATTTTTCCTAAAAATAGGGACTAAGTCGGTTGTACAACCAAGGTTAGTCAGCGTTCTAGAACTAATGAGTCATATGCTGATTCGGGAGTTCTAGAATACCTATCCTAAAACCAACTCACCTCACCTCTTTCATAAAACCTCAACAATATTTTCAAAAGTAGGGGACTAAGTCGGTTTGTACAATCCCGGGTTAGTCGTCCTAGAATCGATGAGTACATGCAGTTCAAGGAATCCTAGGACCCCTACACTAAAAAACATCAACCCACAAACCTTTTTCAGGAAGAACTACGTAGCTTTGATTCCTCCATTGCATCCGGAGGTACGTAGGAGCAAGAGTATACTCTTGTCAAGCACTAAAAATTAAAAATTTAATGAAGTCTTTTTCACTATAAATAAAAAGGGTAAATATTAATAAAACATAAATAATTAGACGAAGGATGTCGTGGGGTGCTAATACCTTCCCCACGCATAACGACTCCCGAACCCTAAACCCAGCCTTATCTTAAACCTAAAAGGGATTTTCCGAATTTGCCCTTAAACTAAAATTTGGTGGCGGCTTCCTTTCGAACTTTCGAAGAATCCTTTCCCGGATTTTTCGGTCGCTACAGCCATGTATCCTGTATGTTAAGAAAACAGAGATGTTTGAAACAGTAATTTCATTCAATAGCAAGAGTAGTCCGACCTTTACATTTAGTGGTCAAGTGATTAACTGTAATATATATACTCTAAGTGTTCTCAACAAGTGATCAACAATAATTAACACTGTGATGCTTAAGTTAGCGAGGGAATAGGAGAGGTATGCGAGGAATGAGAATGTACCTGATAACTATGGAGTGTGGCTCTATTTATAGAGTAAGAGGTTCGACTCGCGCTGTTGTTATGAGTTGGGAGCGGACATCGCCATGTATCTTGTATGTTAAGAAAATAGAGATGTTTAAAACAGTAATTTCATTCAATAGCAAGAGTAGTCCGACCTGTATTTCACTTCCTTTATGAATCTCGTTGCAATTAGGTCAGCAACAGCTTTGGCTGCGGCCTCCGCCTTCTCTCGCTTTGCACTCTTTGTCGTTGCACTACGTATTTGACATCAGGATTTACTGCCAAATGATGGCATGCTACCTCGAGAGGAATCCATGGCATTTCGGAGGTGGACCAATCATATAGGTCGGCGTTCTGTTGTAAACATGCGATCAAGCTTTCCCTCACCGCGTCGGTGAGGTCGGCCCCCATCTTCACTGTCTTCGTGGGATCGTCACCTAGGGGAATTTTGAGGAACTCACCGTGCGGCTCGGGGCGATTGATTTTCTTCTTGAGTTCCTTGGCCAATTCGTCATCATCTTCATCCTCGGAACTGTCGGGGTCATAGTGAGCGTCAACCTTGGTGAGATTAACTTTAGTGGCCGAAGGGGGTAGCTCGGAAATTTCTTGAAGCTGGCATCGGGTTCCCTTTAGGGCGAGGTAATGGCATCTTTCTGCAGCCTCAAGGTCAAATGAAATGGTTACGATTTCATCCATCAAGGAATGAAACTTCATCTTTAAGTGTACTGTGGAGGTGACAACACCGGGCCTGGCTAGGGTCGGCCTTCCCACGATGCAGTGATAGGGAGATATCATTGGCACAACCAAGAAAGTCATTTTGATAGTCTGGGCGAGATTCTTTTCCCCGTAAGTTACCATGGTGTTGAGATAGCCCAAAGGTCGAGCTTGCTATTCACCCATACTGGACAAGTCAGTCCCGAGGTAGGGATTCAAATCGATATGAGATAGGCCGAGGCAGGGGAGAAGATTCTGAAACAGTATGTCGTCAGAACTTCCTTGGTCGATGAGTATCCATTTTACGTCGATACCCAGTATAGATGCCGAGATGATCAACGAAACGTACTCATTCGGCCTTTCGATGAAAAAGTCTTCGTTGGAGAAAAACAACGGTTGTCTTTACGAGGCTGGCTTCAAGTCGAAACCGGCGGTTAGACAGGCAATCTATTGCCACTTGCGCTTCAACATGCGTTCTCGGGACGAGACAGAGTGTCCACCCGTTACTACCATTGTCGATAGCAGAGCTTGCTTAGGGAATGTGAGGAAACAAGTGATTACGCTCCCACTATGGTCGCCATTGTTCGGTACTTGGAGTTCGGAATGTGACCGTGATAACCCTCATTTATGATGGTTATTACTTGCTTTCTAAGCTTGTTTTTAAGTGAATTTATTAGCATGTTGTGTGATTTAGCTTGTAAATAAGTGCTTAGGATAGAGTTAATGGTGCAGGAATGAATTGGATTGAATTGGGCATATTCATGTCCTTTATGCTTTTAATTGTGTTTTGTTTAAGTGCTGCAGCAATAGGTGCGTGCGCAATAGCAAAAATGCGCTAGATGAGAGAGAAAGCTCAAGGGAATGCGAAAAACACGGAAATTGAGGCAAGGACAACTGTCAGAGCTGGATGGCACGGAAAGATATGATCTCATGTGGGTTTCTCACAATTTCCCTTTAACCTAGGACGCATTTCCCCAAAGAAGATATTTTTCTAGGGTTGCGTGCAAGGAGACATTCCCTAAGCAAGCTCAATATGATACTCTTTTTATAGTATCATTTCTTACCTTGAAATTTGTAATATGACTTCTACTCTTTTGTTTGAGTTATTTTCCATGTTTTGCAAGCTCAATATGAGCTAAATACTCATAGCTGAGGTGTTGGATCTGATGTAGCTAGATTTATTATGTGATTAATGAAGTGTGTTTAATGTTGTGCATTTTACCTTGTGTGTGACAATATTTCCATTTTAGAGTAGTATTGGCCGTCTATTCTAAATAGCATTTATAAATTCAGAGATGGTTTGTAAATTAATCTCACAAGGTAATATGGGTAGTGGACATTAACGAGAGATCTTGATGTTCCTTGCTTAACCCTAGAGATAGGAGAGCATAACCCATAAGGTGAATACTGCCGATGCTCAAGCAGCCTAGGAGGTACTTCTTGAGGGTTTAGAGATAAACTCTTGCAAGGAAACCTAGTGTGAAGTATTTGAGAGAATAACGTCTTATTGCTGCAGCACCTAATGCTGCAGCATATAACACACACTTAACTGCATATTAATGAAGCTACTGAAGTGAATGCATCTCATCTTGTTCTCATCACTGATTTCCATTACCCTCTTACTTTTCAATATTGTTTATGTTACCCAAAATTTGTGTGTCATTTACTTTCCTCACTAAATTTTTAATGAAATTAAACTCTCTAAGTTAAGCTTAATTCCTCGTGGGAACGATCTCACTTATCCTTTATTACTTGTTTAGACAGTGTATACTTGCACTATTGTTTTTACACACAACAGACTGAGTCCAGGGTACAAGTTGGTATGCTTATGGATATTGGAGATGGACTTCAGATTGTTGAAGATTGGCCTCGGATGGCCCGAGGTAGCTTGCTAACTGAGAACACTCTGATGCTTAAGTTAGCGAGGGAATAGGAGAGGTATGTGAGGAATGAGAACATACTTGATAACTGAGGAGTGTGGCTCTATTTATAGAGTAAGAGGTTCGACGCGCACCGTTGGATGCAGCGGTTTGATCTGGTCCATTGATCCGTATTCTGCGTTGGAACAGCTTCGGACCTTCGGTAATGGGCCTGACCCAGTCTTAGGTGGTGATTCATTTTATTACGAAGTGGTTCTGAGCCCAATACGAAACAATTACATACAGGCCGAGTTCCAGGGTAGACCGAGCCTTACAAGGTGCGGTCGACCATCAAGGTGGACGACTGGTGCACCATAGTCGCTCCCTAGACGGGGTGGGTCCGGCTACCGCCGAGTCTCTCGATCTCCAATGCTAAGTCCCCCAGTCTTCAATGCTAAGTCCCTCAGTCCTTAATGTTGTGACTAGACAATGGAGGTAATGGTCGGCCAGGCCGTGAACACATTCCCTCGAGCAGCAAGCACAGTGGGAAGGCGCTCCAAAGCGAAAGGGGCTTGGTCATGACTAACATTTTTGTCGGTGGAAGTGGACTATGGACGATGGGACAGGTCTGATATTTGACCGTCTGACTTTTGACTTTATCTTTTTGGGAGTTGCACTTTGACTGGCGTTTTCTTTTGTGCCATCATAAATGCCCTCAGTTCGTTACTTGTTCCTTGCTTCAATATATAAGAGATGGAGGGCTTGTTCTCCTTCAATTTACTTCACTTGGAGATGGTTGCTTCTCTTTTGGCGGTAAGGTTATTTCTCCCTTCTTGTCTTCTGTGTAATCCCAAAGGAATTTGCCACTTTGGGATTGCCGAAAGGCTCAAGATGGGATCGTGGGATTGTGCGGAAGACTCAAGTCATGGCCATGCTTGTAGGTTAAGGTTGCCACTAGGCGAGGGCCGCTCATTATTCTTTTGGGGGAGGATCTACGACGGGTTCTCGCTTAGAGTCGTCCTTTGTGACGCTTCCAAGTTTTCTAAGCAACTTGGGATCATCCTTTGTTACCCTTCCAAGTTTTCCCTCGCGGACATCTCCGGGGACCAAGGGGGTGGTATTGGCCCTTATTCTTTGTTGCCTGCAAGGCTCCCAAAGACTTGCGAGACCGTGGCGAACCTGCAAAACAACAATAGAAGAAGTTCGAGGGCTCGCTGGGAGAACGACCAATGGTTTTAGTTTCTAGGAAAGTAAATTATATATTTGTGTTTTTCATTTGATTATTATGTAAAAATCTTGACCATGAAGCAATAAATGAAATAAAATATTTATGAATAAAGTATTTGTTCATGTTTGAGTGACTTCCCTTCCCCCTTTAATTGCATTCTCCGGGTCCTGTTAGCCGAAAGTTTACTTGGTCTTTGTGGTCGATAGATGGGCTGGTTACCTTGAATGAAGCCTGGTGGCTGAAGATTGGAGTGATGTGACGCTTGACTTGACATTTGATTGATTTGGCGGGAGAGGTAATTATGAGTGTCTTGGGAACTGTCGCGTTCTAAACTGTCGTATAAAGGTGGTGACGCGTGGCGAGATCTGAGCCTTCAAAATTCAAAAGGTCTTTTATCTATATCGTTGATCGGGGAATGGGGTTTTCCACCATTCGATTATTTTAAGTAGGTTTAAGGGCCCTTCTATCCCCTTTTTCTTCTTTTCCCCATTGTTCCTGCAATTTGGAGCAACTTTCCTCCGCCCATGTACTGTTCTTGGTCTCGAATCGTTTGTTCAGCTTTTTCTAGGTACACCCTTAGTTTCTGGCGTTTGTTCTTTTTGTTTTCCTTTGCTTAAAAATCATGTCAGTTATAGAAATAAGTAGCAGAAGTGAGGAAGAATTACCTCTGAGATTAGGTGTTCTAGACCCTCTAGGGTTCTTAAGTTGGCTATCCATGATTAGAGATCCCTGACAACATTGCCAAGTTGATCAATGATCATAGTTCAAAAAAATTCAAGAACAGAGAAAGTAGTAGCGAGGAAGTTAACCTTGATCGTCTCACAGGGATCTCCGATTTGAAAATTACCAAAAATAAGAACAACAATAAAAATAAAACAAGGGGTTTTCGTTGAGAAGAGTCTCGATTTAGTAAGAAATTCAATTATAAAAACACCAATTGAATGGTATTTCATTTGATTTATCACACGTTTTAAATAAATATTCATTCCAAGCGTCAACATAGAGTGTTCGATTAATCATGAAAGTGAAAAAAATACCACAAAAAAAATTTAGTGTCATAACTGAATTTAATCAATCATATAACACGGTGAAGTGACTAAGTTACACAAGAAGGGGGTGCGAATTGTGCGCCCTTTTAAAATTTGAGACCTGAAACCTTCTCCGCAGAATGTTCTCAATATAAACTTGGAGATGTGAAGGATTAAGTTAGCTTAAAAAACAAACAGCAAATATATCTATAATAGATGATGAGTAATAAGGATGATTTAAGATAACTTTAGCTTATAAGAGAAATGTTGTTTCGAAACAGATATTAGTAGATTAAAAGTTTATGAGCTAGTTTTAAAAATAGTCTTGAGAAGGTTGATGAAGTTAACCTTCTCCATGTTTGAAAACAATAACAAGTGTAAATCAAGTAGCAAATACTATGGAAAGCTAGTAAATAACACAATAGAGTTATAGAGGTTCACCCAATTCTTGGCTACGTCCTCTCCCCACTTTCAAGGGAGTATTTCCACTATTTCCCAAATAGTTATTACACTTGCTTTTGTTCATCCACAAAAGACTTACAACACCACTTACTTTTTATCAACACACAAAAGATAATTTCTCTCTTACACAGCTACACCAAGCTGTTTCTACCTACTAGAAAACTCTCTTCTTGTTTTCTAAAGGTTCCTCTATCATGTTCTCACCAACACTCACCTCTCACTAGGTAGCTTGATGAAATGTTTACAAGATAGTGTTTACAATAAGGGGTTTGGGTTTTTGGGATGCTAAAGAGCTTGAAAATAAACAAAAACAACTGTTTACAATGATGAATATCAAGCTAACACAAACTCAACAAATGTATCCCAGAATATGAACTTGAGAAACTTTGAGTGTGGGATTAGAAGGTTGGATTACTTTGAGAAGCTTGAGCTTTGAGTAGGTTCCAATATAATCTCACACTTTGTAAATTTGAAAACTAGCCTTTAAATAGTTTCATATGTTGAATATAACCATTAGAAGGTTGAAGGGAGACATTTGAAAGAAGTCCTATGCTTGTTGGGAGGTCATGATGGAAGTTACTTTAGTTGGCAGCTTTTGAACCTTCTCATTCTGCACATTGTGCCTTCTATGCACATTCTGAACCTTCTCATGGCTCGGTAAAACCTTCTCTTGACTTTTGGTCAAACCTTCTCTTGACTCGCTACAACATTGCAGTGCAGAATTTCTACATGATGGATGAAAATGGAGAGAAAAATATGTCTAAGTGTTTCTCCATCAGAACCAACAAGAATGAAGCTCTATGAGCTGAATGGAGCTTGCTAAATGGAGATGACTTTGATATTTATCTCCAAAAGCTTTCCAAAAAGGGGGATGTGACATAAAGCAAAAATGTGTGACAAGCCACCACATTTTCATCTCCCACTAGCAAGTGGACAAGTGTGCCTATAAAGTCTTTGGTTGGTGACTTCAGCGAGTAAAATGTCCCCTAAATATGCGTTGAAATGACATAAAGTGAGAGCTCCAAAATTGTGCTTTGTGCTTTTCTCTCTCTTGCTGACGCAGGACGCAGTACTAAAGCGCCTAATGTTGCAACACTGAACAAACACATTAAAAATAACAAGAGGGCACCACAAGTGCCAATTTATCACATATCAGTTCCTAATTCTCTTTAAAACTAAACAACATATATTTCTTAATTAAACAACAATATTACTTAAAAACTCGCATTGATTTAAGCCTAGAAAACATAAATAACTCTTATAAAAAAGAGTATCTCTTTGTTTCTTAGTTTTTGTGTTGTTTATTCTTTGTCAAGCGTCATTACTTGAGGACAAACAATGGTTTAAGTTTGGGGGTGCGATAACTCTTATTTACATAGTGAAAGACATTCCAACTTACTCTCATTCTGAATTTCTACGATCATCTTTTATCTTACTTGCTTTCTTACTTTTATTTATGTTGATGATATTAATGGTTCTACAACTTGTTATGTTAATTTGTGTTATTCACTAGCTTACTTACTAATTTAAATATAGAAGTAAACTCAACAATCCTCATGGGAACTGATAACTCTATTTTATATAGAGTTATTCATGCATTTAAACATAAGTAATTGCTCTCTTTCAAGTAAAAATAGGTACTAAATATAGTATTATATGTAATATAACAATAATTGAGTGTTTAGAAGGGTTAAGCTTATGATTAGGCTATTTTAGATATATTGTGGTATTTTGATGTGTTTGTTCAGTGCAGCTGTACACCATGCTCCTGCATCAGATTATCACAATCCACCTGCATTGGATGCACCTACACTAGATTACAACTGTGCACCTGCAGTGGAACTCTACAATGCATGGAGACTTCTTGGACCATTAAAATGCACCAGCACTAGATTGATGAAATCATGCTTACTCATAAAGGCAAATGCAACTTGCATATTTCAGCGCCTACAATAGAAGTATAGCTTTGAATAGTCACTCATATAGGGACACATGCTCATCTCTTATTGGACCTCCCTCTACACTTGAGCATGGGCTTCAACTTGCTTTATGAAAAGTTCTGATCTTAACCATAGTTCAAACCTCAAGTTAACTTAATCTCCAAGGAAGTTTTCACTTTTTGAAGGCTATATAAGGACCTCCATTCTTCACTAGAAATTTTCTTCCTCTTGCTCAACCACCTCCAATATAACTATCTTCTTTATTCTTGCATGACACTTGAAAATTGTCTCTATCCACTTTGATATTCTCAAGGTATTGAGCTAAGAGTTCTTTTAAATCAGAGTTGACCTCATGTAATCCAACGGTTTGAGCTTGAGAATATGGATCTTGCTCACACACAAAATTTCTCATGCCATAATCCATATTTTGGGCTGTCATGGGCATGAAATTTGTCTCATAACATCCCCTTTGATGTTCACTCCCATGGAAATCATGATTGCAAAATTATTGTTGAGCATTCAATTCATTCAATTCTTGCATAAAGTAAAAACTCCAATGGTCCATGGCATAAAGTGGAAGTTTTTTTCACAAAACACTAAAAACAAATAGTAACACTAAAAACAACAAATAGAACACATTACAAACACAAAGCACAATACAAAATAGAAAAAAAATTGTTTGAAAAACAAAATACACTAAACAAAAGAATCTAAGTTACTTACTAACTAAAGAATAGAAATTAGCTATCAGAATACCCGACAATGACGCCGAAAACTTGTTGTGCGAAAAGTTGATGTGCAGTAAACACAGTAATAAAGAGTAAGTAGAGATCGTTCCCACGAGGATTGTTGAGTCATTGTCATCCATCATTTCTCAATGCTTGCATGCATCATTCTAAAAAAGAAAAAAGAAAAAAGAAAAGTAGTGTCATTATTTTTGCATCATTCATCATCCAAAAATCAACAAATGAGACTTTGCATCATCTACATGTTGCATTGCCTCCAAAAGAAACACAAAATAAATCATTTAGATTAGTTGGTCTTTTAAAGTGATTATTCCTTCATGCATTTGCATCTTCATCATGCATGTCCATCATCCAGTGTCAGCTCATCCATCACATTGTGTTTTATATATTTTTTTTAAAATAGCATATTGTAAAAAAAAAGATTGATGAGAGATGATGTGTTCTTGCAAATACATTTTAATTGATTATTCTTCCTTTCAAACGGGGTCAAACTCAGTTGCAAACTCAAGGTGTTTCAAGACACTCATTTTTCAAACAGAAGAAGTTATTCACTGTTTGCAATTCATTCACATTTTTTGTCAGCAAAGCATTGCATCTCATCTATCCCATGATAAATGATCAAAATGGTCCATTTTTTTAACTAATGTGCTATAAAAAAACTAAGTTAAATAAATAAAATTCTATCATGTTTTAACTAATGTTAACTCTCTATGAAACATTCTTATAGTGAACTTGTGTGACATGTGTATTTCATTCTGTTTGATTCAGTTAGTATCCCCATCCTTGCATCAATCCATGTTTCTCGTTCATTTCTAATCTCACCCCAACCACCCATAAAGTCTATATTCCCCACACCGGTACCTAGCTAGTTGACTATTTAGTTTGTTCTCAAAGATGAAATTTCATTAAAATAACACTTTACGTCCTCCATACTGGGAAAAATTTGTGGTCCCTAGATATCTTGTCAACATTGTATTCCCTTGGTGCAAGTCATTTAAAAAAACAAAACAAAAAAATTCAAAAAAGCCTGTTAGGTTGAAAACTCGTAAGAGTAGGCTAAGCAAAAATTAAGGAGTGTAAAAAGAAATAAAGAAAAAGAGCAAATATATAAAAAATTAAATAAATTTTTGTCCTTGAGTTAATTTTTGAGAAAATAAGCAATCAAGATTTGAAATGAAGTTTGACCTTCTTTCCATATCCTAAAAAAAATATCCTTTGCTAGCCACTTTGGGCCGAAAAATCCAAAAACAAAAATCACTCATTCACCTTAGACGAGGATTAATTCCATATTTAAAGATGATGTGTCTCTCTTATCAGTTAATTCCGGCAAAAGAAAAAAAAATCGCAAAAAAAAAGAAGTGAAAAAAAAATAGAAGAAGGTGATTGAAGATAAACAATACCGAAAAAAAAAGTGGAAACTGTGAGCTGATACATCTTACCATAAAACACATAAGAGATCATTTTCTAAGTAAACCCTCAAACACCTCTTTGGTCACGTTACAACCCTAAAAAGTCAATGTCGATCAATGACTGATTGCTTTTGTTTTCTCAAAGTTTTAATTTTACAACAATTAAGTTTATTTACTTACAATATGTTAGCTCAAAAAAAAAGAGAAAGAAAAAAAGGAAACTAAAAAGGCTTGCACTCCAAGATTCATTCAAGTTGCATTAATATCAAGACAAGGTTTAGTGGTCACCAAGTGGAGTTTCAAAAACTCCAGACTATCATAATCAGTACCAAAAGTTTGTACCAGGACCATCACCTAGATCCCAAAGTGGGGCATTCCCTTCACCACTCATTCCATTTATAACTTTGGGAAATTTTTCCATTGTCCATCTCATTCATATACCACACCCAGTCTTTATAGTCATTACCCTCACTCTGGCACCTTTCACAACCTCGCTCGAGCCAAAGCAACCATTTGAAATACCATCCCAAAGTGGGAATATTCTGTCACTCCACCTAAATTGGGGGGAAATTCGCCCTACACCCATCTCATTCCCCTATTTCACATCCAGAAAACCACACCAAGAAAATTTCTCAACCCATTATCCTAAATAAACCCTTTCAAAATGTTACTCTAGTCAGTGAAACCTTGTCCTTGTCATAATTGGGGCAATACCAAACTCCAAGGGTTGAGACAAAATCTCTTGCTTGCCACTTTTCATTACAAAGTCAAGGCATTCGTCATACACCCTTAGTTGTTGTCATTCAACTACCGTCATCTGAAGTCTAAATTGTGGCAGTCCCACGTTTCTTGGCTTGGGGAAAACCTATCGTTCGTGGGCTTCAACAATAATCTTGTCGTTCATCCCTTCATATGCCACATTTTTCCTTCCCCTAAATATCCAGAACACCAAGTTAACTGACTCATTCATCTATATTTGCACTACTCTACATGTTTGCTAAAAAATGTTTCAGAGAGACAGAACACAAGTTAATATTGTGATGCTGAAAATTCACTCGGTTAACTTTGGGACCTAGAATTCGGTCAACATGGGACATCATAATCAAATGAAAGAGCAACATGAACGAGATTGCACATACAGTCAACTACTCTTGCACATCAATGTGTGTAAATAACAACCTTGAGATTGCAAAAGTTTGAGTTCGAATCGAATCGAATTTTTCTAATAAATGATGGTTCCAAAATATTCACCTCTCTACTTGTCGCATCGTGAGTTTCATTTCTCATCATTACCAAAAAGTGTTGCATGTGCATACATTACTTGCATTGCATATGCATAACATGTATTGTTTTCAATAGACTTCAAGTGTCGATCCTTATCTACTCCCATTTCTTAAGTCAATGCTACGAGCATTGATCACATATCACACTCCATATCGTAATGCTAGCACTCAGTCTAGCATCAATCCTTGAGACCAATTGATCCTTTAGTTCCCCAATGGTCCTTCAGAGCCGTAGTGCTTCTTCTTTATTGCTTTTTGAAATCTACTTCAAGTGTCAATTCTTATGTTTTTTTCTCTTTAGTTCAGCGCGTCAAGTGTTGAATCCTATATCACATTTCAGATCCCCAAGTTGATCGTTCAGACCTACATTGGTCCATAAACCCGGATCACACGTCGTCATCGAGCTCGACGGATCTTTCAGACCCCAAGTGGTCTTTCAGACTAGCTGTGTCCACCTAAGACATAATGGACGTCCTTCATGGTCAACATACTAGTTCTGGATATGATCTTGACCCTCACGATCGCTCGAGCAAAGGCCACACTCAGACCGTTTACTAGTACCATAGCTAGTTGCGTCCATCAGACCATTTTGGTCCATCAAGGCCCAAGCAGCCCCTTAGACTCGTCGATCCTTCAGTTTAACTCAAGTCAATGTGCCAAACAATGACTTTGAACTAGACCTTTAGATCATTTTGCCAACACTTCAGACCCCGCGTGGTCCTTCAGAGCCCTGGTGGTCCTTCAGAGCCTTAGCACTCCTTCAGATCCCCGATAATTCCTCTTTATTGTTCTCAGTTAATACGCCAAATGTTAACCGCTCCCCGTCAATTCTCAAACCCTCCACTTCCCCCCCCCCAAAGCGGACAAAATTAGTGTCTATTCTATCTTTATTTATATTTCTACTATGAAAATCTGAGGACTCTTCACCTTTTCTAGAAAAATATAAATAAAGAGAGCAATTGTTATACCCCAATTTTGTTCGCTTCTTTTACTACAGTCGCCTTTATTTTTACCAGTTCTCATTGTTCTTTTTAGAGTTGTCTTTTAGTTTAAAAAAACCTTTTAAATTTTAGAAAAATCAGTTTTTAATTATTTTACCAAAAATCATTTTTTCTTACAATCACCAACATAAAAAATAAAGTTGCAAAGAAAAAAAATCAAAACTAATAAAATAAAAAAAATGAAAATAAAAAAAGGGGTGCTGCTGGTAGCATCAGCACATCTCAGAAGCCCAGCCCAACCCGAATCTCATCCGTTCACATGGAACATGGGAAAGCTAGACTATAGAAGAAAATATAGTTTAGTCCCACATTGCTGGGGAGAAACAAGAACTCTTTAACAATTGGCTATAAAAGAGGTTGAGAGGTGAAGATTAGGGGAGAGGTCATTGACGGGTTAAGTGATCTTTTGGGCTAAGCCTTTGCGGTCCATTACACTAAAAACTTGTCTTTGATTATTTTGTACGTTTTAAGTCGGCTTTCCGGTTCTCAAAGCGATTTTTGCACAAGGCAGTTTTGGGGTCAAAATGGACAAGATAGAAGTCTTGTTCACAGTTGACCTGGTCAAACTGCTCGGTCCGGTTTGGCATTCATCATGTTTATCAACTTAAGGTTAGTTTTGTATTTATTTATTTGTTTACGTACATATTTTTATATGTCATTTACATATTTTTTATTCGTCATTTACATATTATTTATTTATTTATTACTTTACTCTTTGTTAATTGTTAGTTTTGTCATTTTTTTAAATACACAAATTACACTTTCTTCAAAAACCAAAATAGGAGATTAAGTCGATCGTACGGTCGGGTTATTTATTGTTTTAGGACTAATGAGCTGTACAATACAAAAGTCTTAAAACCCCAATAAAATAAAGGCAAAATAACACCAGAGGACCTTTAAATTATTTATTTGTAACAAGTTGGCCATTTAAGTTTTTTTTTGGTAACAAATAGGCCCTTTTAATGATTACTCTAGCTTATATCTTTTGATGTAATGCTACTTTATACATTGTGATTATACTAGCTTATGTATTTTGATGCAACCAAGCATATTTTGGTGTAGTTTGATGTAATCAATGATATGACATTTACTAAAAGGGTCAACGGTGTCAATGTTAGGTAACTTAAATGGTCTATTTGTTACAAAAAAAACTTAAAGGGTCAACTTGTGACAAATAAATAACTTAAAGGTCCTCTGGTGTAATTTGGCCTAAAATAAATAAACCTTTTTAAACCCCCTTTTTTCAAAAAATCCTAAAAAGGGGACAAAGTCGACAATACGATCGGGTTAGTCATCGTTTTTGGACCACGAAAGGGCCGTACGGCTCAGGTCAATCTCTAATTAAAATAAATAGTTTCCAAATTAACAAAACACAAACACATCAATATTTCTTTCAAACAAAATTCAATCTTCAAATTAACAAAACACATTTGTCCAAAACATAAACACATTTGTGTTTTGTTAATAGTTTCCAAATTAACAAAACACAAATTTGTTAATTTGGAAACTATTTAAAAAAGACTATTAGAAGGAGATGTGTTTTGTTAATTTGGAATCTCTCAAGTGCAAATATAAAAAAATAGTCTTTTTAAATAATCGTTTTTTTTAAATCCAAAAATATTATTAAGTCTCTTTCTTTTAATTTATTTTTATTAACAATAAAAGGGGTAAAATAAGCATTTCTAAATTAACATCATTTTTCAAAACTAATTAGAAGGAGATGTCGTGGAGTGCTATTACCTTCCTCATGCATAACCGACTCCTAACCCAAATCTGATCTCAAGGACCCTTATCCAAACAAAAGGGATTTTCCAATATTTGCCCTTAAACTAAATTAACAAAACACATTTGTCCAAAACACAAACACATTTATGTTTTTTTAAGTTTCCAAACACATTTGTGTTTTGTTAATAGTTTCCAAATTAACAAAACACAAACACATCTCCTTCTAATAGTCTTTTTTAAATAATTGTTTTTTTAAATCCAAAAATATTATTAAGTCTCTTTCTTTTAATTTATTTTTACTAACAATAAAAGGGGTAAAATAAGCATTTCTAAATTAACATCTTTTTTCAAAACTAATTAGAAGGAGATGTCGTGGGGTGCTAATACCTTCCTCATGCATAACCGACTCCCGAACTCAAATCTGATCTCAACGACCCTTATCCAAACAAAAGGGATTTTCCAGTATTTTCCCTTAAACTAAATTTTGGTGGAGGCTTCATTGTTGATTCATCTTTGTTTTTCAAAAACAAAACCCAAGTAAATCTAGAGAAATCAGGAACAATCACAAAACCATATCTCTTTCCACTAAGGCTAGCAGTTTTAGTAAGACCAAATAAATCAATGTGTAATAGCTCAAGTGGTTTTAGAGAGGTGATCATATTTTTGGGTTTGAAACTTGATTTGAGAAATTTTCCATGAACACATGCTTCTCACACTTTACCTTTTTTAAAATTTATTGTGGGTAGCCCCCTGAGTAGTTCCTTTTTGGAAAGCTTTGAGATGGTTTGCATGCTTGTGTGATCAATTCTTCTATGCCAAATCTATTTGTCATTTTTCAAAGGACATAAGGCAAGTTTCTCGAAACAATTCATCAAGATATAGGCTGTATAGATTTTTATTCCAAGATGTAGTGAATAAAACTTTTCCAGAAGAAATATATTGAATAAAACATTTATCAGACTTAAAAGACACTTTATGACCACTGTCACATAATTTACTAATGCTTAACATATTATGCTTCAAACCTTCTACATACTGGAAATTTTTTATTTGGGACAAGAAGAATTACCTATACTACCTATACATTTGATGCAAGCATTGTCATCATTGCCAGCGCCAACATAGCCTCCATCTATTCTCTCCATAGTGAGAAATTTATCCTTTTCTCTTGTCATGTGCCTCGAATATCCACTGTCTAAGAACCACACCTTTCTCTTTGACGCTAAGAGACATTCCTGTTTCAGAAGTTAGTAAAGACTGAGGTAACCAGAGTTTTTTGGGTCCTTCATGGTTAGTTTTCTTCCAATAGGAGTTTCTCTTTTGTCTAAAACATATAGAAATATCATGACCAAAATTTTTGCAATATGTACATTTCAACCTTGACTTTCTAGCTCTTGAAATGGTTTTGACATTCTGATCAATATGTATTTCTAAAGGTTTTTCTAAAAATGTTTGGTTTTGAACAGACATGGCTAGCTCTTTAGTTAAGGTTAAAACTTTGTTCTTGAGAATGTTATTTTGTTTTTCAAGATCAGAGTATGCAAGGTTTGGTTTTTCACTGATTTTGGCATTCAAAAGTTTATGTTGTTCAGAAAGTTTATATTTGACTGCTAAAGAGTATGAACTGATTTGATTAAAATTCATTTTGTTTTTGAAGTTCTTCATTTTCTCTTTTTGCATCATAGGCTTGATTTTTGAACATCATACACTTTTGAGCTAAAGTGTTTGAACCAACTAATAGGTTTTCAAAAGCATATTCAGATTCTTTGCATGATGCACAAGTAGGTGGTTTAAAAGTGATTACCTCTTCTAGATCAGAATCTCCCATGAGACACAAGTTAATTAATTCATCACCTGATTCAAGATTAATACTTTGATTTGCTTGAGAAGGTTCTTCTATACCTGCCATGAGACAGAGATAGGCAGACTCTTATTCCTTTCCTGAGTCAGATCCTTTAGAGTCAACTCGGGTAGCTAGTAGAGCCTTTTCCTTAGGATTGAATTTTTTGGGGCCCCCTTTGGCGTCTAGGTTTATTACATTCAAAGCACATGGAAGGAGTCTTTCTTGAGCTTTCTCCTTTGGATGTGTCTTTCTTGAAGAAGGGTTTTCTATTGTTTATTCCCATCTTCTTAACCTTCTGGAGATTAGAGCTAGTTTGTCTTCTTCATCAGTATCATCATTGTTGAGGAAAAATCCCTAATAAAAGTTTTGATGTTCAACAAACCTCAAGAATGAGAAACTTAAGGTTTCTGATCATATGTATTACTAATGCTCTTGTTGAGTGTTTCATAAAGAACAAGACTTCAAATCATTCTCAACAAGATACTTGCTTATGAGAAGCATCAATTTTGAGAGAAAAAATAGAAAAGAAACATTGCCTACATTGTTCTAAGAAAGGAAGCTTCTTAAGCATAAAGGATTAAAGTCAAGAACCACTTGAAAATCTTGGAAGAATTCTGCTTGAGAAGATTCATCTTGTGTAATGGCAATATGAGAAGAAAATCTAAGAAGATCAAGCTTGAGAAGAGTCATGACAAAGAAAATTGAAGAAGATGGAATGCATTATCAAGCTAAGAAGAGTCATGATCCCAAGAAGGGCCATGATCATATGAATCATGTTAAGAAGGTCATGAACCTGAGAAGGGTCATGACAAGAAAAGTCATCATCCTAAAGTACTGCATCAACATGAGAAGATTCATCTTGAGAAGCATCATCTTTAACTTTACAAGTCATGAGAAGAGTCACAGTGAGAAGGGTCACTGTGAGAAGGAGGATGACAGCTGTGAACAGCTTGTTTCTGCAGAAAACGACAACAGGAGCGTCTTCCAACGGCTCCAAACGGCTAGTTTCTGATGCAACAACTCTATTTCTTGGACCAGGAGTTAAAGGGCTATAACAACTCTATATAACAACAGCTCTGGTCTTCATTGATCTTCAAGAGCGTGAATTAAATTCTGAGATATCAACCTTCTCACCCATTCTAGTTTTCTCTCTTCCATACTCAGCTGCTATTAAACCAGAAGGGATTAATCTATCTCTGAGTATGTACTAAGTCTTGTGTTTTAATACATTCATGTATATCCCATATATGTCAACCAAGCTCTAAGTAATCCCAAAAACCCTTGTAATCAAAGAATCTTGAATAAGGAATCTTCTCAAGTATCATGTGTTGCTGTAGGACTTGAGAAGTGAGTGCTTTGTGTGAAAATCAGTCTAATAGCTTTGGAGAGTCTATTAGTGGAGTATACAGTAGGTAGAGCTGTGAGAAGAAAACTACCAAGAGCTTTCAACTTGTGTGAAGTGTGAAAGGGTGTAAACTATTTGGAAAGTAGTGGAAAATCTCATTTGGTGTGAGGAGTGGAGTAGCCCATGTTATTTTTGGGCGAACCACTATAAATCCATGTGTTATTTACTGCTTTAAGTCTTTAGTTTACTGTTTGAGAAAAACTCCTCTTATGAAGAGATTTTTTGAAAACCTGAGAAGAGTTATTTTGACCCTTCTCAGCTATAACTAAAACAAGAGTTTTTCAACCCTTCTCAGAATCTTCTTGAAGCTATAAAATGTTTTTGAAACTCTTGGCAGTAGTTCTTAAACATAATACATTATACACAAGCAATACTCTACTTGAAACAATTAAGAAATCACTGTGAGAAGAGTGAAGGAAGTATTGACTGATCCTTCTCAATTCTCCATATAACTGAGAAGACTGTTCAATCACCCTTCTTGGCTCATCTAATCTATTAAGAAGATTGTTTCTATATAACACATAACACTCACACTCTTGATTCTCAATAACTCTTGTGAATCAAAGTTCTTTCATTTCAGGATAATTTTAAAAAGGGTCACAATTCCAACCCCCCTTCCTTGTGACACTGGTGACTTCAATCATCACCTTCTTCAGTTTCTCCATGTGATTCACTCTGTGCTTTAAGGGCCACAGCTTGAGAAGGTTGAGGGGATTTTTGTGAAGCTTTGAGTTCAATTGTTTTAACCTTCTTGGGATGAAGTTCATCCATGATTTCTTGCTCATGAATTTTTAAGGATCACAGTAGATCCTCTATTTTGAGAACTGGCAGATCTTTGACTTCTGTTATTGTAGTCACTTTGGGTCTCCATACTTTAGGTAAGCATCTTAGAATCCTTCTGACTTTGGATTTATTTGAATAGGTGTTCCCAAGAGAATGAAGATCATTTCTTATGGTTGTGAATCTTCTAAAGATTTCACCAATGGTCTTTAGTTCCTCCATTTTGAATGTTTCAAATTTGTGGATGAGAAGGTTGGTCTTTGCTTCTTTGACTTGAGCAGTTTCTTCATGAGCAGTTGACAGAGTATCCCAGATTTCTTTGGCAGTTTATTTCTCAGATATTTTTCCATACTCAGTTCTCCCTAATGAACATGTATGTTAGATAGAATTTATCTTTAGAGTTTAGGAGTACCATGCGCTTGTCATCAGTTGTCTGGTTATCTCTGGCTTTGGGAAGAGTAGTTCCATCATCAAAGGTTTGTTGGGACAAAAGGTCCATTTTCAACAATAACCCAAATGTTAGTTTCTTGAGACTCTATGAACAATCTCATTTGATCCTTCCAATAGTAGTAATGTTCACCAGAGAATCTGAGAGGTCTATTTGCAGAAGCTTCTTCAGGGAGAAGCAAAACATAGTTTGGATTGTTCATCACTTCCTAAAAGATCTTTCCTCTCACATTGCAAAGTGTGCTCAGCCCTTAGAGGCAAGCTTTGATTCAAATTGAAGTGACTAAGTTAAAAAAGAAGGGGGTTGAATTGTTTTCTCTTTTAAAATTTTAGACCTGAAACCTTCTCAATAGAATTTTCTCAAGATAAACTTGGAGATGAGAAGGTTGAAGTTAGCTACAAAAACAAACATAAAATATATCTATAATAGATGATTAGTAATAAGAATTATTTAAGATAACTTTAGCTTATAAGATAAATGTTGTTTCCAAACAGATATTAGTAGATTAAGAGTTTATGAGCTAGTTTGAAAAATAGTCTTGAGAAGGTTGATGAAATGAACCTTCTCTAAGTTTGAAAACAATAACAAGTGTAAATCAAGTATGCAAATAATATGGAAAGTGAGTAAATAACACAGTAGAGTTATAGAGATTCACCCAATCCCTGGCTACGTCCTGTCCCCGCTTACAAGTGAGTAGTTCCATTATTTCCCAAATAGTTATTACACTTGGTTTTGCTCAACCACAAAAGACTTACAACACCACTTACTTTTAAGCAACACACAAAAGACAAGTGATCTCTGATAGGCCTGCAAGTGCACGGTCTTATCGCGTAACAAAAAGAGTATCGGTCCACAGGGAGTAAAGTGTGATTACAAATCTAATTTTTTGATGTTGATTAGCTGAAAAGAATGATTTTAGAAGAAGGAATGTTTGTTGATTTTAAATTCAGAATTATAAAGGCGTCTTAGGATTATGGGACAAATCATAATGACAGAAATTTAACAATCCCTTAACTATCGTCTATCTTATATTGAAATTGTTTTTTAAGGACAAGGTATTCTTTTGGTGTAATTCAAGTTTCTTTTCGGAAGACAAGAGTGTGTCTCGAAACAATGATCAAGCCTATTCTCATGGTTGATCATCGCAGAGACCCATTAAGCGCAACCTTATTGTCCCAAGACGATCAAAGCTATTCTCATGCTTTGATATGCCTTGTCTAACCTCATTTGTTCCAATATCAAACTTCACCTCTCGGTACCTCGTTTGATATTTGATTTATGAAATAAGAAAGATGAGGCTAGATTAAAAATCAAGTTCTAACAAGATAGAGTTTAGTCTTGGAATTGTTTAGGGACCCATCATTGGATTGTTTCCCACAATACCAAGA
Organism: Oxytropis ochrocephala; assembly: GCA_020916435.1. Taxonomy (NCBI): domain Eukaryota; kingdom Viridiplantae; phylum Streptophyta; class Magnoliopsida; order Fabales; family Fabaceae; genus Oxytropis; species Oxytropis ochrocephala. The sequence goes on along the minus strand of CM037093.1, from coordinate 84,843,460 downwards.
CTTAAGAGGTCTACTCACACATGATCATAGTAGACAAGGGGGTAGAAGAGAATGACATAAAAGTAAATAACATAATGTAAATAACAGAATGTAAATGACAAGAATATAAACAAAGCAATAAAGAACTGAAATGTAAAGTGCAGGAAATGTAAAGAACAGAAACTAAAACTGCAAGAAAGTAAAGAACATTAAAATAAAAGAACAAAAGTTTAAGAATAAAATGCTAGAACTTAGATTAAACTTTAGAGTAATTTTGCAAGTGACAAGCTTCCTATTACAAGTGAAGAGAGAGCCTTTATATAGCCTAAGGTCAGTAGACAATCACATAAATTCACAATCATGGCCAAAAAAACCCACTAAGAAGAAGAAGGGATCAGCTTTGTAACTGAATTCTGAGTAGCAGGAAGGTCGCACGTCGTCGTGCTCTCAGACCTTGCAAGTCGTGCTCAGTGTTCGCAAAAGCTATTTTCCTTATTTTTGAAGGCGCACGGGTCGTGCTATCTGGCGCACGGGTCGTGCTAGGTTTCTGACTTTTTTTTTTCTTGTTCCTCCTTTCATGCTCTTTTGATCCTTTGTATTCTTTCATCCAAAATTTCTCTTTTTCTTCACTTTTAGTCCTGAAAACACAAAACTAACATTTTGTAGTAAAATAGCTCCAAAGTAGAACTAAAATTCCACCAATTTTATTTAATTCAAATACTAAAAACACTCTAAATTATGACTTATCAAACTCCCCCATGCTTAAATCCTTGCTTGTCCTCAAGCAAAACATTACAATTTATTTGGCAAATTTTGAATGAAAATTATCGGCTTTGCACATGAACTGGAAATTAGGCATCCAACAACATTTTCTTCTCAGCTTAAGAAACTTTTCTGTTGAGCTTTATGTGCAGAGAAGATCAGTTTTGTGGTACTAGAACAACAAGTTAGATGTCAACAGCCAAATTCCCTAGCATCTTTTGCTTGGGTCATCCACTTATATATGCAAACAATGCAATTGCCACACTTGGTCTCAAAGGAGTGCCTCTTTTTCCCAGTAGCCAATCGTTCTCAAAAGGGTACTCAAAATATTTCCCTAGTAACTTATGAAGCCTCAAAAAGGTACTCAAAGTATTTCCCTAGTAACCTATGACCTCAAAGGGATGTTGGGCTAAATTGTTTAGATTCTTTTCTATTTTATTTTTTCATTTTCATTTTTTTTTCTTTTTCAACTTCTTTCCATTTTCTTGCTCTTTTTAAGCAGCCCAACACAGACATTTCTCCGGTAACCAAAATGTAGTAAGTGTCACCAAGGGAACTAAGTGGCTTTTTTTCCAATCTTTCTTAGACATCCTAGTACCATAAACCCGTCTTAGCAGTGTGTGTGTGTGTGTGTGTGTGTGTGTGTGTGTGTGTGTGTGTGTGTGTGAACCCAACAATAAGTATCAGCAAGCATATCTAACAGTTGAACACTAGCCAGAACATTCAAATTGCTAAAAATCGGAAAATTTATCACAGAAATGCCATAAAAAAATACTTCAAAGTTTCACAAGGATCTATCACATAGGAGGAGAAGATGACTCAAATACCAAATAAAGAATAATAAAAGACTAAAGTCACCCCATGCTTGGACTTGACATTGTCCTCAATGTATAAAAATGAAAAGCACATGAGAAGGGTAAAGAAATTTCTCTTTTTATTTTTCTTCACTTTTAGTCCTGAAAACACAAAACTAACATTTTGTAGTAAAATAGCTCCAAAGTAGAACTAAAATTCCACCAATTTTATTTAATTCAAATACTAAAAACACTCTAAATTATGACTTATCACTCTCTTACACAGCTACACCGAGCTACTTTTACCTACAAGAAAACTCTCTTCTAGTTTCCTAAAGGTTACTCTATCCAGTATGTTCTCACCAACATTCACCTCTCTCTAGCTTTCCTAAAGGTTACTCTATCCAGTATGTTCTCACCAACATTCACCTCTCTCTAGCTAGCTTGATGGAATGTTTACAAGATAGTTTTTACAATAAGGGGTTTGAGTTTTTGGGATGTTAAAGAGCTTGAAAATAAACAACAACAAGTTTTTACAATGATGTATATCAAGCTAACACACACTGAGCAAATGTATCCTAGAATATGAACTTGAGAAGCTTTGAGTGTGGGATGAGAAGGTTGGATTACTTTGAGAAACTTGAGCTTTGAGTAGGATCCAATATAATCTCACACTTTGTAAATTCAAAAACCAGCCTTTAAATAGTACCATTTGTTAAATATAGTCGTTAGAAGGTCGAAGGGAGCCGTTTGAAAGAAGTCTTTGGCTTGTAGGGAGGTCATGATGGAAGTTACTTTAGTTGGCAGCTTTTGAACCTTCTCATTCTGCACATTCTGAACCTTCTCAACCTGACACAATCCTTTCTTGCATATGTGGACTGCTCACACGAACCTTCTCATGCTAGTTATTTGTTGGACAAACAAACTTTGTGGCTCCTAGGAATAATCATTGATTTCTTCTCTTGCTTTTTAACCTTCTCAACACATTTAATACTACATTCTTCATTAAATGCTTCAGCTCATCAATGAGTAAGATTGTTCTTGAGTTATTAAGTTTTTCCAGAATGAGTATGTTGTTGTTCTTGAACCTTCTTAACTCTTGAACCTTCTCATTAGCGAACCTTCTTAACTATGATCTTGCTTAGGTCATGGCTTGGTCAAACCTTCTATTGACTTTTGGTCAAACTTCTGATGACTTTGGTCAAACTATCTGTTGACTTTTGGTAAAACCTTCTGTAGACTTTTGGTCAGACCTTCTGTTGATTTGGTCAAACCTTCTCATTAATGAACCTTCTCATGTCATTTCTACCCTTGAATATTTGTGCTTTTTAGTCCCTAGGTAGATTCTTATTTTATTATTTGATGGCCTGTACTTTGCACTAGATAAACAACATGTTAGATCACACTTAATCAGAAAACTTAACTCTATTCTAAATTTGTATCATCAAAATATAAAAGACATTTTTATTTAACACAAGGGTTATAGACTCTATCAATTTCTATCCAACTAAACTAAACAAGTGATAGAATAATTTGAATACTACTCAGAATTGCAAAATGTAATTACATTTAAACAAGTGTCATAACATTAAAAACTAGAAACATAAAACGAAATAAATTAAAAACCGAACCTCACAATCCTTACACAAAACACCCAACACCAATGGATTGATTTTGGGCTTGGGCTTCCTTTACAAGGGTTTGCATAAAAACATATTTTTGATATAATAGCTTAAGTTGATAATGTTTTGTTATAATTGTCTTCCTTATAACCTTAAAACATTAACCTCATTAGGAAAAATAGGTTCTGAGCTAAAGCTAGCCCGATAGGCACAAAAAAGCCCAACGGGAAATTTTAAGTGACTCAAAAACACGTAATCAACTTTACTAATTCAGTAGGCCCATGCTTCGTACAACCCCTAGCTACTCAGTAGATACCCCAAATCCTTAAATATTCCCAAAATACCCTCACATCAAAAACCCCCTAACACTATATTTTAACTGTTTCGGAGCACGGTGCTCCGAACCTGTTCGATCGTTTGAGTACCGAACCTGAGCATTTGATTCTAAGTAATTTTTTATATCTTTTTTAAAATGAATAAATTTGGAAATTGGGCACTTTCAGCATGGTTCGCTAGAACCACTACCGTAATAAAATATTTTATTTGCAGCTTTTATTCATTTAAAAAATATATAAAAAAAGCAAGCCACGGGATCATTCTCTCCACCACACACATAGACCATGCTAAATATTATAAAAAAGAAGGATTAACATAAAACAGTGACGTTCGGCCGGCCGTTACATAGACCACTACTGTGTTTTTTTATGTCTAATTTAAGCAACACATAATACAAAAGCTCTTATTTTTTTTTTATATATTTTTTAAATGAATAAAAGCTGCAAATAAAATATTTTATTACGGTAGTGGTTCTACCGAACCATGCTGAAAGTGCCCAATTTCCCAATTTATTCATTTAAAAAAAGATATAAAAAATTATTTAGAATCAAATGCTCAGTTTTAAACTTTACAGCGTGAGGGGGGTTTTGAGGGGGTTCGGTACTCAAACGATCGAACAGGTTCAGAGCACCGGGCTCCGAACCAGTTAAAATATAGCGTTAGAGGGTTTTTGATGTGAGGGTTATTTGGAAATATTTAAGGGTTTGGGGTGTCTACTGAGTAGCTAGGGGGTTGTACGAAGCATGGGCCTCTCTAAAAATAACACACCCGGTGCAGTGAAATTCGAACTGGTTCGGCCAACCGTGCGCCGAACCATACTTAATATTTAAAAAAAATATAAAATCCAATTTTCAGTAAGGGCTTTTGGTCTTTTTACCCCAAAAAGGGGTGTCTGAGTAGAGGAGGGGTTGTACGAAGCATGGGCCATTCAATATTCACATTTTATACCTTCAAGACGTCTGGACTAAGCTCGTCCTATAAAAGTTGTATCGGTGTTTTTCTATACCCCCACCATATCCCCTTATACCCCCACAATAAAGTGAAACCTCAAAATACCTTTGACAAAACGTATTATTTTTTTAAATTTTTACACCAATCGTATATATGTTTTTTTAACATATATACGACCCTAAATTATTGGTCATCGTATATACACCCCCAAGGCGTACATACGATTGATGTGGGGGTTGGTCAATTGTATATACGCCTGGGGGGTGTATATACGATGACCAATAATTTAGGGTCGTATATATGTTCATTTCAACATATATACGATCCCTATGGTATTTTTATTTGTTTTAGTCAAATAAAAATTAATTAAGGCTACACACTGTATAAAAATTAATATAGTGTGTATTTTGTTAACACGTGACAATGTTAGACGTCGAACGAATAATTTAGGCTAAAAAAATTGGTTTTCGAGCAACCTACTCCGATCATAATGAAACCACAGTCATTAAATCCGAAAAAAATCACCGAGCATGGCTCCCGTAGAAGACATTTCTTACGGGATTACGGCCTCAAAATCCCAAATTTCATCGTTTACTATTTTTTATTAATTTTTTTAATTTTTCATAGTCTCCAAAAAATCTAAAAAAATTTGCATAGACTTATTTTGGTTTTGTTAGATTTTTAGTGATGTTTTTATAATTTTTTTGATTAGTTTTGACTCTTTATCGAATTTTTAGTAGCCTTTTTATAACATTTTTTAAAAAAAATTAAAACAAATTATTTAAAAAAAATAAAATAGCCATCGTATATACGTTTTGAGTACGTATATACGATTGGAAATAAAATAGCCATCGTATATACGTACTCAAAACGTATATATGATTTGTTTTTTTTTTTTAAAAAAAGTAGTTTTCAAAGAGTATTTTGGGGTTTCACTTTATTGTGAGGGTATAATGGTGGGGGTATGAAAAAAAAACACCCAAGTTGTATCTCATTTTCTTAGCTTTATAACTCATGGTAGCACGCCTCAATCAAATTAATGCAGTCCAAGTTATAAGGGCCTAGAGAGTAAGAAGGGGTCAATATGCATTTAAATCCGAAAATTAATCAAAGAGTTACATCAATGCTAAATTGAGACTCAAAGTTTAGAAACATGCTAACAAGTAAAAATTAGGATTTAGGAGCCTTTGAAACCTCAAAGTACAAAGCCATAAATAAAATATGTGCTAAAACGCACCAATCAAAACATAGTACCTAAAGAATTAAATCATAAGGAGATTACCTTTGGAGAAAGATCAAGGGAAGGTTAAATTTTCAAATCAAACATAATTGGCGAAGTCGAGCGTGGATGTGTTGAACTCTGAGCTCGAGTACTCCTCCATAATTGTAATGTGGAGAAGTAACAACTTTAGCAGAAGCTCGAGATTTCTGAGAAGGTTGACCCTGAAGTTGCTCGGGCTTCTTGGTTTTCTTGGAAGATGAAGCCTCTAAACCTACAAAAAGAATCTTGAATAATTAGAAGAAAAAACTGAGAGTAAAACATTTGACTTAAAGGTTACCTTTTCTCTTCGAACTCAGCTTCTTTTTTATTTTTCATCAGTTTCGCCACCATTCTACAGAGCCTTTGGATTTGAAATAGGATGGTTCAAAAGGAACTATCTGCAAGTCAAGGAGGTTTCCCTCAAGACTCGAATAAATCTGCCTGAGTTTCTTAGTGGTATAAGGCTCAAATATTTCAATGAAAATTTGAAAGTAAGTGTATTAAACCAGATGTAAGTTCAAATGGTCCAGCAACTTCAAGATATTCAGTAGACAAAGCATATAGGTAACATTAGTGATAGTCACTAAAGGACCCATTTAGTGATAGTCACTAAAGGGGTACATATGTAAACTACAAATTAATAAAAATATAATAATTTAATATCAACTATTATATGGTTCCGATTTATTAGGCATTAGTTTTGGAAATGATTAATAAAAGTAACGTCCAAATTTAATTCCACAAAAAAAGGAAAATGAGTAACTCATCCAATACACTCAAAAACGGCTACCCTAAAACCCCAACAATACAAATATATATATATATATATATATATATATATATATATATATATATATATATATATATATATATATATATATATAAACCTAACCAACGATGTGCATGATTGTGGCTAGCCACTTATGTTTCGCTAGCCACAATTTCACTATGGTGTGGTTAGTGAGTCGCTAGCCACCATTTAGCTATGGTGTGGTTAGAGAGTCGCTAGCACCATTCCGTGTAAAGGTTATATTCGTCCCATGATCATCAATCTCGTATTGAGCTATCAATCCGGTAAGAAGCTTGAAGGTTGTCAATATTTGAAGGAGATGTCAATCGTATCAAATATTTGGGAAGGATTTATATGATTGAAACTTGATGGTTGAAACGTGAATATTGAATGGAATGAGAAATAACATGAAAAAAGAAAAAATGGAGTTGAAGATAGAAAGAAGAACGTTCAGAATTGATATTGAATGAGAGAAGAAGAAGAAGAAGAAGAAGAAGAAGAAGAAGAAAAAGAAGAAGAAGAAGAATAAGACGTTCAGAATTTAAGGGAGAGAAAGAAAGAAATAAAAAAGAAATGAGATTTAATAGGAATAATAAACATGATATTAATGTAGTGCCTTAAAAATAGGAAATATATTAATGGGTTGTTATTAATAATTATATAATTATTAGGCATAATATTGAAGAGTACCAAAATACCCTCTATAAATGATAACCATTAGATGTATTTTAATAAAAATATTGAACATCCAATGGATGAAATTAATTTAGTAACCATCACTAAACACTTGGTTTAGTGATGTAATCCAAAGCCACTTTTGAGTTCTATACAACACTGTTTTGGTTAAATTATTGAATAGTGAATAAGCTAGCGATAGCGGATGAGTAAGCGGATAATGGGTAGGCTAGCGGATAGTAGATAAGCTACAAGATAGTGAGTAAACTAGTAGATAGCAGATGAATTAATGGATATTGGATAAGCTAATTGATAACAAATCACGTGAGGTGATTGTTAAAATTAGCGATTAATCTAACTGATAAATATAAATGACATTAAAGAAAATATTTCATTAATGATTAAATTTATTTCATCAATATAAAATACGACAAAATGTTTATAATATTTTAAAATTTATATTTAATTATTCTATTTTTTTTATTTATTGAGTTCTAATATTTGTTCGCTGTAGTTTTATGTACCATTTTTTATGCACTATAATATAATAATCAACATATGCCAAATATTTAAAAAAAATGACTTAAATATGTTTTTCGTCCTTGTAAATATCACTATTTTTGAAATAAGCTTTTGCAAATTTTTTTTTTTTAAAAAAAATCCTTGCAAAATAATTTTTAAAAAATATACCCTTCTGTTTTTTGGGTATTCTGATTGGTGCAAATCCGAGGCAGGAGGCGACATGGAGTTTCGTCATAGGGACGGTTAGAAGTGGAAATGGAGGGCGTTGATGGATCCTAATGTGATGTGGAGCAAGTTGTTATCTCATATATTAGGTAATCTTGCATCTTGTTTTGTTCATGAGTCGGTGGTCGGTGCTCAGCGTGGGATCTATCTGGTGGAGAGACTTGGTTGATTTGGATTCTCATGTAGAGGAACTGAGAAGGTTTGTGTGGTGTATCAAATGCACACTCGGTGACGGGAATGATATTGATTTTTGGAAGGAACAATGGTTGAACCTTTGTTAAAGGTGTTTCCTTTGCTATCTGTTGGGTGCAATCAACAACACATTGTGGTGTCTAGTCTGGGACATTGGCACAATGATTCTTGGGTGTGGCTGGTTCCGTGGCAGAACTCAACGGACCCACTTATTAAGGTAGAGGGTGACATTCTTAGTAGCATCTTACAGCATGCGTCTCCCATTAGAGGTAAGAAGGATGAGTGGATTTGGCCTCACGATCCGTCTAAGCTATTTTCGGTTAAGTCATATTATTTCCATCTGGTCCGAGACGATTACACCTCCAATGTTACGGATCCTCCGAATTTTTGGACGTCCTTTTGGAAAACAGCAGCTCCTTCGAAGGTATTAATGTTCAGTTGGCGGTTGTTGTCGAACTCTTTGTCTGTGCGCGACAAATTGTTGCACAGAAATATTCTGCACTCAGCTAAGGACGTTATATGTCCCATGTGCAGCGAATTCTGCGAAACTGTACACCATTGTTTTCCTCCAGTTCGTTCGCGAGTTCAGTTTGGTCTAGTGTCGGTGCTTGGCTTGGTTTGGTCTTTGACTCATCACAGAACATAATGGATCTATTTCATAGGTGTGGCCAATTGTGCAAAGGAAAAAAGTCCAAGAGAAAGAAACATCTTATATGGGTGACGACTTGTTGGTGCATATGGATCGCAAGGAACAGAGCTATTTTCAAGAACAAGGAACCAAGTGTCGATTCGGTTGTGACTCGAATCAAAAGCTATATTTGGAGTTGGTGTATTTATAAGCTGAATTGTAATTCCTCTATTTCTATTTCAATGTGGTGGACTAACTCACTCCAATGCCTAAACAATATGTAATCTAGATGGGGGAGAAACAGTGGGTTAGGTTGATTATCCTCAATGTAGTGTAGGAGAAAATAATACTAGTTGGCTCTGCCACATTTTTTCATCTTCTTCATGAAGAACTCCCAAATCCAGAAAATCCCTAAAATCCCAAATTCGAAAACTCCCAAATCCAATCTGTTAGAAAGAGAAGAAGGGTTCCGATGATTTGAAGGAGAGATACAACGTACTCGACGAAGAAGAAATGAAGGTCGAAGGCCATTAATTAAGGGCAATCTGAAATGTCAAGAGTGAGGAGAAATCAAGAGAGACAAGAGGTGCAGTGATTGAGAGGGGAAGAGGACCAGTCATACTGATTCACCAGTCTAATCTCTATGTGTCTTTGTCTTTAGGAAGAGAAGCAAAATAGAAAGAGGGTCTGTTAGCAAAACAGATTGATGAGAAAACAAAGAGTAAAAAAGATACTTGAGATGTTTACACTAACGAAATGAAGAAGATTTGCCCATATCCATTTCCTATCTAAGACTACATTATTAACAGAAGGGATTATGGGATTTGAGGAATTTATGGGTTTAGGGATATGAGTAATATTTACGGATTTTATATCTCCCCTTTGTTGTGACTAGAGAGTGAAGAGAAGAGAGGTGAGGAAGACGATGAAATCTGAAGATGGGGAATAGAGAAAATGAAGAGACTATAATTGATATTCAGAAATTAAATTTTTTATCCAAGTCAATATTTAAAAATAAAATAAATTGAAAAATAATGACTTAGCATAGTTACGTGGCACTTCTATTAGACAACTCAGCATTTGCTAACAGAAATAGTAACAAAAGGACTAATACAAAAAAGATAACATTTGCAGGGATTTATTTTAAAGTAAATCTTTTGCAAAGACTAAAATAGAAAATTGCTATATATGCAGGGACCAATAACATATTTAAACCAAAAAACTCATATCAAACTCAAGTCAGGCCGAACCAAGTTTGGCTCGGCTCAACTCATTTTCAACCTTATCAAGACGTTTCCGATCCAAATCTTCATTAGTCTTTGGTGGTGAGAAAAATGTAATTTCTTTGGCAGACTCTTAAAGAGCTCAGACGCTATTCCCTCACCTAAAATTTCTGTAACCAAAAATAATAGGCAAAATACACCAGAGGACCTTTAAGTTATTTATTTGTAACAAGTTGACCCTTTAAGTTTTTTTGTAACAAAGATGCCCTTTTGGTGATTACTCTAGCTTATATTTTTTGATCCAATGCTACTTTATATATTGTAATTACTCTAGCTTATATATTTTGATGTATTTTGGTGTATTTTGATGTATTCAACGATATGACATTTTACTAAAATGACCAACAGTGTCAACATTTGGTAACTTATAGGGCCTATTGTTACAAAAAAAAACTTAAAGTGTCAACTTGTTACAAATAAATAACTTAAAAGGTGTAATTTTGCCAAAATAATATATTTGAAAAAGTCCTATCTTGTGGTGCACGGCAAGAAAGAGGAGTGTTACAAATATTACCCATGGAAGTGAAAGACCCAGACGACGACCACCTACGAGCAGTGGCGGATCTTGACAAGATTTGTAAGGAGGGTCGAAGTAGTTAAGTGATTTACTTAATAAAAATAACAAAATAAAGTAAATTAAGCAATTATAAAATTTAAACTCAAAGTAACATTGTTAAGTAGAGTCAATATCCAAATCAATTTCTACCGAAAAATATAGCCCAATTGAGTCTTTGAGAATGAAAAAACATTAACGATGAAGCTCTAGCGAGCTGCTAATGAAAGATATGTGGAGGAACGAGGTAGAGACCGACGATGATGAGGAACTGGGAGTGTGAGAGAGGCCGAGAGGGAAAATAGAGGTTACGTGTAGAACAATGATGAAAGTTAAGAAACATTAAGTTGATTTTAATTTTAAAATGTTGAAAATATTTTTTTAAAAAATATTATCTACTATTGATTCATAATTTCTAATTTTCATATAAGATAGATGTAAAGATATGTTGTTATATAATATATATAATAAATATAAAAAGTATTGTATGGTGAACATTTGATTATCTAAAAAAAATTGTATGGTGAACATTTATATGCATTAAGTTTCTATAGTGTTGTGCTAAAGTAATACATAGCTTTAAGAAATATAAATTTAATAGTATCAAAGCTACGGAATACGCTCTGCTAGGGTTTCTCACGGTCACCACTAGCCAACCAACAATGAGTCATGGAGATCAAGAAATCTCGAAGGAAGAAGAGGACCTTCGGAAATGGAACACAAAGAAAGTCAAAGGTGGGGAGAATGAGTTCACCATTGTCTCAACGGTACCTGTTACTTATGGTGATCTTGTGGAGCCAAGGGAGGAAGTTAGTTCGGTGAAGAGATCGTATAAGGAAACTGTCCTGGGCATTGACGCTGGAAGTAGTGGTAGTGGTGACACGACTCAACCTACTCACGGTGATAGTAATGCAACCGGAGGTACTGGTCATAGTGGTGACTACGCTTTTAGTGCTATGAATCTTCAGATTGTTGAGAAGAAACATGGAGACCATGACTGTCCTGATATCGTCGTCCCTCCAAGTGTTGAAGAGAGGCTATGTAGGCCTTGGAAGCAGGGGCTCTTGGTCAAACTGCTGGGGAGAAGAATCGGTTTTAAGGCTCTTAAGAACAGGCTGAATCAGTTGTGGGTACAGAAAGACACTATGAACCTCATTGACCTGGGATGTGAATTCTTTTTGGTTTATCTGTCAAGCCTTGATGATCACACTCGCGCTCTTAACCAAGGGACATGGTTGATTTATGATCATTACCTTACAGTTCGGGAATGAAGACCAAATTTTAGACCAGAGAAGGAAGATATTAACAAGGTTGCAGTGTGGGTTCGACTTCTGGAGCTCCCGGTGGAATATTATCATTCTGATTTCCTGTTTTTCCTAGGGGACAGGATAGGAAGAACTGTTAAAGTGGATGAAACGACTCAGCTATTGACCCGTGGGAAATTTGCCAGACTATGTGTGGATTGACCTCGACGCCCCTTTGCTTGCAATGTTTGAACTTAAAGGTCATATCTATAAAATTGAGTATGATGGGTCACGCTTTAATGCCTTAACTAGCAATAATGAGGAAATGTTATCAGGTATGAATGAGGAGAGAGATATACCTTTGCAAGGAGAGAATAACTTGGTGCCAATTATTACCAATTATGAGGCTGGGAATAGGAAAAAGGTTGTTAACCAATCTTATGAAGTTATCACCAGGCCCCACGTGAAGACTATGGAGAAATGTGTTGATAATGTGATGAAGGAGGCCCCACGCATAAAAAACCATCACAAAACCGTTGCAGATGTTGCGGCCCATGTCTCCTCTGCTGCTAACCAAACTGTCAGCGTCAGTCAGCCTGCTGCAACGCGCCCAGCAAGTCACGCGCGGACACTTGACAATGTGGTACAACAGCTCTCTAATTCCCAACAAGTGGGCCACCCGCCAGTATCAAAGGATGGGTCGCTAATGGATATCTACACACCCATCAATAATGTTGGCCCACTTCAATATTTGCCCACTAGTCCACCAGATGCAACTGGACAGATTTCTACTCACACCCCGGAATTGCTAACACACACCTGAGGATGTGGGAGTGATGGATTCTGATGAATTTATGGATGCTAATGATCAGGGAGAGGCTTCTATTGGTGATTCTCAGATGGAGGTGGTCCACGAGACCCCCTCGATTTTAGTTTGTCCTTGTTAAGGTGTGTGCTTGGCCATCTTTCCAAATTTAGTCTTAATGAATTTAAACAAAATTCTAATTTGGAATTGTCGTGGTGCTGCCTGTGCTGAGTTGTTCCGGAATTGTAAGCAATATATTGATATTCATAGACCCTATATCTTTGTTATTATGGAAACGAGATGCAATCCCTCTAGGTTGCATAAAACTTCCCGTCTGCTTGGTTTTGATGGTTTTTCTTACTCAGAGAATCGGGGCTTTGCTGGAGGTATAGTCACTAGTTGGAAGACTAGCTTGGTAGACCTTTTGGAAATTACAAACGATTTCCAATTTATTCACTTTGAAGTTAGCATGCAAGATGGTTGGAAATGGTACTTCTCCCCAACTTATGCTAGTCCAAATGAGGATTTGTGTACTGAACTTTGGAGGTCTTATCATAATATTAGTAGAACCATGACTGGTCAATGGCTAATAGCTGGAGATTTGAATGATATTGGTGACACTAATGAAAGGAAAGGTGGTGGACATCCAAATTATCGGAAGCAGCAGCTCTTGAAAGATCGTATTCATCTTTGTAATTTATTGGACCTTGGGTCTGTTGGGCCTCGGTTCACTTGGCGTGGACCTCACTGTGGGTTGTTTGATCGTATGTATGAAAGGCTTGATAGGGCTCTATGTAATGATAGATGGCGTGTGGCTTTCCCAAATGCGCTGGTTAAGGTTCCCTCGGGTGGAATTTTCTGACCATCACCCAATTTTGATATGTCTTCATGGAAATGTGCAGGATCGCAGGTCGGGACCCTTCCGCTTTGAAAGTGCATGGCTGACTCATGAAAGCTTCAAAGATGACATCTAAACTTGGTGGCAAGCTGATGATGCACTTGAGCACAAGTTATCTTCCCTTGAGAATGAATTGTTAATGTGGAAGCAACCACCTTTGGCTGTGTGCAAGCCAAAAAGTGCGCTCTCCTCGCCAGATTGGGTGGCATCCAACGCCAATTCCAAAATGGCAATGGGCATAGCTATCTTGTCAAGCTAGAGAAATCCCTTCAAAGTGATTTCAATGATATCTTACACAAGGAAGAGCTCATGTGGTATGAACGCTCTAGAGCTCAATGGTTGCATGATGGAGACAGAAATACAAAATACTAGCAGATCAAAGCGGCAAACAGAAAAAGAAAGAACCGAATTCATTTACTCCGAGATGTTCTCGGTGTTTGGCTGGAGGATGAAGAAGCTACCAAAGATCATGTGAAAGCATACTTCTGTAATTTGTTTTCCGAGAATGGTGTTAGTGTTGAGCATCGGGTGCATCGGTTTGGCTTCAACAGGTTAGACGGTGGTACCATTTTGACAATTGGTAGGAGTATTGAGAATGAAGAGGTTGATTCTGCGCTTTTTTCCATGAAGCCGTGGAAGGCTCCGGGTCCAGATGGCTATCCCGCCGGTTTTTATCATGCTAATTGGCACCTCATTGCGCCAGATTTTTACACCTTCGTCAAAACATTTGGAATGACCCGACACGTCTTGCTAAGTTAATTCCACGGATATCTGTCTCATTCCTAAGATTGCTAAGCCAGAGTTTGTCTCTCAGTTTAGACCCATCTCCCTCTGTAATGTATCTTACAAGGTTGTTACTAAGATAATTGTGAATCGTCTGAAGCTCTTCATGCCTGATATTGTCTCTCCTTATCAAACTGGTTTCATCCCAACTCGGAGTATTCATGAGAACATTGTGGTAGCCCAGAAGTTGCTTCACTGTATGAATAGAATGAAAGAGAGGAATGGTTTCTTTGTTATTGAGGTGGATCTTGCCAAGGCTTATGACTGGATCAGGTGGAGCTTTATTGAAGAGGTTCTTGATGAGATTGGGATCCCTCCAAACATCAAGGCTATTATTATGATTTCTATATCGAGTGTCAAGACTAATGTGATGTGGAATGGCACTCGCTCTCTCCCCATAGGGGCATCAGGCAAGGGGATCCAATTTTCACCCTATTTGTTTGTTCTCTGTATGGACAGGTTGACCCATCTCATTGCAGAGCAGGTGGAGAAGGGTGCGTTGACTCCAATTAAGGCAGGAATGCACGGGCCCGAAATTTCTCACCTCATGTTTGCCGATGACCTTCTTCTTTTTGGGAAAGCTACGGAGGAGACTATGAATATTGTTATTAACACCTTGAATACTTTTTGTAGTGTTTCAGGCCAAATGGTTAGCTTGGAGAAGACAAATATTTTCTTCTCTAGGAATGTACACCATTCTATGAGGGGGCGTTTGGCTCACATGTCTGGATTCAAGATCAGTGCATCCATGGGAAAATACTTGGGTGTACCTCTCCTTGGCAAGAGTCCGAAAATAAGGGATTTCTCTTATCTTATTGATAAAGTTCGGGATAAACTCTCGGGTTGGAAGTCAAAGCATCTATCCTTTGCAGGAAGGGTCACTTTCTCCAAATCCGTCACCCAAGCTATCCCAATATACTCTATGATGACTATGCCTATCCCTAAGAGTTGTTTGCATGAGATTTAGTGCTTGCAAAGAGGTTTTATTTGGGGAGACTCAGATGAGTCCCGGAAATTGCATATGGTTAAGTGGAGTACTTTAATTCTACCCAAATGCTATGGGGGTTTGGGTCTCCGAGACCGTACCACCATGAATAGAGCTTGTATTATGAAGTTAGCTTGGGGACTCAAAACGGATCCTAGCAGGTTATGGTACCAGGTGTTACACGGTAAATATGGTAGAGGTACTTTGGCTTCGGGCACTATTCAAGTTAAAAATACTGATTCAACTCTTTGGAAATCTATCCATGCAGCCTGGGTGGATATGCATACTATTGAGGCCTGGTATCTTGGTAATGGTACTAGTATCAATGTTTGGAAAGATAAATGGATAAATGAGAATATTCGCCTAGCTGACCATGTTCATAACATCCCCACCACGTTGTGGACTGGTGTGTAAGTGACGTGCTAAATGACGATGGATCCTGGGCTCTTGATACTCTTAGTAGTTTAATTCAGGAACACTTACTCTCCCACTTGATCGTTGTGCCTGCTCCTCTCCCTCATGATGGCCCCGATATTTGTTATTGGCCCGGTAGTGCCTCTGGTTATTTTTCTATGTCTTCCGCTTATGGTAGTCTTAGTAATTATGATATTTCCTTGTCTGCTGATAAATGGAATAGAGTTTGGCAACTCCAGGTTCCGGAGCGCATCAGGTGCTTTATCTGGCAAATCCTCCATGGTAAGCTAGCCACCAAAGCTTATTGTGGTAGATGGGGAAATGGTGATATATATTGCCATCATTGCAGCAATATATTAGAGGATCTCATCCATGTTCTGTGTGATTGTACTGCTGCGATTTCTCTGTGGAAGTCTTTTATTCCTCCTACCATTAGATCAGATTTCTATGGAGTAGATGGTGATGATTGGTTACTCCACAATCTGTTCAACACAACCGTGGTGGAGGACTCTATGATTTGGTGCAATGTTTGGGCAACTGGCTGCTATTATCTATGGTTCTGGCGTAATAAATTTGTGCATGATGAGGACTTTGTAAGTCCGGTTCACCCCTCCCGTATCGTTATGCAGCATGTTCGTAATTATGAGGATGGCAAAGTCCGGCATTCAAAAATTTCTCTGGTCACCAAGCAGCAAATTGAGGTTCGATGGAATCCTCCATCGCCTGGTTGGGTAGCTATTAATACAGATGGAGTTGTCAT
The DNA here is from genome assembly GCA_020916435.1 of Oxytropis ochrocephala. NCBI lineage: Eukaryota > Viridiplantae > Streptophyta > Magnoliopsida > Fabales > Fabaceae > Oxytropis > Oxytropis ochrocephala. Next base: position 84,826,998 of record CM037093.1, on the reverse strand, counting down.
AGGTGCGCTCGGGATAGCTGGTTGTGGTGGTGTAGTGTGTGACTCGCATATGGTCGTTGGATCATGGGCTTCGCAAAGCGTTTATTTGTCAATTCCGCTTATTTGGCTGAGTTATGGGGCGCTCTCGAAGGTCTTAAACTTGTGTTGCGCAAAGGTTTTACATCAATTGAGCTGCAAATGGATTCTTGTTGCGTTCGTGTGGTATTCGCAAATATAGTGCAAATATACACGTCGTACAAGTAATAAAGTGGTTTTAAGTAAGAGATCGTTCCCACGAGGATTGGTTTGCTTTTAAAGTTCAAGTTTCAAAACACAAGAGAATCAAGTAACATATCGGCACTAAGAGTGATTTTAATACTAAGAATATAACTAAAGCAAGTAAACAAATGTTGGTTGTGAATATGGATGAGAGATGAGTTGGGTTGTTGCATGCAAGTAAATCCTTTCTAGTCAGACGTTATAACGTTTACACGTTATTACGTACGAATGCTATTCCGTATAGACGTTACAACGTCTGAACGCTGTTGCAAAAGAGCTGTGCTTTTCAGTCACAAAACGTCAGAGTTTCAAGTATAAGAGGTCCTATGTCTAGGTTCTAAATAGGCCCACTCCTGTATTTTAAGTACCCACAGCAATGTTCTATGAACTATTATCTATTCTATGTCTAGACTTAGATAAAAATGCCTAAATGTCTTTAGTACATCTTTCGTTCATATAAATCTTTGAGTTCTTTTCATAGACCATGTATGTACCTATGAATCTACCTATTTTAAGAGGCCAACCTCAAAACAAGTTTGGAAATATTTTCATGCAAATATTTAAGACATTTAAACGTCAATACTTCATAACATTAAACTAGAAATTCATTACAAACAAAGCAACAACCCAACTACAAAGTGTTTAGCTCATCTTTGAGCATCTTTCTGTAATGATAAGGAATTGAAATCCAAATACCATACATAAAAGAAAAGAAACTAAGTGCAAAAGATACACCTAAGTAACTCTTCAAAGATGTACGCTGTAGAGACGTTACAACGCCCCGAGCCTCACAAGAGTGAGTTACGCAGAAAATAAAATAAAAGTTCGAGAAAAGCAAAATGCGTAAGTCCTGTTTCCGAACTTCTTTACAAAAACTCATGCGAGATTGATGGAGGTGGATGATGAAGGGATGAACTGGAGTGAAGTTGAGGAGTGAGTGTGTATGAGTGTGTCTGCGTGTCTTGAGAGAGAGAGTTGAGTCCTCATTAAATAGCCTCCTTGCTCACGTGTTGCTGATGTCACTTGCCCACCTACCAAGTCTGTTTCCTCTTTTGACCGACATCATGCGATTGCTACAGCTAGGTCGTCATACTTTGTCACTCATGGGGAAATAGAAGATCTTACGACTTTTATATCTTTGACCATCATTAGCGCGCCAAATTTGAGATCTTTCACCCTTGCTCACGCTGCTCTTCTCTGACGGCGTGGTGAGGACGTGGTCACGTTCAACACTTTTACTGCACAAGCACAAGAAACATCAAAACGCTCTCAAAGGCACCACTTGGTGCCAAAATGCACATATTTATCAATTTAACCTCTAACTAACTAAGAAATAAGAAACTAACATAAAACTAATTAAATTAACCTTGTATTGCTAGAGAACTTGCATGATTTATTCTTTGAATTAGTATAAATAACTCATATAAATATGAGTTATCACACCCCCAAACTTAAATCATTGCTTGTCCTCAAGCAATCAAGACAAAACACAATTAACAGATATGCATGAAATCAACTACACTAGCAGGTTACATTCTACTCAGCCAACAGATTAGAAAATTTATTCTCAAGGGGCTAATTTTCCACACACTCACGCACCAATGCACAAATAAATTCCAGATTCATTACTGCCCAAGTGAGTGTGTGATCTCTGTGTTAATTCCTCCTCTAGCTACTTCAGAAACTACTTTAGCCTATGAAAGAGTGGTTTCCAAATGGTGACAACAAAACATCTTTCAAAACAAAGAATAGACTAACATTTTCACATAAGAAATGAGGGTTCATTTGAAGCATGACAAAGGGTCTTAATTGGGTGCTAGGACTAAGTTAGTACAACTAATTCTCTGACTCACACACGCAAATGACTGTAACCCCCTCATTACTGAGCAACTCTCTTTTATTTGCTCCATTTTGGAGTTCTTCTCTTTTTTTTATATAAGGAGTGCTCAGCATTTGTTTCAGGGTATTACAGTAAACATAGAGTACATGTGGATTCTCCACTTATTTGTAACAACACACTCTTTTTGGTATTTTTGGAATAGATGTTACAACGTTTATGGGTGAGACGTTGTAACGTTACGGGTAGACGTTACAACGTTGCACTCACACTACACTTGCACTAACCATCCTACAGTCTTTGCACCCAGCCTTAGTACGACCTAATTCACCCCCAAACTTAGCTTCTACTGCTATTCTAGATTTTTAATCAAGTTTTATTCTCACCATAGTTTACCAAAACTAGCTTCAGCACAAAATATTCCCTAGCTAACTAGATTTTTCCTTAAAACAGAGTTGTGTAGAAGCAGCAATCAATTCTTTTTATCTAATCATGCATTGGCTACTCACACACACACATTCATTACTAGCTTTAGCCCAAAGAGAATTATTTTCAATGCTTTGACAGAGTAAGAACAAAAACTACTTTTGCATTTGATTTTCATGTTTGCACAAAACAAAAACTTAAAACATTGGGATTCTTCCCCCCCACACTTAAAGTTGAGCAGTGTCCTCACTGCTCAATGGTGAAAATCTGTTTCTTTTTTTTAATATAAGGGGGGAACAATCAAACAGAACAATAAAAACTAAAGATTAAAACACAAATTCTAAAAGCTAAAAATTAAAAACTACTGTTAAAATTAAAGGGGTGACTTACTTGTTTGCAGCACCAGACCTGAGCCTTCCGCTCTGTCTGGTGGGAATTCCTGATTGGCCTGCTCCTTTCTTCTTGTCTTTCTTCTCCTTCTTCACTTTCTCTCCTCCTGCCTCCGTTGTGGTGGTTGTTGTTGTTGTTTCATCAGACCCTTTCTCTCCCGCGCTTGCACCAACTGCACTTGAAGCTTCAGCAATCCTTTTCTTGGCCTCCTCCCACATTCTCATTGCTAATTCAGCAGGATTGACATGCATTGCTTCACTGGGGTTCATCTGGGCTATTTCCACCTCTGACTCTTTAGACGTTACCACGTCTGTTGATGATCCACCAATTTCAGCAACTTTCCCTTGTGCTTGCTTCAAGAGATGCTCTGCCAACTTCTGAGTAGCCTCCTCCATTGCCTGCTCTTTTACCTTTTCCATGGCAGCTTCACGTTCTTTCATCACTTGCAATTCTGCAAGCTTAGCTGCGGCCTCTTTCTTAGCAGATGTTATGACGTCTGTAGGTCCTTCTTCAGCAATTGCAGGAAGGGCTTCTGCAGAACCACTAGCAGCAACGAAGGCTGCACTAGTAGCAGTGGCTGGCTTCCCTGTTGCACTTTGACCTTTTCTTTTCACTGGAAGCTTTTGCCTTTTTGTTGTGGGGGCTTCAACTTGTTTTGGTACTTCACTCACTTGGTTTTCTTTGGTTTCAGCAGCTAACTCTTGCCTCTTCTTCCTTCCAAAAGAGTTATGCTTGGGCACACTTTTCACTCTTGATTTCTTGGGTGGGGAAATGGGTTGTGAGTCTGGGTTGCTTCCTATGTTGGTCGCCTCAGACGTCGCCACGTCTGGTTCCTGCATTTGTTGGGGTGCTGATTGTTTCTCAGGTTCAGGTTGGGGCAGGGGTAGTTGTGGGATTGGTTGGTCTTGGGCTTTGGATTGTGGAGTCTTGGGAGTGTTCTGGTCATGGGTGGATGGTTCTTGTGGTGAGGGTGGTGGTTGTGTGGCTTGTGGTGATGGTGGTTTAGGGCTAGTTGTTTTGGACTTTTTCTTGGTTGGGGATTCACTAATTGTCTTCTCACTCGAGCTACCTTTCTCCTCAGGACTTTCCTCTTCCTCTTCCTCACTGATTATCTCCATGCTAACCTTCCTTGACTCATCTGCATCAACATCACTAATATCATCTAAGTCAGTGGAATTAAATTCTTCTTCGCTACTTACCTTTTTCTGCTTCTTTGCTGGACTCTTCCTTTTTGGTGGGCTTCTTGCTCTTTTGGCCCTCTCCTTCTTTACTGCCCTTCTTTGGATTGTTGACAAGGGCACATCATCTTCATTCTCTTCTTGCATCCATTTAGGCAGCACAGGCTCCTTAATCACCAACTTGCCTTTTGACATTTGGGCAAATACCTTCTTCTGCCATTCAAATTGATCCTTGACAAATTTTGCCAAGGTGTTCTGCTGCTCCACCAGACGTTGCAACGTCTGCGCATCTACAGAAGTTGAAGTTCCTGCAACTTTCACCCTGGGCTTGAACTTTGTTGAGAAGGGGCCTTGAGGTTGTTCCCTCAGTTCTGAAGCTTCAATTTCTACCCCAGCCTCCATGCATAGATCAGTAATCATGCAGGGGAAATACAAGTATCCATCTTTCCTATTCTTCCATTTGTTGAGTTCTCGGTTGATCAACTTACCAACTTCAATCTTATCCTTTGACATGATTGCATCAATCACAATCAGCCTTTCTTTGTCTACCCAGGAGGTGTGGGAGGTGGGTATTAGGCAATGCCTTATGAAATGAAACCAAGCATTGGCTTCATCACACAAATACCTCTTCAAAATTTTGAACTCACTTCCATGCTCGCCACTACGCTCCCACACAACACCTTCTACACAAATTCTTTCTTTGATTGCTTCCATTTCAGCCAGCCCATAAGTCTTCTGCTTGGTCTCCACAGCTTTTCCATAATACCCTAGCCCAAAGTAGTCATTGATCACTCTGACTCCAAACTTCACTTCTTCTCCTCGCACCTTTGATACGATTGAAGGCTCTCCTTCAGGTCTTTCAACGATTCCTTTGTAGAAATCATGAACCAATGTGGCGATATACTCCTTTCTGTGCACAATGAATTTTTGCCAACCCAACGCCGCGACAGTTGCAAGGAAATCAGCATTTGGGCTTTCAAGGATGAAACCCCTCTCTGGAAGCAAGGCTTTCTTTTTGGATGGGTTAGGAATTTCTGGGATTGGGGCTGAAGATGAGCTTAGGTCAACATTTTTGCCTTTTCCTGTTGATTTGGCAGCAGATTGCTTGACTTTAGTCATGGTGATTGTGAAGGGTTTCTTGAAAGAAAGTGGGGGGTTTTTGAAATGTTAGGTTTCTGAGAAAGGGGAAGTTTGTGGTTTCAGAGAGAGAGATTAGAGAAAGATTGCAAATGTGTGTGATAATGGTAACCGGCTAGATTTTATGGGGAAGTGGTTATGGGGAGTTGAGAAATGGTGGAGTGGAGTAATGGAGAAAAGTAACCGTTGATTAGACAAGTAAAGGGGGAGAGATGACGTCGTGGTCAGTTACCATGTTCGTGTTACAGAGTGAAATGATTTCTGCCACGTCATCACTTGCGCGCTTGACTGAGCTCTCTTCTTTTTCTATTAAACTTTTCGCTGACCCCAGACGTGCCAACGTCTAGTGTAAACTGAGACGTTACAACGTCTACTATCTTGACTTTCTCCTTTACTTCAGCCTTCATTCCTGCAAAACAAAAATTAAAAGACACAAAAATTGTTGGTTAATCAAAAACCATTGGGTTGCCTCCCAAGAGCGCTTGCTTTAAGAGTCTTCAGCCAGACTTTTGCCCTTTTTGAATTCAAGGGTTGTTGAAGGACAATTGAGTCTTGTCCCTTTCTACATGCTCTCCATGATACTGCTTCACACGTTGGCCATTAACTTTGAACATGGTGTTGGTCTTTTCATCAAATAAGTCCACAACACCATAAGGATAGATTTTCATCAATTTGAAAGGTCCTGACCACCTTGACTTTAACTTTCCTGGGAACAACTTTAGCCTTGAATTAAATAGCAACACCTGTTGTCCTTCTACCAACTCCCTCCTTTGAATTCTTTGGTCATGCCACTTCTTGGTCTTTTCCTTGTATATTGCTGAATTTTCATAGGCATGGTGTCTGAACTCTTCTAGTTCATTTAATTGTAATAACCGTGCTTCACCTGCCTTTGTATGATCCAAGTTTAATTGCTTCAATGCCCAATGGGCTTTATGTTGGAGCTCAATTGGTAGATGACATGCCTTACCATAGACTAGCTTGTAAGGGGACATGCCCAATGGTGTTTTGTATGCTGTTCTGTAGGCCCACAGTGCATCATCTAAGTGCAATGACCATTCCTTTCTATTGGGACCAACCATCTTTTCCAGTATTCTTTTGATTTCTCTGTTTGATATCTCTGCTTGGCCACTGGTTTGGGGGTGATAAGCTGTAGCAATTATGTGTTTCACTCCATACTTAGCCAACAGGTTCTCAATTAGCTTGTTGCAGAAATGAGAGCCTTCATCACTGATTATGGCTCTTGGAGTACCAAACCTTGTGAATATATTCTTTTTAAGGAACTTGCTAACTATTTTGGCTTCATTGTTGGGTAATGCCACAGCTTCAACCCACTTTGACACATAATCCACAGCTACCAGAATATATAGATTTCCATGAGACATCGGAAATGGTCCCATGAAATCCATTCCCCATACGTCAAACAACTCAACTTCCAGAATGTTTGTGAGTGGCATTTCTTGCTTGCTTGATATATTTCTTGTCCTTTGGCACTTGTCACAGCTCTTTACTAGCTCATGTGCATCCTTGAAGAGTGTTGGCCAATAGTAGCCTGATTGTAGGACCTTTGCAGCTGTTCTGGTACCTCCAAAATGTCCACCATAAGGTGCTGAGTGACATTGTTGTAACACATGGAGTTGCTCTTCTTCAGCAAGACACCTTCTTAGTAACTAATCTGGGCACAATTTGTACAAGTAGGGCTCATCCCAGAAGTATTGCTTTATAGTGTGGAAGAACCTCTTCTTCTGTTGATAGTTGAAGCCTGCAGGAACAATCTTGCTAACAAGAAAGTTAACTATGTCAGCATACCATGGTGCAGTAGTATCAGACGTTATAACGTTTGACGAAAGTGTCATAGGCGTGGCCACGTCTTCAACTACTTTGGCTACTGACAATAGTCTCTCATCAGGGAATTTTTCTCTTATCTCTTCTTCTCCTGTACCTGCATCAACATTCTCAAGCCTAGAAAGATGATCAGCAACTTGGTTCTCCACCCCCTTTTTATCACGGATTTCTAAGTCAAATTCTTGGAGGAGGAGAACCCATCTAATAAGCCTTGGTTTTGCATCTTTTTTAGCAATTAAGTACTTAATGGCTGAATGATCAGTATAAACAACAACTTTTGCACCTACTAAGTAAGATCTAAACTTATCAAAAGCAAATACAACAGCCAAAAGTTCTTTATCAGTCACAGTATAATTCAATTGGGCATCATCTAAGGTTTTACTGGCATAATAAATAGAATGAAAATTTTTACATACCTTTGCCCCAACACAGCTCCTACAGCATAATCACTTGCATCACACATTAACTCAAATGGCTTAGACCAATCTGGAGTGACTATTACTGGAGCAGTCACTAAGGCAGTCTTCAGTTTATTGAAAGCTTCATGACATTGTTCATCAAAGTTGAAGACGTTGTCACGTTGCAATAATAGACACAGGGGTTTTGAAATCTTTGAGAAGTCCTTGATAAATCTTCTGTAAAACCCTGCGTGTCCTAAAAAACTTCTGACCCCTTTTATAGTTGTTGGTGGAGGTAGCTTGTCAATAACATCAATCTTTGCTCTATCCACCTCTAATCCTTTCTTTGAGATTCTGTGCCCCAACACTATTCCTTCTTGTACCATGAAGTGGCATTTTTCCCAGTTAAGAACTAGGCTGGTTTCTTCACATCTTACCAGAACTCCTTCCAAGTTATCCAGGCATGCCTTATATGAATCTCCATAGACTGAAAAATCGTCCATAAAAACTTCCATGGAATTTTCAATAAAATCAGAAAACAAGGCCATCATGCACCTTTGAAATGTTGCAGGAGCATTGCACAGCCCAAATGGCATCCTTCTGAAAGCAAAGGTACCATAGGGGCAAGTGAATGTTGTCTTTTCTTGATCTTCAGGGGTTATGGCTATCTGGTTGTAGCCTGAATAACCATCAAGAAAACAATAGAAATCCTTGCCTGCAAGCCTGTCTAGCATATGATCAATGAATGGAAGAGGGAAATGATCCTTCTTAGTTGCTTTGTTTAGCTTCCTATAATCCATGCATATCCTCCAGCCTGTTACTGTTGTTGGAATTAGCTCATTCTTATCATTTGTTACCACAGTAACTCCACCCTTCTTTGGCACACACTGTACTGGGCTTACCCAGGAGCTATCACTAATAGGGTAGATGATTCCTACGTCTAACCACTTGATGATCTCTTTCTTTACCACCTCTTTCATTATTGGGTTCAATCTCCTCTGCCCTTCAATGCTATTCTTGGTGTTCTCTTCCAAGACAATTCTATGCATGCAAATTGTAGGACTGATACCCTTGATGTCGGCCATTTGCCAGCCAATTGCTTTCTTATGTCTCTTCAGGGTAGTAATGAGATCATTCTCTTGCTCTTGGGAGAGCTTAGCAGAAATGATCACAGGTAGGGAATCATTTTCCCCTAAAAAGACATACTTTAAATGCTCAGGTAACACCTTTAGTTCCAAGGTAGGTGGTTCTTTTATTGAGGGTACACTCTTCTTGAGATTGGATTCTTCTTGACCCAATGATTCATACCTCTTTGTCCAGGCTTTTGTTTCAGGAGGTTCAGACGTGGCAACGTCTGTGATAGACGTTACAACGTCTAGAGGAGCAACTTCTTCTGCTAAGAACTCTTGCATTTCATCTTTGCCCAGAATCTTTTCCAAATGATCATTATCTTTGTTGAATTGTTTTTGAACCATATGATCAATGGCAACCACATAAGAACACTCCTCTGTGTTTGGATCTGGATATTTGAGCGCATTGAGGACGTTGAACTTGACTTCTTGGTCATTGACTCTCATGATTAATTCTCCTTTCTGCACATCAATGATTGTCCTTCCAGTAGCTAAGAATGGTCTCCCCAGAATGATAGGAACTTCTTTATCTGCATCAAAATCTAAAATAACAAAATCCACTGGAAACACAAACTTGTCAACTTTAATCAAAACATCTTCTAATATGCCCTCAGGATAAACTCTACTTTTATCTGCTAAAGTTAGACTTAGAGAAGTAGGTCTGGCAGTTCCTATACCAAGTTTATCATAAATGGACTTGGGCATCAAGTTGATACTTGCTCCCAAGTCACACAATGCTTTTCCAATGTAAAAATCTCCAATGGAGCATGGTATAGTAAAACTGTCAGGATCCTTGAGTTTTCTTGGAAGCTTATTCTGCATAATTAAACTACATTACTCAGTTAAAGCCACAGTTTCAAACTCCCCTAGCCTTCTTCTTTTGGTGATGATGTCTTTCAGGAACTTGGCATAGTTTGGCATTTGTTGTAAAGCCTCAACCAAAGGAAGTTTGATGTGTAGCTGTTTTAACATCTCCATGAACTTGCTGAATTGCTTGTCTTCATGTGCTTTCTTTAATCTTTGAGGGTATGGTGCAGGAGGGTATTCAGGTACAAGCCTAGGCACAGTCTTGATTCCTGGTTCAAAGGTAGACGTCGTAACGTTTGGCTTAGACATCACAATGTCTGGAGTATCCTCCTCTTTCTCACCACTTGTGCTTGCCACTTTTCCTTTCTTTTTCTCTTTCTCTGGCACCTCTTTCTCTTTTTCTAGTACTTCTTCCTCCACAGGCATAGTTGGTTCAGGATATTCTGTACCACTTCTTAAAGAAATTGCATTTACCTGTCCATTCGCCCCATTATTACCATTAGGGTTAGATGATGATGATGGTGCTTCAGTGGTAGAAGGGAGAGATCCATTCTGTCTTTGAGTGAGAGCTGAAGCTATCTGCCCAATTTGATTTTCCAGAGTTTTGATTGAAGACTCATGAGTTTGCAAGGTGTTCTTACAATCACTTATGAAGCTTTTCATCATGGCCTCCAAGTTGCTATTGTTGTTATTTTGCACATCTTTGCCTCTGTTGTTCTTCTTGGGGAAATCCTGGAGGTATTGCAGGAGCAGTATTGCTAGCATTCAAAGCATTGTTGTTTCTCCAACTAAAATTTGGATGATTTCTCCAATTTGAATTGTAAGAGTTGGAATAGGGACCGTTTCCTTTGTTCTGAGATACAAAGTTTACAGACTGAGGGTTATAGGGACACTCTTCATACACATGCCCTTCTTCACAATAGACACACACTACTCCCCTAGACTGTGTAGGTTCAACTGATGCTGCAGTTTGCTTTTCAAACGTGGCCACTGTAGCGACCGAAAAATCCGGGAAAGGATCCTTCGAAAGGTTCTTTAGGAAGCCGCCACCAAATTTTAGTTTAAGGGCAAATTCGGAAAATCCCTTTTAAGTTTTAAGATAAGGCGTTGTTAGGGTTCGGGAGTCGTTATGTGTGGGGAAGGTATTAGCACCCCACGACATCCTATTGTCTAATTAATTTAGGATTTATTTAATAGTTACCCTTTTATTTGTAGAAAAAAGACTTATTTATGTTTTTGGTTTTTAGTGCTTGACAAGGGTTGAATCTTGCTCCTACGTACCTCCAGATGCAATGGAGGAATCAAAGCTACGTAGTTCTTCCTGAAAAAGTTTGTGGGTTGGTGTTTTTCAGTGTAGGGGTCCTAGGATTCCTTGAACTGTACAGCTCACTGATTCCTAGGACGCTGACTAACCCGATTGTACAACCGACTTAGTCCCCTACTTTTTGAAAATGATTTTTGAATTTTTGAAAAGAGTTATGAGATGGGTTGTTTTTAGAATAGGTACTCTAGGACTCCTGAACTGTACAGCTCATTAGTTCTAGAACGCTGACTAACCCGACTGTACAGCCGACTTAATCCCCTATTTTTTAGAAAAATGGTTTACTTGTATTTATTAAATTTGCAGTGGTTCTTGAATCTGCATGACTCATTGGCCTAAAATAATGACTAACCCGGTTGTACAACCGACTTAGCCGTTTATTTAATTTTGTGAGAAAAGTAATTATATTTGAATTGGAAAAAGAATTGAAAAGTGAAACAGGGGGTGAGCATAGTAAATTGGGGTTTTATTAGTCGCAGGGGTCTGTATAAATAATAAAAGGTGTAAACAGGAAAGCCCAGTTCGCATAGGAGGGCCCAGTATGCGAAACTGGGCTTAAGTGAGAGTGTCTTGCGCAGGATGAGCGTGGTGTAAATAACAATCGATTTAAAACAAAAATTAAAAGCAGGACCTGGGTATAGCCCGAACTAGAAAAGGAAACCCTAAAAATTATACTCATCCCTTCCCCCTATTCAAATCGCGCCGCAGCAAAAGAGAGGGAGAGTCTCACGGCGGAAAATCCGCCCCGTTTCACGGCGAGGGAGAGGTTGGAGGCGAGAGAATCGCCGGTTTCGTGGGAGAGGAGAACGCGACGGTGAGAGGGAAAAGGGTGCCTGCGGTTTCGGTGTTGGATGGTCATGGAGGTGGCGACGGCGAGGGTGGTGGACGGTGGTGTTGGGGGCGGCGTTGTGAAGGTAGGCTTCGTTTTTCCCTCCTCTGTTCTTCTCCTTCTCTCTGTTTTTTATTTCTTTCATTTTTGTGTTCCCTGATCTACATCTGAGATATGCCTTTTTTGTTTATGGATTCGGTTTTGGTGGTAGTTTGTTTGAAGGAAGCTCCAGTGATGGTCGCATGGTGATTATTGGGTCAGTTTCTGGGTATCTCGCCGGAGCTCTCGCCGGAGAGGACGACCGGAACTCCGGCGAGCTCAAGGTCAGTGCTATGTCTTTTTTCTTATTTATGTTTTCGCTGTGATTTCTCTTCTACCCACTTATTCCTCCCTTTGTTCTGTCTTTGGCCTGATCTTGTGTTTTCTACTCTGAGTAACTCCTTTTTTCAATTCTGGAAATCTAGATCTAATTTCAATCGTAACTCTTTGCTAATTTTATTTAGAAAAATCGGTTTCAGGACCCTAACACTGCTGGTGCTGCTCTTTGAATCAAATTTGTTCTTTTTTTTTTTGAGCATCATTTCAAGATGACGGAATACTAAACAGACAACATGATCTGAAAATTACTCTTACAATTTTTGATGTTTGTTATTTGTTTCGGCAATGAATCCTAATTTACTAAAAACGTATGGGTATAAAAATAAAAACCTGGGTTTTGAATACCAACCTACAAATCCAGCCTCTGTTATTGTTCCTTTGTGCGTCTATTTGAGTGATTGTAACCACTGCAACTGCTGCTGTATGACTGCCTGGCTGCCTGCGTCGTTCTTTTGATCTCGAAAAACTTCAGAACCGTGTTTAGGGGATTAGGGTTTCAATGTGAAACTCTAATCCTATTTTTAGGGTGATTTTCGCACTATTTCCTGTGCTCAATTCTGTGTGTTTTACTGTTGATTGGACTGTTTATTTATAGTCAAAAATTAGGTTAGGGCATTAATTGAGTTTTGACTGGGTTTTGTATAATTTTCAGGTCCTGATCCAAGCCTATCAACACTCGCAGCAGACTTGAAGCTATTTGCTGGAACCCTATTTTTCTATTTAATTTGTTATTTTCGGATTTGTGTATTATTTATATATTCTGCATTACTATTTTTGTATTTTTGGACTTTTGGGACTATTAAATGCTTTTAAATTGTAAATTTAATTGAATTGAATTTTTTTTGACATTTTTAAATATATTGGACTCTTAAACATTGTGAATTAAACTAAATTGAATTTTTGACATTTTTAAATTGTATGTATGCTTAAATAAATTAAATAAACAAAATAAGGATAAAAATAATAATCATAAAAGGGAGCCAGGCCAAATACAAAGACGAGACCGGACCGGACTTGACAAGTGCGCTAAGACTAGACCGAAAATAGAAGAAATGGGCGTGTTAAAAAAATTAGCTCGGAATCGCGTGACTTCAAAATACGAATAAAATAAACTACTAAAACAAGAAAAAGAAGACGGACAAAATTGGGGTATAACAGCTGCCCCTCTTTATTAATATTTCACTAGAAAGTGCGGAGCTCTCGAACTTTCGTAGTAGAAATATGAATAAAGATAAGATAGACGCTAATTTTGTTCGTTTAAGGGGGAGGTGGAAGGTTTGAGAGATAGGAGGGAGCGGTTAATTCTTGGCGCATTAACCGAGAGTTGAATGAAGGGTCAACAAGGACCTGAAGGAGCACTAAGGCTCGAAGGACCACTCGAGAGTCCGAAGGAGCGATAAGGCTCGGAGGACCACTTAAGGTCCGGAAGGCCGCCTAAGCCTTAATTGAAGGACCATCGTGGTCGAAGGAGCGCAACTAGCTACGGTACTAATTAAAGCGGCCTCAGGGGGCCTTTATACTCGGCGGCCATGATGGGTCAAGATCGAGGTCTAGAAGCGATATGTTGACCATGAAGGACGACACCGCGTGTCTTAGGCCGACACAACTAGTCCGAAGGACCACGCGAGTCCGGAAGGTCCGCGGGCTCGACTCGACGCGTTTGCGACTGGGCCACTTAGCAGCACCGAAGGAGCGTAGTGCTCTGAAGGACCACTCGAGTGCGGGATCAGCTCGGTGATCTGTGCTGTGATACGGGATCAACGCTTAGAGCTTTGATCTTAGAGGAACAAAATACACTTGAAGTATCATGTAATGGACATACAACGCCAATAATACATGCACATGCAACAGGTGATTTTTGGTGGGGTGATGGATGAAATAGGTGATTCCTTTCTCTTTTTTTTTTTTTTTTTTTTTTTTTTTACTTTTTGCTTTTTTATTTATTTATCTGATGGATGCATGAAGTATGAATGTTAATATGATGCAAATGAAATGTTTGAATGCAAATGCTATGTTGCATGGTGTGATGATATGAAAGGACCTGATTGAGTGCGAAACATTTTTTTGTGATGATGAGATGTGAGACTTTGGATGCGAGAGGCGGAGATGAATATTGATAATTCTTTGGAAAGATTAGATTTGATTCAAACTTGGCAATCTCAAGGTTGTTATTTACTGAGACACCGATGTGAAAAAGTATTTGCAAGCTCGCTCACTTTTTCTTCCATTTTGATGCCCCATGATGACCGAAGTTTTGGTTCACAAAGCTAAATAAGTGGATTTCCAACATCATATGTCCAACTTGTGTTTTCTCTCTAAAGCATTGTTTTGTGAAGATGTATAGTAGTGCGAATATAGATGAATGAGTCGATTAACTTGGGGTTCTAAAGACCTAGGGTGTGGACATCTGTGGCACATGAAGGGGTGAATGATTGAATGGACTTTGTCAATGTCATGAAAGGTAAGTTTTTCCAAGCCAAGGAATGCGGGGATGCCTCTAATTTAGATTTGATGGCGGTGAGTATCCGCCCCCTGTCTAGTGGTGACAAGCTAGGGGTGTAGAAGATGATGAGTTAGGAGATGTTGTCTCAACCCATAGAGTTTGATGTTTCCCTAATTATGGTAAGGACAAGATTGCCCCGACTAGAGTAGAAACATTTAGGATAGTGAGTTGAGAAACCGCCTGTATGCTTTTTGGTCGTGAATATGGCAAGGGGATGAGATGGGTGCGGGGTGAATTTCCATTTGAAGGTGGAGTGAAGAGGCGACAGGATTGCCCCACTTGGAATGGTATTTGAATGGTTAGGTGTGAGTTAAGGTTATGGGTTGTTGGAATGGTTAAATGCGGTTTGTATAGACTGGGGTGGCATGGGATGGATCTTTGGAAAAATTTCCCCAAGTTCAAATGGAATAGATGGTAAACGGGATGCCCCACTCTAGGATATCGATGACGATCCTAGTATAAACTTTTGGTTCTCTATAAAATGATTCCCAGACTATGATAGTCTTGAGTTTTCGCTATGATGACAACACCACTTGGTGATCACTAAACCTTGTCTTAGTATAACTGTAATTTGAATGAATCTTGTGATGCAAGCCTTTTGATTTTTTTTTTTTGAGATATATTTTTTTTGAGCAAACATATTGTAAATAAATAAACTTATTTGTCCTAAGATTAAAACTTTGAGAAAACAAAAGCAATCGATCATTGATCGGAATGTAGCCGATGGTTTAGTGATTTATGAGGGAAATGATAATTGGGCTCAAGGTAGTGTTTGGGGATTGATGGGACGAATGATTTTTTTTTTTGAGCGGTATGATTTGGCTAACGGTTAATGGTTTGTGAAATAAGGTGTTATTAGGCTCAATGAAGTGTTTGATGATTGATGGGACAAATGATTTGGTGAAGTAACTTGGCTAATGGGTGATGATTTATGAAGGAAATGGTTGTCAGGCTCAAAGGAGTGTTTGAGGGCCTATTGAGACAGTAATTGATGTGTCTCATGGTAGGATGGACTTGTTTAGGGATGTGACTTGGCCAAGGGTTTATGAAGGATAGGATATTGAGGACAAGGGAAGTGTTTGGGGGTTTATTTCAGACAAGGATCTCTTATGCATTTAATGGTAAGAAGTATCAGCTCATAATTGTGCCACTTTTGCTTTTTCGTGGTTTTTCGAACCCTTTTTTTTTATTTCACTTTTTTTTTATTTTGATTTTTTCTTTTTCTTTCTTTCGAGCTGAGTGACTTGATAAAAATGATACACCATTTTTGATGTGGAATTGATCCTTGTCTAGGGTGATTGAAAGTTTCTTTGGATTTTGGCTTAAGGTGGGTGGCAAAGGATTTTTTGAGGATAGGGGAAGATGGTCAAACTTCATTTCAAAACATGATTGCTAGTTTTCTCAAAAATTAACTTAAGGACAATAATTCATTTACTTTTATATATTTGCTCTTTTTCTTTATTTCTCTTTTTTTATGCCCTAATTTTTGCTTAGGCCGCTCTTACGACTTTTCAACCTAACGGGCATTTTTATATTTTTTTGGTAAATGACTTGCACAAAGGGAATACAACATTGACAAGGTATTTTAGAGATCACACATTTGCCCCAGCATGGAGGGCATAAAGTGTTATTTCACTTAGGGAACCAAACTAAACGTCAACTATGTACAGATGTGGGGAGTATGTACTTTATGGGTGGTCGGGGTGGGATTAGACTTTGACAGGGGATGATGACAAGGTAGGGACGCTAACTGACTCAAACAAAAATAAACCCACATGTTACCCAAGTCTCTACACAAATGCTTCATTAGTTAAAACATAATAGAATTTTTTTATGGACATTTCGGTCGTTCGGTTAAAAAATGTGAGCAAGCTAAAAATTTGAAAAACTAAGTGACTTGAAATAACTTGAGCTTGCAACGAAGTATGACTAAACTTTTTCCAAAAAGAATGATTTATTTCACAAGAATGCCTCACCTCTCATCACATTTTTCCTAATGTTATGCTGATTTTTTTTTATAATGCACGATGTAAGTATGCAAATGAATGTGCATGAAATATGAATGAAATGATAATGCATGTGCATGAAGTGTGAATGAAATGATAATGTATGTGCATGAAATGATAACATATGATTTTATTTATCATGTCGGGGAATTATAAACTTTTCATTGGAGAGTAAAGTACAAAATTTAATTCTGACTTCAGCGTGCACGGCTTCTCTCCAAGGTAAAGATTTTAATTTCACGACGGTCATAAAAGTGCATGCTTGAAGTAGATGTTTATTTCTTTGTATGCATGTGGTATATTTTCTAAAAGGTAGTAAAAAAATGATTTTTGTTTTTTTGATGATTTTTTTGGATAGAATACGGTATGCATAAATATTTGTTTGAATGCGAGGGTATAAAGCTCCTTTGTGACCCTAGAAATGTATCTTCTGAGTGGGTCTAAGGTTTCTTTTATAGTGAACCTCACGGGGATAGTTCTAAAGAATCCTACACATGGTCCCTAGAGCCAAGGACTCCAGTCAAGAACATCGACCAAAGAATAGGCAAGCTATTAGAAGGGATAGCATCCTCAAAAGGAATCAAACTCTAGGTGAGATTTTCGTGACCACCCAACGAGACGCACGTCCATGGCAGCCATCACTACGCAATCTCGTTCTAACTTAGGTTTATGCTCGAGCCCGGGTAGAGGACTTTTCTCACGTGTGTGAAGTGTAGAAGTGCAGTGTGTGTAGGAGCAAAATAAACCCAAAGCTGCAAAACAAAACAAACATACATACAAAATATCGTCGTCTACCCTAGGGTTTACACAAATAAATAACATAATTATTGCAAAAGAAAATAAATAAATAAAAGGGGTAAAGACTGAATTAATCCTAAATTAATTAGACTAGGTTTTCACTCTCTAAGAATAAAATAAGTCCCCAGTGAAGTCGCCAGCTGTAGCGACCGAAAATCCGGGAAAGGATCCTTCGAAAGGTTCTTTAGGAAGCCGCCACCAAATTTTAGTTTAAGGGCAAATTCGGAAAATCCCTTTTAAGTTTTAAGATAAGGCGTTGTTAGGGTTCGGGAGTCGTTATGTGTGGGGAAGGTATTAGCACCCCACGACATCCTATTGTCTAATTAATTTAGGATTTATTTAATAGTTACCCTTTTATTTGTAGAAAAAAGACTTATTTATGTTTTTGGTTTTTAGTGCTTGACAAGGGTTGAATCTTGCTCCTACGTACCTCCGGATGCAATGGAGGAATCAAAGCTACGTAGTTCTTCCGAAAAAGTTTGTGGGTTGGTGTTTTTTTAGTGTAGGGGTCCTAGGATTCCTTGAACTGCATCTGACTCATCGATTCTAGGACGACTAACCCGATTGTACAACCGACTTAGTCCCCTACTTTTTGAAAATGATTTTTGAATTTTTGAAAAGAGTTGTGAGATGGGTTGTTTTTAGAATAGGTACTCTAGGACTCTGAACTGCATCTGACTCATTAGTTCTAGAATGACTAACCCGATCAGATATGCAGTGACTTAATCCCTATTTTTAGAAAAATGGTTTACTTGTATTTATTAAATTTGTAGGGTTCTTGAAGTATGCATGACTCATTGGCCCTAAAATAATGACTAACCCGGTTGTACAACCGACTTAGCCGTTTATTTAATTTTGCGAGAAAAGTAATTATATTTGAATTGGAAAAAGAATTGAAAAGTGAAACAGGGGGTGAGCATAGTAAATTGGGGTTTTATTAGTCGCAGGGGTCTGTATAAATAATAAAAGGTGTAAACAGGAAAGCCCAGTTCGCAGATAGGAGGCCCCAAGATGCTAAACCGGGCTTAAGTGAGTGGGTGTAGCGAGGATGAGTGGTCTAAATAACAATCTGATTTAAAACAAAAATTAAAAACAGGACCGGGTATATAGCCTGAACTAGAAAAGGAAACCCTAAAAATTATACTCATCCCTTCCCCCTATTCAAATCGCGCCGCAGCAAAAGAGAGGGAGAGTCTCACGGCGGAAAATCCGCCCCGTTTCACGGCGAGGGAGAGGTTGGAGGCGAGAGAATCGCCGGTTTCGTGGGAGAGGAGAACGCGACGGTGAGAGGGAAAAGGGTGCCTGCGGTTTCGGTGTTGGATGGTCATGGAGGTGGCGACGGCGAGGGTGGTGGACGGTGGTGTTGGGGACGGCGTTGACGAAGGTAGGCTTCGTTTTTCCCTCCTCTGTTCTTCTCCTTCTCTCTGTTTTTTATTTCTTTCATTTTTGTGTTCCCTGATCTACATCTGAGATATGCCTTTTTTGTTTATGGATTCGGTTTTGGTGGTAGTTTGTTTGAAGGAAGCTCCAGTGATGGTGGCATTGTGATTATTGGGTCAGTTTCTGGGTATCTCGCCGGAGCTCTCGCCGGAGAAGACGACCGGAGCTCCGGCGAGCTCAAGGTCAGTGCTATGTCTTTTTTCTTATTTATGTTTTCGCTGTGATTTCTCTTCTACCCACTTATTCCTCCCTTTGTTCTGTCTTTGGCCTGATCTTGTGTTTTCTACTCTGAGTAACTCCTTTTTTCAATTCTGGAAATCTAGATCTAATTTCAATCGTAACTCTTTGCTAATTTTATTTAGAAAAATCGGTTTCAGGACCCTAACACTGCTGGTGCTGCTCTTTGAATCAAATTTGTTCTTTTTTTTTTAGCATCATTTCAAGATGACGGAATACTAAACAGACAACATGATTTGAAAATTACTCTTACAATTTTTGATGTTTGTTATTTGTTTCGGCAATGAATCCTAATTTACTAAAAACGTATGGGTATAAAAATAAAAACCTGGGTTTTGAATACCAACCTACAAATCCAGCCTCTGTTATTGTTCCTTTGTGCGTCTGTTTGAGTGATTGTAACCATGCAGAATCTTTGTATGATTTGCTGGCTGCTGCGTCGTTCTTTTGATCTCGAAAAACTTCAGAACCGTGTTTAGGGGATTAGGGTTTCAATGTGAAACTCTAATCCTATTTTTAGGTGATTTTCGCACTATTTCTCGTGCTCAATTCTGTGTGTTTTCTTTGTTGATTGGATTTGTTTATTTATAGTCAAAAATTAGGTTAGGGCATTAATTGAGTTTTGGTGGTTTTGTATAATTTTCGAGTCTGATCCAAGCCTATCAACACTGCAGCAGACTTGAATCTATTGCTGGAACCCTATTTTTCTATTTAATTTGTTATTTTCGGATTTGTGTATTATTTATATATTCTGCATTACTATTTTTGTATTTTTGGACTTTTGGGACTATTAAATGCTTTTAAATTGTAAATTTAATTGAATTGAATTTTTTTTGACATTTTTAAATATATTGGACTCTTAAACATTGTGAATTAAACTAAATTGAATTTTTGACATTTTTAAATTGTATGTATGCTTAAATAAATTAAATAAACAAAATAAGGATAAAAATAATAATCATAAAAGGGAGCCAGGCCAAATACAAAGACGAGACCGGACCGGACTTGACAAGTGCGCTAAGACAAGACCGAAAATAGAAGAAATGGGCGTGTTAAAAAAATTAGCTCGGAATCGCGTGACTTCAAAATACGAATAAAATAAACTACTAAAACAAGAAAAAGAAGACGGACAAAATTGGGGTATAACAGCCACGTTTGGTGTGCTCAAAGTTTTGATCATGTTGGTCAGGGTAGCCACTTGAGCAGAAAGAGCAGTTACTTCACTTATTTCATGGACACCAACCTTCTTTCCAGGAGTAAATCTATCAGATGGCCAACGAGAGTTAAGGGTGGCTATGTCATCAATAAGCTTGCATGCCTCAGAGAAAGACATGTTTAGAATGACCCCGCCTGATGAAGCATCAAGTTTCAACCTAGTAGGCTGATCTAGACCATTATAGAAAGTCTCCATTTGAATGACCACAGGAATGCCATGGTGTGGGCACATTCTTAGTAATTCCTTCCACCTCTCCCAAGCCTCAAATAGTGATTCCCCTTCCATTTGTTTGAAGGAAGTGATATCATTTCTCAATTTTGCATTTTTGTTGGGAGGTAAGTATTTTGCAAGAAACTTCTCTGCTAACTCATCCCATGTATGAATTGAATTTGGCTCCAAGGAGTTTAACCAACTTTTGGCTTTATCCTTAAGAGAGTAGGGGAAGAGCTTTAATCTGAAAGCATCCTCTGAAACTCCAGGGATGATAAAATTGCTGCACACATCCAAAAATTGCCTTAGGTGTGTGTTGCGCTTGTGTAATAGTGTGGTTTTTTCGCAATTATAGTGCAATTATAGTACAAGTAATAGAGTGGTTTTAAGTAAGAGATCGTTCCCACGAGGATTGGTATACTTTTCAAAGTTCAAGTTTCAAAACACAAGAGAATCAAGTAACAAATCGGCAATAAGAGTTGGTTTTAAAGCTAAAGATGTAATCAAAACAAGTAAACAAAAGTTGGTTGTGAATATGGATGAGAGGTGAGTTGAGTTGTTGTATGCAGAATAAATCCTTTCTAGCCAGACGTTATAACGTTTACACATTTTAACGTTCAAATGTTATTTTGTATAGACGTGGCCACGTTTGAACGCTGTTGCAAAAGAGCTATGCTTTTCAGCACAAAACGTCAGAGTTTCAAGTATAAGAGGTCCTATGTCTAGGTTCTAAATAGGCCCACTCCTGTATTTTAAGCACCCACAGCAATGTTCTATGAACTATTATCCGTTCTATGTCTAGACTTAGATAAAAATGCCTAAATGTCTTTAGTGCACCTTTTCGTTCATATAAATCTTTGAGTTCTTTTCATAGACCATGTCTGAACCTATGAATCTACCTATTTTAAGAGGCCAACCTCAAAACAAGTTTGGAAATATTTTCACACAAAGATTTAAAACATGCAACGCCAATACTTTATAACATTAACTAGAAATTCATTATAAGCAAAACAACAACTCAACTACAAAGTGTTTAGCTCATGCTGAGCATCTTTACAGAATGATAAGGATTTAGAATCCAAATACCATACATTACAGAAAAGAAACTAAGTGCAAAAGATACACCTAAGTAGCTCTTCAGCATGTACGCTGTATAGACGTTACAACGTCTGAGCCTTACAGCAATGCAGAAAATAAAACAAGTTCAGATAAGCAAAATATAGAAGTCTGTTTCCAGATCTTCTTTACAAAACTACTTCTGTATTTAATGGAGGAATGGTGAAAGGATGAAGTGTATGAAAATGGTTCTGAGTGGGTGAGTGTCTCGGTGCCTTGAGAGAGAGCTGAGCCTTCAATAAATAGCCTCCTTGCTCACGTGTGGCTGATGTCACTTGCCCACCTACCAGGTCGGTGTCCTCTCTTACGCACGACACTTCGTGCCTTGCCTTGCTCTGATGCATCTGCGCGTCGGTTCATGGGGAATAGAAGATCTTCGACTTTTGTATCTTTGACCATCATTACTAGCGCCAAAATGAAGATCTTTCACCTTGCTCTCACTGCACTTCTATAGGCGTGGTGAGGACGTGGTAACGTTCAAAGACTATTTCCGCACAAGCACAAAAAGCATCAAAACACTCTCAAGGGCACCACTTGGTGCCTAAATGCACAGATTTATCTATTTAAACTCTTATTCACTAAAAACTCAGAAATTAACATAAAACTAATTAATTATCCTTGTATTGCTAGAGAACTTGCGTGATTTATTCTTTGAATGAGAATAAATAACTCATATAAATATGCGTTATCACACCCCCAAACTTAAATCATTGCTTGTCCTCAAGCAATCAAGTCAAAACACACATCTAACAGATGTGCATGAAATCAACTACACTAGCAAGTTATTTTCTACTCAGCCAGCAGATCAAAAGTTCATTCTCAAGGGGCTAATTCTTCACACACTTACACACCAATGCATAATTAAATTCCAGATTCATTAAAGCTCAAGTGAGTGTGTGATCTCTGCATTTAATTCTTCCTCTAGCTAGTTCAGAAACTACTTTAGCTTATGAAAGAGTGGTTTCCAAATGGTGACAGCAAAACATCTTTCAAAACAAAGATTAGGCTAACATTTTCACATAAGATATGGGGGTTCTTTTGAAGCATGACAAAGGGTCTTAATTGGGTGCTAGGACTGGGTTAGTGCACTAATTTACTGACTCACACACGCAAAAGACTTGTAACCCCCTCTTTACTGAGCACTCTCTTTTATTTGCTCCATTTTGGAGTTTTCTTTTTTTTTTTTTTTTTCATTTATTTGGAGTGCTCAGCATTTGTTTCAGGGTATTACAGGGAACACAGAATACATGTGGATTTTCCACTTATTTGTAACAACACACTCTTTTTGGTCTTTTTGGGAATAGACGTTACCACGTTTATGGGTGAGACGTTGTAACGTCTGAACACATTACACAACACACACGGCAGACGTTATAACGTTACGGGTAGACGTTACAACGTTGCACTCACACTACACCTGCACTTAACCATCCTATAGTCTTTGCACCCAGCCTTAGTACGACTTGATTCACCCCCAAACTTAGCTTCTACTGCTATTCTAAGTTTTTAATCAAGTTTTATTCTCACCATAGTTCACCAAAACTAACTTCAGCACAAAATATTCCCTAGCTAGCTAGATTCTTTCTTAAAACAGAACTTGTGTAGGAGCAGCAATCAATTCTTTCCATCTAATCATGCATAGGCTACTCACACACACATTTTCACTATCTTTTAGCCCAAAGAGAATTATTTTCATGCTTGACAGAGTAAGAACAAAAATTTGCTTTTGAATTTGATTTCATGTACAACACAGAAACTTAAAAACATTGAGATTCTCCCCCCCCCCCACACTAAAAGTTGAGCAGTGTCCCCACTGCTCAAAGATAAACAGCATGATTTTTTTTTTAACATAAGGGGGGATTAATGAAACAGACATAAAACAGACACTACTAAAACTACAGCAAAAACTAAAAATTAAAACTACAACTACTGATGAAATTAATGGGGGACTTACTTGTTTTGCAAGCACTGGACTGAGCCTTCCGCTGCATGCGGTGGGAACTCCTGACTGACCTTCTCCTTTATTCTTTTCCTTCTTCTCTTTCTTCACCTTTACTCCTCCTTGCTCGGTGGTGGTGGTTGTTGTTGTTTCATCAGATTCTTTCTCTTTTGAGCTTGCACCCACACTTGCACCAAAGAAGAGACTCGAGGCTTCAAAGAATCCTCTTTTGGCCTCCTCCCACATCTTCATTGCTAATTCAGCTGGGTTGACATGCATTGGTTCGTTGGGGCTCATCTGGGCTTTTTCGACCTCTGGCTCTTTAGACGTTGCCACGTCTAATGATGATCCTCCAATTCCAGCAACCGTACCCTGGGCTTGCTTCAACAGGTGCTCTGCTAGTTTCTGAGTGGCCTCCTCCATTGCTTCTTCGCTTTACCTTTTCCAACGCGACTTCACGTTCATTGGTGACTTGCATTTCGCAAGTTTGGCCGCGACCTCTTTTTCACAGACGTTGTACGTCAGAGGCGATTCTTCAAACAATAGCAGGAAGGGTTTGTTCAGAAACACTAGTAGCAACAAATGCTGCACTAGTAGCAGTAGCAGGTTTCCCTGCAGCACCTTGACCTTTTCTCTTCACAAGAAGCTTTTGCCTTATTGTTGTGGGGGCTGCAACTTCCTCTTTATCTCCACTCCCTTGAGCTTGTTTTGACTCAGCAGCTAGCTCTTGTCTCTTCTTCCTTCCAAAGGGATTATATGTGAGTGCACTTTTTACTCGTGTTTTCTTGGGTGGGGAAATGGGTTGGGAATCTGGGTTGCTCCCTGTGTTTGTTGGCTCAGACGTCGCCACGTCTGGTTTTTGCACTATCTGGGGTGATGGTTGCTTTTCAGGCTCAGGTTGGGGTGGGGGTGGTTGTGGTGTTGGTTGATCTTGAGCTTTGGATTGTGGGGTCTTAGGGGTGTTTTGGTCCTGGGTGGAGGGTTCTTGTGGTGAAGGTGGTGGTTGTGTGGCTTGTGGGGATGGTGGTTTGGATTTTGTTTGGGCTGGCTCTTTGTTTGCTTGATTTGTTGGGGGTTCACTTTCAGTCCTCTCACTTGATTGGGGTGTTGTTTACCGACTCATGCGCATCCTTGAATAGTGTTGGCCAGTAGTAGCCTGATTGTAGGACCTTTGCAGCTGTTCTGGTACCTCCAAAATGTCCACCATAAGGTGCTGAATGACATTGTTGCAGCACATGGAGTTGTTCTTCCTCAGCTAGACACCTTCTTAGTAACTGATCTGGACACAATTTGTCAGTAAAAACAATAACCTTTGCACCCACTAAGTAAGATCTAAACTTATCAAATGCAAACACAACAGCCAAAAGCTCTTTTTCAGTCACAGTATAATTTAATTGGACATCATCTAAGGTTTTACTGGCATAATAAATAGAATGAAAAATTTTTCCATACCTTTGCCCCAATACAGCTCCTACAGCATAATCACTTGCATCACACATCAACTCAAATGGTTTAGACCAATCTGGAGTGACTATGACTGGAGCAGTCACCAAGGCAGTCTTCAGTTTGTTGAAAGCCTCATGACATTGTTCATCAAAGTTGAAGACGTTGTCACGTTGCAATAACAGACACAAGGGTTTTGAAATTTTTGAGAAATCCTTGATAAATCTTTCTCAGAAACCCTGCATGTCCTAAGAAACTTCGACTCCTTTGATAGTTGTTGGTGGAGGCAACTTTGTCAATAACATCAATCTTTGCTCTGCCCACCTCTAACCCTTTCTTTGATATTACGTGCCCCAACACTATTCCTTCTTGTACCATGAAATGGCATTTTTCCCAATTGAGAACTAGGTTGGTTTCTTCACACCTTATTAAGACTCATTCCAAATTATCCAGGCATGCCTTGTATGAATCTCCATAGACTGAGAAATCGTCCATAAAGACCTCCATGGAATTCTCAATGAAATCGAGAAAATAAGGCCATCATGCACCTTTGAAATGTTGCAGAGCATTGCCAAACCCAAATGGCATCCTTCCAAAGCAAAGGTGCCATAGGGACAAGTGAATGTTGTCTTTTCTTGATCTTCAGGTGCTATGGCTATCTGGTTGTAGCCTGAATAACCATCAATGAAACAATAGAAATCCTTGCCTGCGAGCCTATCTAGCATCTGATCAATGAATGGAAGAGGGAAATGATCCTTCTTCGTTGCTTTGTTCAGCTTCCTATAGTCCATGCATATCCTCCAGCCTGTTACTGTCCTTGTTGGAATTAACTCATTCTTCTCATTTGTTACCACAGTAACTCCTCCTTTCTTTGGCACACACTGTACTGGACTTACCCAGGAGCTATCACTAATAGGATAAATGATTCCTGCATCCAACCACTTAATGATTTCTTTCTTTACCACCTCCTTCATTATTGGGTTCAATCTCCTCTGCCTTTCAATGCTATTCTTGGCATTTTCCTCCAAGACAATTGTCATACCCCAACTTTGTCCGCCCAAAGCAAAAACTTTTTTTAAAAAAAATAGAGCAATAAGGTAATTCATAATGTGTGGAAAATAGTGGATTTGTGCATTTATGTGTATTCATCCCCTATTTCGCATTTTTATTTGAATTACTGTACAAGCACTGATAAAGCTGCGTGAAGCGCCTGTCCCCTTGTCATTTGGCACGTGTTTTTATTTTCAAAAGGCCATTTATTGATCTTTATTAATTTTTGGCATCCAAAAACATTTTTCTAAATTTTTAGGAATTTTAGAAAATAAAATAGTGCATATTTTTGCATTTTGGGCATTTAAATAAAAGCAAATTAATTATTTTTGGACCAAGATCAGGTCAAGGACGTGGCATACATGTTACTCTACCAAGGGTAATTTTTGTATAATTTTGGAAAGAAAATCCTAATCCAAAATAATTAAAAATGCATTTTCCCCATTTTTAGTGCATAAAATACCAAAAAAAAAGACCATTAAATATTTCTCAATTACTAAATGACAATTTTTATTGTCTAGAATAATTAGAGGGAATATTTTATAATGCTAAAAAATATGTGACACTTTTTAATAGGTGCACCTTCACACCCATCGCCCTCAATTCTCCCTTGCAGCTGTCTCAATCGTTTCTCTTTCCCACACACATCGAACACCTTTTTTCATTTGAGAGTCTAAATTACTTTTTTTTCTGTTCACACTAAAAAAATACTTCAACCGTTGGATCAAAATAAGCTCACTTCGCAACTAAATCTCGTCAATCATTGAGAGCACAATCCATGTGCACCAATCTCAACCAATCGAATCACGAGATATTACTCACACGGTGACCCCATTCTCGCTTTAACTTCATTTCATGTTCCTTATAACTCCTGCTCTCACACTTTATATTTTTTTTTAGAGACACTCCCTCCTTTTCCAAGCCAACGACAGCACCTCACTCCCTTGTTTCTAGCTAATTTTGAACAACTTCTCCTTTTACTTTTCCATTACATCAGCTCCTCCCTTGTTCTTAAGTGAGCAAAACTTTCAATTTTTCTCTTTAAAACACCACCACCCACCTCCATCATCCTCTCTTCACAAACACCAACACCACAACAACTACACCCACCTCCATCATCCTCTCTTCACAAACTACAACAACAACCACCACTCCTACAAACTCAAAACCACCACACAAGAATCACAACTACAACAACAACCACCACTCCTACAATCCCAAAACCACTTCAACAACAACCACACAACAACAACCGCACGCCGCCACTACACGCCGCCACCTCCGCCGCACAGAACAACCCTCCGGCAAAGCTCCGACGTGACCGCCATATCACCGGCAAGCACCCCCGGTTCGCATCTTCTTCTCTCTCACTCTCAACATAAACATATTTCTCTCTCCATGTGCAAGCTTTCCTTTCTCCCTCTCTCTCTATGATGATGACTCTCTCTCTCACTCAAACATGGATGGTGCTAAGGTTGAAGGGAAAGAGCTAAGTTTGCTCTCTTTTTTTTTTTTTAAACGTTAAAGCGTGCGTCTGTGTGTTCAATTATTTGTTTGTTTTTTTAATCAATTTAATAATTGCACCCTCCTTTTGGTTATGTAATCCCTCTGTGTTTGTTGTTTAATATCAACACTCCACAATTCATGCGTACATCCCATCACTTAGGCCCATTCGCAGTTCCGGCCCAAATGCGAACCGGGCTTGTATTATTTTTTACATCTCCTATTTAATGATACAACCCTCGCAACTAATTACAACTTTCACTATTGCTAGTATACCCCTTCAAACAACTCCTTTTGAATAACCAAACTCTTGTCAAAAATATAATTTCTTGCTAATGGTCATTCTGGGTTTTACTCGTTTGATCGTTAGTAACAACTTTAGTTTTCAAATGGGTTATTAGTGGTGTCAGAATGTGTGTAGTCTAAATTCACTTTCAATCAAAAGTCCTTTCAAACATCAAAAAACCATCTCACAAATCAAAAATCAATTCGATTACGAAAAACCCTTTTGATAACCTAAAGTAAGAACCAATTATCATTAATGATCACTCGCGCCGTTGCCGTTTGGTTGTCAATGATAGTTTCATTTTCAAAGGGATTAGTAGTGTGACCACTCTAAACCGTTGTTGTTTGGTCTTCACGAACATTCCAACCTAAATAAAACCGATTATCATTAATCATCACTCGCGCCGTTGCCGTTTGGTTGTTAATGATAATTTCATTTTCAAAAGAGTTAGTAGCATGACCACTCTAAACCGTTGTTGTTTGGTCACCATAACGCTCAACTCCTTTGCGAAAAACTCTAAAAGATTAAAAAAACAAAAACCTTTTTCTAGACAAATTAGAACTACGTCGCTTTGATTCCCATTCGGGATACGTAGGAGCGAGCCGTTCGCTCGTCAAGCGCAACGAATAAAATCATTTTTTCACAACAGTAAACATTAATATTTTCCATAACAAAAAAATCATTTTCAAACCCATTGTTGCTAGTGGCTAATCGTAACCTTTGTTCGTCCAGCCGTTGGCGGCAATGTCATTTTCAAAGAACAATAAGCGATGATCACCCATAACTTTGGTTAGTTTGATCATTCGTGCCAATTAATCTCTTTCGAAAACCAGTTTGAAAAGATCAAATAAAAAACGAGTTGCTACTGACGGTCAATCAGAACCTTCGTTCGTCTGACCAGTGGCAGTGACTCTCATTTTCAAGAGTACTTAGCGGCGATTACCTATAACCTCTGTTAGTTTAATCATTCGCGAGAATACTCGTCATATTTTCGAAAATTCACTAAGAAAAGATAAAAACAAAACCCTTTTCATGACAAACAAGAACTACGTAGCTTTGAATTCTCCATCGCACTAGGAGATACGTAGGAGCGAGAGACTAACTCTCGTCAAGCGCCAAAAATAAAAATTTTCATTAAGTCTTTTCATTCCTTTTTCCATAAAGAAGCAAATTTAAGTATTTTCCAAATCGACACTTAAAACCACACATTTAATTGAAGGTTCCTTTCGATAGAAAGGAGATGTGGAAGTGCTAATACCTTCCCATGCCTACTTAGACCCCGAACCCAAATTTTACGGTTTCCAAGAGGCCATTCGCTTTCAAAAAGGTTTTTCTTCAATATTTTCCTTATAAAAAATATTGATGGCGACTTCATTGTTTTAAAAAGTTGTAAACGAAGAAAGATCCCATCAGGGACTTTTTCGGGCGCAACAACAATTCTATGCATGCAGATTGTGGGACTGATACCTTTGATGTCTGCCATTTGCCAACCAATTGCTTTTTTATGTCTCTTCAGGGTAGTAATGAGATCATTTTCCTGCTCTTGGGTGAGATTGGAAGAAATGATCACGGGTAAGGAATCATTTTCCCCTAAAAAGACATACTTTAAATGCTCAGGTAACACCTTTAGTTCCAAGGTAGGTGGCTCTTTGAT
The DNA here is from genome assembly GCA_020916435.1 of Oxytropis ochrocephala. NCBI lineage: Eukaryota > Viridiplantae > Streptophyta > Magnoliopsida > Fabales > Fabaceae > Oxytropis > Oxytropis ochrocephala. The sequence continues at coordinate 84,797,666 of CM037093.1, read as the reverse complement.
GGGAGGCACATTCTTCTTAAGATTTGATTCCTCTTGCCCTAGAGATTCGTACCTCTTTGTCCATGACTTTGGTGCAGGGGGCTCAGACGTGGCCACGTCTGTGACAGACGTTACAACGTCTAGAGGAACAACTTCTTCTGCCAACAATTCTTGTATTTCATTGTTGCCCAGAATTTTCTCCAAATGATCATTATCCTTGTTGAATTGTTTTTGAACCATATGATCAATGGCAACCACATACAAACATTCCTCTGTGTTTGGATGCGGATATTTGAGTGCATTGAGGACGTTGAACTTGACTTCTTGGTCATTGACTCTCATGATTAATTCTCCTTTCGTACATCAATGATTGTCCTTTCAAGTAGCTAAGAATGGTCTCCCCGAATGATGGGAACTTCTTTATCTCGCATCAAAATCTAAAATAACAAAATCCACTTTGAAACACAAACTTGTCAACTTTAATCAAAACATCCTCTAATATGCCTTCGGGATAAACTCTACTTTTATCGGCTAAAGTTAGGCTTAAAGAAGTAGGTCCGCAGTTCTATACCAAGTTTATCATAAATGGACTTGGGCATCAAGTTGATACTTGCTCCCAAGTCACACAAAGCTTTTCCAATGTAAAAATCTCCAATAGAGCATGGTATAGTGAAGCGCCGGGATCCTTGAGTTTTCTAGGAAGTTTATTCTGCATAATTAAACTACATTCCTCAGTCAAAGCAACGGTTTCAAACTCCCCTAGCCTTCTTCTTTTGGTGATGATGTCCTTAAGGAACTTGGCATAGTTTGGCATCTGCTGTAAAGCGTCAACCAAAGGAAGGTTGATGTGTAACTGCTTTAACATCTCCATGAACTTGCTGAACTGCTTGTCTTCATGAGCCTTCTTCAATCTTTGAGGGTATGGTGGAGGAGGATACTGTGTACAAGCCTAAGTACGATCTTGATTCTGGTTCAAAACTAGGCGTTGTAACGTGCGGGTTAGACATCACAATGTGCGGAGTATCTTTCACTCCACTTGAGCTTGCTTCTTTCCCTTTCTTTTTCTCTTTCTCTGGTACTTCTTTTTGCTTATCCTGTACTTCTTCCTCCACAGGCATAGTTGGTTCAGGATATTCAGTACCACTTCTTAAAGAAATTGCATTTACCTGCCCATTTACCCCATTATTACCATTAGGGTTGGATGATGATGGTGTTTCATTTGTAGAAGGAAGAGATCCATTCGCTTTGAGTGAGTGAGAAAAAGCTATATCGTCAATCTGATTTTCGAGTTTTGATTGAAGACTCATGAGTTTGCAAAGTTGTCTTACAATCACTTATGAAGCTTTTCATCATGGCCTCCAAATTCTTTGTTGTTGTTATTCGCACATACCGCCTCTGTTGTTGTTGTTGAGGGGAAATCCCGGAGGTATTGCGGCAGAGCGATATTCTTTGGTATTGATGCATTGTTGTTTCTCCAACTGAAATTTGGGTGATTTCTCCAATTTGAATTGTAAGAGTTGGAATAGGGACCGTTTCCTTTGTTACGAGATACAAAGTTTCTGATCGAGGTTGTAAGGACACTCCTCATACACATGCCCTTCTTCACAATAAACACATACTACTCCACCGAGTGGGTAGGTTCAAGCTCGCTGCAGATGCGCTTCTCAGACGTGGCCCACGTTTGAAGTACTCAAAGTTTTGATCATCAATGAGCTTGCATGCCGTAAAAGGACATGTTTAGAATGACACCACCGATGAAGCATCAAGTATCAACCTTGTGTAGGTGATCTAGACCATTATAAAACGTCTCCATTTGGATCACCACGGGAATGCCATGGTGTGGGCACATTCTCGATAATTCTTTCCACCTCTCCCAAGCTTCAAATAATGATTCCCCTTCCCTTTGTTTGAAGGAAGTGATATCATTTCTTAGTTTAGCATTCTTGTTGGGAGGGAAATACTTTGCAAGGAACTTTTCTGCTAGCTCATCCCAAGTATGAATTGAATTTGGCTCCAAAGAGTTCGACCAATTTTTGGCCTTATCCTTAAGAGAGTAGGGAAAGAGCTTCAGTCTAAAAGCATCCTCTGAGACTCCAGGGATGATAAAGTTGCTTTGCACACATCCGTAAATTGCCTTAGGTGAGAATATGGATCTTCTTGGGAAACCTCCAAATTGCCCCCGCAGATTTAAAGCATTTGGAACATCATTGGCTTGAATTCGAAATGACCAGTATGGAGGGTTGGTCTTGCAATGCCTGTTTGTAAATGAGCAGGGTTGAGCACGGCGTAGTCACGCATAGGCCTGTCCCTGTCATTGACCATATCCTGTGGTCCTGCATTGATGAGTTGCTGCCTTTGGTAGTGTTCATCATCAACAACTATTGTCTCTGTATGAGTTTGTGGTCCACGACCTTGTCCTCTAACTCCTCTTGGTGTATGTCCACCTCTAGAACCAGTGTTATGTTCAGACATGGTTGGGTGTTGTTCTTGTTGTTGTTGCCTCCTTCTTAACCTTTGTTGTCTCCTTAGTTATGCAGAAGGTTCTTTCGAGTTGGATCAAACTCGAGTTGATTCACTCCTTGGTTCAGTTGAACTAGAGCTTGAGTTGGAACTAAGCATACGATGTAACGTCTACCTGTTCAAACACAGAAACAACAAACAACACAGTAAAATTCTTTCAACTTGTGTTCTAATACTTTGAACAATAAAAATTACTACAATCCCCGGCAACGGCGCCAAAAACTTGTCGCGCTTGTGTAATAGTGTGGTTTTTTCGCAATTATAGTGCAAGTATACACATCGTACAAGTAATAGAGTGGTTTTAAGTAAGAGATCGTTCCCACGAGGATTGGTATACTTTTCAAAGTTCAAGTTTCAAAACACAAGAGAATCAAGTAACAAATCGGCAATAAGAGTTGGTTTTAAAGCTAAAGATGTAATCAAAACAAGTAAACAAAAGTTGGTTGTGAATATGGATGAGAGGTGAGTTGAGTTGTTGTATGCAGAATAAATCCTTTCTAGCCAGACGTTATAACGTTTACACGTTTTAACGTTCAAATGTTATTTTGTATAGACGTGGCCACGTTTGAACGCTGTTGCAAAAGAGATATGCTTTTCAAAGACAAAACGCCGAGTTTCAAGTATAAGAGGTCCTATGTTCAGGTTCTAAATAGGCCCACTCTGTATTTTAAGCACCCACAAGCAATGTTCTATGAACTATTATCCGTTCTATGTCTAGACTTAGATAAAAATGCCTAAATGTCTTTGGTGCACCTTTTCGTTCATATAAATCTTTGAGTTCTTTTCATAGACCATGTCCGAACCTATGAATCTACCTATTTTAAGAGGCCAACCTCAAAACAAGTTTGGAAATATTTTCACACAAATATTTAAAACATGCATCGCCAATACTTTATAACATTAACTAGAAATTCATTATAAGCAAAACAACAACTCAACTACAAAGTGTTTAGCTCATGCTTTGAGCATCTTTCTGAGAATGATAAGGATTTAGAATCCAAATACCATACATTACTGAGAAAAGAAACTAAGTGCAAAAGATACACCTAAGTAGCTCTTGGTATGTATTTGTATAGGCGTTACAACGCCCGAGCCTTACAAAGAATGCGAGAGAAAATAAAACAAGTTCGGATAAGCAAAATATAGAAGTCTGTTTCCGGATCTTCTTTACAAAAAACTATACGTATTTAATGGAGGAATGGTGAAAGGATGAAGTGTATGAAAATGGTTACGAGTGGGTGAGTGTCTCGGTGCCTTGAGAGAGAGGCTGAGCCTTCAATAAATAGCCTCCTTGCTCACGTGTGGTGATGTCACTTGCCCACCTACCCAGTCTGTGTCTCTCTCTTACGCGACGACTTTGTGCCTTGCTACAGTGCATCTGCGTCAGTTCATGGGGAATAGAAGATCTTCTGACTTTTGTATCTTTGACCATCATTACTAGCGCGCCAAAATGAAGATCTTTCACCCTTGCTCTGCTGCACTTCTATAGACGTGGTAACATTCAGCACTATTTCCTGCACAAGCACAAAAAGCATCAAAACGCTCTCAAGGGCACCACTTGGTGCCTAAATGCACAGATTTATCTATTTAAACTCTTATTCACTAAAAACTCAGAAATTAACATAAAACTAATTAATTATCCTTGTATTGCTAGAGAACTTGCGTGATTTATTCTTTGAATGAGAATATATAACTCATATAAATATGCGTTATCAGTGTGCATATGGATCTTCTTGAGGAAAACCTCCAAATTGGCCTGCAGTTTGCAGCATTTGGACCATCATTGGCTTGAACTCAAAGTGACCAGTATGAAGGGTTGGTCTTGCAATGCCTATTTGTAGATGAGCAGGATTAAGCCTGGCGATAATCACGCATAGACTGTCCCCCGTCATTGACCATATCTTGTGGTCTGCATTGATGAGTTGCTGCCTCTGCCAGTGTTCATCATCAACAACTATTGTCTCTATATGGGTTTGTGGTCCACGACCGTGTCCTCTACCTCCTCTTGGGTTAGGTCCACCTCTAGAGCTTCTTCCAGTATTATGTTCAGACATGGTTGGGTGTTGATGTTGCTGTTGTTGTTGTCTCCTTCTTATCCTTTGTTGTCTCCTAAGTTGCCTGAAAGTTCTTTCAGGTTCTGGATCAAACTCAGCGCAGATTCACTCCTTGGTTCAATCGAACTAGAGCTTGAGTTGGAACTAAGCATCTGTTGTAACGTCTATCTGTTCACACTGTAAAACAACAAACAACACAAGAAAATTCTTTCAATTTGTGTTCTAATATTTTTGAACAATAAAAGTTAACTACAATCCCCGGCAACGGCGCCAAAAACTTGTTGCGTTCGTGTGGTATTCGCAAATATAGTGCAAGTATACACGTCGTACAAGTAATAAAGTGGTTTTAAGTAAGAGATTGTTCCCACGAGGATTGGTTTGCTTTTAAAGTTCAAGTTTCAAAACACAAGAGAATCAAGTAACAAATCGGCACTAAGAGTGATTTTAATACTAAGAATATAACTAAAGCAAGTAAACAAATGTTGGTTGTGAATATGGATGAGAGATGAGTTGGGTTGTTGCATGCAAGTAAATCCTTTCTAGTCAGACGTTATAACGTTTACACGTTATTACGTACGAATGCTATTCCGTATAGACGTTACAACGTCTGAACGCTGTTGCAAAAGAGCTGTGCTTTTCAGTCACAAAACTTCAGAGTTTCAAGTATAAGAGGTCCTATGTCTAGGTTCTAAATAAGCCCACTCATGTATTTTAAGTACCCACAGCAATGTTCTATGAACATTATCTATTCTATGTCTAGACTTAGATAAAAATGCCTAAATGTCTTTAGTACATCTTTCGTTCATATAAATCTTTGAGTTCTTTTCATAGACCATGTCTGTACCTATGAATCTACCTATTTTAAGAGGCCAACCTCAAAACAAGTTTGGAAATATTTTCATGCAAAGATTTAAGACATTTAAACGTCAATACTTCATAACATTAAACTAGAGATTCATTACAAACAAAGCAACAACCCAACTACAAAGTGTTTAGCTCATGCTGAGCATCTTTACAGAATGATAAGGAATTGAAATCCAAATACCATACATAAAAGAAAAGAAACTAAGTGCAAAAGATACACCTAAGTAACTCTTCAGCATGTACGCTGTAGAGACGTTACAACGTTTGAGCCTCACAGTAGTGAGTTACGCAGAAAATAAAATAAAAGTTCAGAAAAGCAAAATGCAGAAGTCTGTTTCCAGAACTTCTTTACAAAAACTCTGTCTGAGATTGATGGAGGTGGATGATGAAGGGATGAACTGGAGTGAAGTTGAGGGAGTGAGTGTATGAGTGTGTCTGCGTGTCTTGAGAGAGAGAGTTGAGTCCTCATTAAATAGCCTCCTTGCTCACGTGTTGCTGATGTCACTTGCCCACCTACCAAGTCTGTTTCCTCTTCGACGACTCGCATGCGATTGCTCTGATCGTCATACTTTGTCAGCTCATGGGGAAATAGAAGATCTTCTGACTTTTTATATCTTTGACCATCATTAGCGCGCCAAATTTGAGATCTTTCACCCTTGCTCTGCTGCTCTTCTACAGACGTGGTGAGGGACGTGGTCACGTTCAGCACTTTTACTGCACAAGCACAAGAAACATCAAAACGCTCTCAAAGGCACCACTTGGTGCCAAAATGCACAGATTTATCAATTTAACCTCTAACTAACTAAGAAAAAGAAACTAACATAAAACTAATTAAATTAACCTTGTATTGCTAGAGAACTTGCATGATTTATTCTTTGAATTAGTATAAATAACTCATATAAATATAAGTTATCAATTCTTCCGTTATAGTCTCTTGCCTCCAAGGAAACAATCCTGGTGGTGTTGCTGGTCGTCACATCGTGAGGCGAATTAGACATCTTCTCGCTTGCATTCCTCACGTGCGCATCATCCATGTTTACCGGGAAGGAAATAAAGTTGTTGATGAGCTTGCTTCCTTGGGTTGTCGGTTTGATGATGTTATTAACTTTGATCTTCCCCCTCCCATTGTTAGAACTCTTTATTGGGGTCTCTACCCCACGAATGATCCTCGTGTAATCTCTTTTAGGCGTTTGCCCCGTTTAATCTCAAAAAAAAAGTAATATGTAGCTTAATGTTTCCAGCTATCGTGCTCGATCCCAAAAAAATAGATTTTGCACTTTAATTTGTAAAAAAATGAAAAAAATTAATCTCGCTGGGTGTTGAAAACGGGTCTCGGAATCAATAGCATAGTATTTGAATTCTCAACCACTGAAGCGAACCAAAGCTTCGATCAAACTTGTGCAAACACAATCAGTATATATTTAGTATTTGCGTTTCGTAGAAAATAGGGGTATTATTGAAATTTCACATGATTTTTTAGGGCGGGCCGTGGCCCTGCCCATACAAAGATCCGCCCCTGCCTACGAGCACCGTCATGGTTCCTGCTTGACGCCGTTCTCCTATCCTATCACACAGTTACTTTCACTCCCAACGCACTCTCACCTCACTCCACTTTCTCCAATTTCATATTTGGATTTTAGGTTTCTGCTTCCCTTGCATTATCCATGGATTTTAGGTTTCTCCTTCCCTTTCATTTTCCCTACAAACCAAAGGTAACATTTCTAAATCCAAAGGAATCATCTCTAAATTAAGGAAACATATCTATTCAATAGAAAATATGCTGAAGGTTACGTGATATAAAGAAGGAGTAGGGCCAAAAGAGAGGATCAATTTTGGAAATAGAATCTTCTATGCTGCAGTACCTATGTTTCTGTTTCCTCTTTTCCGAAATTCACTTTTAATTCCCTGAAATGGCTAGTCCAGATTTCTTTAGTTATTGAACTGTACTTGATGATTGTCTTTGTTCTATTGCGATATCCATGGAAAATGTTTCCGATTTTGTAACATTAATCCACACAAAATTTGGAATTTGTATTGTTGTTGCTGGAGACCAAGGAACCGGAAAATCAAGCCTCATTATTACCGCCGCCATGTTTGCCTCCTATGAGACTGCCTGAAGATTTGTATCGCGATCGTGTACCAATCACGATCATTGACAATCTTCTGTCGTGAGGCGGCAGTGCAAAGTTCTTTGAAGAACTACAATGGGCTGACACCGTTGTCCTCACTTATGCATGCGATCGGTCTGAGACACTTGAAAATCTAAGTGTATTTTGGCTCCCACGTCTTCGCAGATTAAAGGTAAAAGTTCCAGGTATATTGGTTGGTTGTAAGTGTGATTTGAGAGATACAAATCAGCAAGTGAGCCTAGAACATGTGATTTCACCAATAATGCAACAATTTGAAGAGATTGAAATTTGCATCGAGTGTTCAGCATCTAGGCATATCCAGGTTCAGGAAGTTTTCTACTATGCACAAAGGGCCGTTCTTTATCCAACGACTCCATTATTTGACCCAGAGTGGCATACTCTAAAGCCTCGATGTGTGCGGGCTTTGAAGAGGATTTTTATCCTATGTGACCACGATCGAGATGGAGCCCTTAGTGATGCCGAACTAAATGATTTTCGAGTTAAATGTTTCAACGCTCCTTTGCAACCATCTGGAATTATGGGTGAAAAGAAGTGTAACATCCCTAATTTCGTTAATTTCGAATTAAGAAATTAACGAGTGATTTATTACTCAAGTAGGTAATAAATCAAGTTACGGATATGAGGTTGTCACGAAAGCAATTTATAATTGCTTGAGTATATAATTTAAATGCATTACTGAGTGGAAATTAATACACTAAGGGTATTTTAGTCTTTATACCACTCACACTAAATGAGCTACAATACCCAAAATTATCCAAGTACTCTCTCATTCCATTCCACACTTGTGTGAATAAAGAAAGGGAAAGTAAGAGAGAGAAAAGAAAGGAAATAAAAGGAGAAAGAAAGAGAAAAACAAAGAAAAACAAAGAAATAGAAACAGAGAGAGAAGAGAGAAAACCGAGAGAAGAGGAAGAAAGGAGGTGAAGGGGAAGAAGAAGAAGAGGAGAAGATCTCTCCATGGATTCTCCATAAAGGTAAGATGTTTTGCATCCATTCTTCTCCATTTCTCAAGCTCTACCTATTGATACTAATTTTATACCCTATTGCTTCATCTTTCTCAATCCACCATTGTTGACCATTGGAGCTCAAAATGGAGAAGATGAAGTTTTGCTCATAGTGGAAGCTAACTTAAGGTTTGGGAAGCTCAAAGTTGAAACATTGGGGTTCAAATTCGTGGGTCTTGAAGGGTTGGAGTGTTTCATTTCTTTGTGTTCACAATTTGGAAGTGCGAATTCGGTTTTGGAGCTTTTGGAGCAGTTCGATTTGAGTTCGTGAAGTTTTGAGCTAGTTCGGTGTTTGGATTCGGAACACACTCGGTATTGCGTGATTTTCATCACGTTAGGTGAGTTTTACTCGCTTAGGGTTTTTGTTTTATGTTGTGTTGGTGATTGATTTACGTGGTTGTCAAAATTGCTCGCGTTTACGTAAATTTTGAGTCGCGAAAACGCAAATTGGTCACGAAACCACTGATTATGAAATTTTGGGGTGTTGTTTACCGACTCATGCGCATCCTTGAATAGTGTTGGCGAGAGTAGCTTTGATTGTAGGACCTTTGCAATTTGCTCGGTACCTCCAAAATGTCCACCATAAGGTCTTTGAATGACATTGTTGCAAAGACATGGAGTTGTTCTTCCTCGCCTAGACACCTTCTTAGTAACTGATCTGGACACAATTTGTCAGTAAAAACAATAACCTTTGCACCCACTAAGTAAGATCTAAACTTATCAAATGCAAACACAACAGCCAAAAGCTCTTTTTCAGTCACAGTATAATTTAATTGGACATCATCTAAGGTTTCTTGGCATAATAAATAGAATGAAAATTTTTCCATACCTTTGCCCCAATACTGGCTCCTACAAAGATAATCACTTGCATCACACATCAACTCAAATGGTTTAGACCAATCTGGAGTGACTATGACTGGAGCAGTCACCAAGGCAGTCTTCAGTTTGTTGAAAGCCTCATGACATTGTTCATCAAAGTTGAAGACGTTGTCACGTTGCAATAACAGACACAAGGGTTTTGAAATTTTTGAGAAATCCTTGATAAATCTTCTCAGAAACCACGCATGTCCTAAGAAACTTCTGACTCCTTTGATAGTTGTTGGTGGAGGCAGCTTGTCAATAACATCAATCTTTGCTCTGTCCACCTCTAACCCTTTCTTTGATATTCTGTGCCCCAACACTATTCCTTCTTGTACCATGAAATGGCATTTTTCCCAATTGAGAACTAGGTTGGTTTCTTCACACCTTATTAAGACTCATTCCAAATTATCCAGGCATGCCTTGTATGAATCTCCATAGACTGAGAAATCGTCCATAAAGACCTCCATGGAATTCTCAATGAAATCAGAAAATAAGGCCATCATGCACCTTTGAAATGTTGCAGGAGCATTGCACAGCCCAAATGGCATCCTTCTGAAAGCAAAGGTGCCATAGGGACAAGTGAATGTTGTCTTTTCTTGATCTTCAGGTGCTATGGCTATCTGGTTGTAGCCTGAATAACCATCAATGAAACAATAGAAATCCTTGCCTGCGAGCCTATCTAGCATCTGATCAATGAATGGAAGAGGGAAATGATCCTTCTTCGTTGCTTTGTTCAGCTTCCTATAGTCCATGCATATCCTCCAGCCTGTTACTGTCCTTGTTGGAATTAACTCATTCTTCTCATTTGTTACCACAGTAACTCCTCCTTTCTTTGGCACACTTTGTGATCGACTTACCCAGGAGCTATCACTAATAGGATAAATGATTCCTGCATCCAACCACTTAATGATTTCTTTCTTTACCACCTCCTTCATTATTGGGTTCAATCTCCTCTGCCTTTCAATGCTATTCTTGGCATTTTCCTCCAAGACAATTGTCATACCCCAACTTTGTCCGCCCAAAGCAAAAACTTTTTTTAAAAAAAATAGAGCAATAAGGTAATTCATAATGTGTGGAAAATAGTGGATTTGTGCATTTATGTGTATTCATCCCCTATTTCGCATTTTTATTTGAATTACGCGCGCGCACCAGTCGAAACTGCGTGAACTGCCCTGTCCCCTTGTCATTTGGCACGTGTTTTTATTTTCAAAAAGGCCATTTATTGATCTTTATTAATTTTTGGCATCCAAAAACATTTTTCTAAATTTTTAGGAATTTTAGAAAATAAAATAGTGCATATTTTTGCATTTTTGGGCATTTAAATAAAAGCAAATTAATTATTTTTGGACCAAGATCAGGTCAAGGACGTGGCATACATGTTACTCTACCAAGGGTAATTTTTGTATAATTTTTGGAAAGAAAATCCTAATCCAAAATAATTAAAAATGCATTTTCCCCATTTTTAGTGCATAAAATACCCAAAAAAAAGACCATTAAATATTTCTCAATTACTAAATGACAATTTTTATTGTCTAGAATAATTAGAGGGAATATTTTATAATGCTAAAAAATATGTGACACTTTTTAATAGGTGCACCTTCACACCCATCGCCCTCAATTCTCCCTTGCAGCTGTCTCAATCGTTTCTCTTTCCCACACACATCGAACACCTTTTTTCATTTGAGAGTCTAAATTACTTTTTTTTCTGTTCACACTAAAAAAATACTTCAACCGTTGGATCAAAATAAGCTCACTGCAACTAAATCTCAGTCAATCATTGAGAGCACAATCCATGTGCAGCCAATCTCAACCAATCAGAATGCAGCATATTACTCACACGGCTGACCCCATTCTCAGTTTTAACTTCATTTCATGTTCCTTATAACTCCCTGCTCTCACACTTTATATTTTTTTTTTTAGAGACACTCCCTCCTTTTCCAAGCCAACGACAGCACCTCACTCCCTTGTTTCTAGCTAATTTTGAACAACTTCTCCTTTTACTTTTCCATTACATCAGCTCCTCCCTTGTTCTTAAGTGAGCAAAACTTTCAATTTTCTCTTTTAAAACACCACCACCCACCTCCATCATCCTCTCTTCACAAACACCAACACCACAACAACTACACCCACCTCCATCATCCTCTCTTCACAAACTACAACAACAACCACCACTCCTACAAACTCAAAACCACCACACAAGAATCACAACTACAACAACAACCACCACTCCTACAATCCCAAAACCACTTCAACAACAACCACACAACAACAACCGCACGCCGCCACTACACGCCGCCACCTCCGCCGCACAGAACAACCCTCCGGCAAAGCTCCGACGTGACCGCCACATCACCGGCAAGCACCCCCGGTTCGCATCTTCTTCTCTCTCACTCTCAACATAAACATATTTCTCTCTCCATGTGCAAGCTTTCCTTTCTCCCTCTCTCTCTATGATGACTCTCTCTCACTCAAACATGGATGGTGCTAAGGTTGAAGGGAAAGAGCTAAGTTTGCTCTTCTTTTTTTTTTTAAACGTACGTCTGTGTGTTCAATTATTTGTTTGTTTTTTTTAATCAATTTAATAATTGCACCCCTCCCTTTTGGTTATGTAATCCCCTCTGTGTTTGTTGTTTAATATCAACACTCCACAATTCATGCGTACATCCCATCACTTAGGCCCATTCGCAGCTCCAACCCAAATGCGAACCGGGAAGGCTTATTATTTTTTACATCTCCTATTTAATGATACAACCCTCGCAACTAATTACAACTTTCACTATTGCTAGTATACCCTTCAAACAACTCCTTTTGAATAACCAAACTCTTGTCAAAAAATATAATTTCTTGCTAATGGTCATTCTGGGTTTTACTCGTTTGATCGTTAGTAACAACTTTAGTTTTCAAATGGGTTATTAGTGGTGTCAGAATGTGTGTAGTCTAAATTCACTTTCAATCAAAAGTCCTTTCAAACATCAAAAAACCATCTCACAAATCAAAAATCAATTCGATTGCGAAAACCCTTTTGATAACCTAAAGTAAGAACCAATTATCATTAATGATCACTCGCGCCGTTGCCGTTTGGTTGTCAATGATAGTTTCATTTTCAAAGGGATTAGTAGTGTGACCACTCTAAACCGTTGTTGTTTGGTCTTCACGAACATTCCAACCTAAATAAAACCGATTATCATTAATCATCACTCGCGCCGTTGCCGTTTGGTTGTTAATGATAATTTCATTTTCAAAAGAGTTAGTAGCATGACCACTCTAAACCGTTGTTGTTTGGTCACCGCGAACGCTCAACTCCTTTGCGAAAAACTCTAAAAGATTAAAAAAAAACAAAAACCTTTTTCTAGACAAATTAGAACTACGTCGCTTTGATTCCCATTCGGGATACGTAGGAGCGAGCCACGTTCTCGTCAAGCGCAACGAATAAAATCATTTTCACAACCGTAAACATTAATATTTTCCATAACAAAAAAAATCATTTTCAAACCCATTGTTGCTAGTGGCTAATCAGAACCTTTGTTCGTCTAGCCGTTGGCGGCAATGTCATTTTCCAAAGAACAATAAGCGATGATCACCCATAACTTTGGTTAGTTTGATCATTCGTGCCAATTAATCTCTTTCGAAAACCAGTTTGAAAAGATCAAATAAAAAACGAGTTGCTACTGACGGTCAATCAGAACCTTCGTTCGTCTGACCAGTGGCAGTGACTCTCATTTTCAAGAGTACTTAGCGGCGATTACCTATAACCTCTGTTAGTTTAATCATTCGCAGAATACTCGTCATATTTCGAAAATTCACTAAGAAAAGATAAAAAACAAAACCCTTTTCATGACAAACAAGAACTACGTAGCTTTGAATTCTCCATCGCACTAGGAGATACGTAGGAGCGAGAGACTAACTCTCGTCAAGCGCCAAAAATAAAAATTTTCATTAAGTCTTTTCATTCCTTTTTCCATAAAGAAGCAAATTTAAGTATTTTCCAAATCGACACTTAAAACCACACATTTAATTGAAGGTTCCCTTTCGATAGAAAGGAGATGTGGGGTGCTAATACCTTCCCATGCCTAACGAATTTTCGAACCCAAATTTTCTCGGTTTCCAAGAGGCCATTCGCTTTCAAAAAGGTTTTTCTTCAATATTTTCCTTATAAAAATATTGATGGCGACTTCATTGTTTTAAAAGTTGTAAACGAAGAAAGATCCCATCGTGGACTTTTTCAAGCGCAACAACAATTCTATGCATGCAGATTGTGGATCGATACCTTTGATGTCCGCCATTTGCCAACCAATTGCTTTTTATGTCTCTTGGGGTAGTAATGAGATCATTTTCCCGCTCTTGGGTGAGATTGGAAGAAATGATCACTGTAAGGAATCATTTTCCCTAAAAAGACATACTTTAAATGCTCAGGTAACACCTTTAGTTCCAAGGTAGGTGGCTCTTTGATGGGAGGCACATTCTTCTTAAGATTTGATTCCTCTTGCCCTAGAGATTCGTACCTCTTTGTCCATGACTTTGGTGCGGGGGCTCGACGTGTACGCTCTGTGATGACGCTACAACGCGTCTAGAGGAACAACTTCTTCTGCCAACAATTCTTGTATTTCATTGTTGCCCAGAATTTTCTCCAAATGATCATTATCCTTGTTGAATTGTTTTTGAACCATATGATCAATGGCAACCACATACAAACATTCCTCTGTGTTTGGATCTGGATATTTGAGTGCATTGAGGACGTTGAACTTGACTTCTTGGTCATTGACTCTCATGATTAATTCTCCTTTCTGTACATCAATGATTGTCCTTTCAGTAGCTAAGAATGGTCTCCCCAGAATGATGGGAACTTCTTTATCTGCATCAAAATCTAAAATAACAAAATCCACTGGAAACACAAACTTGTCAACTTTAATCAAAACATCCTCTAATATGCCTTCAGGATAAACTCTACTTTTATCAGCTAAAGTTAGGCTTAAAGAAGTAGGTCTGGCAGTTCCTATACCAAGTTTATCATAAATGGACTTGGGCATCAAGTTGATACTTGCTCCCAAGTCACACAAAGCTTTTCCAATGTAAAAATCTCCAATAGAGCATGGTATAGTGAAACTGCCAGGATCCTTGAGTTTTCTAGGAAGTTTATTCTGCATAATTAAACTACATTCCTCAGTCAAAGCAACGGTTTCAAACTCCCCTAGCCTTCTTCTTTTGGTGATGATGTCCTTAAGGAACTTGGCATAGTTTGGCATCTGCTGTAAAGCGTCAACCAAAGGAAGGTTGATGTGTAACTGCTTTAACATCTCCATGAACTTGCTGAACTGCTTGTCTTCATGAGCCTTCTTCAATCTTTGAGGGTATGGTGGAGGAGGATACTCAGGTACAAGCCTCAGTACGATCTTGATTCCTGGTTCAAAACTAGACGTTGTAACGTCTGGGTTAGACATCACAATGTCTGGAGTATCTTTCACTCCACTTGAGCTTGCTTCTTTCCCTTTCTTTTTCTCTTTCTCTGGTACTTCTTTTTGCTTATCCTGTACTTCTTCCTCCACAGGCATAGTTGGTTCAGGATATTCAGTACCACTTCTTAAAGAAATTGCATTTACCTGCCCATTTACCCCATTATTACCATTAGGGTTGGATGATGATGGTGTTTCGTTGTAGAAGGAAGAGATCCATTACGCTTTTGAGTGAGAGAAAGCTATCTCTGTCCAACTGATTTTCCGAGTTTTGATTGAAGACTCATGAGTTTGCAAAGTTGTCTTACAATCACTTATGAAGCTTTTCATCATGGCCTCCAAATTGTTGTTGTTGTTATTCTCGCACATACCGCTCTGTTGTTGTTGTTGAGGGGAAATCTCGGAGGTATTGCGGGAGCGAGATTCTTTGGTATTCAGTGCATTGTTGTTTCTCCAACTGAAATTTGGGTGATTTCTCCAATTTGAATTGTAAGAGTTGGAATAGGGACCGTTTCCTTTGTTCTGAGATACAAAGTTTACAGACTGAGGGTTGTAAGGACACTCCTCATACACATGCCCTTCTTCACAATAAACACATACTACTCCACCAGAGTGGGTAGGTTCAACTGCTGCAGCAGTCTGCTTCTCAGACGTGGCCACGTTTGAAGTACTCAAAGTTTTGATCATCAATGAGCTTGCATGCCTCAGAAAAGGACATGTTTAGAATGACACCACCTGATGAAGCATCAAGTATCAACCTTGTAGGCTGATCTAGACCATTATAAAACGTCTCCATTTGGATCACCACAGGAATGCCATGGTGTGGGCACATTCTCAGTAATTCTTTCCACCTCTCCCAAGCTTCAAATAATGATTCCCCTTCCTTTGTTTGAAGGAAGTGATATCATTTCTTAGTTTAGCATTCTTGTTGGGAGGGAAATACTTTGCAAGGAACTTTTCTGCTAGCTCATCCCAAGTATGAATTGAATTTGGCTCCAAAGAGTTCGACCAATTTTTGGCCTTATCCTTAAGAGAGTAGGGAAAGAGCTTCAGTCTAAAAGCATCCTCTCCGAGACTCGTGGATGATAAAGTTGTTGCACACATCCGTAAATTGCCTTAGGTGAGAATATGGATCTTCTTGAGGGAAACCTCCAAATTGCCCGCAGATTTGCGGCATTTGGAACATCATTGGCTTGAATTGAAATGACCCAGAGATGGAGGGTTGGTCTTGCAATGCCTCTGTTTGTAAATGAGCAGGGGTTGAGCACGGCGTAGTCACGCATAGGCCTGCCCCCGTCATTGACCATATCCTCGTGGTCCCGCATTGATGAGTTCTTTGCCTTTGGTAGTGTTCATCATCAACAACTATTGTCTCAGTATGAGTTTGTGGTCCACGACCTTGTCCTCTAACTCCTCTTGGTGTATGTCCACCTCTAGAACCGGTGTTATGTTCGGACATGGTTGGGTGTTGTTCTTGTTGTTGTTGCCTCCTTCTTAACCTTTGTTGTCTCCTTAGTTGTCTGAAGGTTCTTTCAGGTTCGGATCAAACTCGAGTTGATTCACTCCTTGGTTCGGTTGAACTAGAGCTTGAGTTGGAACTAAGCATACGATGTAACGCTTCTCTACTGTCAAACACGTAAAAACAACAAACAACACAAGAAAATTCTTTCAACTTGTGTTCTAATACTTTGAACAATAAAAATTACTACAATCCCTAACAACGGCGCCAAAAACTTGTCGCGCTTGTGTAATAGTGTGGTTTTTTCGCAATTATAGTGCAAGTATACACATCGTACAAGTAATAGAGTGGTTTTAAGTAAGAGATCGTTCCCACGAGGATTGGTATACTTTTCAAAGTTCAAGTTTCAAAACACAAGAGAATCAAGTAACAAATCGGCAATAAGAGTTGGTTTTAAAGCTAAAGATGTAATCAAAACAAGTAAACAAAAGTTGGTTGTGAATATGGATGAGAGGTGAGTTGAGTTGTTGTATGCAGAATAAATCCTTTCTAGCCAGACGTTATAACGTTTACACGTTTTAACGTTCAAATGTTATTTTGTATAGACGTGGCCACGTTTCAACGTCATTGTAAAAGAGATATGCTTTTCAAAGACAAAACGCCGAGTTTCAAGTATAAGAGGTCCTATGTCTAGGTTCTAAATAGGCCCACTCTCGTATTTTAAGCACCCACAAAGAATGTTCTATGAACTATTATCCGTTCTATGTCTAGACTTAGATAAAAATGCCTAAATGTCTTTGGTGCACCTTTTCGTTCATATAAATCTTTGAGTTCTTTTCATAGACCATGTCTGAACCTATGAATCTACCTATTTTAAGAGGCCAACCTCAAAACAAGTTTGGAAATATTTTCACACAAATATTTAAAACATGCATCGCCAATACTTTATAACATTAACTAGAAATTCATTATAAGCAAAACAACAACTCAACTACAAAGTGTTTAGCTCATCTTTGAGCATCTTTACTGAGAATGATAAGGATTTAGAATCCAAATACCATACATTCTGAGAAAAGAAACTAAGTGCAAAAGATACACCTAAGTAGCTCTTCAGTATGTACGCTGTATAGACGTTACAACGTCTGAGCCTTACAGCAATGCAGAAAATAAAACAAGTTCAGATAAGCAAAATATAGAAGTCTGTTTCCAGATCTTCTTTACAAAACTACTTCTGTATTTAATGGAGGAATGGTGAAAGGATGAAGTGTATGAAAATGGTTCTGAGTGGGTGAGTGTCTCGGTGCCTTGAGAGAGAGCCGAGCCTTCAATAAATAGCCTCCTTGCTCACGTGTGGCTGATGTCACTTGCCCACCTACCAGGTCTGTGTCCTCTCTTCTGCCTGACACTGTGCCTTGCTACAGTGCATCTGCGTCAGTTCATGGGGAATAGAAGATCTTCTGACTTTTGTATCTTTGACCATCATTACTAGCGCGCCAAAATGAAGATCTTTCACCCTTGCTCTGCTGCACTTCTATAGACGTGGTAACATTCCAAGACTATTTCTGCACAAGCACAAAAAGCATCAAAACGCTCTCAAGGGCACCACTTGGTGCCTAAATGCACAGATTTATCTATTTAAACTCTTATTCACTAAAAACTCAGAAATTAACATAAAACTAATTAATTATCCTTGTATTGCTAGAGAACTTGCGTGATTTATTCTTTGAATGAGAATATATAACTCATATAAATATGCGTTATCAGTGTGCATATGGATCTTCTTGAGGAAAACCTCCAAATTGGCCTGCAGTTTGCAGCATTTGGACCATCATTGGCTTGAACTCAAAGTGACCAGTATGAAGGGTTGGTCTTGCAATGCCTATTTGTAGATGAGCAGGATTAAGCACAGCATAATCACGCATAGACCTGTCCCTGTCATTGACCATATCTTGTGGTCCTGCATTGATGAGTTGCTGCCTCTGCCAGTGTTCATCATCAACAACTATTGTCTCTATATGGGTTTGTGGTCCACGACCGTGTCCTCTACCTCCTCTTGGGTTAGGTCCACCTCTAGAGCTTCTTCCAGTATTATGTTCAGACATGGTTGGGTGTTGATGTTGCTGTTGTTGTTGTCTCCTTCTTATCCTTTGTTGTCTCCTAAGTTGCCTGAAAGTTCTTTCAGGTTCTGGATCAAACTCAGGCGCAGATTCACTCCTTGGTTCAATCGAACTAGAGCTTGAGTTGGAACTAAGCATACGCTGTAACGTCTATCTGTTCACACTCAGAAACAACAAACAACACAGTAAAATTCTTTCAATTTGTGTTCTAATATTTTTGAACAATAAAAGTTAACTACAATCCCCGGCAACGGCGCCAAAAACTTGTTGCGTTCGTGTGGTATTCGCAAATATAGTGCAAGTATACACGTCGTACAAGTAATAAAGTGGTTTTAAGTAAGAGATTGTTCCCACGAGGATTGGTTTGCTTTTAAAGTTCAAGTTTCAAAACACAAGAGAATCAAGTAACAAATCGGCACTAAGAGTGATTTTAATACTAAGAATATAACTAAAGCAAGTAAACAAATGTTGGTTGTGAATATGGATGAGAGATGAGTTGGGTTGTTGCATGCAAGTAAATCCTTTCTAGTCAGACGTTATAACGTTTACACGTTATACGCATTTAATGCTATTCCAGTATAGACGCGTTACAACGCCCAAACGCTTGCAAAAAAGAGTGTGGCTTTTCACCACAAAACTTCGAGTTTCAAGTATAAGAGGTCCTATGTCTAGGTTCTAAATAAGCCCACTCATGTATTTTAAGTACCCACAAAGAATGTTCTATGAACATTATCTATTCTATGTCTAGACTTAGATAAAAATGCCTAAATGTCTTTAGTACATCTTTCGTTCATATAAATCTTTGAGTTCTTTTCATAGACCATGTCCTGCATTCTATGAATCTACCTATTTTAAGAGGCCAACCTCAAAACAAGTTTGGAAATATTTTCATGCAAAGATTTAAGACATTTAAACGTCAATACTTCATAACATTAAACTAGAGATTCATTACAAACAAAGCAACAACCCAACTACAAAGTGTTTAGCTCATCTTTGAGCATCTTTCTGAGAATGATAAGGAATTGAAATCCAAATACCATACATAAAAGAAAAGAAACTAAGTGCAAAAGATACACCTAAGTAACTCTTTCAATATGTACGCTGTAGAGACGTTATAACGTTTGAGCCTCACAAGTAGTGAGTTACGCGAGAAAATAAAATAAAAGTTCGAGAAAAGCAAAATGCAGAAGTCTGTTTCCAGAACTTCTTTACAAAAACTCTGTCTGAGATTGATGGAGGTGGATGATGAAGGGATGAACTGGAGTGAAGTTGAGGGAGTGAGTGTATGAGTGTGTCTGCGTGTCTTGAGAGAGAGAGTTGAGTCCTCATTAAATAGCCTCCTTGCTCACGTGTTGCTGATGTCACTTGCCCACCTACCAAGTCTGTTTCCTCTTCCGACCGACATCGCATGCGAGTGCTCTGGTCGTCATACTTTGTCACTCATGGGAAATAGAAGATCTTCGACTTTTATATCTTTGACCATCATTAGCGCGCCAAATTTGAGATCTTTCACCCTTGCTCTCTGCTCTTCTACAGAGGCGTGGTGAGGACGTGGTCACGTTCAAAGACTTTTCATTGCACAAGCACAAGAAACATCAAAACGCGCTCTCAAAGGCACCACTTGGTGCCAAAATGCATGATTTATCAATTTAACCTCTAACTAACTAAGAAAAAGAAACTAACATAAAACTAATTAAATTAACCTTGTATTGCTAGAGAACTTGCATGATTTATTCTTTGAATTAGTATAAATAACTCATATAAATATAAGTTATCAATTCTTCCGTTATAGTCTCTTGCCTCCAAGGAAACAATCTCGTGGTGTTCTTTGGTCGTCACATCGTGAGGCGAATTAGACATCTTCTCGCTTGCATTCCTCACGCGCGCATCATCCATGTTTACCGGAAGGAAATAAAGTTGTTGATGAGCTTGCTTCCTTGGGTTGTCGGTTTGATGATGTTATTAACTTTGATCTTCCCCCTCCCATTGTTAGAACTCTTTATTGGGGTCTCTACCCCACGAATGATCCTCGTGTAATCTCTTTTAGGCGTTTGCCCCGTTTAATCTAAAAAAAAAAGTAATATGTAGCTTAATGTTTCCAGCTATCGTGCTCGATCCCAAAAAAATAGATTTTGCACTTTAATTTGTAAAAAAATGAAAAAAATTAATCTCGCTGGGTGTTGAAAACGGGTCTCGGAATCAATAGCATAGTATTTGAATTCTCAACCACTGAAGCGAACCAAAGCTTCGATCAAACTTGTGCAAACACAATCAGTATATATTTAGTATTTGCGTTTCGTAGAAAATAGGGGTATTATTGAAATTTCACATGATTTTTTAGGGCGGGCCGTGGCCCTGCCCATACAAAGATCCGCCCCGCCACGAGCGAGCACCGTCATGGTTTCCCGCTGACGCCGTTTCTCCTATCCTATCACACAGTTACTTTCACTCCCAACGCACTCTCACCTCACTCCACTTTCTCCAATTTCATATTTGGATTTTAGGTTTCTGCTTCCCTTGCATTATCCATGGATTTTAGGTTTCTCCTTCCCTTTCATTTTCCCTACAAACCAAAGGTAACATTTCTAAATCCAAAGGAATCATCTCTAAATTAAGGAAACATATCTATTCAATAGAAAATATGCTGAAGGTTACGTGATATAAAGAAGGAGTAGGGCCAAAAGAGAGGATCAATTTTGGAAATAGAATCTTCTATGCTGCAGTACCTATGTTTCTGTTTCCTCTTTTCAGAAATTCACTTTTAATTCCCTGAAATGGCTAGTCCAGATTTCTTTAGTTATTGAACTGTACTTGATGATTGTACTGTTCTATTGCAGTATCCATGGAAAATGTTTCCGTTGTAACAGTTAATCCACACAGGCGGGCTGGAATTTGTATTGTTGTTGCTGGAGACCAAGGAACCGGAAAATCAAGCCTCATTATTACCGCCGCCATGTTTGCCTCCTATGAGACTGCCTGAAGATTTGTATCGCGATCGTGTACCAATCACGATCATTGACACGTCTTCCTGTCGTGAGGACGGTGCCAAAGTTGCTGAAGAACTACAGCGGGCTGACACCGTTGTCCTCACTTATGCATGCGATCGGTCTGAGACACTTGAAAATCTAAGTGTATTTTGGCTCCCACGTCTTCGCAGATTAAAGGTAAAAGTTCCAGGTATATTGGTTGGTTGTAAGTGTGATTTGAGAGATACAAATCAGCAAGTGAGCCTAGAACATGTGATTTCACCAATAATGCAACAATTTGAAGAGATTGAAATTTGCATCGAGTGTTCAGCATCTAGGCATATCCAGGTTCAGGAAGTTTTCTACTATGCACAAAGGGCCGTTCTTTATCCAACGACTCCATTATTTGACCCAGAGTGGCATACTCTAAAGCCTCGATGTGTGCGGGCTTTGAAGAGGATTTTTATCCTATGTGACCACGATCGAGATGGAGCCCTTAGTGATGCCGAACTAAATGATTTTCGAGTTAAATGTTTCAACGCTCCTTTGCAACCATCTGGAATTATGGGTGAAAAGAAGTGTAACATCCCTAATTTCGTTAATTTCGAATTAAGAAATTAACGAGTGATTTATTACTCAAGTAGGTAATAAATCAAGTTACGGATATGAGGTTGTCACGAAAGCAATTTATAATTGCTTGAGTATATAATTTAAATGCATTACTGAGTGGAAATTAATACACTAAGGGTATTTTAGTCTTTATACCACTCACACTAAATGAGCTACAATACCCAAAATTATCCAAGTACTCTCTCATTCCATTCCACACTTGTGTGAATAAAGAAAGGGAAAGTAAGAGAGAGAAAAGAAAGGAAATAAAAGGAGAAAGAAAGAGAAAAAGAAAGAAAAACAAAGAAATAGAAACAGAGAGAGAAGAGAGAAAACCGAGAGAAGAGGAAGAAAGGAGGTGAAGGGGAAGAAGAAGAAGAGGAGAAGATCTCTCCATGGATTCTCCATAAAGGTAAGATGTTTTGCATCCATTCTTCTCCATTTCTCAAGCTCTACCTATTGATACTAATTTTATACCCTATTGCTTCATCTTTCTCAATCCACCATTGTTGACCATTGGAGCTCAAAATGGAGAAGATGAAGTTTTGCTCATAGTGGAAGCTAACTTAAGGTTTGGGAAGCTCAAAGTTGAAACATTGGGGTTCAAATTCGTGGGTCTTGAAGGGTTGGAGTGTTTCAAATTCTTTGTGTTCACAATTTGAGGGCTGCGAATTCGGTTTTGGAGCTTTGGAACAGTTGATTTGAGTTCGTGAAGTTTTGAGCTAGTTCGGTGTTTGGATTCGGAAACACTCGGTATTGCGTGATTTTCATCACGTTAGGTGAGTTTTACTCGCTTAGGGTTTTTGTTTTATGTTGTGTTGACTGATTGATTTCTGTGGTTGTCAAAATTGCTCGCGTTTCGTAAATTTTGAGTCGCGAAAAACGCAAATTGGTCACGAAACCACTGATTATGAAATTTTGGGGTGTTGTTTACCGACTCATGCGCATCCTTGAATAGTGTTGGCCAGTAGTAGCCTGATTGTAGGACCTTTGCAGCTGTTCTGGTACCTCCAAAATGTCCACCATAAGGTGCTGAATGACATTGTTGCAGCACATGGAGTTGTTCTTCCTCAGCTAGACACCTTCTTAGTAACTGATCTGGACACAATTTGTCAGTAAAAACAATAACCTTTGCACCCACTAAGTAAGATCTAAACTTATCAAATGCAAACACAACAGCCAAAAGCTCTTTTTCAGTCACAGTATAATTTAATTGGACATCATCTAAGGTTTTACTGGCATAATAAATAGAATGAAAAATTTTTCCATACCTTTGCCCCAATACAGCTCCTACAAAGATAATCACTTGCATCACACATCAACTCAAATGGTTTAGACCAACTGAGTGACTATGATCGAGCGATACCAAGGCGATCTTCGATTTGTTGAAAGCCTCATGACATTGTTCATCAAAGTTGAAGACGTTGTCACGTTGCAATAATGCATACAAGGGTTTTGAAATTTTTGAGAAATCCTTGATAAATCTTCTCAGAAACCCCGCATGTCCTAAGAAACTTCGACTCCTTTGATAGTTGTTGGTGGAGGCAAACTTGTCAATAACATCAATCTTTGCTCTGTCCACCTCTAACCCTTTCTTTGATATTCGTGGCCCCAACACTATTCCTTCTTGTACCATGAAATGGCATTTTTCCCAATTGAGAACTAGGTTGGTTTCTTCACACCTTATTAAGACTCATTCCAAATTATCCAGGCATGCCTTGTATGAATCTCCATAGACTGAGAAATCGTCCATAAAGACCTCCATGGAATTCTCAATGAAATCAGAAAATAAGGCCATCATGCACCTTTGAAATGTTGCAGGAGCATTGCACAGCCCAAATGGCATCCTTCTGAAAGCAAAGGTGCCATAGGGACAAGTGAATGTTGTCTTTTCTTGATCTTCAGTGCTATGGCTATCTGGTTGTAGCCTGAATAACCATCAATGAAACAATAGAAATCCTTGCCTGCGAGCCTATCTAGCATCTGATCAATGAATGGAAGAGGGAAATGATCCTTCTTCGTTGCTTTGTTCAGCTTCCTATAGTCCATGCATATCCTCCAAACTTCTAGCATCGTCCTTGTTGGAATTAACTCATTCTTCTCATTTGTTACCACAAGTAACTCCTCCTTTCTTTGGCACACATTGTCTTGGACTTTACCGGGAGCTATCACTAATAGGATAAATGATTCTCGCATCCAACCACTTAATGATTTCTTTCTTTACCACCTCCTTCATTATTGGGTTCAATCTCTCTCGCCTTTCAATGCTATTCTTGGCATTTTCCTCCAAGACAATTGTCATACCCCAACTTTGTCCGCCCAAAGCAAAAACTTTTTTTAAAAAAAATAGAGCAATAAGGTAATTCATAATGTGTGGAAAATAGTGGATTTGTGCATTTATGTGTATTCATCCCCTATTTCGCATTTTTATTTGAATTATGTGCTAGCGCTACGATAAGCTGCGTGAACTGCCCTGTCCCCTTGTCATTTGGCACGTGTTTTTATTTTCAAAAAGGCCATTTATTGATCTTTATTAATTTTTGGCATCCAAAAACATTTTTCTAAATTTTTAGGAATTTTAGAAAATAAAATAGTGCATATTTTTGCATTTTTGGGCATTTAAATAAAAGCAAATTAATTATTTTTGGACCAAGATCAGGTCAAGGACGTGGCATACATGTTACTCTACCAAGGGTAATTTTTGTATAATTTTTGGAAAGAAAATCCTAATCCAAAATAATTAAAAATGCATTTTCCCCATTTTTAGTGCATAAAATACCCAAAAAAAAGACCATTAAATATTTCTCAATTACTAAATGACAATTTTTATTGTCTAGAATAATTAGAGGGAATATTTTATAATGCTAAAAAATATGTGACACTTTTTAATAGGTGCACCTTCACACCCATCGCCTCAATTCTCCCTTGCAATTTTGCCTCAATCGTTTCTCTTTCCCACACACATCGAACACCTTTTTCATTTGAGAGTCTAAATTACTTTTTTTCTGTTCACACTAAAAAAATACTTCAACCGTTGGATCAAAATAAGCTCATCGCAACTAAATCTCGGTCAATCATTGAGAGCACAATCCATGTGCACCAATCTCAATCAATCGAATGCAAAGATATTACTCACACACGGTGACCCCATTCTCGCTTTTTAACTTCATTTCATGTTCCTTATAACTCCCTGCTCTCACACTTTATATTTTTTTTTTTAGAGACACTCCCTCCTTTTCCAAGCCAACGACAGCACCTCACTCCCTTGTTTCTAGCTAATTTTGAACAACTTCTCCTTTTACTTTTCCATTACATCGCCTCCTCCCTTGTTCTTAAGTGAGCAAAACTTTCATTTTTCTCTTTAAAACACCACCACCCACCTCCATCATCCTCTCTTCACAAACACCAACACCACAACAACTACACCCACCTCCATCATCCTCTCTTCACAAACTACAACAACAACCACCACTCCTACAAACTCAAAACCACCACACAAGAATCACAACTACAACAACAACCACCACTCCTACAATCCCAAAACCACTTCAACAACAACCACACAACAACAACCGCACGCCGCCACTACACGCCGCCACCTCCGCCGCACGTAACAACCCCTCCGCAAAGCTCCGACGTGACCGCCACATCACCAAGCAAGCACCCCGGTTCGCATCTTCTTCTCTCTCACTCTCAACATAAACATATTTCTCTCCATGTGCAAGCTTTCCTTTCTCCTCTCTCTCTATGATGACTCTCTCTCTCACTCAAACATGGATGGTGCTAAGGTTGAAGGGAAAGAGCTAAGTTTGCTCTTCTTTTTTTTTTTAAACGTACGTCTGTGTGTTCAATTATTTGTTTGTTTTTTTTAATCAATTTAATAATTGCACCCCTCCCTTTTGGTTATGTAATCCCCTCTGTGTTTGTTGTTTAATATCAACACTCCACAATTCATGCGTACATCCCATCACTTAGGCCCATTCGCAGTTCCAATTTCAAATGCGAATCGGGCTTGTATTATTTTTTTACATCTCCTATTTAATGATACAACCCCGCAACTAATTACAACTTTCACTATTGCTAGTATACCCTTCAAACAACTCCTTTTTGAATAACCAAACTCTTGTCAAAAAATATAATTTCTTGCTAATGGTCATTCTGGGTTTTACTCGTTTGATCGTTAGTAACAACTTTAGTTTTCAAATGGGTTATTAGTGGTGTCAGAATGTGTGTAGTCTAAATTCACTTTCAATCAAAAGTCCTTTCAAACATCAAAAAACCATCTCACAAATCAAAAATCAATTCGATTGCGAAAACCCTTTTGATAACCTAAAGTAAGAACCAATTATCATTAATGATCACTCGCGCCGCTATGCCGTTTGGTTGTCAATGATAGTTTCATTTTCAAAGGGATTAGTAGTGTGACCACTCTAAACCGTTGTTGTTTGGTCTTCACGAACATTCCAACCTAAATAAAACCGATTATCATTAATCATCACTCGCGCTGTTGCCGTTTGGTTGTTAATGATAATTTCATTTTCAAAAGAGTTAGTAGCATGACCACTCTAAACCGTTGTTGTTTGGTCACCGCGAACGCTCAACTCCTTTGCGAAAAACTCTAAAAGATTAAAAAAAAACCAAAACCTTTTTCTAGACAAATTAGAACTACGTCGCTTTGATTCCCATTCGGGATACGTAGGAGCGAGCCACGTTCTCGTCAAGCGCAACGAATAAAATCATTTTCACAACCGTAAACATTAATATTTTCCATAACAAAAAAAATCATTTTCAAACCCATTGTTGCTAGTGGCTAATCAGAACCTTTGTTCGTCTAGCCGTTGGCGGCAATGTCATTTTCCAAAGAACAATAAGCGATGATCACCCATAACTTTGGTTAGTTTGATCATTCGTGCCAATTAATCTCTTTCGAAAACCAGTTTGAAAAGATCAAATAAAAAAGGAGTTGCTACTGACGGTCAATCGTAACCGTTCGCTCGTCCGACTAATGGTGATGACTCTCATTTTCAAGAGTACTTAGCGGCGATTACCTATAACCTCTGTTAGTTTAATCATTCGCAGAATACTCGTCATATTTCGAAAATTCACTAAGAAAAGATAAAAAACAAAACCCTTTTCATGACAAACAAGAACTACGTAGCTTTGAATTCTCCATCGCACTAGGAGATACGTAGGAGCGAGAGACTAACTCTCGTCAAGCGCCAAAAATAAAAATTTTCATTAAGTCTTTTCATTCCTTTTTCCATAAAGAAGCAAATTTAAGTATTTTCCAAATCGACACTTAAAACCACACATTTAATTGAAGGTTCCCTTTCGATAGAAAGGAGATGTGGGGTGCTAATACCTTCCCCATGCCTAACCGACCCCCGAACCCAAATTTTCTGGTTTCCAAGAGGCCATTCGCTTTCAAAAAAGGTTTTTCTTCAATATTTTCCTTATAAAAAATATTGATGGCGACTTCATTGTTTTAAAAAGTTGTAAACGAAGAAAGATCCCATCAGGGACTTTTTCGGGCGCAACAACAATTCTATGCATGCAGATTGTGGGACTGATACCTTTGATGTCTGCCATTTGCCAACCAATTGCTTTTTTATGTCTCTTCAGGGTAGTAATGAGATCATTTTCCTGCTCTTGGGTGAGATTGGAAGAAATGATCACGGGTAAGGAATCATTTTCCCCTAAAAAGACATACTTTAAATGCTCAGGTAACACCTTTAGTTCCAAGGTAGGTGGCTCTTTGATGGGAGGCACATTCTTCTTAAGATTTGATTCCTCTTGCCCTAGAGATTCGTACCTCTTTGTCCATGACTTTGGTGCAGGGGCTCGGGGCGTGTACACGTCGTGTGATGACGTTACAACGCTTCAGAGGAACAACTTCTTACGCCAACAATTCTTGTATTTCATTGTTGCCCAGAATTTTCTCCAAATGATCATTATCCTTGTTGAATTGTTTTTGAACCATATGATCAATGGCAACCACATACAAACATTCCTCTGTGTTTGGATCTGGATATTTGAGTGCATTGAGGACGTTGAACTTGACTTCTTGGTCATTGACTCTCATGATTAATTCTCCTTTCTCGTACATCAATGATTGTCCTTCGGTAGCTAAGAATGGTCTCCCCTGAATGATGGGAACTTCTTTATCCGCATCAAAATCTAAAATAACAAAATCCACTTTGGAAACACAAACTTGTCAACTTTAATCAAAACATCCTCTAATATGCCTTCGGATAAACTCTACTTTTATCGGCTAAAGTTAGGCTTAAAGAAGTAGGTCCGCGGTTCCTATACCAAGTTTATCATAAATGGACTTGGGCATCAAGTTGATACTTGCTCCCAAGTCACACAAAGCTTTTCCAATGTAAAAATCTCCAATAGAGCATGGTATAGTGAAACCGCCAGATCCTTGAGTTTTCTAGGAAGTTTATTCGCATAATTAAACTACATTCCTCGATCAAAGCAACGGTTTCAAACTCCCTAGCCTTCTTCTTTTGGTGATGATGTCCTTAGGAACTTGGCATAGTTTGGCATTTGTAAAGCGTCAACCAAAGGAAGGTTGATGTGTAATCGCTTTAACATCTCCATGAACTTCTTTGAACCGCTTGTCTTCATGAGCCTTCTTCAATCTTTGAGGGTATGGTGGAGGAGGATACTGTACAAGCCTCAGCACGATCTTGATTCTGGTTCAAAACTAGACGTTGTAACGTCTGGTTTAGACATCACAATGTCTGGAGTATCTTTCACTCCACTTGAGCTTGCTTCTTTCCCTTTCTTTTTCTCTTTCTCTGGTACTTCTTTTTGCTTATCCTGTACTTCTTCCTCCACAGGCATAGTTGGTTCAGGATATTCAGTACCACTTCTTAAAGAAATTGCATTTACCTGCCCATTTACCCCATTATTACCATTAGGGTTGGATGATGATGGTGTTTCTGTTGTAGAAGGAAGAGATCCATTCTGCCTTTGAGTGAGAGCTGAAGCTATCTGTCCAATCTGATTTTCCAGAGTTTTGATTGAAGACTCATGAGTTTGCAAAGTTGTCTTACAATCACTTATGAAGCTTTTCATCATGGCCTCCAAATTGCTGTTGTTGTTATTCTGCACATATTGCCTCTGTTGTTGTTGTTGAGGGGGAAATCCTGGAGGTATTGCAGGAGCAGTATTGCTGGTATTCAGTGCATTGTTGTTTCTCCAACTGAAATTTGGGTGATTTCTCCAATTTGAATTGTAAGAGTTGGAATAGGGACCGTTTCCTTTGTTCTGAGATACAAAGTTTACAGACTGAGGGTTGTAAGGACACTCCTCATACACATGCCCTTCTTCACAATAAACACATACTACTCCACCAGAGTGGGTAGGTTCAACTGCTGCAGCAGTCTGCTTCTCAGACGTGGCCACGTTTGAAGTACTCAAAGTTTTGATCATCAATGAGCTTGCATGCCTCAGAAAAGGACATGTTTAGAATGACACCACCTGATGAAGCATCAAGTATCAACCTTGTAGGCTGATCTAGACCATTATAAAACGTCTCCATTTGGATCACCACAGGAATGCCATGGTGTGGGCACATTCTCAGTAATTCTTTCCACCTCTCCCAAGCTTCAAATAATGATTCCCCTTCCCTTTGTTTGAAGGAAGTGATATCATTTCTTAGTTTAGCATTCTTGTTGGGAGGGAAATACTTTGCAAGGAACTTTTCTGCTAGCTCATCCCAAGTATGAATTGAATTTGGCTCCAAAGAGTTCGACCAATTTTTGGCCTTATCCTTAAGAGAGTAGGGAAAGAGCTTCAGTCTAAAAGCATCCTCTGAGACTCCAGGGATGATAAAGTTGCTGCACACATCCAGAAATTGCCTTAGGTGAGAATATGGATCTTCTTGAGGAAACCTCCAAATTGCCTGCATTTGCAAAGCATTTGGAACATCATTGGCTTGAATTCGAAATGACCAAAGTATGGAGGTTGGTCTTGCAATGCCCTGTTTGTAAATGAGCGGGGTTGAGCACGGCGTAGTCACGCATAGGCCCTGTCCCCTCGTCATTGACCATATCCCGTGGTCTGCATTGATGAGTTCTTGCGCTTTGGTAGTGTTCATCATCAACAACTATTGTCTCTGTATGAGTTTGTGGTCCACGACCTTGTCCTCTAACTCCTCTTGGTGTATGTCCACCTCTAGAACCAGTGTTATGTTCAGACATGGTTGGGTGTTGTTCTTGTTGTTGTTGCCTCCTTCTTAACCTTTGTTGTCTCCTTAGTTGTCTGAAGGTTCTTTTGAGTTCGGATCAAACTCGAGTTGATTCACTCCTTGGTTCAGTTGAACTAGAGCTTGAGTTGGAACTAAGCATACGATGTAACGTCTACCTGTTCAAACACAGAAACAACAAACAACACAGTAAAATTCTTTCAACTTGTGTTCTAATACTTTGAACAATAAAAATTACTACAATCCCCGGCAACGGCGCCAAAAACTTGTCGCGCTTGTGTAATAGTGTGGTTTTTTCGCAATTATAGTGCAAGTATACACATCGTACAAGTAATAGAGTGGTTTTAAGTAAGAGATCGTTCCCACGAGGATTGGTATACTTTTCAAAGTTCAAGTTTCAAAACACAAGAGAATCAAGTAACAAATCGGCAATAAGAGTTGGTTTTAAAGCTAAAGATGTAATCAAAACAAGTAAACAAAAGTTGGTTGTGAATATGGATGAGAGGTGAGTTGAGTTGTTGTATGCAGAATAAATCCTTTCTAGCCAGACGTTATAACGTTTACACGTTTTAACGTTCAAATGTTATTTTGTATAGACGTGGCCACGTTTGAACGCTGTTGCAAAAGAGATATGCTTTTCAGCACAAAACGTCAGAGTTTCAAGTATAAGAGGTCCTATGTCTAGGTTCTAAATAGGCCCACTCCTGTATTTTAAGCACCCACAGCAATGTTCTATGAACTATTATCCGTTCTATGTCTAGACTTAGATAAAAATGCCTAAATGTCTTTGGTGCACCTTTTCGTTCATATAAATCTTTGAGTTCTTTTCATAGACCATGTCTGAACCTATGAATCTACCTATTTTAAGAGGCCAACCTCAAAACAAGTTTGGAAATATTTTCACACAAATATTTAAAACATGCATCGCCAATACTTTATAACATTAACTAGAAATTCATTATAAGCAAAACAACAACTCAACTACAAAGTGTTTAGCTCATGCTGAGCATCTTTACAGAATGATAAGGATTTAGAATCCAAATACCATACATTACAGAAAAGAAACTAAGTGCAAAAGATACACCTAAGTAGCTCTTCAGTATGTACGCTGTATAGACGTTACAACGTCTGAGCCTTACAGCAATGCAGAAAATAAAACAAGTTCAGATAAGCAAAATATAGAAGTCTGTTTCCAGATCTTCTTTACAAAACTACTTCTGTATTTAATGGAGGAATGGTGAAAGGATGAAGTGTATGAAAATGGTTACAGTGGGTGAGTGTCTCGGTGCCTTGAGAGAGAGCCGAGCCTTCAATAAATAGCCTCCTTGCTCACGTGTGGCTGATGTCACTTGCCCACCTACCAGGTCTGTGTCCTCTCTCTTACGCTCGACACCGTGCCTTGCTCAGCAGCATCATCTGCGTCGATTCATGGGGAATAGAAGATCTTTCGACTTTTGTATCTTTGACCATCATTACTAGCGCCAAAATGAAGATCTTTCACCTTGCTCTCTGCTGCACTTCTATAGACGTGGTAACATTCAAGACTATTTCTGCCTGCACAAGCACAAAAAGCATCAAACGCGCTCTCGAGGCACCACTTGGTGCCTAAATGCACTGATTTATCTATTTAAACTCTTATTCACTAAAAACTCAGAAATTAACATAAAACTAATTAATTATCCTTGTATTGCTAGAGAACTTGCGTGATTTATTCTTTGAATGAGAATATATAACTCATATAAATATGCGTTATCGGTGTGCATATGGATCTTCGAGAGAAAACCTCCAAATTGGCTGCAGGTTTGCAAAGATTTGGACCATCATTGGCTTGAACTCAAAGTGACCAAGTATGAAGGGTTGGTCTTGCAATGCCTATTTGTAGATGAGCAGGATTAAGCACAAAGATAATCACGCATAGACTGTCCCCCGTCATTGACCATATCTTGTGGTCTGCATTGATGAGTTCTTTGCCTCCGCGGTGTTCATCATCAACAACTATTGTCTCTATATGGGTTTGTGGTCCACGACCGTGTCCTCTACCTCCTCTTGGGTTAGGTCCACCTCTAGAGCTTCTTCCAGTATTATGTTCAGACATGGTTGGGTGTTGATGTTGCTGTTGTTGTTGTCTCCTTCTTATCCTTTGTTGTCTCCTAAGTTGCCTGAAAGTTCTTTCAGGTTCTGGATCAAACTCAGGCGCAGATTCACTCCTTGGTTCAATCGAACTAGAGCTTGAGTTGGAACTAAGCATACGTAACGCCTATCTGCTCACACTCAGAAACAACAAACAACACAGTAAAATTCTTTCAATTTGTGTTCTAATATTTTTGAACAATAAAAGTTAACTACAATCCCCGGCAACGGCGCCAAAAACTTGTTGCGTTCGTGTGGTATTCGCAAATATAGTGCAAGTATACACGTCGTACAAGTAATAAAGTGGTTTTAAGTAAGAGATTGTTCCCACGAGGATTGGTTTGCTTTTAAAGTTCAAGTTTCAAAACACAAGAGAATCAAGTAACAAATCGGCACTAAGAGTGATTTTAATACTAAGAATATAACTAAAGCAAGTAAACAAATGTTGGTTGTGAATATGGATGAGAGATGAGTTGGGTTGTTGCATGCAAGTAAATCCTTTCTAGTCGGGACGTTATAACGTTTGCGTTATTACGCACGAATGCTATTCCGTATAGACGTTACAACGTCCGAACGCATTTTGCAAAAAGAGTCTGTGCTTTTCACCACAAAACTTCGTGAGTTTCAAGTATAAGAGGTCCTATGTCTAGGTTCTAAATAAGCCCACTCATGTATTTTAAGTACCCACAAAGAATGTTCTATGAACATTATCTATTCTATGTCTAGACTTAGATAAAAATGCCTAAATGTCTTTAGTACATCTTTCGTTCATATAAATCTTTGAGTTCTTTTCATAGACCATGTCTGTACCTATGAATCTACCTATTTTAAGAGGCCAACCTCAAAACAAGTTTGGAAATATTTTCATGCAAAGATTTAAGACATTTAAACGTCAATACTTCATAACATTAAACTAGAGATTCATTACAAACAAAGCAACAACCCAACTACAAAGTGTTTAGCTCATGCTGAGCATCTTTACAGAATGATAAGGAATTGAAATCCAAATACCATACATAAAAGAAAAGAAACTAAGTGCAAAAGATACACCTAAGTAACTCTTCAGCATGTACGCTGTAGAGACGTTACAACGTTTGAGCCTCACAGTAGTGAGTTACGCAGAAAAATAAAATAAAAGTTCAGAAAAGCAAAATGCAGAAGTCTGTTTCCAGAACTTCTTTACAAAAACTCTGTCTGAGATTGATGGAGGTGGATGATGAAGGGATGAACTGGAGTGAAGTTGAGGGAGTGAGTGTATGAGTGTGTCTGCGTGTCTTGAGAGAGAGAGTTGAGTCCTCATTAAATAGCCTCCTTGCTCACGTGTTCGCGATGTCACTTGCCCACCTACCAAGTCTGTTTCTCTCCGATCGACCGCATGCATGCGGTTGCTACTGATCGTCATACTTTGTCACTCATGGGGAAATAGAAGATCTTCGACTTTTATATCTTTGACCATCATTAGCGCGCCAAATTTGAGATCTTTCACCCCTTGCTCTCACGCTCTTCTCTGAGACGTGGTGAGGACGTGGTCACGTTCAAAGACTTTTTTTGCCGCACAAGCACAAGAAACATCAAAACGCTCTCAAAGGCACCACTTGGTGCCAAAATGCACAGATTTATCAATTTAACCTCTAACTAACTAAGAAAAAGAAACTAACATAAAACTAATTAAATTAACCTTGTATTGCTAGAGAACTTGCATGATTTATTCTTTGAATTAGTATAAATAACTCATATAAATATAAGTTATCAATTCTTCCGTTATAGTCTCTTGCCTCCAAGGAAACAATCCTGGTGGTGTTGCTGGTCGTCACATCGTGAGGCGAATTAGACATCTTCTCGCTTGCATTCCTCACGCGCGCGCATCATCCATGTTTACTGGGAAGGAAATAAAGTTGTTGATGAGCTTGCTTCCTTGGGTTGTCGGTTTGATGATGTTATTAACTTTGATCTTCCCCCTCCCATTGTTAGAACTCTTTATTGGGGTCTCTACCCCACGAATGATCCTCGTGTAATCTCTTTTAGGCGTTTGCCCCGTTTAATCTCAAAAAAAAAGTAATATGTAGCTTAATGTTTCCAGCTATCGTGCTCGATCCCAAAAAAATAGATTTTGCACTTTAATTTGTAAAAATGAAAAAATTAATCTCATTGGTGTTGAAAACGGGTCTCGGAATCAATAGCATAGTATTTGAATTCTCAACCACCAGGTTAACCAAAGCTTCGATCAAACTTGTGCAAACACAATCGTATATATTTAGTATTTGCGTTTCAGAGAAAATAGTGGGTATTATTGAAATTTCACATGATTTTTTAGGGCTGGCCGTGGCCCTGCCCATACAAAGATCCGCCCCTGCCTACGAGCACCGTCATGGTTCCTGCTTGACGCCGTTCTCCTATCCTATCACACAGTTACTTTCACTCCCAACGCACTCTCACCTCACTCCACTTTCTCCAATTTCATATTTGGATTTTAGGTTTCTGCTTCCCTTGCATTATCCATGGATTTTAGGTTTCTCCTTCCCTTTCATTTTCCCTACAAACCAAAGGTAACATTTCTAAATCCAAAGGAATCATCTCTAAATTAAGGAAACATATCTATTCAATAGAAAATATGCTGAAGGTTACGTGATATAAAGAAGGAGTAGGGCCAAAAGAGAGGATCAATTTTGGAAATAGAATCTTCTATGCTGCAGTACCTATGTTTCTGTTTCCTCTTTTCAGAAATTCACTTTTAATTCCCTGAAATGGCTAGTCCAGATTTCTTTAGTTATTGAACTGTACTTGATGATTGTCTTTGTTTCTATTGCAAATATCCATGGAAAATGTTTCCGTTGTAACAGCTTAATCCACACAAAGTGAAATTTGGAATTTGTATTGTTGTTGCTGGAGACCAAGGAACCGGAAAATCAAGCCTCATTATTACCGCCGCCATGTTTGCCTCCTATGAGACTGCCTGAAGATTTGTATCGCGATCGTGTACCAATCACGATCATTGACACGTCTTCCTGTCGTGAGGACGGTGCCAAAGTTGCTGAAGAACTACAGCGGGCTGACACCGTTGTCCTCACTTATGCATGCGATCGGTCTGAGACACTTGAAAATCTAAGTGTATTTTGGCTCCCACGTCTTCGCAGATTAAAGGTAAAAGTTCCAGGTATATTGGTTGGTTGTAAGTGTGATTTGAGAGATACAAATCAGCAAGTGAGCCTAGAACATGTGATTTCACCAATAATGCAACAATTTGAAGAGATTGAAATTTGCATCGAGTGTTCAGCATCTAGGCATATCCAGGTTCAGGAAGTTTTCTACTATGCACAAAGGGCCGTTCTTTATCCAACGACTCCATTATTTGACCCAGAGTGGCATACTCTAAAGCCTCGATGTGTGCGGGCTTTGAAGAGGATTTTTATCCTATGTGACCACGATCGAGATGGAGCCCTTAGTGATGCCGAACTAAATGATTTTCGAGTTAAATGTTTCAACGCTCCTTTGCAACCATCTGGAATTATGGGTGAAAAGAAGTGTAACATCCCTAATTTCGTTAATTTCGAATTAAGAAATTAACGAGTGATTTATTACTCAAGTAGGTAATAAATCAAGTTACGGATATGAGGTTGTCACGAAAGCAATTTATAATTGCTTGAGTATATAATTTAAATGCATTACTGAGTGGAAATTAATACACTAAGGGTATTTTAGTCTTTTATACCACTCACACTAAATGAAAGCTACAATACCCAAAATTATCCAGTACTCTCTCATTCCATTCCACACTTGTGTGAATAAAGAAATGGAAAGTAAGAGAGAGAAAAGAAAGGAAATAAAAGGAGAAAGAAAGAGAAAAAGAAAGAAAAACAAAGAAATAGAAACAGAGAGAGAAGAGAGAAAACCGAGAGAAGAGGAAGAAAGGAGGTGAAGGGGAAGAAGAAGAAGAGGAGAAGATCTCTCCATGGATTCTCCATAAAGGTAAGATGTTTTGCATCCATTCTTCTCCATTTCTCAAGCTCTACCTATTGATACTAATTTTATACCCTATTGCTTCATCTTTCTCAATCCACCATTGTTGACCATTGGAGCTCAAAATGGAGAAGATGAAGTTTTGCTCATAGTGGAAGCTAACTTAAGGTTTGGGAAGCTCAAAGTTGAAACATTGGGGTTCAAATTCGTGGGTCTTGAAGGGTTGGAGTGTTTCAGCTGCTGTGTTCACAATTTGAGGGCTGCGGAATTCGGTTTTGGAGCTTTTGGAACGGTTCAGTTTGAGTTCGTGAAGTTTCGGAGCTAGTTCGGTGTTTCGGATTCGGAAACACTCGGTATTGCGTGATTTTCATCACGTTAGGTGAGTTTTACTCGCTTAGGGTTTTTGTTTTATGTTGTGTTGACTGATTGATTTCTGTGGTTGTCAAAATTGCTCGCGTTTCGTAAATTTTGAGTCGCGAAAAACGCAAATTGGTCACGAAACCACTGATTATGAAATTCTGGACACAGGTTCGGTTTTATTAGAACTGGGACTTCTCGGTTAGTTCAAAAATTATGTTTCTGATTGTTTTTGAAAATAGACTTAACGCCGGTCGTTTTGGCACTTGTTTCATTAAATTTGGAGTTGTGTAGCTCAAGTTATGAGTGTCTCAAGTTAGGTCAAATTTCTGAAGTTAAACTGTGTATAGGTTCAGTTTTTCAGGTCTTGAGTTCTCAATTGAACTCCGTTTTAAATGATTCTTGTTTCGTTGGAAAGTAGACTAAATTTCCTACGAAGTAGGAACTGGTTTCATCAAATTTCATTAAGAAATGAGAAAGAAAATTGGGTTGCAAGTTGGGAAAATAGTTCTGTCCAATGTTGGTACCTCTGTGAAGTATTTTGAAAAACTGTACAAACTAGATACTTATTTTGAAAAATGAAAATCATAGGCAGAAACTCCACTCGGAGAGCTTTCTAAAGAGTGTTCGTTTGTTGAAATCCGATGTCGTTTGCTATTTTAAATCATTGGTCGAAACAGGTGCATTGCTGTAGGAAAATTCTGCATTTATGTTGTGTGCAAAAATGTCGGTTCGTGTCATTACAAATCTCGATGTGAACTCCTTGATGTAATTGCTTGCGATTGATGTTGTTGTACTGGAATATGTGTATGTTGTAGCTGCGTGGTTGAAATTGGATCGAAACACAGTTTGGGATCGATCGGAGAACGAAACGGAACGGAAATTGGGCACAAAAGTTGAGAAGTTTCTTATGTCCCCAAAATTCGATGTTTCGTTTTGACGCTCCGTTCAGCTTCAAACTTCTTTCAAATCCTTTTTCCTAACCACTTATATCATATATAGTTGAATTTATAAAACACTTGAAAAACCGGAAACTTAGAGTATCGTGTGGGAACAATTGTTTTAAGAACAAAATTTGGTGTATGCGGATTTGGTTATGCGAGTTCATAAGAATAACTGTATGATATGAATTTATATCATAGAGTAAATTGTGTTTGAACTGATATATATATATATATTATGTCTAGTCTGGGTGACGACCCACCGGTTAGCATACTAGGAGGGGGAAGTCATGAGCCCCTAAGCCTAGGCTCTCGATGATAGGGTTCACCGGGATTAGCAGGTTTGCAGTCGGTGTTATGCTAAAAGTATTATTGTACCGTGTCGGGATTAGCAGGTTTGCAGTCGGTATTGTACAATTGTTTTGACGTTATGAATGCACAGTTTGCCGGGATTAGCAGGTTTGCAGTCGGTATTGTGCAATTAGTAACGTGCATGGTTTATTTAAAAATCACGAATTTAACAAGATTTTCTAATTGGACTGAGTGATAGGTAAGGGGTCACAGTAAGACTCACTGAGGTTTGTTATCTCACCCTACAAATGTTGTTGTTTTACAGAGAAACAGGGAAAGAAGATCTTTTATGGCACGAGTGGATGGCGTGCTCGAGAAGGAAATGGAAGACATAGTTTTCTATTATTAGTTATGATTTTCCCTTATATCTTTGTATTCGATTTATATAACTTGAATTTGTATTTGAGTTATGTAATTGTTTCCGCTGTTGTCTTGTTTAGGGATATTGAACTCTGGACTATATTATGTTTACGACTCTTTGATTTGGATTCGAGAGTTTTTGGTCAAATCAATATCTGAAACAGGAATTTTTATACTTTGATGTATGTCATTAGGTACGCTTTAGTATTTCTACTTGTTAGAGATATGAGGGTGTTACAAGAAGCTTGTGCGAGAAAAATTACCCGAAGGTGTGAATGAACGCGGACTTACTTTGGCAGGATTCCTATATCTTCATGCTTTTTTATTTATAGAAGATGATCGTATAGAGACAAATGGACTGTGCTCAGAAAGTTTGGATACAATGATGATATCAAGCTTGCTGATAATCTAATTCCACCTTTGAAACGTGCTCCTGATCAAAGTGTGGAGTTGACAAATGAAGCAGTTGATTTCTTGAAGGCAATTTTTGATGCATTTGATGATGATGGTGATGGGATGTTGTGTCCGGATGAACTGGAAGAATTGTTTTCTATTGCCCCAGAAAATCCTTGGATTGGAACTCTGTATGAGGATGCTGCCGAAAAGAATGAATTTGGAGGACTATCACTAGACGCATTTTTGTCAGAGTGGGCGCTTATGACTCTTCTAAACCCAACTTTTAGTGTGGAGAATCTGATATACATTGGTTACACTGGTGATCCATCATCTGCCATCCGTTTGACTAGGAGGCGGCGATTAGATCGTAAAAGGCAACATTCGGAAAGAAATGTATTGCAATGCTTTGTTTTTGGGCCTAGGATGGCCGGTAAATCTGCATTGTTGAATTCTTTGATTGGAAGGCCATATTCTGAAGGTTACAATACAACCACCGAAGATTGTTATGCAGTAAACGTTGTCGATATTAATATAGAAAACAAAAAACATCTTGTGCTGAGAGAGATTCCCGAATGTGGAATTAGAAATCTGCTGGCCAATAAGGAGTCTTTGGCCTCATGTGACATTGCAGTTTTTGTTCACGACGGGTCTGATGAGTCTTCATGGAGGGCGTCATCTGAACTCTTGGTAAAAATCGCTGGTCATGGAGAAGATACTCGCTTTGAGGTTCCTTGCCTTATAGTTGCAGCTAAAGATGATCTGGATTCATTTTCAATGGCTATACAAGAGTCAACTAGGGTCAATCAGGATATGGGAGTAGAGGCTCCTATACCAATCAGTGTGAAGTTAGGAGATTTCAATACTATATTCCGCAGAATTGTAACTGCTGCGGAGTACCCTCATTTAAGCATTCCAGAAACCGAAGCTGGAAGAAGGCGCAAGCAGTACCACGCACGCATAAATCGTTGTCTTATGGTTGTTTCAGTTGGAGCGGCGGTGGCAGTCGTTGAGCTGGCTGCTTATAGGGTATATTCAGCAAGGAAGAATGCTTCTGGTTAATAGACAGGTTTTTTTTTCTACTAAGGTTGAATTAGGTTAGCATAAATTTATTTACAAAATATTTGATGCTTCCTCTTTTTTCTACCTAGGGGATTCGTGAATATATGCAATAATGCGTTATAGTCAGGTTTGGATCCTTTAAAAAGAATTGATTTGCAATTCAGTGTGTGATTACTTTCATTCCCTTTATTTGTAATTCAATCAAGCAAAAGTAGAATTGATTGCTTTGCGTGTTTTCGGTGATTTGAGTTTAAACAAATCTCCCCCTTTGAAAGATGTAATGTACTATTGTTTAGATTGTGAGTTAAATGGTGAATGGGATTGATAATGACAGAATGAAAAGGTTTTAAAACTTGGGAGCAAGTCTCATTCTTGCTCAATATTTCTTTAATAGGTGTTGTGTCATTTGAGACAAAACGCATTTGAACTTATGAATCTGATCCCTTTATGCTCATTGGTTGTCCTAAAAACTTTGAAAAATGAGTCAATCTATATTTGATTGGTGTTACACTATCTGCTTATTTTAACTTTTATGGCCTTATGAGTTATTATCATCCTTTTACTTTTCACTTTGCTGCATGTTGTGATATTTCAACAATGATACACTTCAAAAGGAAGTTAACTATATATATATATATATATTTGATTATGGTGTTTTTCATTATATTATTTCCTGAGATTGGCTAATCAAGTAATGTGTCTATAAGGTATGTGTCGTGAACTAAGACAACTAAATATCTCAGGTTTATTTTATTATCTGATATTCCCCCATTTGAAAGACCACTAAAAATCCTTTAGCTTTGCTTGGATTTTCAACTGTCTTAGGAAAATCCCAACTAAAAATACGAATTTGCAGGGACTAAAATTGTTAGACCCTTGTAGGTGTACACTAGAAAGAATAAGAAGAATTAATAGTTGTTATATCTGTTATGCTCTTGTTCTATCTGTTATGGTCTGTTATTTTTGTCAAGATGTCATAAGTCTGTTATTAGGTTAGTTATAGTTAGTAGGCAGTTAGTTAGTTAGTTTAGAGGAGTAGTCATTGTGTGAAACCTATGCTCTTCTCTCCTAGTATATAAAGGAGGGTATGACAAGGGTTGAGGATCACTTTTCAACTCCATAAGGTTTAGTAGTGCTGATAGATTCAGCAGAAGTGTTAGTTACACCTGTGTATCTTTTTTCTCTTGCCAAGTGGGCCAATAAAATACCCTTGAGAGGGCCAGAGAGTGCCTTATTCTCATGCTATATTTGCTATATTTGTAGAGACCAAAGTGATATTTAAGTCATAATCTTATTCTCATGCCATAATCTTACAAGAAATGTGTAACTGAAACTGAAACTCAAATACTCAAGTGAAGTCTAGCAATGTGTTCTGTAGTAGTACCTCCACCACTCTCATTCTCATGCCATAAACTTACCTTTCACAACAGAGCCGTTTGGAGAAGAAACATCAACAACCCCATTCCTTCATTTTCAACTCCAAAATCATCCCTCTTATCTTCCTCAACCTCAAAACCCAAAACAGAAAAACATGAACTACCCTTTAATCTCCAACGCTTTCAAATTCTCTGCGACTCTGGAAACCTCAATGAAGCCTTCAACTTACTACAATCAAAACTCAACGACGTCGTTTCCTCTTCAAACCTTAAACTAGAAGAAGCCATCGGACTTTTACTACAAGCCTGTGGAAGCCACAGAGACATCGAAGTCGGTAAAAGAGTGCACGAATTGGTCTCTGCATCATCGAGATTTCAAAACGACGCCGTTCTCATAACACGCATTGTTACTATGTATTCTATGTGTGGCTCGCCTTATGATTCCCGTTCCGTCTTCGATGCTTCGCGGAAGAAGAATCTGTTTCTTTGGAACGCGCTTCTTAGCGGTTATGCTAGAAACGCGCTTTTCCATTACGTGGTTTTGTTGTTCGTTGAGTTGGTCTCTGAAACGGATTTCGTGCCGGATAATTTTACTTTGCCTTGTGTGATTAAGGCATGTGCGGGGGTTTATGATGCTGAAGTTGGAGAAGCGATTCATGCGTTTGCGTTGAAGTTAGGGCTTTTCAACGATGTGTTTGTTGGCAATGCGTTGATTTCTATGTATGGGAAATTAGGATTTTTGGAGAGTGCTCTCAAGGTGTTTGATAAAATGCCAGAGAAGAATTTGGTTACGTGGAATTCTATGATGTATGTGTATTCCGAGAATGGTGTTTTTGAAGAGAGTTATGATCTATTTATGGGTTTGTTAAATGGTGAAGAAGGTTTGGTACCTGATGTTGCTACTATGGTGACAGTGATACCTTTGTGTGCAGCACAAGGTGAAGTGAAATTGGGGATGGTACTTCATGGTTTGGCTTTGAAACTTGGCCTTGGTGAAGAATTGAAGGTGAATAATTCCCTAATGGATATGTATTCGAAATGTGGTTGCTTACATGTAGCGCGTATTTGGTTTGATATAAATGAGGACAAGAGTGTTGTTTCATGGAATTCTATGATTGCGGGATATTCTAAGGAAGGAGATTCTCGCGGTACGTTTGAGTTGCTTCGGAAGATGATGATGGAAGAGAAGGTAAGGGTGAATTAGGTTACACTGTTGAATGTTTTGCCAGTTTGTGTGGAGGAGAGACGGGGTTTGAGCTTGAAGGAGCTTCATGGTTATGCTTTAGGCATGGATTTCTTCAGAGTGATGAATTGGTGGCCAATGCCTTTGTTTTTGCATATGCTAAGTGTGGTTCGTTGGATTATGCCGAGGGTGTGTTTCGTTGTATGGAGGGAAAGACAGTGAGCTCTTGGAATGCAATGATTGGTGGCCATGCACAGAATGGTTTTCCTCGAAAGGCTTTGGATTTGTATCTTGTGTTGAGAGATTCTGGCCTGGATCCCGATTTGTTTTCAATTGGTAGCCTTCTTTTAGCTTGTGCCAACCTGAAATTCTTGTCCTGTGGGAAAGAGATTCATGGTTTTATGTTGCGTAATGGTTTAGAATTAGACGAATTTATTGGGATATCGTTAGTGTCAGTTTATGTACAGTGTGGAAAAATGATTTCAGCTAAATTGTTTTTTGGTAATATGAAAGAGAAAAGTTCAGTGTGCTGGAATACTATGATTAATGGATTTTCACAGAATGAGCTTCCTTATGAGGCGCTTGAAACATTTCGTCAGATGCTTTCAAGTGGAGTTCGGCCTCAGGAGATTGCCATAATGGGTGCTCTGGGTGCATGTTCACAGGTGTCGGTGCTGCGCCTGGGGAAAGAACTTCACTCCTTTGCAATAAAAGCTCATCTCACAGAAGACACCTATGTTAGTTGTTCATTAATAGACATGTATGCGAAATGTGGATGCATGGTACAATCTCAAAACATTTTTGACGGGCTACATGAGAAAGGTGAAGCATCATGGAATGCTTTAATCGAAGGATATGGAATTCATGGACATGGACTGAAAGCCATAGAGCTGTTTAAATCTATGCAAAATGTTGGCTGCAAACCAGATTCTTTAACGTTTATCGGATTGCTAATGGCGTGTAACCATGCTGGCTTAGTAGCAGAAGGGTTACGATATCTTGGTCAGATGCAGAGTTTGTATGGTATAAAGCCAAAATTAGAGCATTATGCATGTGTGGTGGATATGCTTGGTCGTGCCGGACGATTGAATGAAGCTTTGAATCTTGTGAATGAGCTACCAGATGAACCTGATTCAGGGATATGGAGTTCTTTGCTCAGTTCCTGTAGAAATTATGGGGATTTGAATATTGGGGAGGAAGTTGCCAAAAAGTTATTAGAGTTGGGACCAAACAAAGCTGAGAATTATGTATTGATATCAAATTTGTATGGTGGATTGGGAAAATGGGATGAGGTAAGAAAAGTGAGGCAGAAGATGAAGGATATTGGCCTTTAGAAAGATGCAGGTTGCAGTTGGATAGAAATAAGAGGAAAGGTTTATAGATTTATTGTTGGTGATGGATCTCTCTTGGAATCAAAAAAGATTCAGAAGACTTGGGTTAAATTAGAGAAGAAAATAAGCAAAATTGGATATAAACCTGACACAAGTTGTGTGCTTCTTGAACTGGAAGAAGAGGAAAATATTAAGATACTAAAGAACCACAGTGAGAAGCTTGCAATTTCCTTTGTTATATTAAATACTGCTAAAGGTACCACATTGAGGGTTTGCAAAAATCTACGCATTTGTGTTGACTGTCACAATGCGATTAAATTAGTATCTAAAGTCGATAAAAGGGAGATTATTGTAAGGGACAATAAGCGCTTTCATCACTTCAAAAATGGGTTTTGTACCTGCGAAGATTACTGGTAGTTTAGGGTCTGTATATTAGTTTTTAATCACTGATTGCAGTTGTAAATATATTATCTTAGGACTTTAGGATAGAATAGTATTTGTACTTAGTGTAATATATGGAACGAATGGAGGCCGTAGATCAAATTTATTTAGTGGTTAATATTAAAATAAAAAGTTGTCACTTTTTTTCTAGTGGTCTTGTGATCACTAAATAACTTTTAATCATGATCATCTATCTATCTATATATGGTTATATAGTGTAGATTTACTCATCAAACCCTCAAATATTGAACATTCCCTCACTTGACACACAATAGGGTTATATAGGGGACATAAAAATTGAGTGAACTTTATTTATATGAGAGTGGGAGAAATCGTGAATGGTTAAAATTGTCCTAAGAAGATAGCTCAGTTGGCAAGTATGGACATGAAGGGTTCAAATCCCAAAAACTAACATTCCCCCACCCCCACTAACATAACATTTGCTTATAAAAAAAATGAAAGACCACTAAAAATCCTTTAGCTTTGCTTGGATTTTCCACTGTCTTAGGACAATCCCAATAATGATTGCTCTA
The DNA here is from genome assembly GCA_020916435.1 of Oxytropis ochrocephala. NCBI lineage: Eukaryota > Viridiplantae > Streptophyta > Magnoliopsida > Fabales > Fabaceae > Oxytropis > Oxytropis ochrocephala. The sequence continues at coordinate 84,753,000 of CM037093.1, read as the reverse complement.
TCTTCCTTTCATTCCTTTCAAACTTAGACTACAATGATTTATTTATAAGTTGAATGTTTGTACACATATACACTACAAGAAAAATGAGTTTTTTTGGCGGATTTTTCCGCCAAAAAACACCCAATTCCGCCGCAAATACAGGTATTTTCGACGGATTTTTCCGCCGGTAAAAGGCTGGTCGCAACGTATTTCATGGATTTTTGCAGGGAATTTGCGTGGATTTCCCGGTAGATTTCTCGTGAATTTTGGACTTTTTAACGGATTTTTCCGCCAAAAATAATTTTTTTTTCAAAATCCGCCGCAAATACCCTAATTTCCGCCAAAAAAATTTTATTTATTTATTTTTATCAAAATCCGCCGCAAATACCCAAAATTCCGCCGAAAAATACTTTTTTTTAAAAAAAAAAATTTATAAACATTTTAAAAAATTTATATAAACGTTTTTTAAAACTCAAATAGTGATAACCAAATAAAATGTTTTTTAAAAATAAATAAATTTAAATTAAAAATATAAATAGCATATTTAAATTAAAAAACTCAAATACCAAATAATAAACATCCATAATCAACCAAATAATAAACATCCATAAATTAAAATCCAACAAATCACTCCGATATCCATAATAATAAACATCCATAATCAACTCCTGTCGCTGGGGTGGATACTGTTCCGGGGCGTATTAGTAAATACAAGGTGCGGTTAGCAATGGGCCAGCGGCCCAATCCAGCAGGACGACCCAAGACCGTGTCTTGATCCGCAATTCTCGGCGGCCGGCCGTATTTATCGCAACGGCCAGCTCGCCCCAGTGGTATAAATACCACCTCCATTCATACTGTCAGGTACGTAATTCCTACCCTGTGATACCCTGCCCGTTAGCACACCTCTGACTAGAGCGTCGGAGTGTCTTCGCAGGTACCACCCGAGGTGCTCTGAAGACCGGTCTCCACACCAACATCAGCGACCGGACGAAGGAGCAGCAAACAACAAACACTTGGTGATCGAGGTACGATCATTTGGCGACCACAGTGGGAGCACCAGAACTGCAAAGCCTCACCTCACCATGGCCGTTCGCTTGGTGGGGGATGGATTTGCTCGGTCCCCCTTTCCACGCACGCACTGGTCAATTCAAGTTCCGATCGTGGCGTGAGACTACTTTACAAAGTGGATAGAGGCGAGCCTCTGGCGACCATAACCGGCAAAAGTCAACAAGTTCTTCTACGGAACGCCCTAGCACGGTTTGGAGTTCCTCAAGTGGTGATAATGCATAACGGCACGGTTTGCGAGATAGAAAATTCAGAGGAATGTTGACCGACTTAGGAGTGAAAGCGATTGCTTCACCGGTCGAGCACCCTCGCATTTAGCGGGCAAGTGAGGCAAACCAATGAGTCATCCCGCTTGGGTTGAAGAGAAGACTTGACGAGGCAAAGGGAAATTGGGTCGAAGAGCTTCAGTCCGTTCTGTGGGCATATAGGACGACCCCCCACTCATCGACCGGGGAGTCACCTTTCAAATTGGTCTAAGGAATGGACGCGGTAATTCCCATAGAAATGAATGATTTGAATCGGAGGACGCCAACCCCAACAATGATCAAGAACGGCCGGTCTTTAAGGGAAGAATTGGACTTGGTTGAAGAGTTGCGCAATCAAGCATCCTCGAGAGAAGCATTAGTCAAAACAGTAAGGTTTGCGGATATAACGCCCGTGTACTGAAAAAGAGACTTTCCGATCGGACAACCGGGTCCTCAAAGCGAGCGGACGTTGGCAACAAGAATGCACGCGAGGAAACTAGCCCCAATTGGGAAGGCCGTGCATCGTGTCATAAACAAGACCGCCGTGGGGCGTATGAATTAGAAACAATGGAAGGGGCAATCATCCCCAGGACATGGAATAGTGACAAGTTAAAGCAGTACTATGTTTAGTACCTCATTTTGTAATCGATCGATCAACTGAATGAATTAACATCAGGCGGGCGCTCTTTTTCCCCACCGGGGTTTTTTACAGAGGCCCGTCCGTTAAATTACATCTGTTTTAAATTTCGCAACAACTAGTGACCGCATTGCCACCGAAGTGGCCCAAGGGTTAAGTGATAACCCACGAGCGATCGTAGGCCGCTGAGCGACCTACAAAGAGTGCCACCGAAGTGGCCCAAGGGTTGTGATAACCCATAATCGATGGTAGGCCGCCGTGCGACCTACAAAGGTCAAGTAGTGATCCACCCAACGAAAATAGGGCTCTGAGCGGCCCAAAACGAGTGCTTCGAAAAAGCGCGAACTGGCCAACGATCGGCTTAAAACGAGCGTCGTAGAAAATGCATAGAAATAAATCTGCGGAAAGAAAGTTAAAAAGCTAAAATTCATTACAAAGCAAGACGCCCGGTCGAAGCCGGGCGCAGAATTTGTTCGACCGCTCGAAGGCGAAGTGCAAAGAGCAAAAATAAGTGCAACAAAATTACATTTAACAAACCGCTCGCAGGCGGGCAAAATAAAGAGCTAATCATTTCTTAGCACGGCCAACGATCACCGACCGCTTGCGGACCATCTTGCCATCATCATCAAACCTCGCAGGCAAGATGATCTCTTCACCCTCGACCACATGGTCGGGCTGCACCAGACGACTGTCGTATTGAATGCCTCGGGCGGCGAGCAACTTCATTTGGGCCACAAAGATTGTCGACCGGTAAAGGGCCGCCCCTTTCGCCATCGAAGCTACCTCGGCAACCTTCTCCGGATGGCGGCGCGCTTGACTTCCTCAAATTGAGTGACCTCGGCCTTGAGGGTCTTCACCAGTTCTGCAAGTTCTTTATTTCTGGCCCCCAACTTGGCCCTATCCTCGGCCGCCATCTTCTTGTCCTTCTCAGCGGCCGCCAGCCTGATCTTAGTTTGCTCTAGGGCGGCGATCTCAGGCTCAAGCTCTTTGAGTCTCCGCTCGGCCACCTCGAGCTCCTTGACCTTCCGCTCGGCCGCATCCCGCTCTTATTCAGCACCTGAAATAGAAAACAAGGTTAACGAACGAACAATGTACATCCGACTGAGCAGTTAGCATAATGAGCGATTTACGTGCTGCATTGTTCTTCAAATCCTTAAGCGTCTTGTTGGCAGACTTGAGCAGGTCGCCACAGAAGTCCATGGGGTCCCTCTTGAAGCGCGCCACTTCAGCATCACCGAAGTCTTCAAGTTCAAAAATGGGGGACTCAACCCGATGGTCCTCCTCCCTCCTCTGACGCTTGAGTGGAGTGCGACCGTCCTTACCCTGAGGGCCGCCCCCAGCATTCCTATCTTGTTGACCTCCCCCAGCATTCCTATCTGATTCAGCACCTGAAATAGAAAACAAGGTTAACGAACGAACAACGTACATCCGACCGAGCAGTTAGCATAATGAGCGATTTACGTGCTGCATTGTTCTTCAAATCCTTAAGCGTCTTGTTGGCAGACTTGAGCAGGTCGCCACAGAAGTCCATGGGGTCCCTCTTGAAGCGCGCCACTTCAGCATCACCGAAGTCTTCAAGTTCAAAAATGGGGGACTCAACCCGATGGTCCTCCTCCTCCTCTCGACGCAGAGTGGAGTCGGCGACCGCCCTTACCTCGAGGGCGCCCAAAGCATTCCTATCTTGTTGACCTCCCCCAACATTCCTATCCGGCTTGGGGGTGTTCTGGCGTTGCTGAGAGCCGGGGGCAGGAGTCTTCTTTTGGCCGCTTCCGATGACGAGCTTCTCAAGGCTAAGCCAATCCGAGGACATCTTCAAAGTTTTCCCTGCAAAAAGATAAAGGGCGTTAGCCGACCGATCCGAAAAAAGCAATCAAATTAAATCAAGTCAAAGTTCACCAACCGAGCTCGGACACCAGTTTATCCCCTTCGTATAGGCAGAACGGCCTGCAGGGGATATCCCCTTCAGGATTCTGCGGCAGTAGGGCGGACAACTCCGTGATCATACCCAAGGTGGCAGTGTCCTCCTCGTCCAATGAAGATACAGCGAAAGTATAATCGCACGGCTTTGGAGTAAAGTGGGCCGCCCGCCATGAGATGGGAAAGAAAGAGCCCCCTGCTGTGCCGTCCGGTGTCATACCCCAATTTTGTCCGGCTTAGGTCAAAACCCTAATTTTCCACAAAAAATAAATAAATTGAAGAGTGAAGAGCCTTATGCACTGCATTTTGGATCCTAGAAGGCATTCCAAGGTTCTTGAAATCATTTTTAGGGTTGGAATGCACTTTTCGGGCAAATTAGTGTTTTAGAGTCAAAAAGGGTATTTTGGTCAATTATAACGGGTATTTTTCTCTCTTTCAAAAAGGCTCAAAAATATGTTCTGTGGTGCGCGCGTGTTATTTTTAACAATCTTGCACCATTTTGTTCTCGTTTGGCACGCGTGTTAGTTCTAATTATATACGTGTGTTTATCTTAGTACTCGTTAGCGGTTTTACGTTATTTTATTATTATTAGTAGAATTTATTTACTTTTTATTGCTAGAAAAAGAATTAAAAATCTGTTATTAGGGTTCAATCCTAACTATATTTTTGGATTCCATGAGTGTCTAGTTTCAAGTATCAAGTCAAGCTATTCTTAGTGTTTATTGCTTTATCCCATTTTTGCCTTTTTTACTCAAAGTAAACCCAATTCTACACTCAAAGACATTGTTGCAAGCAACAACAACATCACACCACTCCTCCACTCCACCCTCCTCTAAACCCAACAACCTTCAATACACAACATGTTATTTGCCTTCCTTCTCTCCACACCACAACATAACACAACATTTCTTTTGCTTCCTTTTCACATCCTCCCATTGTAATTTAATAACACACAACTCACTCCTTCCCCACACATACACAAAACCGTAGCCCCCTTTCCTCTCCCTCTCCTCCATCCATTTTTGATTTCCTCTTCATCCAAACAACACCATTTCACCTCATTTTCATACCTCTTTCACATATCTTCTTCATTCAAGTTCAAAACATCATCATCAAGGAAGATTCATCAATTTCTCATGGGTTGGAGTTGAGGTTCCTTGGAGGTTCTTGTTGATTTGGGTTATAGTTTCTTCATCTCATTGCATTTCCTAGCTTGGATTTAAGGTAAGCTTTGAGCCTTTACATCATCTTTAAATTTCTTGCATAAAATCTCTTCTCCTCACTTCAACTTCTTCATATCTTGTTGTTGTTTCTTTGAGGAGCCATCTCAAACATTATGACAAACACTTAGGGAGGTTTGGGTGTTTGAGGTGGCTCCTTGGCTTTGAAGGGGTTGTTCTTGTGTTTTCTCACATTTCCTTGCATATTCACTCTTGTTTGCATAACTTTCACAAAATAAGAAACCCATTTCAAGCATGATAACATTCGGCCATGGGCCTAGGTTTAGGGTTCTTGAATGCTTTTGTTTATTTCATTATTTGGGGATGAATAATAGTTGATTTAGGGTATGTATGCTCCTAGGTTTTAACATAAAAAATTAGGGTTTGGGTTTGCTTTAATAAATTTGTCTTTGTTGATGATTGGCAAGGTGATTCACACTTGTGCACTTGTGCACTTAATCTTAAGTGTGAGGAACATTCTTTGATACTTTGGTTGCTAAATAATTTGCTTGCTTATGCTTGCCAATGATCATGATTGAGGCAACTCTTTTGGTTGAGCTAACAATTTCATTGTGCACTCTCATATAAGAATATCATCAATACTTAGATAGGTCAATTCCATACATTGCATCTTCCAATAGATGTGCATTTAGATTCTCTTGCGTTTTGTAGAAATATTTGAGTATGGTTCTCACCTAGCATCTTCCATTAGATGTGCATTTAGGTTCAATCTTGCCTACTCTTGCATTTTTGTTTAATGCCCAATTCAAGTTCCTTCCTTGCCTATCTATGTGTTGTGATCTAATATGTGTAGTTTAGGCTTGATCTTTGTTTGCGAATTCAAATGTTGTTGCTTAATGATTTGATTCCAATGATCGTGTTATGCTTGAATTCACTAATTCTTTCTTGCATTCATTGTTTTCATTTCTAAACAACTTGGCATAAAAATGGTTACTAGTGGCAATCCATCACAACCTTTGTTGGTTTGATTGTCATGAAAGCCTCAATTTCAAAAGAATTTTCATAAGCATAAAGCAAGACACTAGTGATAATCCATCACAACCTTTGTTGGTTTGATTATCATGAACGCGTCCAATTTCAAAAAGAATTTTTTAAGTATCAAAGAATCAAAACAAGTTATTAGTGGTGATCCATCATAACCTTTGTTAGTTTGATCACCATGAAAGCTTGCATTTTCAAAAGGCATTTTCAAAGAGAGTTTTAGTAATGATCACCCATAACCTTTGTTAGTTTGATCATTATGAACGCTCTTCATTTTCCAAAACCTCATCAAAAAGATCTTCATTTTTAAGGCTAATTAGAACTACGTCGCTTTGATTCCCATTCGGGATACGTAGGAGCGAGCCACGTTCTCGTCAAGCGCAACGAATAAAAATCATTTTCGCAACCATAAACATTAGTATTTTTCATAACACAAAAATCATTTTTAAACTCATTGTTGCTAGTGGCTAATCAGAACATTTGTTCGTCTAGCCATTGGTGGCAATGTCTTTTTCCAAAGAACAGTAAGCGATGATCACTCATAACTTTGGTTAGTTTGATCAATCGTGCCAATTAATCTCTTTCGAAAACCATTTTCAAAAGATCAAATAATAAACGAGTCGCTACTAACGGTCAATCAGAACCTTCGTTTGTCTGACTAGTGGTAGTGACTCTCATTTTCAAGAGTACTTAGTGGTGATTACCCATAACCTTTGTTAGTTTAATCATTCGCTGAATACTCGTTCTATTTTGAAAACTCACTAAAAAGATAAAAGACAAAAACCTTTTCATGACAATCAAGAACTACGTAGCTTTGAATTCTCTATCGCACCAGGAGATACGTAGGAGCGAGAGGCCAACTCTCGTCAAGCGCCAAAAATAAAATTTTCATTAAGTTTTTCCCATTCATCTTCAAACAAGAAATAAATAGGCAAATCTAGGTATTTTTCAAATCAAACGTAAAACCACAAACTTAGTTAAAGGTTCCCTTTCAGTAGAAAGGACGTGTGCGGTGCTAATACCTTCCTCACACGTAATCGACCCCCGAACCTATATCTCTAGTTTTTCAAAAGACCATCTGCCTTGTTCAAAAGACCTTTTTTCAATGTTTTGGTCTTAAAATTAAAATATTGGTGGCGGCTTCAAAAATTTTCCACGTTGTACATTGAGAAACCCAAACCGGATTTTTCGGGTGCAACAGCTGGCGACTTCACTGGGGACTAAAAAATAAAAAGTGGGTCAAGCCTAATTAATTAAGTGTGTGATTTGTGTGATTGATTTGAATATCTTGTTTTGGTCTCTATGCTTTCTTCTTTTTCATACTTTCATGTTGTATTCCGGTGCAACCTAGATTAGTTGTATTTGATTGATATTGAACCCTAGGGTATACGACATGTTATTGTTTTCTATTGTCTGGGCTGTTCTGGATTTTCATTTGCAGGTGGGGTAGTTTTTAAGGAAAATGCCCTTGACACACACTACACTTATACCTTATGATTACATGCTTTGAGAGAGAGACCATAACCCAGGTTTGCAAAAACTTAGGAGAGTGGATTCGAGTAGTGAGAGCCCATCAGGACCTTTGTCCGATTGGCTACTTGCGAAAGTTTCAACCAGAGTTGTGCTCTTTCATGAAGCCTCACACCTAGCAGTTTGATGCATTTGTGGGGAGTTTTGTGAAAGGGACTGTGGCTCTGGTGGCCTTGTGAGAGAGTGAATAGAGCTACATGGGAGGATTACCTTTAAATTGCCCTAGATCGTAGGTTTTTCCCCCTTTTTTAGGTCACAAGGGCGTTCCCAATTGTGTGTTGCGTTGTTGCATCTAGTTTAGTCATTTTTCCCCCAAGAATTTCGAAAATCAAAAAATGTATTTTTTTTTTCATTTTCATAAACATCTATATGAGGTGACATATATCTTGTATTTTCTCAAAAATTCAATCACCAAACCAAAAAAATCTTTCTACTTTGCTTTTCACATGCATGTAAAGTAGCATCATCAACCTCATTCTCATACAAAAAGCATCTTTGCATTGCATAACATGGGAAAACTAAATAAAAATTCATACGCGCATTTTTCTCTATCTCATTCAGGTTTGTCGGGAGTGCATTCCCCGCGCGGGTGTGTTTCCATTCACTAAACTTTTTCCTAATTTTGTCAAAAAGTCCAAAAAACATATTTTATTAGGAACGTGTCTCATGCATTATTGCTTTTTGCATATCATGAAGAATGAACATGTGACCATCTCATTTTGCATACATTTCCATTCAAAATAAATCATGTTTTCCCTTGCATTAAAAATCATTTGTGAGTATCATGCACTTTCTCGCATAAAAAATTTAGAAACATATCACATGCTTTATTATTTTTCTTTTTCATATCATATATGCAAAATCTCATTTTGCATGCATTTTCATAGGAATCATATCTTTCCACGCACTAAAAATAATTGTTAGTATCATGCAATCCATTTCATTGTTTAAAAATAAAACAAAAAGCAATCATCATCTGCACTTTGCATCATGGCATCATGCATTACATAAAACAAAATTTTGAAAAAACAATTATCATCCCTATGGTATTTCATTCGTTCATAATCATGAAAAATCATCAAGTGATGCAATTTACGGCATCCTCATTCAAAATGCACATTCGTTCATTCATTCACCCACTCATTCCGTCGTCCATTCATATCACATCATCGCATTAATGCTTTTCTGTGTCGCAAATCAAAAATAAACATTAACGTCTCATTTCACATGCATCTCCATTCAATATCTCTCATGCATTAGGAAAGTAATTGTAAGCATCACACATTTCATTTCATTGCATAAGAAAAATGAAAACTAGAAGCAGTTATCATCCATATCGCATTTCATTCATCCTTAATTATGCAAAAACTGTCATCAAATAATATTGCATGCATATATCATTCCGCTATTCATATAGCCTTAGCTCAAACGCGTCATTTTCTGCATGCATTATTATTTCTCTCTTTCATATCATAACAAATAAACAAAAATCCAAAAATGTATGTTTTCTACTAGATTTTAGAAAATGCATCGCATGTACCCCTTTTCCCCTTTTCATGGCATAAAAAATAAGCACTTGAACGTTTCATTTTGCATTCATTTCCACGCGTTAAAAATAATTGTGAGTATCATGCATTTCATTTCATTGCATAAAAACAAAATAAAGCAAGAAGCAATTATTATCCGCATTGCATAAGCATCACATTCATCCGGGTGCATGTACAAAAAATCATCATCAAATAATGCAGACATCGCGTCAATGTAGCACTCATGCATCATTTCATTAACCTCATCACTTTGTTCGAATACATCATTTCTCCCGGCATGCATACTTTCGAAACAAAGAAAAATTTCCTCATGTGATGGCTTAATGGGTAGAAGTGCACCTTTGAACGACGAAGGGTAATATCCCAAATTTGTTTGTCGACTACAAATTTGAGATGTTACTCTACGATATTAGGGCACTTTGACCCAGTCACACGTGTTTTATTTTCAAGTAGGAAATTAAGTTGAGTCAACTAATTGTCGAAACGTTTCAGTATATTGTGTGAAGTATTGAGTCAGGATCCACTCAATGTTTCATGCAGGTTACTCAGGGTAACGACAATCAGTTGCCTCATATCACCATTCTCGCATCTTTCATCATTCAAAAAAAGGGGCATTGGCACTTCGTATTTTGTCTCGCCTCTAAAAAAACTAAAAAATCAAAAAATCATTTTGAAAAAAAAGGGGGGCATCATTCTTGCATCATTCGCATTGGCATTCCATATTTTGTCTTGCATTAAAAACAACAAAATTATTTAAAATAAGCCACACTTTTCGAGTGGTCATTCTCCACGCATTTGCATCATACTTGCATATCATAATTTGTTCATTCATTCATTGCATAAAATAAAAGTTGTGGTGAGAAGCGAGAAGTTCTTGCAAAACAATCAGCCTTTTTGAAAAAGTTTATCCTTACTTGGTTGCAAACTCAAGGTGTTCCAAGGCACTCAGTTTTTTCAAATCAATAGCTCATTTGCATTTCTTTCAAAAGCACTGCATCCCATCCATTCCATGACAAAAGACTGAAGCAGCTCAAAAAAAAAAAGAAGAAAATTTCATTGTTCTAACTAATGTTGACTCTTTGTGAAGCATTCCTATAGTGAACGTGCCCGACACATGCAGTTTCTCTTGTTTGAGTCAGTCAGTTTCTTTCCTTGTCATCATCACCATCCAAGTCTAATCCCGCCCCGTCCACCCATAAAGCGCATATTCTCTCCCATCAGTGCATACTTGACTTTTTGGTTCATTCTCACTAACACTCTAACTCCTCCACGCTGGGGCAATTCTGTGATCACTAACATTCTTTATCGACATTATATTCCTTTAGTGCAAGTCTTTCCAAAAAAAAAAAAAAGAGATAAATGAGAAGAACAAGCTCGCTAGGTTGAAAACCCGCAAAGGGCAGCCTAGGCAAAAAGGAGCACCCGGTGGATTGAAAACTCGCAAAGAGCGGTCCAGGCAAAAATTAGGGCATAAAAGAAAATGCAAAGAAAAGAGCAAACACATATATATAGATAAATTGTTGTCGGGTTTTATGAAAAATAAGCAATCGGAATTAGAAATGAAGTTTGGCCGCCTCCCCACAACCTCAAGAAAATCCAAAATCCAAAAATTCCCTTTCGTGCCCACCTTAAGCCAAGAAAATCCCAAAGAGAAGGGAAAAATCCCCCTCCTACCCACCTTAAGTCAAGAAAGTCCTAGGATATCTCCATCACTCTAGACAAGGATCAATTCCACATCATCTTTATCAGCTCACCCAAGTCCAAAGAAAAGAAAGAGGTCAAAAGGAAAAAAACACAATCAAACAAAAAGATCCAAGAAAAAAGAGAAACAAAAGAAGTACAAATTGTGAGCTGATATATTTCACCATGAAACTCCTGAGATCCTTGTCTCCATAAACTTTCCAACACTCTGTTGTGTATAATCATCTCTCCTTTCATAAAGACCGCAAACATTTTCTTTGGCCTCAACATCTAACCCTCCATAAACCCTTAGCCATTCTACCATGAAACACAAACTTGTCCTAATAAAACCCCAAGCACCTCATCAAACCTAATAACCATTTCCTTCATAAATCATTGGCCGATGCCGAATAAGACCCAACAGCCCATCAGCCTCAAACACTTCATTAAGCTCAATCATCCCTTCTCCACAAAACATCACAATCCTGAAAAGTTCATCCCGATCAATAACCGATTGCTTTTGTTTTCCCAAATTTTAACCCTAGGACAAATAAGTTATCTATTTACGACGTGTTTGCTTAAAAAGAAAAAACAAACAAGCAGAAAAAAGAAAGCTGCTCGAAAAGAAAAAACAAACAATAAAAAAAAAGTTGGTAAAAAAAAGGAGAAGGACTTGCACTCTAAAATGCATTCAAGTTGCGTTAAAACAAGGTTTAGTGATCACCAAGTGAGGCTTCTTTCATACTAAAAGTCAAAACTTTCATTGCATTTGAGTTTTTCTTAAAGAGAACCAAATATGTGTACTAGGGGGCATTTCCTTCACCTATCACTCCACTCAACCATGGGGAGACTTGTTCATCGTCCATTCCATTCACATACCACCCTCTGTTCATAACCGTCACATAACTCTGTCACCTTTCACAACCTCACTCAAAGAAACCGTTTGAAATGTCATTCCAAAGTGGGGCAAGTGCATTCTCATTCCTTCACCTCATTCATTCCCATAAAACCTCACCGGGGAAATCTCTCAACTCACTATCCTAAACAAGGCCTCGTCTTTCTAATTGGGGCAACTTTGTCTCGTCATGACTGGGGCAACACCAAACTCTGTGGGTTGAGACAAAACCCCTTTCATTCCACCTTTCATCCCAAGAGCCGAAGTGTTCCCAATTCATCATCTCCTACACCCCTAGTCATTATCACCACGCATGAGGCAAGCTTATTCACTCATCAAGAGTCCGAACAGGCGGTCTTGCATCCTCAGTCCTCATGAGCGTCGGCAATAATCATGTCTGTCATCCCTTCACTTATCATACATATTCTAAACCAATCCCAAGTTAACTGACTCACTCATTCACATTTGCACTCCTATGCATGCCTACTAGACAATGCTTCAAAGAGGGAGAACACAAGTTAGTCATGCGATGTCTAAGATTCAGTCGTCATTGGAAGGAAGAAAAAACAAGTGATCTTGTTTGTAAATAAAAACCTTGAGAATACCGGAGTTTGAATCAAATTCAATTTTTTTCAACAGAATGGTCAATAATCATCTCAATTCCTTGCATTCAAAGTCTAGCATCTCATCATCACAAAAATGTTTACCTCATGCATCTAGGCATTTCAACCTATTCACTATGGCATATGCATCAAAGCATTACATTTGCATCTTCACATTTTGTGCATTCCTCACATAGCAAAAAGAAAAAAAATGGTCCACGTCAGTTGCACCATATTAATACTTGCATTTCATAGAGGAAAATAGTAAAGAAGAAAAAGCAGAAATCTTTTCATTGCATTGGCATCATATTAATGTTAGCATTTCCATATAAGAAAAAGAACAAAAATCATTGCATCAAACATCAGAGCATTGCATCATATTAATGTTTGCATTTCATAGAAGAAGCAAAAAAGAAACAAACAGGAGTTAGAACTGGAGCATTCCATTCATCAAAGCATCAATCACCGCATACACTTGCATTCAAACATCAAAGCATTATGTTGATATTTGCATTTCATAAACTACAAAGAAGAAGCAAATACAAAAGAACAAAAGCATTCCATAACATTCAAGACATCAATCATGGCGTATATTTGCATTACATGTGTCATTCATTGCATTGCTAAGCAAAATGTGGACGAACACAAGTTGTTAATCCTCATGCCTAGTTCCAAGAATCAGCACTTCAAGTGCCAGTCTTCAATCTAATTCTCAAGTCGGTCATCCCGACTTGTCGCCTCAAAATCGATTCCCGGCCGCTCCTTGATTCGGAGTTCAATGCTCTTTCGATTTAGAGTTTGATCCACTCCTTGATTCGAAGTTCAAATGCCCTCGGGTCCCAAGTGGTTCATTAAAAGCACACCAAGTGTTCATTTACCGTTTTCTCAAAGACGCCAAGTGTTCATTCACCGATTTTCTCAAAGACGCCAAGTGTTCATTTACCGCTTTTCCCATCAAAGACGCCAAGTGTTCATTTACTATTTTCGCATCAGCACGCCACGTGTTCATTTACTATTTTCGCATCAGCACGCCAAGTGTTCATTTACGGCTTCCTTATCAGCACGCCAAGTGCTCATTTACTGCTTTCTTTCTAGCAAACCAAGCATTCATCATCATTGCATCAGACATCAAATCAATTTTCAAAATACAAAATCATTTTCAATAAATAGGAGACTAAGTCGAATGTACATTCGAAATAGTCATCATGATAGGACGCTTGAATTGATCACCCAAGAATCCTGAAGTCCCTATGCAAAAAAGAAAAACAAAAAAAAAGACAAACAAAAAGAACCAAAAATTCATCATCCCATCAAACATCAAAGCAATACAGTTGCATCACATCAATACTTGCATCTCATAGAAGAAAAGAAAGCTAAAACATCCCATGTCATTCATCATTTCATGTTATTCATCATTTTATTTCGCATAATAGCAATATTCACATTTCATAGAAAAAATGCAAAGAAGAAAAAGTTTTCCATTGCATGTCATCTGTCATTTCATCAAAACACAAGAGCATTACATATCATCAAACACCAAAATTTTGCATTCGCATACCTGCACTTCATAAAAAGAGCAAAAGAGAAAAAGAGGAGTAAAGCCAAAAGAGCAAAAGAGCAACAACTAGCAAAAGAAGAGAAAGAAGAGAAGCTAGAAGAAAGAGAAAAAGAGCAAATCAGAAAAAGAAACTCATGCATTACATTCACAAAGCATAAAATCATGCACTCATCAGACATAGAAAATAATAATAATAATCATAATAAAGTAAAGAAAAGAGAAATTCAGACATTTGCATTACATTCATCATAAGAAAAAGAAAAAGAAAACAACAATCATGGCATTTGCATTGCAAGCATTGGTTCATTTTTCAGCTGCAGACAAGTGAGAGAGGATAAACACTTCGGTGTTAATGCTCGCCTTCAGATTCCAGAAAGCGCTCCCCTAGTTGGGAGTTCAGAGGAGAGAAAAGAAAAAGAAAGAAAGGGAAAAAAGAAAAGAGAAAGAGAAAAGAGAAAGAGAAAAGAAAAAGAAAAAGAAAAGAAAAAGAAAAGAGAGAAACAGAAAAAGAAAAAGAAAAAGAAAAGAGAGAAACAAAAAAGAAAAGAAAAGAAAGAAAAAGAGACGAAAGAAAAGAAAAGAGAGCGCTCAGGCGCACATTGCAGTTTGGAGCCCAGAGAGATCATCGCTCCTTTCTCTCGCCTGTGTCTCACATCGTACGAGTTAACGCGATGGGACCGACCCCATGTGAGGTTCAACGGAATAGTTGTATCAGCCTAAGATACAATGGACGCCGTGCATTGATCAGTATATCAGTTCCGGAGCTGATAATGATCCCCCCGGTCGCTCGAATGACCAGAGATTCTCAGGATGCGTGCTCCTCAAAGCCACGTGCAAACTCGGATTCGTCAAGAGTTCGTTTAAGGATTACAAGTTTTAGGCAGCCTGGGCAATTTACCGCTTCTTGCACGCAAGTGCCCATTTTACCTTTTCTGTCTGCACGTCAGTGTTCATTTACTGTTTTTGCATCGACACGAAAGTGTCTATCTTTCTGAAAAAATAACAAAAAATAAACAAAAATAGAGAAAAAGGAAAAAGAAAATTCGGATTTCCCCAAGTGGACAAAATTGGTATAATTTTTGAGTTCTTTATTTCTATTTTGCCTCGGAATATGTTTCGGCCAATTCATATTCCTTGTCAAAATCTAAATAAAGAGGGGCAGCTGTCATACCCCAATTTTGTCCGGCTTAGGTCAAAACCCTAATTTTCCACAAAAAATAAATAAATTGAAGAGTGAAGAGCCTTATGCACTGCATTTTGGATCCTAGAAGGCATTCCAAGGTTCTTGAAATCATTTTTAGGGTTGGAATGCACTTTTCGGGCAAATTAGTGTTTTAGAGTCAAAAAGGGTATTTTGGTCAATTATAACGGGTATTTTTCTCTCTTTCAAAAAGGCTCAAAAATATGTTCTGTGGTGCGCGCGTGTTATTTTTAACAATCTTGCACCATTTTGTTCTCGTTTGGCACGCGTGTTAGTTCTAATTATATACGTGTGTTTATCTTAATACTCGTTAAGCGGTTTACGTTATTTTATTATTATTAGTAGAATTTATTTACTTTTTATTGCTAGAAAAAGAATTAAAAATCTGTTATTAGGGTTCAATCCTAACTATATTTTTGGATTCCATGAGTGTCTAGTTTCAAGTATCAAGTCAAGCTATTCTTAGTGTTTATTGCTTTATCCCATTTTTGCCTTTTTTACTCAAAGTAAACCCAATTCTACACTCAAAGACATTGTTGCAAGCAACAACAACATCACACCACTCCTCCACTCCACCCTCCTCTAAACCCAACAACCTTCAATACACAACATGTTATTTGCCTTCCTTCTCTCCACACCACAACATAACACAACATTTCTTTTGCTTCCTTTTCACATCCTCCCATTGTAATTTAATAACACACAACTCACTCCTTCCCCACACATACACAAAACCGTAGCCCCCTTTCCTCTCCCTCTCCTCCATCCATTTTTGATTTCCTCTTCATCCAAACAACACCATTTCACCTCATTTTCATACCTCTTTCACATATCTTCTTCATTCAAGTTCAAAACATCATCATCAAGGAAGATTCATCAATTTCTCATGGGTTGGAGTTGAGGTTCCTTGGAGGTTCTTGTTGATTTGGGTTATAGTTTCTTCATCTCATTGCATTTCCTAGCTTGGATTTAAGGTAAGCTTTGAGCCTTTACATCATCTTTAAATTTCTTGCATAAAATCTCTTCTCCTCACTTCAACTTCTTCATATCTTGTTGTTGTTTCTTTGAGAGCCATCTCAAACATTATGACAAACACTTAGGGAGGTTTGGGTGTTTGAGGTGGCTCTTGGCTTTGAAGGGGTTGTTCTTGTGTTTTCTCACATTTCCTTGCATATTCACTCTTGTTTGCATAACTTTCACAAAATAAGAAACTCATTTCAAGCATGATAACATTCGGCCATGGGCCTAGGTTTAGGGTTCTTGAATGCTTTTGTTTATTTCATGATTTGGGGATGAATAATAGTTGATTTAGGGTATGTATGCTCCTAGGTTTTAACATAAAAATTAGGGTTTGGGTTTGCTTTAATAAATTTGTCTTTGTTGATGATTGGCAAGGTGATTCACACTTGTGCACTTGTGCACTTAATCTTAAGTGTGAGGAACATTCTTTGATACTTTGGTTGCTAAATAATTTGCTTGCTTATGCTTGCCAATGATCATGATTGAGGCAACTCTTTTGGTTGAGCTAACAATTTCATTGTGCACTCTCATATAAGAATATCATCAATACTTAGATAGGTCAATTCCATACATTGCATCTTCCAATAGATGTGCATTTAGATTCTCTTGCGTTTTGTAGAAATATTTGAGTATGGTTCTCACCTAGCATCTTCCATTAGATGTGCATTTAGGTTCAATCTTGCCTACTCTTGCATTTTTGTTTAATGCCCAATTCAAGTTCCTTCCTTGCCTATCTATGTGTTGTGATCTAATATGTGTAGTTTAGGCTTGATCTTTGTTTGCATAATTCAAATGTTGTTGCTTAATGATTTGATTCCAATGATCGTGTTATGCTTGAATTCACTAATTCTTTCTTGCATTCATTGTTTTCATTTCTAAACAACTTGGCATAAAAATGGTTACTAGTGGCAATCCATCACAACCTTTGTTGGTTTGATTGTCATGAAAGCCTCAATTTCAAAAGAATTTTCATAAGCATAAAGCAAGACACTAGTGATAATCCATCACAACCTTTGTTGGTTTGATTATCATGAACGCGTCCAATTTCAAAAAGAATTTTTTAAGTATCAAAGAATCAAAACAAGTTATTAGTGGTGATCCATCATAACCTTTGTTAGTTTGATCACCATGAAAGCTTGCATTTTCAAAAGGCATTTTCAAAGAGAGTTTTAGTAATGATCACCCATAACCTTTGTTAGTTTGATCATTATGAACGCTCTTCATTTTCCAAAACCTCATCAAAAAGATCTTCATTTTTAAGGCTAATTAGAACTACGTCGCTTTGATTCCCATTCGGGATACGTAGGAGCGAGCCACGTTCTCGTCAAAGCAAACGAATAAAAATCCTTTTCGCAACCATAAACATTAGTATTTTTCATAACACATAAATCATTTTTAAACTCATTGTTGCTAGTGGCTAATCAGAACATTTGTTCGTCTAGCCATTGGTGGCAATGTCTTTTTCCAAAGAACGATGGCGATGATCACTCATAACTTTGGTTAGTTTGATCAATCGTGCAATTAATCTCTTTCAAAACCATTTTCAAAAGATCAAATAATAAACGAGTCGCTACTAACGGTCAATCAGAACCTTCGTTCGTCTGACTAGTGGTAGTGACTCTCATTTTCAAGAGTACTTAGTGGTGATTACCCATAACCTTTGTTAGTTTAATCATTCGCTGAATACTCGTCCTATTTCGAAAACTCACTAAAAAGATAAAAGACAAAAACCTTTTCATGACAATCAAGAACTACGTAGCTTTGAATTCTCTATCGCACCAGGAGATACGTAGGAGCGAGAGGCCAACTCTCGTCAAGCGCCAAAAATAAAATTTTCATTAAGTTTTTCCCATTCATCTTCAAACAAGAAATAAATAGGCAAATCTAGGTATTTTTCAAATCAAATGTAAAACCACACACTTAGTTAAAGGTTCCCTTTCAGTAGAAAGAACGTGTGCGGTGCTAATACCTTCCTCACACGTAATCGACCCCCGAACCTATATCTCTAGTTTTTCAAAAGACCATCTGCCTTGTTCAAAAGACCTTTTTTCAATGTTTTGGTCTTAAAATTAAAATATTGGTGGCGGCTTCAAAAAATTTCCACATTGTACATTGAGAAACCCAAACCGGATTTTTCGGGTGCAACATCCGGAAGAACCTCCGCAATATCTTTAGCGGCCTCCGCGCCGGGGATGACCCAGAAGTACTGGTTTTTCCACCCGCCCAACAACGAATCTGAGTAAGCCCTGAAGAACTTGCGGGGAAATGACTTTTGATTCTTGAAAGACACCTGCTCCTTGCGGGCCATGTTGGTGCCATACTCACCATGCCAACTCTGTTCGAATAAGGCAAAGAAAAGCTTGGTCGATACGTTTCGACCCAACCGGTCGCACAGGTGCTCGAATTTCTTCATGAATCCCCAACCGTTCGGATGAATCTGAGATGGGGCGACATTCAAGTAGTTGAGCACGTCCTGTTGAAAATCAGTGAAGGGGGGACGATCCCCATCTTCTCAAAGACGACACGATGCATAGTAAACTTCAATTTTGGAGGGACGGTCGCAATGTTCTCTTCTTCACGCATGCCTTTCACCTTCCATCCCGGCTTGGAAGAAGAGGGCATTTAGGTCGTCGATCTGAGTGGGGCCTCCGAACCGATGAAACTCTTAAAAGTCCTCATCTTTTCGAGGACACCCGGGAAATATCATTCACATCAATAACGGCATCTGCGCCTACTCTCTTCCTCCGTGACGTTCGCCATCAACTTCGCAGGACCGCAGCCTCCTCAATCGGCTCGCCGCCCGTTCTTCCCAACGGCGCTCTTTCTTCAACATGCATCGGCTCGAGCCCCGAGAGGTCGGCTTCCAAGTCGATCACCTCGTCATGAAGACTCCCGCGGTGATTGAGTAACCTCACCCCCATCTCCTCGCGTCTCCCACTATGTATGTCATCAATTGGTCGCTACCTTCGCCGATCGGCACGCTTGTTTCCCGGTGGTGGCACGGTTGTTTCGGTGGGGCGGGGACCCATGACTTCGATGACTCGTCGAGGTTGATAGCGAAACACTATCGCCGAGCAAGAAACGTAAGAGCTTGACGAGGAAGCGCCACTGTGGGAACGCCTCGTTTCTTCAAAGGCTTGGGAAGGTCCGGCGACCCTCCGAGAGGACACGGACTCGCCCGCTCCGGTTCTGGCTTTGGGACGCGTCGCCATGAGCGCAAGACTCTCTTTGGGAGCACCGAAATTTGAGCGGCCTGTTTTGTTCGCCGATCCACACGAGAAGGGGACAAGACGTCAAGGTCGGCCAGAGCGGTAGCGCTCGCCGAAAGAGGCGACATGGTCGTCCCCGATCGGACGCCTCCCCTTTCACGAGGTGTGGAAAACTAAAGAAAAGCGATAAAACACAAGTAAAGAAAGAAAAGCCAAGAGGAGCGGCTTTACGAAGAAACGAAACTAGAGAAGAGAGAGGCGGGCGAGAAAATCCTCGCGCAGATAACTCGTGTCGCCGCTTAACGAGCGTTCGGTCGGCAGCAGCAGAGGCGTGAGTTTCAGTGTGGAAGACGTCGACCGGATGTCCTATTTATAGGAGGGCCCACCGGTGAAACGTCGCGGACTGGCCGCCGTCTCCCTCCCATCCGTTGCATGGGAAGCCCAAAGGTGTCTCGAGACGCGCAAAGTCACCGTAATCATTACGCATTAATGGCGTGGTCGAAGCCCAAACGCCACGCGTGATCGGACGCCACTCGCACACGATCGACCGATCCCCGATGAAGACAGAATACGCCACCTTAGGGGCATTAATTCAAGCCTCCTCACCGCCCGGCGACCTAGGCTTGGGGCAATCGTTCGGGCGTATTAGTAAATACAAGGTGCGATTAGCAATGGGGGCCGCCCGATCAAAAGAGACGGCCCAAGACCGTGTCTTGATCCGCAATTCGTGGCGGTCAGATTTATCGCAACGGCCAGCTCGCCCTAGTGGTATAAATACCACCTCCATTCATACTGTCAGGTACGTAATTCCTACCCTGTGATACCCTGCCCGTTAGCACACCTCTGACTAGAGCGTCGGAGTGTCTTCGCAGTACCACCCGAGGTGCTCAAGACCGGTCTCCACACCAACATCAGCGACCGGACGAAGGAGCAGCAAACAACAAACACTTGGTGATCGAGGTACGATCAGATACTACTGAGAATAATGGGGTTGTGGATACTGCTGAGGGTACGGAGGATACTGAGGCCAAGATTGCGGCTGGTAGGAAGGCATATGTGATGATGATGATGATGGCCTCGAAAGGTGGTTCATCCGAGCCATCAATCGTTGAATGCGCTCCTCGAGTTTCTCCTAGCTTGCTCGGCGAATGCGCTCTCAATGATCTAGCGTGCTCGGTGCGCTCCTCACTTATCCTCTGCCGCTCCCTTACCTCTTCCATTTGTCGTGCACGTTGCTCCGCCTGCTCGTTCAATCTCTGGTTAAATTGCTGGGTCAATTGATCTAGCAATCTGCGTTGGGAGCAACATAAGAACGATCAGCATTTCTCTGTCCCCGAATATGATCGACTCGGTACAGAATGCTTTCTTGAAGAACTTGGGTCCCATGCTGCGGATCACGCCAAACGATCACTCTTTTGTGGGCCAACTGCTCTATCCCAAATAGAGCGAGCCACTCTAGCCTCCTTCACAGGATCGACTGATGTGCTCCCACTACTCTGCAGCTGAGACTCACGCCACTCAGCCATCCCAGCATCATAAGCATCCTAAAAAAACAACAGATAAATAAATAAATATAAATAAAAAAAACAATAAAAACAATATAAATATATATATATATATATATATATATATATTTATTGTATTTAAAGATAAATAACTAATAACATAATGTAGTTTTACCTGAATCCTCCTCGCCCTATCGTGGATAAATGTATCATCCTCCTCTCGCATATACAAGTTGCGATGCAACTCAGGCAAACTGACCTCCCGTCCAAGTTCATCCTCCTAGATACATAATTTTATTATTTAATAACAACTACTTAACACATATATAGTTAATAAATTTAATTAATTGATGAATTAAGTAATAGTTATAAAATTACGTACCATGTGTTGGTGATGAGTTCCAGCACTAACACATCCACCTGCGTGCAGGCAGTAGCCATGTTTAGAAGCACGGTTCTTCTTAGCTTTCTCTTGTTTATTTTTAAATTCATCCGTCTTCCAATACTCTTCCAGCTGTGTATAAGCCTCTGGTCCCATAAACGAAGGTTTTGCCTTCATCTTCCGCACAGCCCGCAGTACTTCAGAATATCGATCACTGCATCTCTTGTTGAACGCGTGCTCAACATCTTTCTGCTGCTCTGGTAACCATGTACATTGTTCCTATTTAAAAAAATTAGAAGAATATTGTTAATACAGACAAATTAAACAATTCAATAAAATAATTAAAAATTAATTATTTCGTAGAACTTACCAAGAAAGAATTGAGCATGGCCCTAAAATAGTCTTTGTTATCTTCTTTATCTTTTTTAACAAGAAATCAATTTTTCCAACCTTTTGGAAATTCTGCTTTGAATTGAGGTTATGATCTGCGGTGGTCGCAGCTTTGAAGGAAGAAACACGAAAATTTTTAAAAAGTGAATTTGGACCACGAAAGTTGTATAAAAGGCAACAAAAATTAATAAATAATTATATACTTACGAATCTCCTTGAGGCACCACGATGACATGACCATCTTCAACATGTGTGGCCGTAAGTCCTCCCGCCATGTGATCACCGGAAGAGGTGCACAACTACTACTACTCGCACCTTCTTTGTTTTGCTTTGGCAAATATCCGCCAAGAAGGAACAACACAACGACGCGGCGCGTCCGTGATTGGTGGCGCATAAGGCAAGTAATAATCTTCTTCCTCCCACCGCCGTATCCGCGACAGGTGGTAACATCGTGTGTGACACGGTGGAGTAACATCGATGATGTCGTCATACATATCGGATATAGGATATAGATGATGACATATATATATATATATATATATATATATATATATATATATATATATATATATATATATATATATACACATACATTTAAATATTAAAAAAAGAAACATGTATATTGCATAAACATTTGTACAAATATTCATACAAAATAACCATAAATATCCATACTATTACCAGTTACTAATTAAGTACCAAATAAAACTGAATAACTAGAAAAACTAATTTGAATCCCACTCATTCTCAAAATCATCATCATCGGATGAGCAGGAATTCTTGATACACCAATATGGTCTTCGCATCTTCATCAGCATCTTCTTCGTCATCAACTTCATCGCCGGTGTTTGGTTGATCACATAAACGAGTAATGGGTTCAACTTGAATCACTTCATTTACATTAGACATCTCATCCATTTGAAATGCGACATCTTCCAGTGTGTCATTTGTCTCAATCCGGCCTCTTGGTTTTGTCTTAATTGCGACACACCAACCACGCCTATTAGTCCGCGTTGATGGATAAGGGACATAATAGACTTGTCTCACATTTTGAGCAATGACGAACGGATCATACAGTCGATATCTACTACTCGTTTTAATGTCGACTGTATTTGACTTTGGATTCACCCTTGTTCCTCGAGCAGATGGATCAAACCAATTACAATAAAAAAGCACTACCGTCTGACTATAGTTTAGATAGGGGTACGCAACTTCGTATATGTGTTGAATCACACCATAAAAATCACCTTCACCACCTCCAGTGACACCCTTCATGCAAACTCCACTATTGATTGTTTCTCTGCCCTGTGTCCATTCATTATTGTGAAATTTGTATCCATTGACAAAGTATGTGTGTCATTCTTTAACACATCTTCGAGGACCGTCTGATAAGTTCCTCAAGTGTTGGTTGGGAGGAGTTGGTGGGAGGGCATAAACACGTTGCCTAAACCACATTGGAAAATGTGCATTAATATAAGTAGAAGATTGTTCTTCACTTATTTCCTCGGATGACAAGAATTCCTAAAAAGAAATAATTAATTGTTACACATTTGTCTACTTTTATTGACTTAATTAAGATCGATATATATAGTTAATGTTGAGGAATACATACTCAATGAATGGTTGCACCTCAGTACAATTTATCAACACATGAATATGTGTTGCCTTGAAATCTTCCTCTGTCAGCCAGTGAATTGACTCCCTCCCAGATGGACGACCGGGTAGACAAAAGACAGACAAAGCTAATTCATGTCTAGGACATTCAACATCCATTTCATTTCGACTGCTTCTTGGAGCAAATTCATTCTTGAAATAATAAGAACAAAAGTTGGTTGTTTCACGGTGTAAGTATGAAGAACATATCGATCCTTCAACTCTAGCTTTGTTTTTCACCGATCTTTTTGAATCACCCATGAACCTAGATAAAACGATATGTTAATTAATTAATAATGTTATTTTTAAACTTCCTTTTATATTATAATAAATAATCGACCTTTCAAACGGATACATCCATCCAGTATTGGGACAGTCCGCCAAGTTTAGCTTCAGATGCGAGATGCACCGGTAGATGCTCCATAGAATCAAAGAAACCAGTGAAATACTCTCTCCAACTTGCATAAGATAAGTGGGATGTCTTGTTCCATTTTTGTAAGATCATCAACTTTTAGGGTTGCTGAACACAAATTCTTAAAGTATGTACTTATTTCAATTAGCGGGTTCAAAACGTGTGTTGGCAACGAACTAAAAGCGATGGGAAGTAAGCACTCCATGAATACATGACAATCATGACTCTTCATCCCATGCAACTTCCCATTATCCACATCCGCACATCTAGATAAATTGGAAGAATAACCGTCTGGCATTTTCAACTCTTTTATCCACCGATAAACTACTTTCGCTTCTTCCTTAGATAAAGTATAATTGGCTTTGGGTTTCAATGTCCTAGTACCTTGCTCAACCAACAACAAATCCTTTCGTCTACAATAATGAGCTATGTCCTTCCTAGCCTTCTCATTGTCTTTCGTTTTACCTTTCACGTCCATGACAGTGTTAAATATGTTATCAAAAAAATTCTTCTCTGTATGCATTACATCCAGATTGTGTCTCGATGAGATTATCTTTCCAATAGGGAAGTTCCCAAAGATACTTCTTTTTGTCGGTTGTGCCATTGCCCATAGCCTTACGGGACGAGAAACAACACACGCCTACGACTTCCTTTGGAAGGATGTCTTTAACATCGTCCCAAACTTCCTCTGGTGTCAAACTATGAGGAGGTCCACTTGTTTCAACATGTCCCTTGATGAATGCATATTTCTGCTTTCTAAATGGGTGATCCATAGGTAAGAACCTACGATGCGAGTCAAACCACGAAGTTTTCCCTCCGTATTTAAGAGTGAAAGCCCTTGTGTCAACCATGCAAATCGGACACGCCATCTTACCATGTGTTCCCCATCCAGACAACATTCCATAGGCAGGGAAGTCATTAATTGTCCACATCAAAGCTGCCCTCAATCTGAAATTTTGTTTGCGTGCTGCATCATAAGTTAAAACACCATGCCACAACCTTTTTAGGTCATCAATCAAAGGTTGCAAATATATGTCAATACCAGCTGTTGGATTGCTTGGCCCCGGAATAATAGCATTTAAAAACATGTATGGTTTAGACATACACATTTCTGGTGGAAGGTTGTATGGGGTAACAATAACTGGCCAACAAGAATACGGTGATGCCGATGCTTGAATATAGGGTGTGAAACCATCAGAGCAGAAACCAAGCCGAACATTGCGTGGATCACTGGCAAAATCTGGATGAACACGATCAAAATGCTTCCAAGCTTCACCATCAGATGGGTGACGTAATTCACCAGAATTATTTCTATATTCATGGTGCCACGTCATTTTACCCGCGGTCTCCATTGATGTAAACATCCTCTGTAGCCTTGGTATAAGCGGCAGATAGAACATTGCTTTTCGTGGAACCGGTTTGCCTCTGCTCATCCCTCTCCTGCTGACACGATAGCGTGGCTCTCCACACAACTTGCATTCCGTCAAATTTCAATCATTTATGCCAAACTCATTATTATAATATAGCATGCAACCAGACACACAACAATCAATTCTTTTAGATTTTAAGCCAAGCTTCGATACCAGTCTTTTAACATCATAATAACTCTGCGGCAAAAGTCCTTTAATAGGGGTTGCATCCAACATCATTTTGGTCATATATTCCATGCACAACTCGGCAACATTAAATTGAGACTTAAGACCCAACAACCGGACACACATTGATAATTTTGAGTCTTTAGATCCTTCAAATAATGGTTTATTTGTCTCACTCAAATACGTGTAAAACAATTGTGCTTCCTCATTAGGAACTTCTTCAACATCATATTCTGGTTCTTCAAAATCCAAATTTACTCCAACGACATGAGATATCATTCCCTGATAAACATCTAACGCGGGTTGCATGATTTGGCCAGATCCAGATGTGGAAGCTACTTCTTCAACCGGAACATTAGTACTTGAAAGATATACTTCAACCGAACATTAATGCGAGAACAGCTACCGCAGTACCCCTGTGTACTACTTAGCGTGGCGACTCCATATCCAATAATCGCCTAAACCCATTATTGTACAAATGCATTTCGACTTCATCTTCATTTTTATAAATCGAATTGAACATTTCGCGCCTGGACATCTATTTCCCCTCTCGCGCGCAAATCCTTCGTCACGCTTTAGCAGCACAAAAATAAACTCTTCTACTCCTTACGCAAAACGTCTCTTTAAACCGCTTCTTCCAGGAAATAATCGATCATACATCCAACTACGATCCATGTTTTCTAAATCCTAGTACTACGTGCTACAATAAAAATTATCATAAACAATAAGTATTACTTTTCATTTCATAAATAATAAATCAAACTTTATATTTTCTTACTTACATACTCATACACATACATACGCATACACATATACAAATATCATATGATCATATACATACACATACACATATACACATACAAATATTAACATACACTAACAATGTAAACATTACATTAATTAATTATAATATAAAAGATTTTAAAAAATTTAACACATTTTATATATTATGTTATGGTAAACGTAAATATTAGTCATTTTAACTAACACTCTATTAACTAACAACATAAATAATATTTTAACACATAAATATAACAATAAATTACATATCATACCTACTTAAATGAAAATAAATTACATACAATAACTCTCTTAAACAAAAAATGATAATATAATGAATTTTCAAAAATATAATAGATTTTAACAACTTAAACAAAAAAATGATAATATAATGAATTTTCAAAAATATAATAGATTTTAACAACTTAAACAAAAAAATGAAAATATAATGAATTTTCAAAAATATAATAAACTTTAACAAATTAATCAAAATAATGATTGTATAATGAATTTTCAAAAAACTAATATATTGTTGTATTTCACAATTATCTAAAAAGTATTAAAAACATAAATTAATAATTAATAAATAGATATAATTTATTTTTTAACTATATAATTCGTATTTCCTCTAAAATATTAACAAAAATTAAAATTTAATAAATATATTAATTATTTTATCTCGGATTTATCTATTTTTTATTAAAAAAATATTAACAAAAGTTTAAATAACAAAATAAATAACATTTTAACACATAAATTACAACATTTAACACATACATTCTATTAATATTAGCCATTGTAATATTATTCATTTTAACTAACAACAAATAGCATTTTAACTAACAAGTCTATCAATTTTTTTATTAAATATTTTATAAACAATAAATTACTTATCATCATAACTATTAGAGTAAATGAAAATATAAAAATAAATTACATATCATAACTATTTAAATGTAATTATTTAAATGAAAAATACATATCATATTTTTTTGATATATTAATTGATAATAATATAATTAATTTCGAAAATATTATAAATTTTAACTATTTAAACAAAAAAATGATAATATAATGATTTTCTAAAATATAATAAAACTTAACATTTTAAACCAAAAAAAATGATAATATAATGATTTCAGAAAATATATTAAAATTTAACACTTTTAAAAAATGATAATATAATGAAGAATTCTAATTAATAACATCAAATAAGTTTATTGACAACTAATAACTTCAATAACTAACCGGTGGTGCTGGGAAGACTCTGACTTGATGTTAAACTCGAGTCCTTCGAACAAAGAAACTGAGGCACTAAACTCAAACAACACCACAATTAGTAACTAACAGACTAAAACAAAGTATAAGTTAAAACAAAGTATAAACTACAACATACCTCCAAAAGTTTGACAGACAAGAAGAAGAAAACTCAAATTGTGAGAAGTTTAAGGGATGAAATTTGAGAGAAGAGTGTGTGAAGTTTTAAGGTGAGAAGGAGAAATTTTAGAGAAGAGTGAGTAAGTGAACGGTTTTATGGAGGTAGATGGAGAGTCGTTGCTTTCCTTGAAAGCTGCGAACGTTTTCGGCGGAATTAGGAGCGTTTCTGGCGGATTTGAATTTTGAAATTCCACCAAGTCGTTTTCGGCGGAATTAGGAGCGTTTCTGGCGGAATGGCACACGTAATCCGAGGTGCAGTTGCGGCGGAATGTGCTACGTTTCTGGCGGATTTTAAATTTTAAAATTTCCCCCATTTTCTCCTGTGTGTATTTCCGGCGGATTTGAAAACTTTTTTGGCGGAATATTTTTTTTTTGGTCCGATAATTTACTTATACTTTTTAATCCGCCAAAAATGGCAAAAATTCCGCCAAAACGTTTTTGTCGGATAAAATCCTCCAAAAAATACAAAAATCCGCCGGAAAGTTTCCCGGGGATTAAAATCCGCCACAAAGGTATGCCTTGGAAATTCAGTTTTTCTTGTAGTGATATTACTTAGATGTATCAGAGAAATTGAGTGTATGTTGTAATGTAAAAATTGAGTTGCATTTGCATTTTGTAATGTGCTAATTGACATGAGATTCAGAAGGTGTCTCTGTGACTCTAGGTATGTATTAAGACACGTGATTGAAGAATTGTATTCTCCCTTGTATAGATATAGCAAGTTATTGTATCTACATTTATAGACAGATGGTAGTGGTTAGGGATGGCAAAACGGGTTTGGCCTGCCAGGCCGGCCCGCAAACCCGCCAAAAAGGCGGGTCGGGCCAGGGTATTGACCCCGCTGACCCGCTAAGACCGCCCCGCCAAAAGGAAAAAACCGCGAGCTAAAGCAAGGACGGGGCGGGTCGGCCCGCCGGCCCTTTTTTATTTTATTTTAAAAATAATAAAAAACTATAATGATTTATACTCTGCAATACAAACATTAAGATATTATGATGATTTCTTATGCTGGTTTTAGCATGTTATTGATTACTAGTTATCAATGAAATGAATCATTTGCACAATTTTCTCACCACTAACTCTTGGATTGAGGAACTACCATTCTATGAGTAATAACTCATTATTCTATTTGATGTCAAATTGTATTTTCATTTATGAAACCTGTTTCTCTGTACTATTATATATCTAGTTATCACATGCTCTTAGTCTTAAGGATGCATCATTATTCATATATATTCAAGGTGAATTCTAAATTGTGACATCACACTGAAATTGAAGATTAGAATTTAGATGTTTCACTTTTGTTTTGTTAGCCAATGTTATATAATTTGAATCTCTAGACTTTGACGTTGTACTGATTATTGTTTTTTTGGTTCTTAAAAATATTTATTTTGGTTGCTTGATGGTTAATCCCTAGTTATCAAGCAATGAAAATACTAATTTCGGTTGCTTTAAGATCAATACTTGAATTATGGTTTTTGACCTTTTGGTTGACGATTCTGGATGACATTTCTTGATGGTTTTAGTTGCTATATAGTTAATCCTAGTAATTGCAATGCTACTATTGTTTTATACTTTTATTTTGAATATGTCAAGAGTTTTTAAAGTAAAAATCTGTTAAAAAAGCTTTATAAAAAAAATTGTTTTAAAAAATAGGTGAAAAATCTTATTGAAATTGAAATGTTAAAAACATGTGAGTTTTTTGTTCAAAAATATTGCAACCAACTAATCGTGCCTTGTACCTAGGTGGATCATTTTCAGAGTTTCCTTCCTTCTTCTTGTAAATCCATTTGCAACCAACTAGTTTGGTTTCTACAGGCTTCTTTACAAGTGTCCAAGTGTGATTGTTGTGTAGGGCGTCCATTTATTCTTTCATGGCAGCAATCCATTTGTTCTTAGAACTGCTAGTTGTAGCTTCGTCATAGTTTGCAGGCTCTTCATTTATCACATCTTCAGCTGTATTTAAAGCAAACGCAGTTGCAGCTTCAAAACCAAACCTTTCTGGAGGCTTTATATGTCTTCTTGCCCTGTCTCTGCACAGGATGTAATCATTGTAACATCCCTAATTTCGTTAATTTCAAATTAAGAAATTAACGAGTGGATTGTTATGTGAAAAATGATGAGACACATTTTTAAAATGAGATTGTCTCGGAATTAATGAGTCCTCATTAAATTATAGGATTAAATAGCTTTACTGATTAAATGGTGTTAATTGGATGTGAGAGTTTTGGGGTAAAAATAGGATTGGTGAGATTTGTGAGCCAAGGGCATTTAGGTCTTTCCCCTAATTAACCCTTGACCCACCCATTTTATTTTGGTCAAAGAAAAGTCAAATAAATAAAGAAAAAGAAAGAAAGGTAAGGAACAGAGAGAGAGAGAAAGGAGAAGAAAAGGAATAAAATAAGAAATGAGAAGAAAGGAATAAAATAAGAAAGAAAAGAGAATCAGGGAAAGGCAAAAAGAAAAAAAGGAACGAGAGAGAGAGGAAACAGAGAGAGGCCCGAGAGAAAGAAGAGAAGAGGCGTGGAGAAGGGAGAAAGAATTGGATAGATCTCTCTCAATTCTTCACTTGGTAAGGGGCTTTTGGTACCGTTCTCTTCCATTTTTCCTCCTCTTTCTAATGGTGTAATTTTTATCCCCTAATTTCTACTCGTTTTCGTTTTACCATTGTTGAAGTTTTGGAGCTCTAGTGGAAGAAAATGGAGGTTTAGAGCTGTGGGTTCGGTTTAGAGCTGTTGATTTCGGTTTGGAGGAGCTTGGATCTAAGTTTGGGTTGAGTTCGTGTGTTTGGAACGGTTGAGTTTCGCTCCGTTTCGGTATTTCGTGATTTTCATCACGATAGGTGAGTTTTACTCACGTTTAGGGAATTTTAAAATGTAGTTTATGTGTTATGTTTGAACGGTTTTCGAAATTTGGAGTTTCGTGACTTTTCGAGTCAAAAACGCTATTTTGAGAAATTATGTTTGTTTGAAACTTAGAACGAAACCATAAAGACTTGATTGTTTAATTGTTATGTTTGAATATGGTTTTCGGTTGTGGGTCTGTGTTAGTTGAATTTACAAATCTTTTGGAAAACCGTAAATTTTGTATATGCTTGGAATTAATGATTTTTGAACAAAATTGATGCGGGTGGTTATAAGAGTGTAAATGTATTATTTTGGGATGTCCATATTTGAGAGGAAGCTCTGTAGAATTTTAGTTAGAACTTTTGATACATATCCAAAGTGGTTTTGAATTAAGCGGTTAATGTTATGAATATTTGAAAAACAAAACCCGTAAAACCTAGAGTGCGTGTGGGAATCAAACTTTGGACTATAAAGTGATGCTTTGACCGTGATATAGGTTCTTGATTGTTCTAGTATGGTATTATAACATATCATAGATTGAATTATGTTTCGATATATAAATTATATCGAGTATAGGAGCCCAATGCGGGTGTGATATATAAATTATATCGAGTCGGGGTGACGACCCTGTTTTTGTTAGCATGCTAGGTGAGGGAAGTCATGAGCCCTTGACCTAGGCCCCATTTCATATATTTATGCTGCTCTTAGGATTTGCGCTCCTATTAGCTATGGGGTTCACTCGAGCTATGGAGTTGGTGATGTGCTAAAACTTTTAAATGTGTATATTGTGATGTTGTCACTCGAGCTTCTTTAGGTTGTTGGTGACGTGTCACAAGTGATTGTCTGTATACGTAATTCTTGTTGAATTACTAATTAATGTTTCATAAATGGACCGAGTGATAGGTAATGGGTCGCGGTAAGACTCACTGAGATATGTTATCTCACCCTACAAATGTTGTTGATTTACAGATATGCAGGGGAAGCGTAAAGCAAACAGGCATGATTAGATGTTGTGGCTTGGAGATTTGTAGACATAGTAGCTTAGACTATGTTATTTAGTTTCCCTCTGTTTATTTTGGAACTTAGTTAATGACTTGCTTGTTAAGTTGTAAAACTAATCTATTTTACCTCTGTCTTTGGATATTGAGTATTTTGTTGTAATATTTAAGTGATACTTAAGTACTTATGTTATTGTACCTTAAGTACCTTAAGTTGGAAATAACTCTTTGATTGGAATTCGAGAGTTTTGTATTATTCAATATCTCAGACAGGGGCATAATTACTCTGATGTATGCTAATGGTGCATTTTTAGTATTTCTATTGTTAAGAAATACTAGGGTGTTACAATCATCTTCTTGTTCTTCAACTTCCACATCAGAGTCATGGTCTGATGTTTCCTCTTGTGTGATATTTTGGTTGTCACAGTCATCATGAGTAGCTTGTTGACTAATTGTCTCCACCTCAATTTGGAATTCCCTACTTGGTTCACTCTTCTCAAGTACTTCTCTATTACTAGTATCCTTGGTTAACTCTGACTCCTTGAAGATCACATCTCTGCTAATAATGCACTTTCTGTCTTCAGGCAGCCAGACTCTATAACCTTTAACACCATCTGGATTGCCAACAAATATGCCCTTCTTTGATCTTGCCTCCAGTTTTCCCTCATTCACATGAAAATAGGCAGGACAACCAAAAAAATTTAAGTTTCTGAGATCAGGCAGTTCACCAGTCCATATTTCTTAAGGAGTTTTGAAATTTAAAGTTGTTGATGGACTCCTATTGACAAGATAGCAGGCTGTATGAACTGCCTCTCCCCAAAAAGTCTTTGGGAGCTTGGCACAAGATAGCATACACCTTACTTTCTCCAATAGGGTCCTATTCAACCTCTCAGCAAGGCCATTTTGCTGAGGAGTTCCTCTAACAGTGAGATTTCTATAAATCCCATGTTGTTTGCAAAAACTGTTGAACTCCTCATTACAAAATTCAAGGCCATTGTTTGTTCTTAAAGCTTTAACTTTCAAGTTACATTGATTTTCAACTTTATTTTTCCACTCTACAAATGTTCTAAATGCTTCATCTTTAGTTTTAAGCAAATAGATCCATACTTTTCTACTGAAATCATCGGTGAAAGTAATAAAGTACCTTTTTCCTCCATGTGTGGGTGTTTGAGATGGTCCCCACAAGTCTGAGTGAATGTAGGCAAGCTTTTCAGTAGTTTTGTGTATGGTAGTAGAGAACTTCACCCTGGTCTGCTTTCCAAATATGCAATGTTCACAAAATTCTAGCTGTGAAATTTTGTCTCCACATAGTGCCCCTTGTTTATCTAGCTACTTTAGACCCTTCTCACTCATATGCCCAAGCCTTTGGTGCCATATGAGTGTTTGATTGTCACTTGAGCTAGCTACTTGAGCCTCTCCTTGCATAGTGCTTCTCATGAGAACATACACGTTGTTTCTCTTCCTTTCAATACTACCCTTGACCCTTTCATTATCTTCAATACACCATCCTCACCTTTGAAACTGTACCCAGCAGCCTCAAGTGTCCCTACAGATATTAGAGCCCTCTTTAGTTCAAGGACATGTCTAACATTTGTTAACATTTTGAAAGTGCCATCATTTAGGACTAACTTCACAGTGCCTATGCCTATGACTTTACAGGCCTTGTTACAGATATTAGAGCCCTCTTTAGTTCAAGGACATGAATTACGTGATGTGATTGTTTGTGATTGATGTGGTTTGTTCTGGAAATTGGTGTCATAAATTCTGTTTGTAGGTTGTAATTGGATTGGAACATAGTTTGGATACGAACGGAGAGCGAAACGAAACAAAAACAAGCCAAGTCTATTCCCGAGTTTCGATTCTTCGTTTCAACGCTCCTTTCGACTCCAAACTTCCTCTAATCCTTTTCCCAACCAATTGTGATTAGTATGGATTGACATTGTCATTGTTTTGAACATGCTCAAAGTTGTTTTGGAATGAAATGTTTTGAAGTTATAAATCTTTCGAAAAACCGTAAAACTTAGAACACGTGTGGGGACTAACGTTTTATGAACAAAATTGTGTTTGAACTGATTATATAGGTTCATATTTGTGAGAATATGATATAATAAGATGTCATGGATTGAATTAGATTTCGGTATATAAACTATATCGAACATAGGAGACGGCCCAATGCGGGTGTGATATATAAATTATATCGAGTCGGGGTGACGACCCTGTTTTTGTTAGCATGCTAGGTGAGGGAAGTCATGAGCCCTTGACCTAGGCTCCGATAAATATATGTTATGTTGCTAATAGGATTTGTACTCTTATTAGCCAAGATGGGGTTCACTCTAGCTTGCGGAGTTGGTGATGTGCTAAAACTTCTAAAAGGTGTATATTGTGATTTTGTCACTCGAGCTTCTTTAGGTTGTTGGTGACAAGTCACAAGTAATTGATTGTATATTGTAATTCTTTTTGAATTACTGATTATGGTTTTATAAATGGACCGAGTGATAGGTAAGGGGTCACGGTAAGACTCACTAAGATATGTTATCTCACCCTATCATATGTTGTTGTTTTACAGAGAAACAGGGAAAGAAGTTCCTTTATGGCACGAGTGGATGGCGTGCACGAGAAGGAAATTGAAGATGTAGTTATTCTTTTGTTATTTATGTTTTTCCCTTGTTATCTTTGTATCCGATTATGACTTGAATTTGTTTTAAGTTATGTAATCGTTTCCGCTATTCTTGTAAAGATGTATATCTAAGCAGGAAATTTATCTCTGATGTATGCTAAACTTTACACTCTAGTATTTCTACTAGATAGAAATATGAGGGTGTTACATTTTGGTATCAGAGCAGTTCGACCTTGTCAGACTTAGAGACCGTATGGTCAAGAGGTTAGATCGAGTCAGCTAGGGACTTAGACAATTAAATGTCAGAACCTTACAGTATATTATGTGAAGTATTGAGTCAGGATCCACTCAATGTTTCATGTGAGCTACTGAGAACGATGACAGTTAGTTGCCTCAGCCCCGAAAATGTCCAAACCATACACCATAGGAATTCTGGCCTTCTCAGTTTATCAGAGCACGTAGCGGAAGCAGAAGGCTACAGATGGTGTTCTTAAGCAAACAATGGGCAGCCAGATTGGTTCGAGGAAATTATGGGTGACTGTTCAGTCAATGAACTCGGTGCAATTGTAGATTCGCAGTGGAAATCGTTGTAGGTTGTCTAGAGGGTTGCGAGTTTAAGCGAAGCCTTTAGGAAATAATAGTGGTAGTGTCTTCAGATCTGTTAGGATTAGTTGACACCTGAAACCATGACTGTTGTTTAGTCGGCCTACAAGTTACCGAAATACTGTTTTACGATAACCTTACTTTATGGTTAGAGTAAACCCCAGCTTAGATCGCAGTTAGAGACATCTTTTCGGATAGCTGTGAGTCTTGATCATGTTCCTTTTTCCTCAAAGCCATATTTCGAAATGCTATGAAGCCGACCTAGTAAACTGTAGTGCAATCTCAGTATCGGCAAGCAGAATCACCTAATGTTGATCGAATTGGTTCCGATCACGGGTCCTGAACCAAGTTCCTTTGAGATTAGATCAGTGGGTGATGTTAACCGAAATAACCTTATTATTACTCTCGAGATTATGAGCAAGCCAGTCTCGGTCGGTGAGGAATTTTTGCTAGTTCTCCGACTTGTTTTATTCATAACTTCTAATCCGGAACATCGATTTTTATGTTCCAGGATGCGTTGGAAAGCTAACGAAAATGTCTACACATCTGAGTAGTTTGTGAACCCTGTTTTCAGTTGTATTCTGAAATGTACTTCAACCTTACCTAAGTGGTTGTAGAACATAACTTTATTGGAGGCTTGGGAAGTTGAAAGAGAACTTCCAGCAGTTAAGATTAGATTCCTAGACACCAGTTTAGAATGATAACCATTGTAGTTTCCAAGAAGTTTGTTTCTTGGAAATGGTCATTAGTAGCTATGTACCTCAACAGTCAATGGAGTTCTCAAAAGCTAACAACAATGAGGTATTTTACTAGTATACTAGGTATACTACAAGGATGGAACTTGCTATGACTTAAAGTATTGGAAGCGGTGTTGTCCTATAGGAAGACTGAATCAATTAAGTGTTAAACACCTTACTTCTCGATAGGTAAGACATGTTCCCTACCGAATGGATATGTTAGGGGTTATGGTTATGTTTGAAGAGTTGTGGAGTTTGGAGGGTTGTGGGACCAAAGGAATGAGTAAAAATAGTGAGAATTGTTCTCGGAATCAACGCTGGAAGCATTATCTTGTGCCCGTTTGATTCCGTGGAAGAATCCTTCTATTTTGATTATTTCTTTGATTTTATAATAACTAGCTCAACTCCGTGATTAATCCAAATATGAACGTCTTGCTTAGAGTAGTCAACAATGCAGTGTGATAGAACGAACTTCAAAATTTTCTAGTAAGTCCGACTTAGCTAGGAAAGTAGTTATGTGTCAAGTGAGAGATCATTATTGTTTAGATCTTCTCATACTTAAGTGAATGAATAGTAGACTCAGTCCAAGAGAATGGTTGGTTTTGGAATAGTCGGTTGACTTATAGTTTCTGAAAAGCCATACACCTGTGTGAGACTTTTCAGATTTAGGAATTGAATTCAAAGACTGAGTCATGTGGTTTGAAGATACTCCTTGTTAGTATTTCGGGTTAGCGAAGAAAGTAACTCCTATGGGTATGTAATAAAACTATTTTATATTCAAAGGTTCAAGAAATTTTTCCACAAACTTTACCCATTTGTGAGTTAGTCATGAACACGATAGTGATGAGTTTAACAGAAGTTCTAACGAAGATCTTGATCCAATAAAACCGAAAGGTGATGTTCCCTAGTTTACTACAAGTTGGGGTGCTCCTGTGTTACTTGTTGAAAAGAAAGACGGGAGCAGGAGGTCGTGTATGGATTACCTCCAGTTGAACAAAGTTATTATTAGGAATAAGTATCATTTGCCAAGAATAGGTGTTTTGCTTAATCAGCTTCGAGGTGCAGCAGTGTTTTCAAAGATTGGTCTAAGGTCGGGTTATCTTTAATTAAAGGTTAGGGCTTTAGTTACTCCGAAGACAGCTTTCCATACTAGAAATGGACATTACGAGTGAGTAGTGATGCCCTTTGGTCTAACTAATGTTCCTACGGTATTCATGAATTACATGAACCGAGTTTTTCCACCCGTACTTAGATCAGTTGTTGAAATTTTCACTGATAACATATTGGTGTACACTAAGACCACTGTGGATCATGATCAACATCTCCGCATTGTTCTAAATGTACTCTGAGAGAAGGAGTGATATGCTAAACCTTCGAAGTGTGATATTTTGATGTCTGTAGTGAAGTTTCTAGGACTTGTGATATCCCAGTCAGGAGTGGAAATGGATCCCAGCAAAGTTGAAGTTGTGTTGAATTGGGAGCTGGTTATTATTGTAGATTTATCTGAAGATTCTCGCAGTAGTTTTTCCACTCACTTAGTTAACTTGTAAAGGTTAGCTGTTTGAATGTGATTCTAGTTGTGAAGAATGCTTCCTTTAGAGTTGTATGTTGACGTCTGCTCTCATCCTAATTCTCCCGGAATCGTCTCTGGGATTTCAAATGTACAGTGACGCCTCGGGAAGGAACTTTGGATGTGGACTGATTCATAATCACAAGTGGTAGCTTATGTATCCATACAATTGAAGCCTCATGAGGATAATTATCCAACCCATGATTAGGAATTGGCAACTTTTGTGTGGGTAGTGAGAATTGAGGATAGCTCAGAGTCGTCAAAAGGGTTATGCTGACAAAAGGGAGTAAATCCCTAGAGTTGAATTTGGTGATCCTGTATTGTAAGAGTTTCATCAACCATTGTTACCGGTAAGGCATTGCGAACAAAGGAAACTCAGTTCTCGGTATATCGGGTCTTTCTCAAATATCGAGCGTACTTAGCTAATGGATTACCATATAGCTTTACCTTTTGTATTGTCCAATCTACGTGATGTGTTTCACGTATTTTAATTGAGGAAGTACCCTTCCGATCCAAGTTATATCCTAGAACATAGAGAGAAAACGTTTCGGGCGAGGAAGCTATGTGGGAATGGGAGGACGATATGCGGACTAGATATCCGTATTTGTTCTCTTGAGGTATGTTTGTTCAATTTTGAGGAAAAAATTTCCAAGTTGGGGTGATTGTAACATCCCTAATTTCGTTAATTTCTAATTAAGAAATTAACGAGTGATTTATTACTCGAGTAGGTAATAAATCAAGTCATGGATATGAGGTTGTCGCGAAAACAATTTATAATTGCTTGAGTGTATAATTTAAAGGCATAATTGAGTGGAAATTAGAACACTAAGGGTATTTTAGTCTTTATACCTCTCACACTAAATGAGCTCTATGACACAAAAATATCCAAATGCTCTCTCATTCCACACTTGTGTGAAATAAAAGAGAAATAAAGAAAGAAGGAAAATAAAGAAATAAAGGGAAAGTAGAAAGAGAAAGAAGAAAGAAAAGAAAGTGAGAGAGAGAGAAACAGAACCGAGAGAGAGGAAAGAAAAGAAGACAAACCGAGAGAGAGGAGAAGAAGGAGGCGAAGGAGAAGAACAAAGAAGGGGGAAGATCTCCTTCAATTCAACACTAGGTAAGGGACTTTTTGTCTCATTTTCTCCCATTTTCCTTCCTCTTTCTAATGATTTAAATTTCATCACCTAATTTCTACCCATTTGTATTTCACCATTGTTGAAGCTTTGGAGAGAAATGGAGGTTTTTGGTAACTTTGAAGTCTTGTATTGAAGGTGGGAAGCTCAACAACTAGTTTGGGAGTGTGGGTACTGGTTTCATTGTTGATTGGGTCGATTTAGGTCATAGGGAAAAGGGAGGAGCTGCTGAATTTTGAATTGGAGCTGTTTGGAAGAGTGGGAACGAGTTCGGTTTGAGTTCGTGGTATTTCGGAGCGGTTGAACTTCGTGAAGTTTCGGTATTTCGTGATTTTCATCATGATTGGTGAGTTTTACTCGCTTAGGGTTTTTATTTTATGTGTGTTGACTGTATGATTTCTGTTACCATTGAAATTACATTCGTTTCGTAAATTTTGAGTCGCAAAAACCGCGAATTGGTCACGAACTCACTGATTTAGTAATTCTGGACACAGGTTCGGTTTTTTTAAAACTGGAACTGTTCGGTTTGTCCAAAAATTATGTGACTGATTTTGTTTGAAAGTAGACTTAACGCCGGTCGTTTTGGCACTGGTTTGATTCAATTTAGAGTTGTGTAGCTCGAGTTATGAGTCTCCAAAGTTAGGTCAAATTTCTGGAATTAAATTGGTATAGGTTCAGTGTTTCAGGTCGGGTTTCACCAAATTTCATTAAGAAATGAAAAAGAAAATTGAGTTGCAAGTTGGGCAAAAAGTTCTGTCTGATTTTTGTACACCAGTGTAGTATTTTTAAAACCTGTATCAACTGGAGCCTTGTTTTGAAAAATGGATATTAAATGTAGAAACTAAACTCAGAGAGATTTTCAATGAGTGGTCGTTTGTGGAAATCCGATGTCGTTTGCTTTTTTAAATAATTCGCCGAAGTAAGTGCACTGCTGTAGGAAATTCTGCACTCATATCGTGTGTTAAAATAGCGGTTTGTGTCATTCCGATTCTCGAAATGAATTACGTAATGAGATTGTTTGTGATTGATGTGGTTTGTTCTGGAAATTGGTGTCATAAATTCTGTTTGTAGGTTGTAATTGGATTGGAACACGGTTTGGATACGAACGGAGAGCGAAACGAAACAAAAACAAGCCAAGTCTATTCCCGAGTTTCGATTCTTCGTTTCAACGCTCCTTTCGACTCCAAACTTCCTCTAATCCTTTTCCCAACCAATTGTGATTAGTATGGATTGACATTGTCATTGTTTTGAGCATGATCAAAGTTTTTTTGGAATGAAATGTTTTGAAGTTATAAATCTTTCGAAAAACCGTAAAACTTAGAACACGTGTGGGGACTAACGTTTTATGAACAAAATTGTGTTTGAACTGATTATATAGGTTCATATTTGTGAGAATATGATATAATAAGATGTCATGGATTGAATTAGATTTCGGTATATAAACTA
Organism: Oxytropis ochrocephala; assembly: GCA_020916435.1. Classification (NCBI taxonomy): domain Eukaryota; kingdom Viridiplantae; phylum Streptophyta; class Magnoliopsida; order Fabales; family Fabaceae; genus Oxytropis; species Oxytropis ochrocephala. The sequence goes on along the minus strand of CM037093.1, from coordinate 84,713,589 downwards.
TATCGAATATAGGAGACGGCCCAATGCGGGTGTGATATATAAATTATATCGAGTAGGGGTGACGACCCTGTTTTTGTTAGCATGCTAGGTGAGGGAAGTCATGAGCCCTTGACCTAGGCCCCGATAAATATATGTTCTGTTGCTAATAGGATTTGTACTCCTATTAGCCAAGATGGGGTTCACTCTAGCTTGCGGAGTTGGTGATGTGCTAAAACTTCTAAAAGGTGTATATTGTGATTTTGTCACTCGAGCTTCTTTAGGTTGTTGGTGACAAGTCACAAGTAATTGATTGTATATTGTAATTCTTTTTGAATTACTGATTATGGTTTTATAAATGGACCAAGTGATAGGTAAGGGGTCACGGTAAGACTCATTGAGATATGTTATCTCATCCTATCATATGTTGTTGTTTTACAGAGAAACAGGGAAAGAAGTTCCTTTATGGCACGAGTGGATGGCGTGCACGAGAAGGAAATTGAAGATGTAATTCTTCTTTTGTTATTTATGTTTTTCCCTTGTTATCTTTGTATCCGATTATGACTTGAATTTGTTTTAAGTTATGTAATCGTTTCCGCTATTCTTGTAAAGATGTATATCTAAGCAGGAAATTTATCTCTGATGTATGCTAAACTGTGCAATCTAGTATTTCTACTAGATAGAAATATGAGGGTGTTACAGAGAGAGCTCAGCTCCAACTAACTCCAACGGATGATCCAAAACCGACTAACAAACTTTAGAGCATTGTTTATTAGTCACGCACGTGCCAGGCAGAGGAGCTCCACCTAGACCATTAGTTGACCTGAAAAGGATTATCCACATCAGCAAGATGACTTCCACGTGTATGCCAATAACAACAGTATAAATATGCTACAGAGCCTCATAATCAGGTACGTCATCTATACCTTGTGATCATGCTTGATCGCACACTATTGACTTGAGCGTCAGAGTGTCATTGCAGGTACCATCCGTGTGCGGTCAAGAACCCGGGTCCTACCTAAGTACCAATTTTTTTTGTTTGTAATTTTCATTTGTTCCTTATTTATTTATTTATTTCATTTTTTAACAATGATATTTCAAAATTACAATCAAACTTAGTAAATTAGGTTACTAAATTAAAATTTCTCATTAATTAAGCATATACGTGTTATATATATATATATATATATATATATATATATATATATATATATATATATATATATATATATATATATATATATATATATATATATATACACTAGTATAATTTACAGTATATACATATATATAAATTCATTTGTTTAGTATACACACGAAGGTAATTACTTCAACTATTTTAAATATTTATATTTATATAATAGTAGGAAATTAAATTTAGATTTATATATATATATAAAATAAAATTATATATTACAATTTCAATTGGTGTGGGGTTTTGTCAGAGAAAATGATTTTGTTTCTTGTCTTATAATGTTCGTAATAATTAAATGAATGAAAATTAATATAAAAGTATTCAAACAAAGTACTCAAACGAAAATTGAAACCGATGAAAATATGATTATCATCTAATGTATTACGAATGAGTATATAGAAAAGCACATTACTATTACTAATGGCGAAAGGAACATCTATTTTGTAATATATCATTCATAATTTGTTTTTCTAAGCGTGTGAACTCGTGGGAATTCGATTTTATTGTTATAAGCAATACGGGTATACATCTCATTTTGCCATAAAATTTTAAATTATTTTTGGCACATTTAAAAATCTGATTGTATTTTTCGTGTGTTGTATGACACGTCGATTTCTTTGTACACGGCTTTTATCAATTCATTATGATATATAATATATATGTTTATACATTTTTTTATATATAGTGAATATTTTATATACTATTTGACTATTTAAATGTTAATTTTGATTTAATATATGTACATATATTATGAAAGAACCCTTATGATATTTTGTATATTCCTATAAAGAAACTATAAACGGGAAATATCAAACTAACACTTGAGGGATTATTAGAATATGAAAAATCTAGTCTTATTCGTAGATGCAATGTTTATATAAAAATCTTTAAGATTATATAAAGATTAATATCTAAAACTCTAAATAGTAATACATAATCTGCTCATTGATGATAACTTTGACATTTTTGGTATATATTTAATGAGTTAACTTGATGATGAATTAGTGATGTGTCATACTATGTGGATGGTGAGATGGAAGATCCATGGTTATATATCATAGAGATATAAAATAATGTACCAAGATTTTTATTTTTATTTAAAATAACAATGAAGAATGGTTTAACAATAATGTGTTACGCTTATGAAACAAATGAGTTAGGTAGTCGACTTGGTTAAGAATTGCATTGAATTCAAGAGGGGATGGGTTTGATTCCTGCTTTGACATTTTTGGTATATATTTCAATGAATTAACTTGATGATGTGGAATAAAATCATTGATGATGTAATTAGTGACGTGTCATACTATTTAAAATATGTTTTCCTTCATTTGTTTTGAATGATAACATTTCTTTTGACTCTTTTGCCAAAGACGGTCGAAATTCATTTGTTTTGACATCGTAAGATAATACCCAAGAGCACTTGGATGAGATGGTAAGTGGTCTCTTCCAACTTAACCAAAGTCCGAGATCGAATCCACCTTGGGCATGCGGCGGTGTTAAATCTCTTGAGGAGAGCTTTGCGCCAATTGTGGTCCTACCCGGCTCGAGGATTAGTCTCTGCGATTGCTTGCATGAGAGGATACCCGTTTTATACAAAAAAAAAGACACAAGAAGATAATTACTTCAACTATTTTAAATATTTGTATAATAGTAGGAAATTAAATTTAGATTTTTTTTATATATATATATATATATATATATATATATATATATATATATATATATATATATATTATAATTTTGAGATCCCGTGAAATCAAATAATACTTTAGTAGTGACAACCCATAAATAAAAATACTTTAAAAACTACATAAGTACTAATCAAATAATACTTTAGTAGTGACAAAACATGATGTATATATAGGGTATTTTCATATTGAGATGTTATTACAACAGAATTACTTATAAATATTATACGGTCTAAAATAGTATTAGTAAATAGTAACTTACAAATATATAGCAAATATACCTTTGCATAAGGACATGCAACTTGCTTTTGACTAAGTTGATTGGCGTTGACAACCGTAGGATCAATGTTCTCTCTGTCATCTTGTTTATTCTCTCTACTTGTTTTCTAAGTGCGGCGTAGTGAATAGAAGAATATTAAGCACAAACGTTATAAACTACAAATATCTTGATCAATCAAAGTTGTATATTGATTCTAATTGTATGTGCATCAAAATTTGAATACAAAAATATGTGACAAACATTTTAATATATAACATTATTTATAAGAAGAGAATTAAAAAGGTTGAAATGGATAAAATTACTCATATTTAATATTGATCTTTTCTGTTGGCAAGGATTTTGGTCTAGTCCCCTTCGCTTTCTATGTTTTTTTTTTTTCCTCCTTTTTTATTAATAAATTCGGGCAATCTGTCAGTTTGTTAAAAAATACTCATATTTAATAATATTCTAGTTAGTAAATATATAGAATAAAATCTATGGAATGTGATACAAAATATTAGATGGTAAATAAATATAATATATAAATGTAATATATAATAACAAATATACATGTATCAAAATAAATAATAAATAGATATAAAAAGTAGGTAAAAAGTTTTGCAATAAAAGAAATAATAGGATAAACATTATGTAATATGCTTTAGTAACATGAAATTGTGGTAGCTCAAATGGTCAGCATTAGGAGGTGACAGTGTGGGGGAATGGGTTCGATCCCCAGCATCTGCATTTTTTTGATATATTTCGAAATAACATGCTGAGGTGGATTTAATTGGTGCTGACATATTTATTGACGTGGCTGATTAGGTGGATGCTTAGGTGTCAGATTCATGGTTATATATAATATAGATATATAACATTATACGTGTGTATATATATTTCAAATTGTTTTAGATAACTTTATAGGATCTAATAATAAGCTTTTTTTTTCGCACCCCCCTCCTTGTCTATCCCACCCCCATAATTACACAAACGGACGAAAATGCCCTTGAAAACTTACAAAAATCAGATTTTACAAATCAGATTTCATAATTCTGAAAAAAGTAAGTAAATACGGAGAGAGATTTTCGGAATTACCTGTAATTCCGAATAGAATTTCGGAATTACCTCAGAAGTCAGGTAATTCTGGTTCACAAATGTGAACCTAATTACCTCACTTACGAGGTAATTCGAAATTCTTTTCAAAATACAGAATTACTGTAATTAGAAAATTACAATTTTTTTTTCAATTATTAATATTTTTATTTACATTATTTTTTTAATGATGGCGAGTAGACGACCCGGACAGTGTAAGCGTAAGCGGCAGAGTCTTCCGAGAAGCGACACCGCAAATGCGACAACATGCTTTGGGAGGGGCGATGAGCGGTACTCTTCTCGGACAATCTACAGAGGCTCGAGAGGCTGCTGGACATGCTTACGGCGTCGAGAGCGCGCCGAGTGATAGAGATGGTTGAGCCTGAGCCTCAGCCTCAACCCCGGTATGAGCAGCTCTATCGTGACCACCCAGATTACGAGTACCATATGCGGCACCAACAGGAGCACCCGGAGCTGTATCATGACATTCTTGCTCACGGTTGGGAGGCTTGGGAGGAGCGGAAGGATGAGGGTCAGCATCAGGAGGAGGAGGAGGTTCAGCCTGCCTCAGCTGTGGATCACCCACCATTATTGTTACACTGGGATACGCACTGCGCGTCCTGGATAGATAGAGGCGAGGTAATATTTTAATTTTTTATTTTGATTTTACTTAACAACAATTAATTACTTCTTTTTAATAACGTATGGTTTAATTTTAATTTTTTCAGCCTCAGAAACTAAAGGTTGTATCTCACGGCCAGAAGTTTCCTAAAATTAGACCTACCGAGCACCACCCACAGGTAGCCCACTGGTTGCGTCAGGCTAAGCTTTTTGAGCTGGACATCACACCTCTGGGGGCAGTCAACAATGAGTTGATATATGCTTTTGTGGAGAGGTTGCATCCTGAGACCTGCTCATTCCACATGCCCTTTGGGGAGATGACTGTCACCCTGGACGATATGCCCTTTGGCAAGTACTTGCCGCTGGAGGGCACCCCATTGGACCACAGGCCCGATTTTGATTCTGTTGAGGCTCTTCAGTTGGCTGTCGACTCTTTGGGCATGGATCAGGCTACTGTCATCGAGGAGCTTAGGGAAAAGCAGAGGCGATTCGAGGATCGCCTTTGTAGAGGACTCTTAAAAGGAGAACATGGCACGGGGTGCTTATGAGCAGGTTGCACGGTGCTACATGCTCTTCTTGTTAGGCACCACCATTCTGGCCGACAAGAGTCACCATTTTTGCCCGGTGAGGTGGATGTATACGCTGAGAATCTTGGTGTGGCGGTGGTCTTGGGGTGTAGCTACTCTCACTTACCTCTACACTCAGTTGACGAATGCGGTCTTTTATTCGACCAAGCGGTTTTGGCGGATGATACGCGACACTTTCGCTCGGGTAATCAATTATTTATTTTTTAATTTAAAGCTTTTAATTAAATTACTCATATATTAATAACTACTTATTTATTAATTTAATTATTTATTTTCAGTGTTGGATATACGAGCATTTTCCCACCATCGTTGGTCGGAAAGTGTTGGCAAGGACGCATCAGTCACGTGCCACCAGCTGGGGGAACAAGAAGCTGGATAAAATAAAGTTGGTAGACTTTAGGGAGCGGATCGATAACTTGCAACTGCAGGATGTCATTCTCACCCCTTATCATGACCACAGGCAGAGTGTTCCTTTGTCGAACATATCTGTTTACAGAGGGTGGTTGATTTGGGGCGATGATTCGGTTCCCTACATGCCGGACATGGTGTGCGTGCGTTGGCGATTCGGGCGGTCTGAGCGATCCCTTCTCCACCCATTTCGGATAATGCTCCATCTCCGCGCGGAGGATCATACGGGGTTGGTGATGTATCGATTCGGCGCGGACTTTTGGCGGGGTGGTAGAAGCGACCTACTACGGCGGCGAAGTGCGTCGATTACTACCTGGTACGATCGGAGTAACGAAGTGCGTTTTACTCGGTGCGAGCCACAACCGAGCGGATCGGGAGCCATATCATCAGCAGTCCGTTGTCCCTGAGACTTTAGAGGAGAGGGTGCATAGAGCAGCTGCATTGGCCCGGGATGCCCTATATGTCGCCCGTTCACCTACTTCACGTCGTTATTTTCAGTCATTTTTAGACATTTTGGACCCATAGTTGTATTTGTACTCCTATTTTATGTTGGACATTTTATATATTTTGACGTATTGTTATTTAAATCGTAAATCGTTCGTATCGTATTTTAAAAATAAAACGCGTTTAAATCTTAATTTAATATACAATTTTTTTAAAAAAAAAATTAAAAATTTCGGAATTACCTCTAAAAAAGGTAATTCCGGTTCACAATAGGGGGTATTTCGGATTTACAAGGTAAATCCGAAATACCCCATTTTTTGAACCAGAATTACCTTTTTTAGAGGTAATTCCGAAATTTTTAATTTTTAATTTTTTTTTAAAAAAACAGGGGTATTTTAGGGTTTTATTGGGTTATGGGGGTGTAGGAGAGAAGGAGGGGGTGTGAAAAAAAAACCCCTAATAATATTATAAAAGTTTTTCTTGATTGTTCCAAATATCATAGCTTATCCTAATATAAAAAAGATGGATTAATATTAAAAATGTTACAATAATTATTTACTTATATGATTGGTAATGCATGTTTTTTCTTTATAACAGATAGGTTCTCATAGATCACCCACCGATGACTTTTTAATTGAGTCACGTGTCATATTTTTAGAGTATTATCATTATTATTATTATTTTTACTAGTATGCAACCCGTGCGATGCACGGGAAACAAATTTCATGCATAATATTAAATTTAAATATTTTTATGAAAAAAAAAATCAACATGATTTTTTTTTAAAAATAAATAAATAAAAGAAGTCAAAAAAATTGTATCTAAATTTAGTAAAGTGTAGTACCAACAAATCGTGTTAGTTGATTTTAATTTAGTATTTATGTACATAATATTTGTGACCCAACCCGCTTCCAATTCCATTTTTGGTTTAAGCAGTATCCCGACCCATGCGATGCAGTATCCCGACCCATTCCATAACTGGCATTTTATGTTTTCTTACATGTAATGACTCTTCAATATTCCTCCGTATAATGTCTTCTAATTCAGCAACTCTCTGTTGTAAGTGTAGATTTGAGTAATGACAATTGAAAATTGAAACATTTTTTATTTGAATTAGGAATTAATGGTGAATATTAGGCCTCTCAAATTTGTGCAATATTTGTGATTAGGGAACAATTTGATTATTCTTAAAGGAAATAAGAAAATGATATGCAATCGTAGTTTGAAAACTAATATGTGACCAAATTGTAGAAAAAATTAGCAATGAAACATGTTCACAACATCAAAGATGAAGAAATGTTGGACCTATTGTTGAAATAGGTAGCATTATTTACCGTCTTATTTTGAGACACCTATCAATAGCACCCATTCACAAAGTCAACTTATCTCGTGAAAAAGCTACACCATCAATTGAACCATATTTTGCTAGTCAAATGAAAAAATTTAAAAACTTCAATCATGACTAAACATCCTCTTCATCTTCAACCTTGAGTAGTGAGCATAAAACCCTATAAATCAAACAACACCATCACAACAAATAATAAAAATCACAAATAATAATAATAATTAAATCAACAACAAAATAAAATCAATGCAAGTATTTTATTTATATATTTTCTTTAGTAATTGATCAAAAATGCTGGCCAGTTTTCTTTTGCAATATCAGTCATGCAGAAAGAGAATTGAGAAGGATTTGGAATAATTAGAAAATGGACTCGAACAAATATGCAACATGTTCCTAAGATATTAAAATTCAATGGGTAGAGTTAAGCTTGTTTATAAAAAATAGTTAAAATATGTATAATTGACTGGTGTACTTAAAAGAAACTCAATATTCGATAGTTCAAGACTTCCTCTAAAGCTTAGTAAAAATTGATCTCAATGCAAGTAGGATTAGAGTATGGAGTAATTGATATGCTCATATTATTACATAATTCCATAATATTAACTGCACGTCACCTTTTGCAGATCAATTATATGCCCAATGTTCAACTCTAATTCTATTTGCATTATATTGAGATCATTTTTAATTAACCAAGGAAAAAAATAAAAACTCAAGAAGGAATGCTCATAAATAATTCTTGGAACTATTGGAGAATTCCTAACAACCAAGCATACAAAAAGCAACCCATCTAAATTTTGAATCGTCAAGCATTAGCCTGTTGTTTTTTGAGAATCTAAACAAACCCACAACGTCGTTTGTCGTTGTTGAACAGCTCCATTAGATCGCCGCAAGCCCTCCCCACATGCCCTCTCTCTCTCTCTCTCTCTCTCTATTTCTCTCGTATCTCTTGCATGCGAATGGGCACTAACCAACATGGAATAAAATTTTTAAGAGAGCACACCAAAGCAAAACCCACTATATGTATATCAGATATATAACTATTTGAACGTTGGCATTCAATCAAATGACATAAATGTATATTATATATAACATCTGAACGTTACTCTTTGAAAAAAAAAACGTTGAAAAATAATTACAATAGGATTTGAATTATGAATTGATTGTCATCACTCAATAATAATCTTTAAAAAATATCAGTTTTTGTTTGGTTTTAATTCATTCCAAATTGACAAATCAAGCCAAATTAATGCAATATTGGCAAGTGACATGGATTGAAAAATCCAGCTAGGCCAAAAAAATAGCAATTGCTTATGTGGAGGGGCTGAGAGGTTGACACCTAGGATTTTCAGCCTTGAAGAACCTATTTAAATGTATTATTAATAGATAGATTATTATTTGCTACTCAATAACTGTCTATATTAATATTGAATACTCAAGATTTTTTTAATTATTATTAACATTTCAAACATCAATTCTCCGATGCATCGTATTGGTAAATTTGAAAAAAGAGGGTGAGATAGAGAAGGAAGGAATGACCGGCTGAAATAAACGAAGACGTGGAAAAAAGTAGACCTTGTCGACTCATACACACAGTCATACTCATCACTTCATTTCTCCCCTTTCTATTCATTTCTAGTTCTCACTACTACCATTCTCATTCGCACACAGAAATGTCGACGCTGCTTCTCCCCAATCCTCCTCCACTAACCTCAATTCACCGCCGCAACACGTTATCAATATCATCATCTTCTTCCTCCGTCTTTCAATTTCAGCGTCGATTCTCCCTTCCCCTCACTCGTACAAGACGGAACATTTCGCTGCTTCGCGCTTTCGAGTCTTCCTCTGATTCCAAAACCGAAGAAGAAGAAAAAGGAGGTGCAATTAACAATCAAAATGTCAGAATCGCTGATGAGGATTATCCTAGTGGCGAATTTGAATTCGAACCTATTACTGGGTGGAGAAACTTCCTCGTTAAGCTTAAGATGCTTGTAGCGTTCCCTTGGGAGCGTGTTCGTAAAGGTAGCGTCCTTTCAATGAAGCTTCGTGGCGAGGTTTCTTTCTATCCTTTGCTATTATCGCTTTTTACATACTCGTGTTTAATCTCATTGACTAGAAGAAATTGAGAACAGTGCGAATTTCGTGCTCTTGATATGCTATCAAAATTGATTTATTGTGGAAACCATGACCTCGTAAAGATTCTTAGAGTAAATGGATAGAATAGAATATATACTTTTGGCAAAGATTGATTTATTTTATATCAAGGCATAGTAAAAGTTAAATAAATGGATAAATAGAAGGTATACTATAGGCCAAGATTGGTTTTAGTTTATATCGAGACTTAGTAAAAATAAAGTAGATAGATAGAATTGAAGATATACTATTGGCCAAGTTTCATTGATTTTATATCAATACTTAGTAAGATTAGAGAAGTTGGGTAGATTGAAGATATGCTATTGCCCAAGATTGATTGATTTTATATTGAGACTTGGTAAAACTAGAGTAAATGGATACCTATAAGATATATTATTGACCAAGATTGGTTGATTTTATTTGAATACTCATTTTACATTAATCTTGTTCTCAGAGTTAAGACATTTAAAAATAAATCACTTGATCTTGAAATTCAGTTGCAATTTAAAGGTTTTAACCTACATCAGTTTATAAGATCGAAACTTAGTCAATGATATACTTACCCAAGTACACACTTTTCTTGGTTTGTCTTCACTTTTCAAAACGTCATACATTTATATATACTTTGAAATGGTTGAATTTGGAATATTGTGTTCCTCAGATATCTGATCAACTGAAGAGCTGGTTCACTCCGGGACTTTCTCTACCCCAAATTTGTGAGAATTTTTTGAAAGCAGCCTATGATCCTCGTATTTCTGGGATCTATCTCCATATTGAGAGTTTGCAATGCGGGTGGGGTAAAGTGGAAGAAATTCGAAGGCACATATTAAATTTCAAAAAATCAGGTAAAAACTCTGGATTCGCATTGCAGCTTATTTGTCGGAGAATGAGAAAAGTAGAAACTGTAATCTAAGAAAAATACTTTTCTTATTTTATGATGTTAATAGAATGTTACTGTTAAATGTGCCAATGTAGAATTTACCAAGAAATTCAGTAAACTTACATAACCAAGTTATATGCAAATGTAGTTAGTAATTAGTATTGGCTTCTATGGCTTTGGTACACCTCATGAAAATTGCAAGTTACGCGTGCTTCTTGGATTGGACACGTTCCCTACTTGGCTTCCATGCATAAACCATGAGTTTTAATGCTTTGTGAAATTTTTATGAATGCATGCTTTCATAGTTGACTATGCTTGTAGGAAAATTTGTCGTGGCTTTTGTCCCTTCATGTCAAGAAAAAGAATATTACCTTGCATGCGCATGTGAGGAGATATATGCCCCTCCAAGTGCTGACTTTTCTCTGTTTGGATTGAGCGTTCAAGCCTCATTCCTCAGAGGTAAGCTGATCTTTCTTTACTTTGCGTTTTTTAAATTTAACTGGCACTAACTGTTTTTGAATATTTGTTTGCTGAACAAACCCAATGATGTATATGGTCTAAATAGGACTCTACTGGGTAGACCCAAGGTATAAACGAAAAAAATCTTGAAATGGCAATGTTCATTCGCAATCTGCCAATATATCATTTAGATTAAAATTTCCATCAATAGGTGCAATGCCTTTTTACTCCCTATTAATTTTAAGACATAAGGATAGAAGAACAACAATTAACAATTTTACACATAAAAACGCGTTTTCAAATAAGATCCCTTCTAACCACTAGATAAGATCCCTTCTATTTAGAGATTTATCTAACAATATATAGGTATGCAGAAAAATTCATACAACAAGCAAAATAAGAAATGTGGAAAAACGGGCACAACAATCCCCGTCTTTCCACTAGCATATATAAAATAGAGATTGAAATTAAAACAAAACATGAAGAAAGGTTAAACTCAACATCCTTAATTAAAAGAGTAAAATGGAGTTGGGTATTTATGTAATAGAAAATTACAAAGAATAAATATTATTTTAAATATCTTTAGGTCGGCTTGGGTCAACCTTCATGTGTTGACCCAAATCTATCCTAATGTAAGCCCGGGTCATCAATAGAGACATTGGGTTGACCCTATTTTATTTTGTGAGATACAGCTAGACCCTACTGAAATGGCTCGGGGTGGGCTGGATCAACAGACTGAGCCAGATTGTGTTTAGTGTACACCCTTGATTGATATATCCAAGATCACATTGGTCCTACATTATCAACAACATCATATTAGTTATTCAAAATGTCATCAGTTTCATCCTCTTGTAATGTATTTTCCATCAAATTTGTCATTAAAGTGACAAAGTTGATGGCATTTATTATGTTGTGGATAAATAAAGGATAGGTTATAGAAGGGGAGGTAAAAACCCTCCAAGAAGGTCTAAGGTGGTTTTCTGTAAAGTTTGTACAATTCCTTACACAGGACAATTCTTTATGCGGTACATTTCCTTTTATATAAAGTTTGTACAGAGCTTGGTACAATATGTCTTACTACTATTACCTAAATCCTTGTAAATGTTTTACCTGATATGTTTCCTTTTATTTATATTTGTACAGAACTTGGTTATAATATGTCTTACTACTAATGCCTAAATTATAGTCTGGTACTGATGTGACTTTCTAAAACATTTATAGTGTTATTTATCATTCCAAAGCTTGTCTCAAATCACTCTTTAATTGTCCATTAAAATGTCAAATTATTTTCATGTTTTACTTTGTAGATGGTTGTCCAGATTTATTGATTGAACCTTTTAAATTTTTAAGCCCCATGATTAACTACATATAATACTTAAACTTATGTTTTTGACATCGTTTATTAATTTTTTTCAGGTGCTTTAGATTACATAGGAATTGAATCACAAGTGGAAAGGATTGGCAAGTACAAAAGTGCAGGAGATCAACTAGCTCGAAGAACCATATCTAAAGAAAATAGTGAGATGCTGACTGCATTGCTTGATAACATTTATACAAACTGGCTGGATAAAGTCTCTTCTGCCAAAGGTACATTTGCATTTGAAATTTTAGTTGCATCTTGAATTGCTAAATGAACTTCTGGTTTTCTGCAAATTAAAAACAGGAAAGACAAGAGAAGATATTGAGAACTGGATAAACGAAGGTGTTTATCAAGTTGATAAGCTGAAAACTCCAAAATCATCCCTCTTACCTTCCTCAACCTCAAAACCCAAAACAGAAAAACATGAACTACCCTTTAATCTCCAACGCTTTCAAATTCTCTGCGACTCTGGAAACCTCAACGAAGCCTTCAACTTACTACAATCAAAACTCAACGACATCGTTTCCTCTTCAAACCTTAAACCAGAAGAAGCCATCGGACTTTTACTACAAGCCTGTGGAAGCCACAGAGACATCGAAATCGGTAAAAGAGTGCACGAATTGGTCTCTGCATCTTCGAGATTTCAAAACGACGCCGTTCTCATAACACGCATTGTTACTATGTATTCTATGTGTGGCTCGCCTTATGATTCCCGTTCCGTCTTCGATGCTTCGCGGAAGAAGAATCTGTTTCTCTGGAACGCGCTTCTTAGCGGTTATGCTAGAAACACACTTTTCCGTGACGTCGTTTTGTTGTTCGTTGAGTTGATCTCTGAAACGGATTTCGTGCCGGATAATTTTACTTTGCCTTGCGTGATTAAGGCATGTGCGGGGGTTTATGATGTTGAAGTTGGAGAAGCGATTCACGCGTTTGCGTTGAAGTTAGGGCTTTTCAACGATGTGTTTGTTGGCAATGCGTTGATTGCTATGTATGGGAAATTAGGATTTTTGGAGAGTGCTCTCAAGGTGTTTGATAAAATGCCAGAGAAGAATTTGGTTACGTGGAATTCTATGATGTATGCGTATTCCGAGAATGGTGTTTCTAAAGAGAGTTATGATCTATTTATGGGTTTGTTAAATGGTGGAGAAGGTTTGGTACCTGATGTTGCTACTATGGTGACAGTGATACCTTTGTGTGCATCACAAGGTGAAGTGAAATTGGGGATGGTACTTCATGGTTTGGCTTTGAAACTTGGCCTTGGTGAAGAATTGAAGGTGAATAATTCCCTAATGGATATGTATTCGAAATGTGGTTGCTTACATGAAGCGCGTATTTTGTTTGATAAAAATGAGGACAAGAGTGTTGTTTCATGGAATTCTATGATTGCGGGATATTCTAAGGAAGGAGATTCTCGCGGTACGTTTGAGTTGCTTCGGAAGATGATGATGGAAGAGAAGGTAAGGGTGAATGAGGTTACACTGTTGAATGTTTTGCCAGTTTGTGTGGAGGAGAGACGGGTTTTGAGCTTGAAGGAGCTTCATGGTTATGCTTTTAGGCATGGATTTCTTCAGAGTGATGAATTGGTGGCCAATGCCTTTGTTTCTGGATATGCTAAGTGTGATTCGTTGGATTATGCCGAGGGTGTGTTTCGTGGTATGGAGGGAAAGACAGTGAGCTCTTGGAATGCAATGATTGGTGGCCATGCACAGAATGGTTTTCCTCGAAAGGCTTTGGATTTGTATCTTGTGATGAGAGATTCTGGCATGGATCCCGATTTGTTTTCAATTGGTAGCCTTCTTTTAGCTTGTGCCAACTTGAAATTCTTGTCCTGTGGGAAAGAGATTCATGGTTTTATGTTGCGTAATGGTTTAGAATTAGACGAATTTATTGGGATATCGTTAGTGTCAGTTTATGTACAGTGTGGGAAAATGATTTCAGCTAAATTGTTTTTTGGTAATATGAAAGAGAAAAGTTCAGTGTGCTGGAATACTATGATTAATGGATTTTCACATAATGAGCTTCCTTATGAGGCGCTTGAAACATTTCGTCAGATGCTTTCAAGTGGAGTTCGGCCTCAGGAGATTGCCATAATGGGTGCTCTGGGTGCATGTTCACAGGTGTCGGTGCTGCGCCTGGGGAAAGAACTTCACTCCTTTGCAATAAAAGCTCATCTCACAGAAGACACCTATGTTAGTTGTTCATTAATAGACATGTATTCGAAATGTGGATGCATGGTACAATCTCAAAACATTTTTGACGGGCTACATGAGAAAGGTGAAGCATCATGGAATGCTTTAATAGCAGGATATGGAATTCATGGACATGGACTGAAAGCCATGGAGCTGTTTAAATCTATGCAAAATGTTGGCTGCAAACCAGATTCTTTCACGTTTATCGGATTGCTAATGGCGTGTAACCATGCTGGCTTAGTAGCAGAAGGGTTAGGATATCTTGGTCAGATGCAGAGTTTGTATGGTATAAAGCCAAAATTAGAGCATTATGCATGTGTGGTGGATATGCTTGGTCGTGCCGGACGATTGAATGAAGCTTTGAATCTTGTGAATGAGCTACCAGATGAACCTGATTCAGGGATATGGAGTTGTTTGCTCAGTTCCTGTAGAAATTATGGGGATTTGAATATTGGGGAGGAAGTTGCCAAAAAGTTATTAGAGTTGGGACTAGACAAAGCTGAGAATTATGTATTGATATCAAATTTGTATGGTGGATTGGGAAAATGGGATGAGGTGAGAAAAGTGAGGCAGAAGATGAAGCATATTGGCCTTCAGAAAGATGCAGGTTGCAGTTGGATAGAAATAGGAGGAAAGGTTTATAGATTTATTGTTGGTGATGGATCTCTCTTGGAATCAAAAAAGATTCAGCAGACTTGGGTTAAATTAGAGAAGAAAATAAGCAAAATTGGATATAAACCTGACACAAGTTGTGTGCTTCATGAACTGGAAGAAGAGGAAAAGATTAAGATACTAAAGAACCACAGTGAGAAGCTTGCAATTTCTTTTGGTATATTAAATACTGCTAAAGGTGCCACATTGAGGGTTTGCAAAAATCTACGCATTTGTGTTGACTGTCACAATGCGATTAAATTAGTATCTAAAGTCGATAAAAGGGAGATTATTGTAAGGGACAATAAGCGCTTTCATCACTTCAAAAATGGATTTTGTACCTGCGGAGATTACTGGTAGTTTAGGGTCTGTATATTAGTTTTTAATCACTGATTGCAGTTGTAAATATATTATCTTAGGACTTTAGGATAGAATAGTATCTGTACTTAGAGTAATATATGGAATGAATGGAGGACGTAGATCAAATTTATTTAGTGGTTAATATTAAAATAAAAAGTTGTCACTTTTTTTTCTAGTGGTCTTGTGATCACTAAATAACTTTTAATCCTGATCATCTATCTATATATGGTTAGATTTACTCATCAAACCCGAACATTCCCTCACTTGACACACAATAGGGTTATATAGGGGACATATAAAAATTGAGTGAACTTTATTTATATGAGAGTGGGAGAAATCGTGAATGGTTAAAATTGTCCTAAGAAGGAATGCCAAACTGATTTGAAAAGGATATCCCAATTTTTTTCCAAAGTATCCATCCTATTGATCCAATGCCAAACATAAAAATCCTAACTCACGCTTTTCAATTAATTTAAGTTAATAGATAGTAATAAATTTAGTGAAGCAACTAGCATATGGTTTTATTGGTGCCCTAACCTTGCTTTTAACAACAAACAAGTTTACCTCTTTGAAAAAATCAAAACGGAATTTGATGAAGAACACTAAAACAGCTGTTGGCAGAAATTTCCAGTAACTAGGCTCACTAATCCTCCATGGTTCTAAAATAATTTTAGCCTAATTAATACCCTCTATTATTGCTTCAATGTTCTTCCCACAATCTTCTTCTAACTGAATCATAGCTTCAATGGTCTGAATGTTTCAACGTAGTTGAGAAACCTTTTTCGGAGTGTTTCTCCGAACTTCCCAGTAATACTTAATAGGCGAAGGACAAATGATCTTGGAAAAAAGAATCAAAGTAAGATGTATTTCAAGCCTTCTCACCTTATTTTGGCGTTGTTTAACTCTTTCGATTGGAGGTAATCTCTATTAATTTGTCAGAAATTACCCCTGCTAAAACTGTTGATTCTATAGAGATTGCCAAATAGAAAAGAAGCAAAGGCACTAAGGGTGATAAGTCTCACCTGCTATTTCAGTCAACAAAACTACCTCCAAAGAGCCTGTTACGATAAGTTTATCCTGAGATTGCATAATCTATATGTGGTCTAATATATGTATGTATGTATGTATGTATGTCAATCTTCTAAGAGATTGAAAAAGAATGTCATCGAGTTTGTAGATGTTAATGTGAAATGACTGAAGCAATTTCAAAATCTGAAAGATCAAAAGCCAAATTCTCCTAATCCTTTCCTTCTCCCTCCTTCGCCACCTTCCTTCTTCCTCCTTCGCCACCTTCCTTCTTCTTCTCTTGGTTTTATTTCTCTCTCTCTCCCCTTTTATTTATTTATTTCTCTGTTTCTCTTTTCTCTCTCTCGGGTCTCTTTCTTTCCTTCTTTTATTTGTTTCTTTCTTCTTTTCTTTGACTTTTCTTACTTCTTTCTTTTCTTTTCTTATTTCTTCTATGATCTTATTTCTTTCTTTTCTTCTTTGACTTTTCAACAATCTTGTGGGTCAAGGGTCTAATTGGGTGGAAAAGACCTAATTACCCTTGGCTCACAAATCCCACTATTCCTATTTTTTTCAAAACTCTCACATTCAATTCACACAATTTAATCACTATCGCAAATCAATCCTATATCTTAACGATAACTCTATAATTTAGAGACAAAATCGTATCCAAAATGTATCTTATTATTTACTTGAATAATAAAACATTCGATAATTTCCTAATTCGAAATTAACGAAATTAGGGATGTTACAATATCCTTACAAACACTAAATTTCAAAACTATAAAAAGAGTCATTGTCTTATTTCTTTATTCAGGTGTACTTAAATGTTCAATAATTTATCCCTTATGGCAAACACTAAATTTCAAAACAATAAAAAGAGTCATTGTATCAACTACTATTAAATTGTAAAATGGTCATTTCCGCGTTTCAAAATATTAGGATTAGACATATAACAAATAGGCTTAAATATGTTTTTTGTCCCTGCAAATATAGGGTCTTTTGATTTTAATCCCTGTAAATTTTTTTTTTTAAAGATCCCTACAAAATCAACTTTTTCAGATAGGTCTTTCGGTTTCTAACTCCGTCACAAAAATGCTGATGTGTACGAGAGAATTCCTTTGTGGCTTCTTTAATCATTTTTATTTATTTTAAAGTTCATTATAAGTATCCACCTTGGATTTTTATTAAAAATTAAATGTTTTCTTCAAATCCCTAAATCCCCAAATCCTTCAATCTTTCTTCAAAATCAACACTCCCAAATCCTTGGATTGCTTTACTCCCATCGCCACACCACCCAGGCTTTTCTGAGATGCAGTAACAGAAAGAAAATCCTGTTTCATTCCCAATTGATAGCATTACTTCCTCCATAGGCAACACATTTCTGTCTCTCTTGAATCTGCCACAAGAACTCCATCAACAGCTGGGACATATGGCTAATGTGCACAACATGTATTTTCCTTTTAGTCCAACCATCAATGGCTTCTTAAGCAAAATTTAGCAGTTCAAAAAAGTAAATAGTTGTGGTTGTAGAGATAGGAAACAAAAATTTAACCTCACAGACTCTCTCAATTTTGAATGCCCCATGTAACATGATGTAACTCAGTTGATGCATTGGGAGCAACCCCTTTCTTAACCATCATGTCGAGATTCAATGAGGAAATTATATCTAATTGTATCAGCAGGGCAGCCAAGTATCAGCAGGAACCGAGAAGAGGAAAAGTTGGAATTTTTTGGGTTGATTCAATGAATGGAAGAAGAAGAGGGATGAATAACATGATGAACAAACCCTAATTAATTTGGGGATTTATATTTTTTATCCATGTCACAACTTTTTAAAATAAAAGAAAATAAAAAAATGTTTTGGCAAAGCCAAATGGCAAATCTGCTAGACAACTCAGCAAAACACTAATAGAGAGTTAACAGAAGGACTTATACCAAAAAAAAAATTGCAAGGATTTTTTTAAAAAAAAATATATTTTTGCAAGGACTAAAATCAAAAGACTCTATATTTGCAAGGACCAAAAACATATTTAAGCCTAATTGCAATTTTTTGTTGTAAATTGGATAATAGAAATACAACTAAAGTGAGAAACTTATATTTCTTCACAATACCTGAACGTAAAATCAATGTGTTCTGGAGTGGGCCAAAGGCCCATTTCCTATGAAAGGCCCAGCGCGACACGATAAGCATCTTGTCCCGCAAACCACGCCCGCAGGTCTCGCAACGGCTAGGCCGCCTAATCCAAGAGCACTGTATAAATATGCTACAGAGCCTCATAATCAAGTACGTCATCTACACCTTGTGATCATGCTTGATCGCACACTATTGACTTGAGCGTTAGAGTGTCATTGCAGGTACCATCCGTGTGCGGTTAAGAGCCCGGGTCCTACCTAAGTACCAATTTTTTTTGTTTGTGATTTTCATTTGTTCCTTATTTATTTATTTATTTCATTTTTTAACAATGATATTTCAAAATTACAATCAAACTTAGTAAACGAAGCAGAGGGTGAGATAGAGAAGGAAGGAATGACCGGCTGAAATAAACGAAGACGTGGAAAAAAGTAGACCTTGTCGACTCATACACACAGTCATACTCATCACTTCATTTCTCCCCTCTCTATTCATTTCTAGTTCTCACTACTACCATTCTCATTCGCACACGAGAAATGTCGACGCCGCTTCTCCCCAATCCTCCTCCACTAACCTCAATTCACCGCCGCAACACGTTATCAATATCATCATCTTCTTCCTCCGTCTTTCAATTTCAGTGTCGATTCTCCTTCCCTCACTCGTACAAAAGCGGAACATTTGCCGCTTAGCGCTTTGAGTCTTCCTCTCGATTCCAAAACCGAAGAAGAAGAAAAAGGAGGTGCAATTAACAATCAAAATGTCGAAATCGATGAGGATTATCCTAGTGGCGAATTTGAATTCGAACTGTTCTGGGTGTATTAGCAAATACGAAGCGCCAGCGGCAATTGGACTCGCGGCCGGCTTCAACTCGATCGGCCCCAAACACGCCGCTTGGAGCGCGATTCTCGCCACGAAAATCTCGCTAACGGTCGGACCTCGCGATATATATCGCCATTCGCATATGGCATCGTGCACGTTCTCTAACCTTGTGCTATCTGCGGCGACCTCTCACTAGATCGTCGGAGTGTCTTTGCAGTACCACCCGAGGTGTTCAACGCGTGAAGCGGGACCGGTCCTTTCACTCATTCAACGACCGCCCATTCGGACGAAGCAACAACTACAACTCTCTATTGGTCAAGGTACGATCAATTGGCGACCACGATGGGAGGCCCGCGGCGCTATCCTACCTCATTCATGGCTCCACGCGACCGGCCCCGCACGCGGGCCACTTCTCGACTCAATCCTCGAGGCAGAATCGCCAGCAGACCGGAGGGCGTGGCCGTCACGATCCCACGAGTCTCGAGGACTTCGCGACAAGAACCTTTGCACACGTGATCGCCGCGACCTATCCTCCAACGAGTTGTTGCCGCTCACGGAGACTTGCCGCCCGAGCCGGTTGAAGCGGGCATTTGAGAGCCTCTACCGGACCATGTCACTCAGCCGTTTTGCAGATCTTGCAAAACAAAAATCAGTGATCGCAGATCGAGACGCGCCATCTCTCTCAAGACGAAAGAGGATCGATTTCGCCGCGCGCGTGCGAAGGCGGAGAACCCTCGCCGCCGCCGCCCGGCGCGAAGACATCGTTCCCCTCCTCGAAGGAGCATTTTCGCCGAGAGAGCACTACTCATCGCTTCTCCGGCCGAGAAGAAAGAAGGCACGCAGTCGCCCCGGCGAGAACGCAGCGTAGGCGCCGTTCAATGTCCTACGATTGTGAAGATTCTAGCTATCGTCCGACACCTTGCATTTGCCGCCCACAAGGTACTCTTCCAATGAGTCGTCCGGTCACGTCGATCGAGAAGCGGATCTTGGGATTCTCGAGAAGAGTGGAAGATTACAGAGATGGAAGAATCGGGGACATTTCGTGATCGGCCAAGAGAGAGCGAGCGGCGACCCGAAAGGCCTCCTCTCTTCCACCAACCGCGCGTCCGGAGGATTTTATGGAATGCCGGCAACGAGGCTTGCCTCGCAATGCAACCCTTTGGGTCGAGCGGCATTCGAGCGAGCACGCCCGTTCTCCGGGGAGATCGGGCGTTACAAAATTCCGAGAGATCTCCGCAAGCCGCCTAATCTCAACAAGTTTGTGGCCGAGGGGATCCGCACAAACATCTCCGTTACTTCAATAATTATCGGCTTTATTCTGAGGAATTGGGACCGACCATGAAGTGCGTGCTTTTTCGCGATCGTTGGGCGGCCGAGCATTGGAATGGTGGGAGTCTGCGACCCAATTCCATCTCTCCTCATGGGACGACACGATCGAATATTCTTGTCTCACTACACCGCAAACCGCGCCAATACCGGTATGAAGAATACTTGGACTCTGTTGTTCAAGGAGATAATGAGGCGTTGAGGCGGTATGTCGACCGGTTTAACACCGAGGCCGAGTCCGTTCGCGACTTGTCGACAAGGACAAGCTAAAATATCGAAGCGTGGTATTCGGCCAGGACCACCGGTTCGTAGAAGAATTCACTCTTAACCACTACCCGGGATCTCGCTTCTTGGCGAGGCTAACGTCCACATGGCGTATGAAGAAACTGCGGCAGCAAAAAGGTCGTCCGTGCACAACCTAAAGAAAAGCGATAGAAGCGGCCAAAGGGCATGAAGGTCGCGCGACAATCGGTCCGACTTTCGAGATAAGAAGTTCGATCATCGCACTTTCGGCTAAACGCCTCTATTGCCGCAGATCTATAGCGAGTGCAAAACAATGAATTTGTGGGAGTAAAGCGGCCCGATCCACTCGTGCTCAAGAAGGGGCACAACCGACTAAAAGATACCGCTGCGTTACCACAAGAGCGCGGCCATGATACTAACGATCGTATGGCCTCAAAGATGATATTGAAGAGCTCATTCGAAAGGAAAGTTGGGAAAGTATGTGAGGTCGGAGGAAGGCGACCGACCTCAAGAGAAACAGAAAGAAAGCGGATCTCGACAGAGAGGAAAGGCGCGCGCGTAGTTGTTTCAAGCGCCCAAGAAAAAGAACGATGCGAAGATCGAGAAGCCCCACGATCCGCAGGTCGCAAGCGTCGCTATGGTCATTCATGGTGGCAACCCGTTGGATCGTAGAGAATCAAATAAAGCCACCAAAAGGAAGTGGGGCGAGCTCTCGATGGTCGGTTCAACATCAACGACCCCACCGGTCTCGAACGCAGACCCCCATCTCGTTTGGAGATAGCGACCGCACGCGATGGCGAGCCAAGCGATTATGTTCGTTGGTAATCGTCGAGGCGGTTATGGCCAATACGAAGTTCAAGAATCCTAGTCGACCGGGCAGTAGCTCGCCGACATCATGTTTGAAGGTTTGATTAGCAGGATCAAGGTTGATCGGAGCGAGATAATTCCCCAGCCGAGCCGACCCCCTAATGAGCTTCAATGGGCGGTCACCTACCCGTTAGGAACGATAGAACTCATGGTCACATTTGGTGGCGACACCGGAGATAGCACTTTATGCGGGGCCCGGTCCGCACGGCGTTCCTCGTACTCCCCTCAAATCATGCTATCGATTGTATCATTGGTAGGCCGACCACTGGGCAAGCTAGAGGTCGTGGCATCAGCGAGTACATCCGAAGATGAAATTCTACAAAGAAAGACGCGACCGGTAGTTACCACGGCGGCCGACCTAGAGAGGCGCAAGAGCGGTGCCACGACCGTATCAACAAATTTGCGATGAGGTAGACCTTGGCCCAAATGTTGAAGACTTTGGTGAAGGCCATCAAGTCAATGTCACCGATCCGGATGCTCGGTATGATCCGCATAACGACCCGGAGGACAACGATGATGACTTAGCCCGAGAAAAAAGCGAGGTTGAAGAGGCCGAACCTCATGGAGAGCTAATAGATGTGCGGTTGGGAGCGACCCAACAAAGATAGTCAAGCTCGGTAGCGACCTACCGAGCAAGTGAAGCAAGACCTTGTGCAATGTTTGAGAGACTATGCCGACTGTTCGCATGGCGGGCATCGGACATGCCCGGCATTCCTATCGAAGTAACGCCATCAACTTTCGATCGATGAAGGGGTTAAGCGGTGGCCGCTCAAAGAAAGGCGCACTTCGAGCGAGGAAAAATCTCAAGCCTTTTGCAAAGGCCGTTGAGGACCTCATAAAGGCCAATTTCATAGAAGAGATCAAGTACACGACACGGCTATCCAATGTCGTGTTGGTCAAAAAGAAGAACGGCAAATGGAGAATGTGTGTAGACTACATCGACTTGAATAGGGCATGCCCGAAGGATGCCTTCCCGTACCCAACATCGCATAAGTGGTCGATGGGGCCTCGCTACAAATTACTTGTCTTTTTCGGACGCTTACTCGGATACAATCGGATCACGATGTATCGCCCGATCGGCACAAGAGCGGCCTTCATGACCGATCGGGAAATTTTGAGACAAGGTAATGCCTTTCGGCCTCAAGAATATTTGGAGCGGCGACTACCAAATGAATGATGAACAAAATTTTCAAGAGGCGGTCGGTCGAATCTCGAGAGTGTACTTGGGCGACATGATCATTAAAAGCGTGACCGACCCGGATCATGTGAGCAACCTCGTGGAAATATTTGAAGAAGCTAGGAAGAACTCACTTAGACAGTGAATCACGAGAAGTGTACCTTTGGGGTGAGAGCGCGTGATTTTGGGCTTCCACCGGTGAAAGAGGATAGAAGCAAATCTCGAGAAGTGCGGGCGATCGCCGCCGATATGCCGCCACGACTAAAAAAAGAGATACAACAGCTGAATGGCATGGTGGCCGCTCTTTCCAGGTTCATTCCCAAAGCGGCCTGCAAGTCGTTGCCACTGTTTAAACTCCTCAAGAAAGATGTAGACTTTGAGTGGACCGACCAATGCCAGCGTGCATTGGATGAATTGAAGCAAGCTTTGGTTAGCCCGCCGATCATGACCAAGCCGTTGCCGGGCGAGACGCTATATCTGTACTTGGCTATAACAGAAGAAGTTCTGAGCGCAATACTAGTCAGGGAGAACGATCTAAAGCAGAATCCGGTCTACTTCATAAGTAAAGTGCTACAAGGGCCCGAGCTGAGGTACTAGAAGATAGAGAAGTTTGCTCTTGCACTCCTGATTGCTGCTCGAAGGTTGAGACCCTACTTTGTGGCCCACCAGGTCGTGGTAAGGACCGACCAGCCAATCAGGCAAGTCCTTCATCGGCCAGACCTGGCGGGACGAATGATAAAGTGGGCGGTGGAGCTCAGTGAGTTTGGCATAAAATTTGAATCCAGATCGGCCGCAAAAGCGCAGGTGTTGGCCGACTTTATAGCATAAATGACTCCTACCCCAGAAGATCAAGCTGGAACGACCTGGATCTTGCACGTAGATGGGTCGTCTAATAGTAAAGGAAGTGGAGCCGGCCTAATACTAGAAAATTCGAAGGCTGTTTGTGGAGGTGTCTCTAACTTTCGCTTTCCATACATCGAACAATCGGCCGATATGAGGCGTGCATAGCCGCCTCTACTCGCCAGGACTTCAATGTCGGCCGGGTTGAACCGATCGACTCGCTTGCTTGTCGCGTCGCGGATCAAAGAACTATATGATGCGAAGGGACGACGTCTTTCAAGAATTACCTAGCGAGTAAAGGAGCTTCTCAGCGATTCGGCCGGGTGAAGTGACTCATGTGCCTCGGACCGAAAATGTTCGAGCGATATACTATCAAAAGTGGCAAGTACCAAGATCCGGGAATCACGAAGTTTGATTCAGAAACTCTCAATCGGCCGGCGTTTCAACCAAGCCAAGTCGATCGTTGGCGTTACGTGTGTCGGCCGACAGATTGATTGGATCGCCCCTATCCCGAGATACATTGTTGAAGGGAAGAACCGAAGCGATCCGAAGCAAGCTAAGTTAGTCGGGCTCGGAGCGACCAAGTACTCGGTTATAGAAGGAAAGTTATGCGAAGAGGATTCTCCTCTCCATTGTTAAGGTGTCTTACGTCGGTCGAATCCGACCATGTCTTTGAGGACATTCATGAAGGTATTTGTGGGAGTCACCGGGCGCTCGTTCCATAGCTAAGAAGGCTCTCGGTACGGCGGCTATTATTGGCCGACCATGGACGAAGATGCCAAGAAGCTCGTTCGAAGTGCAAGAAATGCCAAATACATGCGATGTCCACATTGCACCTTCCACGAGTTGCAAAGTCTTGTCTCACCTTGGCCGTTAAGCTTGGTGGGGCATGGATTTGCTAGGCCCGCTCCCACTGCCCGAGCCGGTTCAAATTTACGATCGTGGCGGTAGATTATTTCACAAAATGGGTCGAGGCCGAGCCTCTTTGCAACCATCACCTCGGCGAAAGTAAGCAAGTTCTTTGGCGGTGTGTTTTGGCCCGTTTTGGGATCCTCAAAGAACTAATAACGCACAACGGCACCCAGTTCACGAGACAAGAGATTCGAGAGAAATGTTGGCGACTTAGGGGTAAAAGCGGCGTTTCACCTCGGTCGAGCACCTGAATTTAACGGCGCCGGTAGGCGCCAACAGCGGGGTAATTTTGCGTGGGTTGAGGCGAAGACTCGGCGAAGCGAAAGGAGGCGGGTCGAAGAGTGCGATCCGTTCTATGGGCTTACGGGCGACCCCTCACTCAACGGCATCGGAGTCCCCATTTAGACCGGTATATGGGATCGATCTTTGTGATACCCATAGAGATGGCGAGTGAATTGGAGAACTTCGAATCCCCTACGGTGGTTGATAACGGCCAGGGCTACTCGAGAAGAGTTGGACCTAATTGAAGAAGCTGCGCGCACCCAAGCATCGCTAAGAGAGCAATTGATCAAAGCAGAAGGTCGCGAGCCCGGATACAACACTCGCGTGCAAAAAGAGACTTTCACGGTCGGTCAACTCGTTCTAAGACGGGCCGGCGTGGGAAATAAGAATGCACGCCGAGGAAGCTCGCGCCAAATTGGGAAGGTCCATACAGGTCATCAACAAGGCTGGAAAAGGGCTTACGAGTGGAAACCATGGATGGGCGACTATCCCCCGAACGTGGAATGCGAGAAAAACTTAGGAAATATTACGTTTGAATGTAACAAATGATTTGAATGTAATGACGACCGACCTATGAATGAAAAAGCGTGCAGCGCTCTTTTTCCCATCGGGTTTTTTACAGAGGCGACCTTTAGAAATATGGCGTGTTCTTTACTTTCTCGCAAGAATGTATGGCCGGTCGCTCAAGATTGCCCGTGGCAAAGGAGCAATCGAAGATTATCAACTTGATCGGATCGTCGAAACGATGCGCCTCGAGCCGTCGAAATGCCCCGAGGTTAGATAACGCGAACCTCAGTCGTCGAAGCGATGCATGGCGTATGCCGCCGAGGCGGCAGACAAGCAACGATCACCGAGTTGACTCGAACGCAGCGCCATCGAAAATGGCCCGAGGTTAAGTGATAACCCGACAAAGCAGCCGTCGAAACGACTACCTCGAGAGATCATCGAAATGATCCCAGCGGATGCCATCGAAATGGCGACCGAAAGTGCCATCGAAATGGCCTGACCATAAACGCAGCGCTATCGAAATAGCACGAAAGCGCCGCGAGCGCCTACAAGTTCGAAATGACTAAGGCGAATAAATGCAAGAAATGCGCAGACATAGCAATATAAATTTGAAGCAGCGTAATTAAAGGCAAGTAAAAATTGTCATTACAAACACGGACGCCTTGGTCGGCCGAAGCGCCCACGAATTGAAAAAGCGCACGAAGGCGAGAAAAATTGTTGTGCCCGAAGGCAAGTTAAAGCTATTACTGAAATTACTCCGCTCACAAGCGCGCTTCGTGAGGCTTGTAAAAGAGCGGTGGTCGGTTGAGCAGCGTTTCCTGTTTCGCCCACTTGCTCGGGCAACATGATCTTGTTATCCACCACGTAATGGCGGGTTTAATCATCTTCTCATCGAAGTTGATGCGTAGATCGCATTCAAGGCTCGCGCTGAGCGCGAGGCGTTATAGAATTGCTCAATTGCCGCCTCCGACGCCGGCTGGGCCACCATGTGGATCTTCGCGCTGCGGCTCGGCATTCTCGGCCTCCACTGGCCTTATCCTTCTCTGCGGATTCAAGGTCGACTTTTAGACCGTTCACACGGCGGCTAGCTCCTTATTCCTCTTGGCAAGTTTGGCGGTCCTCCTCGCCCGCCAAGAGCTTCTTTCTTGGCCTTGGAGAGCTTGTCGTACTTCACTGTGGCTCGGCCAAAGACTCTGGCAAGTGAGCGAGCCTCGCAAAAGAGAGATCATCCCGTAGTTAGTCGGTCGACCTAAAAACGAAAGAAATAACGGAGTGAAAAACAAGTACCTTTCACCGGCCCGGCCTCGGCCATGATTTTGTCTATCCCCAAGCGAGAGAGAGCGCAGACCTCCATCGGCCTCTTCTCGAACCACTCGAGCTCGACTGTCCTAGCTTCTCAAGAGAGAGAATAGGAAGGTCGGCCTTGCCGCGAATCCATGTTCCGGTCGTCGAGCCTTATCCGCTTGGCGGGAGCGATCGTCATTACGAGCGGCGGCGCATCGGCAGCGGGCGAGCGATCTGCGCAAGCTTCTTCTTTTGGCCCTCGGGAGTGGGGGCACCTTTGAGGGCGGTTCAGAGTATCTCGGCCGAGATCCGTCATACCTCTTAGCTCACGGAATTGCAGCAGGTTGAAGCCCGACTCGATCACGGCCCGATTTTACCGGCCATTCTTTCTGCGAAATAACGAGTGTGAGTTAGAATAAAAGATTGACAAGGCGATAAAGCAAAAATATAAAGACAAAGTTCAAAAGCAAACCGATTTTGGCCTCGGTTCTGGCCTCGAAAGCAAGACAAAGTGGTCGACAAGGTATGTCGCCCTTAGGATCCGGACGCATCATACCCGCCGGCGCTTTGATCATATATCAGAGATTGCGGTCGGCCTCCCCAAGTCTTTGGCGGTGTAAATGTAATCCCGTGCCGCTGCGAAGTGGGCCTCGTTCCACATGATGGGGAAATAAGGGGACCGAGCATGCCGTCCGGTTGAACCTACGATCACGGCTTACCGGCCTCTTGATTGGAACGATCCAAAATCTTGGCAGCTCTCCAGCCGCTCCCAAAGATTCTTGAGTACGCCTTGAAGAACCGGTGATGAGTCTTTGCATCTTGAAGGAGACCGCTCCTCTTCTCCTTGTTGGCCTTCTCCCGAGCCACTCGGCTCGAAGAGGGTAAAAACAAGCATGATCGACACGGCCGACCCAAAGCTTAGTTAAAAGAACTTCAAAGGTCTTTGAAACGCCCACGCGTTAGGGTGGAGTTGTGAAGGGGTGACCCCTATGTGACGCAGGACGTCACGTTGAAATTCAGAAAAAGGAGGGGTAATCTTCATCCTCTCAAACACGAGCCGATACATCGTGAATTTGAAGTTGGGAGAATAGGTTGCAATATCTTCACCGATCCTTCATGCCTCTCACCCTCTCGGCCGGTGAGTCATCAAGGAGGCTCATGGTCGGGTAAAGCATCGTGGCCGAGCGGTAAGATTGCTCCTATTAGAGCGAAGAGTTTCCGATACCCAAGACATGTCAGATACATCTCGGGCTACATCCGCCTAAACTTCGGCCGACCCTTCGTTCAACCCTCCAATGTTCACCTCGACCGGAAGCAACCGCCGCGGGCCGAGCCGCTTCTTCCTCGTGAATTTCTGTAGCTCGGCGCGCCGGCCTCCGCCATCTCCTCGTCCGCGGCTGGGACGACACTCTGTGCTTCGTCATCATCAATGATAATCACATCGACATCTTCTTCTCCTCCCTCCGCTCGAGAAACAATGTCCTCTGGCGGCAGAGAGTTGCTCGCCGCTCCCAGAATGGACGGACACAGAGCAGGACTCCTTGAGTGGCGACCCTCGACCGGAAGAATGAGAACTCGAGCTCGTGGCCGCTCGAGGAAGCGCGCTGAAGAGCTAGAACCTTTGTCGCCCGAAGACGACTTAGGCTCGCTCGGGGGATTGAGCTCGCCGCCTTGACATATATGTAGCGAAGGATTGCGGTGGTTTCGGGAAGGACGGGCGGTCGGTTTTCGTCCGTGGCATGCAAGAACACCGTGATAGGGAAGAGGAGCGAGTCGGTCGATCGAGTAGAGCACTCATGAGAGGGGCGATGTGGCCATCCTCGACGACACCCCTATCACGAGGCGTGGGAAAATAGAAACACTTTCAAAGAAAAACTCAAGTTTGAAAAGAGAAGTAAAGATCGATCCATACCTTGAATAGATGTTGCGAATCGGTCGCGAGTAAAAAACAATTTGTGAATGCAAGTCGCGAGCAGACGAGTCGTCCGCGCGAGCAATTCTTGGAAGTGTGAGAAATGAACTCGTGCAGGCGGCCATTTATAGTGCGGATTCTTGGCGCGAAGGGACCGGAGGAGGCGGCGTCGCAACGCTTCACCTTCTCACCAATGGTTGTCTCCGCAGCGACCTAAACCCCAAACGTCATATGCGGAATGTCGGTGAAGACCAACCGTCGCACGACGCGGCCGGTGGTTAGCGGCGGTCGACACCGCCCTATCAAAAAAAGCAAGCGGCGCCCGCGTTTCATCAAAATAACTTCACTCCACGGGGCATCGATTCAAGCCTCGG
The DNA here is from genome assembly GCA_020916435.1 of Oxytropis ochrocephala. Classification (NCBI taxonomy): domain Eukaryota; kingdom Viridiplantae; phylum Streptophyta; class Magnoliopsida; order Fabales; family Fabaceae; genus Oxytropis; species Oxytropis ochrocephala. Next base: position 84,684,263 of record CM037093.1, on the reverse strand, counting down.
CCATTTCTTTAGCGACCTAGGCTTGGGGCAGCTGTTCACGGGTGTATTAGCAAATACGAAGCGCCAGCGGCAATTGGACTGCGGCCCACCCCAACTCGATCGGCCCAAACACGCCGCTTGGAGCGCGATTTCGCCGCCGAAAATCTCGCTAGCGGTCGGACCCGCAGATATATACGCCATTCGCATATGGCATCGCGTGACGCGTTCTAACCCTTGTTATCTGCCGAGCGACCTCTCACTAGATCGTCGGAGTGTCTTTGCAGGTACCACCCGAGGTGTTCAACGCGTGAAGCCAGGACCGGTCCTTTCACTCATTCAACGACCGGCCCATTCAACGAAGCAACAACTACAACTCTCTATTGGTCAAGGTACGATCAGAACCTATTACTGGGTGGAGAAACTTCCTCGTTAAGCTTAAGATGCTTGTAGCGTTCCCTTGGGAGCGTGTTCGTAAAGGTAGCGTCCTTACAATGAAGCTTCGTGGCGAGGTTTCTTTCTATCCTTTGCTATTATCGCTTTTTACATACTCGTGTTTAATCTCATTGACTAGAAGAAATTGAGAACAGTGCGAATTTCGTGCTCTTGACATGCTATCAAAATTGATTTATTGTGGAAACCATGACCTCGTAAAGATTCTTAGAGTAAATGGATAGAATAGAATATATACTTTTGGCAAAGATTGATTTATTTTATATCAAGGCATAGTAAAAGTTAAATAAATGGATAAATAGAAGGTATACTATAGGCCAAGATTGGTTTTAGTTTATATCGAGACTTAGTAAAAATAAAGTAGATAGATAGAATTGAAGATATACTATTGGCCAAGTTTCATTGATTTTATATCAATACTTAGTAAGATTAGAGAAGTTGGGTAGATTGAAGATATGCTATTGCCCAAGATTGATTGATTTTATATTGAGACTTGGTAAAACTAGAGTAAATGGATACCTATAAGATATATTATTGACCAAGATTGGTTGATTTTATTTGAATACTCATTTTACATTAATCTTGTTCTCAGAGTTAAGACATTTAAAAATAAATCACTTGATCTTGAAATTCAGTTGCAATTTAAAGGTTTTAACCTACATCAGTTTATAAGATCGAAACTTAGTCAATGATATACTTACCCAAGTACACACTTTTCTTGGCTTGTCTTCACTTTTCAAAACGTCATACATTTATATATACTTTGAAATGGTTGAATTTGGAATATTGTGTTCCTCAGATATCTGATCAACTGAAGAGCTGGTTCACTCCGGGACTTTCTCTACCCCAAATTTGTGAGAATTTTTTGAAAGCAGCCTATGATCCTCGTATTTCTGGGATCTATCTCCATATTGAGAGTTTGCAATGCGGGTGGGGTAAAGTGGAAGAAATTCGAAGGCACATATTAAATTTCAAAAAATCAGGTAAAAACTCTGGATTCGCATTGCAGCTTATTTGTCAGAGAATGAGAAAAGTAGAAATTGTAATCTAAGAAAAATCCTTTTCTTATTTTATGATGTTAATAGAATGTTACTGTTAAATGTGCCAATGTAGAATTTACCAAGATTCAGTAAACTTACATAACCAAGTTATATGCAAATGTAGTTAGTAATTAGTATTGGCTTCTATGGCTTTGGTACACCTCATGAAAATTGCAAGTTACGCGTGCTTCTTGGATTGGACACGTTCCCTACTTGGCTTCCATGCATAAACCATGAGTTTTAATGCTTTGTGAAATTTTTATGAATGCATGCTTTCATAGTTGACTATGCTTGTAGGAAAATTTGTCGTGGCTTTTGTCCCTTCATGTCAAGAAAAAGAGTATTACCTTGCATGCGCATGTGAGGAGATATATGCCCCCCCAAGTGCTGACTTTTCTCTGTTTGGATTGAGCGTTCAAGCCTCATTCCTCAGAGGTAAGCTGATCTTTCTTTACCTGATATGTTTCCTTTTATTTATATTTGTACAGAACTTGGTTATAATATGTCTTACTACTAATGCCTAAATTATAGTCTGGTACTGATGTGACTTTCTAAAACATTTATAGTGTTATTTATCATTCCAAAGCTTGTCTCAAATCACTCTTTAATTGTCCATTAAAATGTCAAATTATTTTCATGTTTTACTTTGTAGATGGTTGTCCAGATTTATTGATTGAACCTTTTAAATTTTTAAGCCCCATGATTAACTACATATAATACTTAAACTTATGTTTTTGACATCGTTTATTAATTTTTTTCAGGTGCTTTAGATTACATAGGAATTGAATCACAAGTGGAAAGGATTGGCAAGTACAAAAGTGCAGGAGATCAACTAGCTCGAAGAACCATATCTAAAGAAAATAGTGAGATGCTGACTGCATTGCTTGATAACATTTATACAAACTGGCTGGATAAAGTCTCTTCTGCCAAAGGTACATTTGCATTTGAAATTTTAGTTGCATCTTGAATTGCTAAATGAACTTCTGGTTTTCTGCAAATTAAAAACAGGAAAGACAAGAGAAGATATGGAGAACTTCATAAACGAAGGTGTTTATCAAGTTGATAAGCTGAAAGAAGAGGGTCTTATATCAAATATACTCTATGATGATGAGGTACATAATTATTTGCTTGTTTCATAAGAAAGACTAAATGCAACATTAAACAAATATTATTTTTCCTCCAAATCCTCCCAATTTTGGAGGGTGTTAAATTGGCTTAAGAGGGTTTTGCTCCCTCCCTTCCTTCCAGTCCCCTCCAAAAAATTGAAGCAAACAAACAAAGTTTATCCCTCCCTTCCCTTCCCCTCCATTCCTCTCCAACCAAACAAACCCTTAAGAGTGTATTATTTGTTATTGCTTGTTCATTTAATTAAGTTGTGGACTGTTGTGAGATGACAGTTGCTTGTATTCTTATATATTGCTAATTGATAATGTTTAATGGAGTTGAATATTTGGGTTCGTTTGATTCGCGAGCAATGTAAAGTCTTGAAAATTTGGATTGGATAGTACTGGACAACATGTTTAGTACACTTTTTGGTGAACACTAGATAGCACAAGTAAAAAAATATAAAATTTACTATAATTCTTTTTAAGCGGTTTATAATGATTTTATATAACATTTATTATAATATTAGAAAATTATAGTGAAAATAATATGAGATAGAGGATAGGAGAGAGAGGGCGAGGGAAAAAGAGTTTATGATATAAGAAGATATATAGAAGAGAGATGAGAGGTAGAGGGAATGAGAAAGGAGAGATAGGAATGAGATAGGAGAGAGACCAGAGAGGGTGAGAGAGGATAGAGGAGAGAGAGACAGAGAGAGGGGTAATGATATCAGAAGGCATATAGAAGAGAGATGGGATGTAGAGAGAGAGAGGGGGGAGGGAAAGAAAGGACAGAGGAGAATGAGATATGAGAGAGGAAGAGGAAGAGAGAGAGGATAAAGGAGAGATAGGTATAGTGGGGAGAGAGAATAGAGGAGAGAGAATATATAGGAGAGAAATATTTTTTGAGTATGAAATAAAAATTGTATTTTTGTAATTTTTGGGGTGGACAGAAAGTTGTATTGTGGGACAGAAAGTTGTACTGTGGTTCTGAGGGACATGAATTTGGGGTTTTGTCCAGTCTCTTGCCCCCACTGCTCTCAAGACTTGAAGCAGCTTTTTCAAATCAAACAGGGTACAATTGGAGTTGTCCAGTCCAGTCCCCTACATTTTAGCAAATCAAACGCACCCTTTGACTTTTGTGTCTATATATGATCACACTAGGCAACATTATAATTGCATTGAATTAATACAGTAAATGGAAATTTCTAATTCTAAGCCTAATTGATTTGTATAGCTAAGGATGATGTGCACCTGACTAGGATTCTAGCACTCCCCCTTTTCTTAAACTAAAGCTTGTTACTAGAACACCATGCTTTCGTGCAAAACTTGAAAGTTGAAACCAAGTCTGGCAATTGCTTCATGGAGATGAGGTTAGTGCATCCGGGACAAAGAGTTGACTAGTGTGAGTCTTAACCAACATAAGTCACCATCAGAATGATCATCGACGAGAAGAGAAGGTGCCACAAATATGATTCATTTGTGGGAAAGAGAGTCACCACTGGAATAAAAGTAGGAAGAAAAGGAACCACTGAGATGATCGTCAGTGAAAAGAGAATGCACCACTAATTCGATTCGTCTGTGGAAAAAGTCACCACTGGAGTGATCATAGAGAAGTTGGTGAATCGCAGAGAGAATAACGGGCCTGTGAAGTCCTGTCTTTTATTGCCTAGATGGAAGCCAGAATTGGAAGAGATGACGCCTGAAAAGGGGAACCCAGCGCTGGAGAGCAGAAACCGCCATAATGGTGATTGTAGCAACAGCCCAAAATGGAGAATGGTGGACTAGACTGGTCATGGGGGATGCTACTGCTCGAATACCATGTTGAATATGTGATTTGTGTGTCTAAATAAAATTGCACTAAGCTGTATTTATAATAAGATTGCAACAAATACAATAAATGCTAGTTGCTGATAGTTAGGGATGATGTGCACTTGACACTGGTTCTCACAGTTTAAAAGATGTCAATACGTCACAATTAAAAGGGGTTAAATTGATAAGAAACATTAAATATTTTGCAGGTTATTGCCATGTTGAAGGAAAGACTTGAAGTGAAAACCGATGAAAATCTGCCTATGGTAGATTACAGGTAGCAATTTCTTATATAGGATTTAAAGAATGTACCAACGTATATGTTATTTATTTGAAGTTTATAAAAGTTAGCTTTAGAAATGTCTAATTAGGGAAATTCTTAAAGCTGTAGTCTCAAAAATCACCATCTGCCCCTTAAAAGTTTCAATCCCAATCTTCATTTCATTTTAATACTCAGTAATTTAGACTATTGTTTAATAACTGGAATATTTTCCATCAACATAAAAAAAAAGTCAACTCAAATTTCGTCTTTATAAAATAAAGAATTATATGCATCAGTGGCATTTTTTCTTCTTTTCATCCTGATTGACGATTACTCTGAAAACATAGAGTTCCCTCCACCTCTATGCTTTGATGGGGATTTATAGACATTAATTGCTATTGATTGATTAGTTGGTATCTAAGCAGCTGATTTCTAGGTTCGATTAAATATGTTATCTCATCACGGTGCTAGTGCTATTGCTTGCATCATCTTATGTATCGAGTGTTATTGCAGTTCTACAATGTTCTTTGCAATAAGAGCTGTGCTTGGTTCACTTGGTGCTTCTTTTATGGAATTGCTTTGGGAGATTCGTTTGAGATATTGTTGTAACATACTATCTTAATTATTCGACGGTTTTCTTTTTTATTACTGGAATTGTCTTCAATTTAAAATTTGTAATTTCCAACTTTTTGAGAAATACAAAGCTGTGTGTACTGATAAATTTTATCCTAAACTTTAGAAACACAAATTTACAATTAGTTTATACAGAAATTTGAATCAACTTCAATGGATATATTATACATTACCATGTTCTTTTTGAATATTCACCTGGCTTACTATTGCTGCCTTTTTCATTACTAACTTTATTGCTAACATATACCACTTTTAGTTACTGAATGTGAAATCTACTAAATTATTCATATTAAACTCATCAAGATAATTTCTTGTTTTGATTAAATACAGGAAATACTCTCGTGTTAGGAAATGGACAGTTGGAATATCAGGTGGCAAAGAACTGATAGCCATGATCCGAGTCTCAGGGAGCATTAGTCGAGTTAAGAGTCAATTAAGTGTCTCTAGCTCAGGCATCATTGCCGAGGAGTTCATTGAGAAGATTCGCACTGTCAGAGGTACACTTGATCTAACCAGTTTCCCTTTTAAGCATCTATCATTAATATATGAAGCATGGACAACGGACACGACACAGACACATAGACACCGATTGTAATTTGAGAAAATGAAAGTAATTGAAGTGTCGGTGTTGGTGTTCGACATGTCACGTGTCGGACACCCAAAATGTTTTCAATCTTAAGTGTTGGTGCTACATAGCCTGTAACATTATTAACCGATGTCACTAAAATAATGAGAAGGCAAGGGAGAATACTTTTTTGTAGTTTCTGCTTTCAAAAATGGTTATAAAAGTATTGTTTACTTGCCAAGATAGAGAGATATATTGACAAAGGCAAGACCAGGTAGAATATAGAAAACAAGGTGCGAGAACTGAGAATATGTTATTTATGAGATCTCTGAAGTCTGAATCTCAAACAGAGGCAGCGAGTGACTCATCATCTAGAGAAAAGATATAAATATACGACTTGCAGAACTCTTCATTCATGTATTCCAAGATGTAAATAACAGGGGTTAGTTTTGTACAGTTAAGTAACTTATGTATTCACCGTCAAAAAAAAAAGTAACTTATGTATTCAGCAATGCAACTTATATATTCGCTCTTAGTAACATATCAGAGGCATAATCACGGTTTTCAATGCCTATGATGCTGTTAGTCAAAGCTGCAACCAAAGACAATGCTGTTAGTTATTATTTTTTATTTTTGTTGTATATGTGCCATAGTTTGTCTCCTGGTCATAATGGATGTTCTTTTTCTCGGCAGATTCTAAAGAGTTTAAGGCTGCTATTATCAGAATTGACAGTCCTGGAGGTGACGCTCTTGCCTCTGATTTGTTAGTTCTGGTAAAAAGTTTCCCATATTAATTAAATTTTTTAAATGCACTTTTAATATAAGAACTAGTTGATATTATTTCCATTGGTTTGAAATTATTGGTTGGATGCATCTAGATCTGATATGTGCCACATAATACTCTGAGTACCTGTATGTCATTGCTTAGAAGCATTTTTTTCTGGTAATACTTTCAAACTTGACACGAGTGAATTGTATCCTTTACTTAGTCTAGTTAATTTTGAAATGCATCTAATTAATATTTATTTTATTTTGTGGATGATATTGTAATGCTTGCAAAGTATTTTAATAATAGCCTAGTGCCACGAATGATTATCATTATCTGGTATCATGGTCTGCAGAATGTGGAGAGAAATTCGGCTTTTAGCTGCTTCAATACCGGTCATTGCTTCAATGGCTGACGTGGTTGCAAGTGGAGGATACTACATGGCAATGGGAGCTCAAGCAATTGTTGCAGAAAATCTAACCTTAACTGGTTCAATTGGAGTGGTCACAGGTGAGAGTTGCGGCGTTTTACTGTTTTTTTGTAGGCAAAAAGAGAGGGTCATGCAGACATGGCAATTTAACTGAAACAAATAATATAGATTTATTAAAATCCTTCATACACAGGGTGGAATATTATAAAGAACTGTTCTCATCAGTATCTATGCTACAATCTCATTGTTGCTGCTCTATTTAAAACTCCTAATTCAGGCACCAAGCAAAAAACAGTCTCAGTATGTGTTTTCTGATCGCTTCAGTGGCCAGAGCCAGACAGATGTGCAGGATATCACTTGCTTTCAATTTCATAATCCAAAAGACAGATAACACTAAAACTGAGAACAGAGATAGAGAAGAACAGTTGGCAGCCAAACACCAAACCAGAAAACCTTAACCAATCACCAAAGAAAAAACCAGCCAACCAATAGCTCCAAGCCAGCGTTTGTGCTGCAGTAGCATCAAACCAAGGAAGAAAGAGCAGGGCTGCTGCACCGCACAATATGAACGACAGAGAAATTGAGAGCCAGTGAAATACTGTCACACAAGGGAAACGATGAGGGAGATGTTATTGTGGTTTCAACAAGATGATTACTGGTTAACTTGCTTTTGAATCTCACCAATCTCGCGTGCAAACACAATTGTCAGGACTTGTAAAAAGGGTTTATTAATGGGTTGTTAGTAATAATGGCGTTTGTATTTATGTCTCTTTGACAAGGTCTTCTCCACCCCTTTCATCTCTTTTGAATTTTCGTCACTCCTCTTGGTCTCTCCAAGAACTTGTATGTTGGTCTTGGGTCCTTTTGGTGATCCTTCTACTTATGACTATTGTTTCCCTCTCCAAAGTTTCGGATTAGATCAACAGAAAAACATTCTCAAGTTGGATTTGGGCTATCTTGATGCCAAAAATGAAACCAAAACATTCTCGCGTCATCTATGCTCATGAACGCCAACTGCATCTTGTGGAATGCAAGAATTTCTTTGGCTGCAAAGGTTTGTTCAGCCTAAGCATTCTAGCCTATAAGATATGTCCCAGTAAATTATGGCTGTTTCACCTAAAGCATTGTCTCCATCTCCAGCAGCCCCGTTCTCCCTTAACACAGGGTGCTTCTCGAAGATCTAGCAGGCCGGACCAATTGTCAGGAATCGACAAATTTAATATAGAAAAGTACTCTGTTTATTGAGAAAGAAAAGGGATATTCGGTCCAGCAGGCCCAAAAGGTTGAAAAATGAAGCCTTCTCACAACATTGGCCTATCTCTCTTCTGTCCACCTCCCTTGTCCAACTCTGCATGCCGCACTGCCACCCAATAGGCGTTTCCTTCAAGAGCACCTCATTGGCCATTGCATGTTGGTCAGTGTTGGGTGGTTCCAGGGATGGTGGAAGTTCAGCCCAAAAGCGTGGTTTCTTTCTTCTTTGATTGGTGGTCGCTCGTGATTTTTGGTACCTATAATTGGTCTCGTGACTCACCGCTTTCAAGGATTCTGGCTCTGTTTCTTGATTTTCTGACACTTTCTGCTGGCCAATCAGATTTCAATCTTGTTTCTTTCCTTGGAGACACGCACCCCAATGGGTTGATCCCATCGCCCATTTTTCTTGCCCAATAACCTGATTCTTGGTTGTTGTCTTCAACAGAATTGTATTTTTGTTGTTGTGGTGAGGTCTTCTCCACCTTTATCACCGCTTTTGAATTTTCTTCATTTTTCTTATTCTCCCCAAGAACTTGTATGTTGGTCTTGGCTCCTTTTTGTAATCCCTATTCCTTGTGGTCATTGTTTCTCTCTCCAAAGCTTCTAATCTAATCAATGGACATAGATTCTTAGCATGGATTTGGGTTTTCTTGCTGCCAAGAGCGAAACCAAAACATTGTCATATCATCCATGCTCGTGAACGCCAACTGCATGTTGGGGAATGCAAGAATTTCTTGGACTGCAAAGATTTTTTCAACCTTAGCAAGCCATCCTATAAGTTCTGTCCCTGTAAATTCTGGAAGACCGAAAGCATTGCCTCCATCTCCAACAGCCTCGTCCTCCATCAGCGCACCGGTGCTTCTCCAATATTCAGTAGGTCGGACCAATTTTTAGGAGCCTAGGAAATAAAATAGGAAAAGATATTGTTTTATTGAAAAGGAAATGGGAAAGAAAACACCAATTGTTAGAAACTCGGGAATTGGATATAGAAAGGTATATTGTTTATTGAGAAAGAAATGGGATATTTGGGCGAGGCCCAAAAGGTTGAGAATTGAAGATCTCTTGCAACATATGCCCATCTCTCTTTTATCTACACCGGTGCTTCTCCAAGATTCGGTAGGTCGGACCAATTGTTAGGAGCCTAGGAAATAAAATCGGAAAGGATGTTGTTTTATTGAAAAGGAAATGGGAAAGAAAGCACCAATTGTTAGGAACCCCAAGAATTAGATATAGAAAGGTATATTGTTTATCCACCTCCTATACAAATATTTAGAAAGGTATATTGTTTATGCCCATCTCTCTTTAATCCACCTCATTTGTCCAACTCTACTTGCCACAGTGATACCGCAAAGGTGTTTCCTTTAACAGCGCCTTTGTGGCCATCTCAATTGGACCACAGCTTAGCCGCTCTGGCTCAAGCAGTACCGTCAGATTTGGGGTGAAGCCTGGCGGCTTTGGCAGAATCAATGGTCCGGGTTGATTGTAGGCCACCACTTGTTTGCCGGCGTCAGGTGGTTCGGTGGAGGTGTAGGTTTAGACAAGTGCATGGCTTCTTTCTTTGCATGTTCGTCGTGTGCTATTTCTGATTGCCAGAACCGCCCTCATGACTACCACCCCTCTCTTTTTCGTCACTCTTCGCTCTTTCCGCCGCCTTCAAGGTTTCTGGCTCTGTTTCTCGATTTTCCAGTGCTTTTTCCACTGGCCAATCAGATATTATTCTTGTTTATTGCCTTGAGGGAACCCATCCCAATGGGCTGATCTCACTCATTTTTCTTGCCTAAGAACCTTATTCTTGTTGGCTGTCTTCATGGAACCTTTTCTATGACAAGATCTTCTCCTCTATCACCTATTTTGAATTTTCTTCACTCCTTTTTTTCAAGAACTTGTATGATGGTCTTGGCTCCTTTTGTTGAAACCAAAACATCACCGCATCATCGATGCTAACGAACGACAACTGCATCTTGTGAAACGAGGATTTTCTCTGACTGCAAAGATTTTTTCACCCTTAGCAAGCCACCCTATAGGATCATCCTATTAATACCTGATAGAACCTAGGATTCTAACTAACCTCTTATCCTAACAAACTAACTAACTGCCCTTATTACTTACAGCCCCTTCTTACAACTCCTAACAACAATCCTACACAGTCTCACCAGATTGTGTTCCAGTATATGATCATGCATGATGGCAAGTTTCACTTTGTTGTTTATAGTCATTGTTGTGGTCCTGGAGCTTTTTTTCCTTCTATCGAATTTCTCCTGCTCTAGTTATCTTGTTTTCAAAATCAATTAGGATAAAAAGAAGCATTAGTTTTCACCGAGAAAAAAACCTGCTGTCCCCTTTTTGAAAAACATGAATGTAAGATGAAATTTTCCATTATTATACACATTGAAATGCCAATACTAATACTTATAGCATATGTATAGTGGTAGATCTCTATATGCACAAAACTGGCCTCGTGATGAAGATTAAATAAAATTATATAACAAGTATCTTTACACTTTGTCTCATTTTCAACAGTGATTTTGTATTTGGTAGTTCTCATTATATATAAACATAACAGGTCTTGCTATTGTCTAAGTCAGTGGCGGATCTTGACTAAAAAGTCAGGGTGGGCCACTAATAAAAGAGACATGAAAACTTAGAAACAAATAAACAGAGACGCGGAAATGCAAAAACGCAGAAAGATACCTTCAGAAATTCACCGGAATGAAAGAAACTTGCAACGACAATATGAGAAGACAATGTTGAGAATTATAAGACGATGCAGAGAACGTTGTTTGTTATATGAGAGTGAAAGGATCTCATCAACCTTAAGATTAAAATTGACAATTTTTAACACTTAAGATTAAAATATACTTTGAGAGCAGTCATGTGATACTTAAATCTTAGAATCTTCAACAATGAGTCAATATGCGTGAAAAGAAAATATTTGAATTCATGATTCTAATAAACTCCAATTAGTGCATTTTTAGAGACAATTTTAAGTCATTTTTATAGCAATTATTAGTATTTAAATAAAAATGGTGTTATCATGGTCTAATTGGAAAAAATGCCCACAAGAAATACAAAGCCACGAGGATTAAGCGCAAAACATGAGAAAATAAAAGCTAGTGCCAATTGAAAAGGCCACACATCTTGACCCAAAAAAAGAAAAGGCCATAAAAAACAAACAAAAAAAGAAAAATTGACCCCAATGGGAGTTGAGCACGAGAGATTAGATTTGTGACCTGAACTTTAACCACTGGGCCAACCGAAAAAGTTATCAATTCACCGCAAAAGATATATCTAATTAGTAGTTTATTTATAACAGGGGTATTATAGCAATTTCGTATGTTATTTGAGGGCGGACCGTGGTCCTCCCCAAACTCTATGAAGATCCGCCCCTGGTCTAAGTGTAATTAAATGCAGCCAAATGATATGAGGCAAGAGTCAAAACATTTTAACATCATGAATAGTGATTGCTAAATATTTTGTTTTTGATTTTGTAATTTGTTAATATATGATATCTATCTTTTTTTCTTTTGGTAGGAAAGAATAACCTTGCGAAACTGTATGAGAAGATTGGGTTTAACAAAGAAATCATATCAAGGGGAAGATATGCTGAGCTCCGTACTGCTGAACAACGTTCTTTTAGGTAATAATTTTTCTTCATTTTCGGTCTCAGGTATTAAGATTCTAGGGATCAAGAGATAATGTTAAAAGTGTGATATGTCATTTTGTATCTCAGCTTTGGGGAACTCTCTTTGAGATGGAAAGGCATAACTTTTACTTGTTATTACAATCTAACTAGAAGCTAGCCCAACTCAAACCACATAAGTACCCCATCGAGCGACTCATACTACTTCATCTTGGACTTAAGCACCACATAATACCCAAGTTTCTAATATAGCATAAGAGTCGATGTCCCGGAAGCTGCACTCTACAACGCTCTACTTGGCCTTTTTGATGATCCCCTCCGTGAGTTGCTCTTTCTAAGACACTAGCAACCAACTCAAATACCAATTGATAAGCATCCAAACCTTAAGGAACCTCCCTATGTGAGTTTCCCCGATTTCACTAGTCTAACATCGATCCGCGGTGATTTCATCGCCTACCTGCAAATCCCGAGTCCACCTAAGGCAACAAAGCTAGGGAATGAAATATCTTTAGGCTTGCAAAACATGGAGAAAATGAAAACGAGAGACTTGAATGAGTGAAATACATTAGGGATGTAGAGAGAAGGTTTAGTCATGGAACAAAAGGAAAGATGACAAAATTATTAATGTTAGCTATTTAATGAAGGATTTTAGTTTCACTGAACTCGGATAGGCTAAAACACTTAAGTGGATAATCAAAATTATTCTACCATAGAATTTGTAAATTTGAAATAAAAGAAATATTGAAGATTCTAAGGGTAGGGACTAGGGACTAGTTAGATTTTAAGAACGAGTAAAAGTTATGCCTTTCCATCTCAAACGTAGCCTAGATATTTTAACGACTTTTACGCGTTTTTTTTTCTATTGTATCACACTATCAATACATATTTGACTTCCAGAAGAGACAACTAAGAACATCCTTATTTACTTCTTCCTTTCTTTGATGTATAGGCCAGACGAAGCAGAGCTATTTGCCAAATCTGCACAGAATGCTTATAAACAATTTAGAGACAAGGCAGCTTTATCCAGATCAATGACTGTATGTGCTGAATTCAAGCTAAATTCATTAAGCAAATTCCTGTGTTTTTTGTTCGTGTTCTCTTAGTTCTTTGTTACATCTACTGTTATCTAGGTGGATAAGATGGAAGAGGTTGCACAGGGGAGGGTTTGGACCGGTAATGATGCCGTATCACATGGTTTGGTTGATGCTATTGGTGGGCTTTCTCGAGCTATCGCCATAGCAAAATTGAAGGCCGACATACCTCAAGACAAACAGGTTAGTTGGAGATCACCTTTATTTTGGCAACATGAATCTTGTACTTAGAAATACAGTTGCAAAAGATGGTAATTGTGCTTGAGCTATGCCAGGTAACTATTGTGGAGATATCCAGGCCCAGCCCCTCTCTACCCAGTATTTTGTTAGGCGCGGGAAGTTCCCTCGCTGGAGTAGACAGAACGTTGAAGGAACTCCTACAGGGCTTGACATTTTCTGATGGAGTTCAAGCCCGGATAGATGGAATCATGTTTCAGAGATTGGAAGGATATCCTAACGCCAACCCCATTTTGTCAATCATAAAAGATATTCTTAGTTCGATGTAGTTTTGCATATTCCATTGCAATCATATTATCTTGTTTCTATAGTTTGTCTTATATTTTTCATTTTTGTGAGTTTGCCCAAAGGGGCAATAGATGACAGAGGTAGTCCTTATCATTCCAAAGCATACGTTGTAAGTGATGACTGGGTTGCCTCATCTGGAGTTTTTTATGGATATCCTGTAGTACTTCTAATTCTGGCTCCAGATCATTTGGCAACAAGTAGATTATGTGCTTACCTTAGCCTTCAGTTTGGTTAGTGTGTGAAACCTCTTTTCTCCAGCACGTGAAACATAGGAGGTTATCTGGCTTTGGTTTTGAGGCTCTGTTTGGGAGCCCCGAAGGGAAGGGAAGGGAAGGGAAGGGGGAAAGATAGATAAATTTTTCCTCTTATCTGAGTGATTTTGTAGGGAAGGAAAAGAAAATACTTATAGGTGATATATTTTTAAATTTGAGGTAGTATAAAAAGATGGAAAGGTTTGAAGAAATTTTTCCTTTCAAAATTCTCTTTCAATACACTTTTTGAGTTCTATACAACATTGTTTTGGTTAAATTATTGAATAGTGAATAAGCTAGCGATAGCTGATGAGTAAGCGGATAATGGGTAGGTTAGTGGATAGTAGATAAGCTACAAGATAGTTAGTAAGCTAGTAGATAGCAGATGAATTAATGGATATTGGTTAAGCTAATTGATAACAAATCATGTGACATGATTGATAAAATTAGCGATTAATCGAATTGATAAATATAAATGACATTAAAGAAAATATTTCATTAATGATTAAATTTATTTCATCAATATAAAATACGACAAAATGTTTATAAATTATTATTTATATAAATTCATGGTAATTAAATTAACATGATAATATTTAGAAGTTAAAATTTATATTTAATTATTCTATTTTTTTATTTACCGAGTTCTAATCTTTGTTCGCTGTAGTTTTACGTACCATTTTTTATGCATTATAATATAATAATCAACATATGACAAATATTAAAAAAAACGACTTAAATATGTTTTTCGTCCTTGTAAATATCACAATTTTTCAAATAAGCCTTTGCAATTTTTTTTAAAAAAAAAAATCCTTGCAAAATAATTTTTTAAAAAAATACCCTTCCATGTTTTTGGGTATTCCGATTGGTGCAAATCCGAGGCAGGAGGCGACGTGGAGTTTCGTCATAGGGACGGTTAGAAGTTGAAATGGAGGGCGTTGATGGATCCTAATGTGATGTGGAGCAAGTTGTTATCTCATATATACGGTAATCTTGCATCTTGTTTTGTTCATGACTCGGTGGTCGGTGCTCAGCGTGGGATCTATCTGGTGGAGAGACTTGGTTGATTTGGATTCTCATGTAGAGGAACTGAGAAGGTTTGTGTGGTGTATCAAACGCACACTCGGTGACGAGAATGATATTGATTTTTGGAAGGAGCAATGGTTAGGAATTGAACCTTTGTTAAAGGTGTTTCCTTTGCTATCTGTTGGGTGCAATCAACAACACATTGTGGTGTCTAGTCTGGGACATTGGCACAATGATTCTTGGGTGTGGCTGGTTCCGTGGTAGAACTCAACGGACTCACTTATTAAGGTAGAGGATGACATTCTTAGTAGCATCTTACAGCAGGCGTCTCCCATTAGAGGTAAGAAGGATGAGTGGATTTGGCCTCACGATCCGTCTAAGCTATTTTCAGTTAAGTCATATTATTTCCATCTGGTCCGAGACGATTACACCTCCAATGTTACGGATCCTCCGAATTTTTGGACGTCCATTTGGAAAACAGCAGCTCCTTCGAAGGTATTAATGTTCAGTTGGCGGTTGTTGTCGAACTCTTTGTCTGTGCGCGACGAATTGTTGCACAGAAATATTCTGCACTCAGCTAAGGACGCTATATGTCCCATGTGCAGCGAATTCTGCGAAACTGTACACCATTGTTTTCCTCCAGTTCGTTCGCGAGTTCAGTTTGGTCTAGTGTCGGTGCTTGGCTTGGTTTGGTCTTCGACTCATCACAGAACATAATGAATCTATTTCATAGGTGTGGCCAATTGTGCAAAGGAAAAAAGTCCAAGAGAAAGAAACATCTTATATTGGTGACGACTTGTTGGTGCATATGGATCGCAAGGAACGAAGCTATTTTCAAGAACAAGGAACCAAGTGTCGATTCGGTTGTGACTCGAATCAAAAGCTATATTTGGAGTTGGTATATTTATAAGATGAATTGTAATTCCTCTATTTATATTTCAATGTGGTGGACTAACTTACTCCAATGCCTAAACAATATGTAATCTAGATGGGGGAGAAACAGTGGGTTAGGTTGATTATCCTCAATGTAGTGCAGTTTGTGCGAGGTACTCTTTTTCCTGCCTGAGTCTTTTTCCCAATGGGTTTTGGCTCAGGGAGGTTTTAAGGAGGCCCTCCCCCTTTCCTGCTTTCCATTGTAAGGGTTGGGCACCCCTTGTGCTCCCTTCAATGAAATTATTGCTTATCTAAAAAAAGTGTGATGCTGATGTGTCAAAAATAATACTAGTTGGCTCTGCCACATTTTTTCATCTTCTTCATGAAGAACTCCCAAATCCAGAAAATCCCTAAAATCCCAAATTCGAAAACTCCCAAATCCAATCTGTTAGAGAGAGAAGAAGGGTTCCGATGATTTGAAGGAGAGATACAACGTACTCGACGAAGAAGAAATGAAGGTCGAAGGCCATTAATTAAGGGCAATCTGAAATGTCAAGAGTGAGGAGAAATCAAGAGAGACGAGAGGTGCAGTGATTGAGAGGGGAAGAGGATCAGTCATACTGATTCACCAGTCTAATCTCTATTGGTCTTTGTCTTTAGGAAGAGAAGCAAAATAGAAAGAGGGTCTGTTAGCAAAACAAATTGATGAGAAAACACAAAGAGTAAAAAAGATACTTGAGATGTTTACACTAACGAAATGAAGAAGATTTGCCCATATCCATTTCCTATCTAAGACTACATTATTAACCGAAGGGATTATGGGATTTGAGGAATTTATGGGTTTAGGGATATGAGTAATATTTAGGGTATTTATATCTCCCCTTTGTTGTGACTAGAGAGTGAAGAGAAGAGAGGTGAGGAAGAAGATGAAATCTGAAGATGAGGAATAGAGAAAATGAAGAGACCATAATTGATATTTAAAAATTAAATATTTTATCCAAGTCAATATTTAAAAATAAAATAAATTGAAAAATAATGACTTAGCATAGTTACGTGGCACTTCTATTAGGCAACTCAGCAGAAATAGTAACAAAAGGACCAATACAAAAAGATAACATTTGCAGGGATTTATTTTAAAATAAATCTTTTGCAAGGACTAAAATAGAAAACTGTTATATATGCAAGGACCAATAACATATTTAAACCAAAAAACTCATATCAAACTCAAGTCAGGCCGAACCAAGTTTGGCTCGGCTCAACTCATTTTCAACCTTATCAAGACGTTTCCGATCCAAATCTTCATTAGTCTTTGGTGGTGAGAAAAATGTAATTTCTTTGGCAGACTCTTAAAGAGCTCAGACGCTATTCCCTCACCTAAAATTTCTGTAACCAAAAATAATAGGAAAAATTACACCAGAGGACCTTAAAGTTATTTATTTGTAACAAGTTGACCCTTTAAGTTTTTTGTAACAAAGATGCCCTTTTGGTGATTCCTCTAGCTTATATTTTTTGATCCAATGCTACTTTATATATTGTAATTACTCTAGCTTATATATTTTGATGCAACCTAACATATTTTGGTGTATTTTGATGTATTCAACGATATGACATTTTACTAAAATGGCCAACAGTGTCAACATTTGGTAACTTATAGGGCCTATTGTTACAAAAAAAAAACTTAAAGTGTCAACTTGTTACAAATAAATAACTTAAAAGGTGTAATTTTGCCAAAATAATATATTTGAAAAAGTACTATCTTGTGGTGCACGGCAAGAAAGAGGAGTGTTACAAATATTACCCATGGAAGTGAAAGACCCAGACGACGACAACCTACGAGCACCGTCACGGTTCCTGCTTGACGTCGTTCTCCTATCCTATCACACAGGTACTTTCACTCCCAACGCACTCTCACCTCACTCCACTTTCTCCAATTTCATATTTGGATTTTAGGTTTCTGCTTCCCTTGCATTATCCATGGATTTTAGGTTTCTCCTTCCCCTTCATTTTCCCTACAAACTTAAGGTAACATTTCTAAATCCAAAGGAATCATCTCTAAATTAAGGAAACCTATCTATTCAATAGAAAATATGCTGAAGGTTACGTGATATAAAGAAGGAGTAGGGCCAAAAGAGAGGATCAATTTTGGAAATAGAATCTTCTATGCTGCAGTACCTATGTTTCTGTTTCCTCTTTTCAGAAATTCACTTTTAATTCCCTGAAATGGCTAGTCCAGATTTTTTTAGTTATTGAACTGTACTTGATGATTGTACTGTTCTATTGCAGTATCCATGGCAAATGTTTCCGTTGTAACAGTTAATCCACACAGATGGGCTGGAATTCGTATTGCTGTTGCTGGACACCAAGGAACCGAAAAATCAAGCCTCATTATTACCGCCGCCACCAAAAACTTCTCGGTCTCTCCACCACCATGTTTGCCTCCTATGAGACTACCTGAAGATCTGTATCGCGATCGTGTACCAATCACGATCATTGACACGTGTCGTGAGGACGGTGCCAAAGTTGCTGAAGAACTACAGCGGGCTGACACCGTTGTCCTCACTTATGCATGCGATCGGTCCGAGACACTTGAAAATCTAAGTGTATTTTGGCTCCCATGTCTTCGCAGATTAAAGGTAAAAGTTCCAGTTATATTGGTTGGTTGTAAGTGTGATTTGAGAGATACAAATCAGCAAGTGAGCCTAGAACATGTGATTTCACCAATAATGCAACAATTTGAAGAGATTGAAATTTGCATCGAGTGTTCAGCATCTAGGCATATCCAGGTTCAAGAAGTTTTCTACTATGCAAAAGGGTCGTTCTTTATCCAACGACTCCATTATTTGACCTAGAGTGGCATACTCTAAAGCCTCGATGTGTGCGGGCTCTGAAGAGGATTTTTATTGTAACACCCCAAAATAATTCAATTAATTAACTTAGTTGAGTTATTAAGGGTTTGCAACATTTTACTTTTAAGTCAAGTAATTCATTAAGTGAAGGTTAAGCATGTGTGGCATTTTAGGAAAATGTCTAAGTTAGGAGAGGGTGTGGGTAGAGGAAGCCCACGGCCTAATAAGGCCAAGGCCTCATTTAAGCCCCTTAGGACATGTTAAATGGTTGTCTTCGTAGGAAACCATTACATTGTTCTAAAAATAGTCAAGTTACCAAATTGAGAAAGTAGAGAGAAGTGAGACTTAGAGAGAAGGAAGAGAACCGAAGGGAGAGAAGGAAGAGAAGAAGGGAAGAGTGAGTGAATCTTGAAGGATTCCTAGAAGTGCTAGTGAAGAGGGTGTCTCTACTGGTTATAATCAGGTTAGGGGCTCTTTTAATCCTTGTAATGTTTTGTGTTTGGTAGTATTTTGGTGTGAGTGGTTCGATCACCTTGCATGTGTGTTTTATGTGTTGTTCATAACATGTTTTCTTTGTGTTTTTGCTCTTTGCTTTGTGATTTGTGGTGAGGTATGATGGTGGATCGGTTGGAAAGAGAGAGAGAGTGTAACACCTCTCTGCATTACGTGAGGTCTGAAGAGAGCATTGCATGGTGAGGCATCAAAGTGTGAATCGGTGTAGTGTGAAGAAAATGAGCTTGCATGTAGAGTTAGGGAGAGGATCGGAGACAATGGAGTGAGTATCCGGAGTGTGCGTGAGTGTGGTGATTTGGAAATGGGTTGCATGTTGGGTTTAAGTAAAGAAACCGAGTAAAAGAAGTAAAATGGGAGTTAAGCGCCTTTATTACGCGCGCGTAAACAGAAGTACCCTTCGACTTAGAGTGAGAGAAACCGAAGTTGAGGAAGTCAACGCCTAGAGTGTCTTAGTGTTGAGAGTGCATTTGGTGAGTTTGAGGAGAGTATGTGTCTAAACACCATTAGCGAGGGTAGGGACGCATAAACCAAGTGTAGGAGTTTCGCCTTAAGGTTACCGAGGGGTGTAGAGGAGTGAACCGAGGTCCTCAAAGCCGAGGTAGTAGCGTCAGGTGAAAGCGCCCAAGTGCCTAAGTGTAGGTGAACCAGACAAGGAATGCCGAGAAGTGAATCCCCATGAGTTAGACGATTTTAGCCTAAGGGAGTGCGTAATTGTGAGTAGTATGCCGAAGTGAGGGTTTGAGTGTAACATGCCGAGGTGCCAAAGCCGAGCTAGGTGCCGAGGTGATGTAGGATACCGAGTTGGAGTAGTTAGCGAGGGTACACACATAGTGTGCCGAGGTGATGTTAAGCGCCAATGTGGCCTAGCACATTGTGGGACGCCATGCTTGTGGGTGCTATTTTAGCACCAAGTGTGCCAAGCAAATGCGTGAGCGATTAAGTCCATTTTGGTCCTTAGGTGACATTTTGGTCCCTAAGTGTCGTTGTGGTCCTCGGTGTGACAATTAGTCCACCATGGAGTGCCGAGGTGATTGAGAGGTCTGTTTGTAGGTCCTAGGGTGATTCTACAGGTGTAGTAGGGTCGACCTTAGCACGCGTGATGATGTCTAGATGGTGTGGGCGTCGGTGTGAGCGACGACGAATAACGACGAGAGTAGAACGGCGGTGAGCAGCGGTGTAAGCATTCACATGCGTTATGATTGATTGGTGTGTGATTGCATTTGTCATGAAGTCACATGTTCATGTGCATATTACGACGGAGGAGGTTTCGGCCTCGATGTGGTAGGACTTCGGTCTCCATATCAAATAACGACGGAGTTAACGACGGAGAGTCGATAAGCTAAATAACGACGGTGGAGGTACCTCATTGCATAATGCCCGTGGTTGGGTTGCATACATGCATACATTTCATAATTTAATGTGTTTTTGAGCTGATTGATAATTGTTGTGGTTATTTGAACTATCTGTGAGTGGCTGTATTAGCTGAACCGAGGTGCTTTAGTGCTATCTCTAACCTTAAGCTCCTTCACATTATATTACTTGTGTTAAGAGACTCACCCTAATTTGCTTTTATGTTGCTTCTCATGTCGGCAACTTGCGGTACACATGAGTGATAAATGTGTGCCTAGCTCAAGTCGGTTTATTATTCCGCTCTGGTCGTGTAACACCGGGTTGGGGTGAGTAGATTTTAGTGCTTTTATGCCGATCTTGTGTATTTTCTGCTAGATAGTCTTTTGAACTAAAACTATCACATTTTGTTGTAACTTTTTACCAAGTATTATGACTTGATGCTTACTGGCCGAGGTGCCTTATATTATGGCCGAGGTGCCTTATGTTATGGGCTTAGACCCTTTTGCCGATGTGATGCGCATGATTACATGTTAGTATAATCTTTGGCAAAGCATGTATGAACTTAATTGAATTTCTGTTTTCCTTTTAAATCATCAAATGTAGCCTCCTTTGAGTGGAATTTTGAAACTCGATTTTAATTTAGTAGATCGAATTGATTAGATAAGGGGTGTTACATTGTTGGTATCGAGCATAAGTTCGGTCTTGTCAGACCAAGTATTGAGTCTAAGTGTCTTAAGCCTCGAGTCTTAGGCTCGTTCTAAACCGATTCTTGATTGTGTGATCGGTGAAGTAAGAATGGTGGAAGATTTGGAAGAAATGATCTTTGCTATACCGATGCGCGTGGAGGCGATGGCTAATGCTATGGGAATCGACCTCGTGAGAATGCCGATGATCTTTGGAGCTCGTAGGCTCGCTACTTTCGGAGGAGAATCCTCCTACCTTCGAGGGAGGTATGATCCGATGGGGCTCTAGCATGGTTGAAAGAAATAGAGAGGATATTCAGAGTGATGGATTGCAGATGAGCAAAAAGTGAGGTTTGGGACTCATATGCTCATTTGAAGAAGCCGACGATCGGTGGCTTGGAGTTCTTCCAAGGTTAGAAGCTGCAGAGGAGGAGATCACATGGGAGAATTTTAAGAAAGAGTTCATGAGGAAGTACTACCCCGAAGATGTGAGAGGAAAGAAAGAGATGGAATTCTTGGAGCTCAAACAAGGTAACATGACCGTGTCGAGTATTTCGCCAAGTTTTCCGAAGTGATAAAGTTTTACCCCATTACTTTGGACCGATCGCAGAGTTCTCCAAGTGTATTAAGTTTGAGAACGGTTTGAAGCCTGAGATCAAGCAGGCAATTGGGTATCAAAGGATAAGGGTGTATTCCGAGTTGGTGGACAGTTGTAGAATTTATGAAGAAGATAGTGTGGCTACTAGCCGAAGTGGGAAAGATAAGAAGACTTTTCAACCTCGATCGTTGGAAACCTTACGACCATTCGGTGGTAGAGGAAGGGGAATTCGCGCAGGAGAAGAAAGCCTAGTAGGGAGACGCTCCTGCTATTCTCGACTGTTACAAGTGTGGATTGCTGAGCACAAGGCGAAGGAGTGCAAGGGCGAGGTGAAGAGGTGTTATAGATGTGGCAAGGAGGGCCACCTATCTGTGAGTGTGGGCGAAAGGAGATAGTCTGTTTCAATTGTGGAGAGATGGGGCACATCGGTCCCAAGTGTCCAAAGCCGGAAGCGAGAGAGAGGCGTAGGGAAAGTGTTTGCATTAAATTTGGGTCCGAGGTAGAGAACGAAATCACAAGTACGTGTTATATCAGCGGTGTTCCTCTAGTTGCAATTATAGATCTTGGCGCAACTCATTCCTTCATTTTCGCCATGTGTGCTAATAGGTGAGTTTAGTGTTGTCTTCATTGGTAAGGGAGATGGTCATTGACACTCAGGCTAAGGGTTGATGACTACCTCTCTGGTATGTTCGTTGAAGTGCCCACCGATCGTATTCGGCGGGGACTTCTCTCGTTAACTTAATTTGTTTACCACTAGAGGAATGGACGTCATCCTTGGTATGGACAACCATGTTCATATCAATTCTTATTTGAGAGATCGGTTAGTTTTCCCGCTCTGAGGTGAAGGAATCGGCTTTACTTCCGCTAGTCAAGTGCGCAAGTTGTTAGGAGAAGGGGTTACACTGTTTGCATTATGGGCGTCATTAACAGTAGAGAATCAAGATCTGCCAGTGGTTAGAGAGTTTGCCGAGGTGTTTCCTGAAGAAATTCCTGATGTGCCACCTGAGAGAGAGATCGAGTTCACCATAGAATTGATTCTGGAACAAGCCAGGTGTCTATGGCACCTTATAGGATGTATGCATCCGAAATTTGTCATTTGAAGAAAGCAGTTGGAAGAATTGCTAGAAAGGAAATTCGTGAGACCGAAAGCGTGCCACCGTGGGGAGCACTGTGTTGCTAGTGAAGAAGAAAGATGGAAGCATGAGGTTGTGCGTGGACTACTGACGGTTGAACAAGGTTACAATTAAGAACAAGTATCCACTACCAAGAATTGACGATTTGATGGATCAATTAGTGGGTGCTCGGGTATTTTTCAAGATTGATTTGAGGTCGGGCTACCATCAAATCAAAGTGAAGGAACGAAGACGTACCAAAGGCGGCTTTTAGAACTCCTCGGTATGGACACTACGAGTACTTAGTAATGCCATTCGGTGTCACTAATGCTCGGGGTATTCATGGAGTATATGAATCGTATTTTCCATGAGTACTTAGATCGGTTTGTGGTAGTGTTCATAGAGGCGATATCTTGGTCTACTCCAAGTCGGCGAGAAGAGCATGCCGAGCACTTAAGGGTAGTCTTTGAAGGTTAGAAGGAGAAGAAGTCGTATGCGAAGCTATCCAAGTGTGAGTTTTGGTTGAGTGAAGTGAGTTTCCTAGGCCATGTGATTTCCAAAGAATGGGATTGCAGTGGACCCTTCAAAGATTGAAGCTGTGTTGAAGTGGGAGACACCCAAGTCAGCCACCGAAGTGAGGAGCTTCGTGGGATTAGCCGGTTACTACAGAAGATTCATTGAGGGTTTCTCCAAATTGGCGTTGCCATTAACCCAATTGACATGTAAAAATAGGGCTTTCGTATGGGAAGACCGATGCGAAGAGAGTTTCCAAGAGTTGAAGAGGAGATTGACAACGTCGCCGATCTTGACGTTGCCTAATCCAAAGGATCCTTTTGTGATCTAGTGTGATGCATCTAAGTTAGGTTTGGGCTGTGTGCTGATGCAAGAAGGTAAAGTAGTGGTGTACGCTTCAAGGCAACTGAAGACTCATGAGAAGAATTACCCCACTCATGATTTAGAGCTAGCTGCCGTAGTGTTTGCATTAAAGATATGGAGGCATTACCTTTATGGTTCGAGGTTCGAGGTGTTTAGTGATCACAAGAGTTTGCGATACTTGTTTGATCGAAGGAATTGAATATGAGGCGAGA
The DNA here is from genome assembly GCA_020916435.1 of Oxytropis ochrocephala. NCBI lineage: Eukaryota > Viridiplantae > Streptophyta > Magnoliopsida > Fabales > Fabaceae > Oxytropis > Oxytropis ochrocephala. The sequence goes on along the minus strand of CM037093.1, from coordinate 84,660,376 downwards.
GGAGATGGTTGGAGTTATTGAAGGACTATGACTTGATCCGAACTATCACCCGAGGAAGGCCAATGTTGTAGGCGATGCGGTTGAGTAGGAAATCTCTGCATATGTCATCGATGATGGTAAAGGAGCTGGAATTGATTGAACAGTTTAGAGATTTGAGCCTAGTATGTGAAGTAACACCTCGGAGTGTTAAGTTGGGGATGCTGAAGATCACCAATGAGTTCATGGTTCGTATAAGAGAAGCACAGAAGGTTGATGTGAAGTTGGTTGATGCGTTTGTGAGAGTTGGCCGAGCTGATAACAAAGATTTTGAGTCGGATGCGCAAGGATTGTTGAGGTTCAGAGGTCGGATATGTATACCTAATGATGAAGAGATCAAGAAGGCAATTCTGGAGGAGTGTCACAGAAGTCGGTTGAGTATCCATCCAGGAGCTACGAAGATGTATCAAGACTTGAAGAAATTATTCTGGTGGCAAGGAATGAAGAAGGATGTAGCTCGTTTCGTCTATGCTTGTTTGACTTGCCAGAAGTCAAAGGTGGAGCACCAGAAGCCGGCAGGATTGATGCAACCGTTGCATATTCCTGAATGGAAGTGGGACAGCATTTCCATGGACTTTGTAACCGGGTTGCCGAGGACAACAAGAGGGTTTGACACCATTTGGGTGATTGTTGATAGGCTGACAAAGTCATCACACTTTATTCCTATTAACATAACATACCCAGTGCCGAGGTTAGCATAAATTTATATCAATGTCATTGTGAAGCTTCATGGAATCCCTTTGAGTATTGTATCAGACAGAGATCCAAGGTTTACTTCGGAATTTTGGAAAAGTTTGCAAGAGGCGTTGGGTTCCAAGTTGCGTTTGAGCTCGATACCATCCTCGATCGATGGTCAATCAGAGAGGACTATCCAGTCCTTAGAAGACATATTGAGAGCTTGTGTGCTTGAGCAAGGAGGTGCGTGGGATTCGTATCTACCATTGATAGAATTCACTTACAACAACAGTCATCATTCAAGTATTGGAATGGCACCATTTGAAGCATTGTATGGCCGTAGGTGTAGGACTCCACTATGTTGGCATGAAACAGGAGAGAGGGTTGTGTTAGGACCCGAGTTGGTAGAGAGACTACCGAGAAGGTTAAGATGATCAGAGAGAAGATGAGGGCGTCACAAAGCAGACATAAGAGTTACCATGACAAAAGGAGGAAAGACTTAGAATTTCAAGCCGGCGACCATGTATTCCTTAGAGTCACCCCTGTGACTGGAGTTGGACGAGCTCTGAGGTCCAAGAAACTATCACCTCGTTTCATTGGACCCTATCAAATCTTGGAGAGAGTTGGGAAGGTGGCGTACTGAATTGCATTGCCACCCAATCTGTCAAATTTGCACGATGTGTTCCATGTATCTCAACTTAGGAAGTATGTTCCTGACCCGTTGTCATACCCCAATTTTGTCCGGCTTAGGTCAAAACCCTAATTTCCCCCAAAAAATAAATAAATAAAAGAAAAAGCATCATGCATTGCATTTAGGTCATTTCAAAGTTTCTAAAATCATTTTTAAAGTTGAAATGCACTTTTTGGACAAATTAGGATTTTTTAGGGTGAAGGGCATTTTGGTCATTTTTCGCAACAGGATGATTTTCTCGTCAAAAATATGCACACACCAAAAGTACATTTTTCTCTTATCCAAGATAATTTTTGTACAATTTTTAGAGAGAACATCCTAGCCCAAAATAATTAAAATGCATTTTCCCTATTTTTATTGCATAAAAAATATTAAAAGATCATTAAAAATTCCCCATTTATTAAGTGACAATTTTGGTTGTCTAAGAATAATTAGGAGGTTATTTTATGATGTCCAAAAACATGTAACATATGTCAATAGGTGCATTCCCATTTTGCATGCCCAAAAATTCAAATTTCAAAAAACCAAAAATAGGAAGTGTCCTCAATAAGACAAAATACCAAAAAACAAGCATTTTTTTTATTTTTCCCCTTCATAATCAGCCCCATGCACGAAACATACCCTCTCTCTCTCTCTCTAGAAGCTTCTACACACTTCTTTTCTTACTCACCAAGTTTTGATTTGATCATATCTTCATTTTGCCCATTTTGGTAAATTATTCCACACACTTACACTAACCTCTTCACCCAAAAATGCATTCTTTCCCTTTTGATAACATTCCCTCACCAAATTACCCTTAACCCTATTCTAGATCCTTCTCCTATGAGTCACCATTCGAAATTAGATTTTTGTTCACAAAATTCCCTTTCTTTTGTTCACACACGCGCCCACCCTCACCCCACCTTCTCACACACTTGTGTTTTCTAAATACCCCTAATCCATGTGACCACCAATCCTAGCCATCCATTCAAAAATAAAATCAAATCCTAGTGGTTTACAAGAGATGCATTGTCACAAATACCCCTAAGTTTTCACTTCATATAAAAGCCCAAAATAAGACCTAGCTCACAGACACCCTTTCATTTTTACCCTAGCTAGCAACCTCTCCTCCTCTCCTCCTCACCTTGGCCGTAGCTACCACCCCCTTTCCTTCCATCTTTTCTTCATTTTTTCACCATCAAAACTCCATAATTCTTTCATCATTCAAAAGATCTCCTCATAAGCTTCAATAATCATTCAAGTTTGATCAAAGAGAAGCTATTTGCGTGGGGTTTCAAGGTTGTTGAGGTTGTGTTCTTCAAGTTCTTGCTCTCTTTTCATTTCCTAGTTATTTTGTGAGGTAAGTAAATTCTCCTTTGCATTTTCTTCACCTTTCACCATGTAGATCCCTTCATCTCTCCTCTTTCCTCTCTAAGAGGCTTAGAGGTTCATTTCAAGCACTATGTCAAGGACTTTGGGAGCCTTGGGTGCTTGAAGTGAACCCTGGCCTGAGGAGAGGTTTCTTGTGTTTTCATCATATTGTTCTTGCATTTTTCATACTCATTTTGTCATTTTTGCATGAATAAAAATTTCCACATGAGATATGCATCCCATTGTTCATGTTATAAACTTGCAAGTTGAGATTTGGTTTGATTTGTGAGGTTGAGGTTTGGTTTTAGGTTCCTAAATTAGGGTTTCATCATCTCTTATTTTCTTTGATTTTGTGAGTTGAATAAATAATGAAATGATGCTTGTTTGAGTGTGATACACATGTGTAGATCTTAGGGTTTATGTGTGTGTGTCTAATGAGGTGATTTGGTTGCAAGAAATTTGTTGAAGTTGAGCATTGTTGTATATATATGGGTTCGGCCATAGAGCCATTTTTGTGACCAATTTGCTTACTCAAATTTGTTGTTTGATCTTGTTTGGTAAATTAATTGTTGTGAATTGTGTTTTTCACTTTTTACCTTTTAGTTTTTATCATTCACTTAAGTGTTACTAAATAGTAAAAACATTTACCTTCACTTAAATAATTCACCTCCTTCACTTAAGTAAGTTACCATTTCATTAATAATTTACCTTTACTTTTTACCTTCCTTAAATTACAAAAGACCCAAAACATTTTCTAGTTTACATTTATAACTTTTTAACTTTATAAAATCAACCCAAAAATACTTTTTACTACTTTTTCTTAAGACTCTAAAACACCAAAACATTTCACCATTTCCTAAGAATAAGGCAACTAAATTCTTACCACTTTTTATGACACACTCTCACCCACTTGCACTTAAATAAAACCTCATTCACTCTCTTGCATTCTCATTTGCTTGTATCTCTTGCATACTCTCTTGTTTTAATCTTCATGCCTTTTCATATATTCATATCTCTTGCATATTCATTTGCACCCTCACTTGTTAGTACCTCATGCATCCTTACTTGTTTATACTTCTTGCATTCTCACATGTCCATTCATAATTAAATAACCATGCATCCTCACATGTCTATGCATTCATTAATCAAATACTCATGCATTCAATAATGTCATACATTGCCTTCCACCTTTTGTATGCTCATGCATTTAATTATGCATTCAATAATATTATGTCTTGTATTCTCCAATTGCATGTTCATACACTCATGTGTTTGTTTAATCATGTATTCATTTGTTCATGGCAACTTGTAAATATTCTTCATGTTTGCTTTGCCTATGCTCATGTTTTGCCTTGGTTTGGATTTGAAAGGATTTGGAATGTTCTATCTCTTCTTTTTCAAACTTGAAATCAAATGTTTTCTAATAAAAACCCTAAGGCATTTTTCATAAATAAATCATTAGCCATCACTCGAAGCCATTGCTTGTTTGATCGTTAATGATGGAGTTATTAGTGGTAGTCACTCGAAGCCTTTGCTTGTTTGACTATCATGAAAGCTCCCACACCTTAATCAAATACAAATTAGTTAAAAAAAACTCAAAAACAATATGAGTCATTAGTGGTAATTATCACTAAGATTCATCCTTTTTCCAAAATCGTTTCAAAAAAAGATAATAAAACGTTGCGACTAGTAATCACTTGAGTAATGGCTCGACTGATTATCGGTCCCAACACTTTTTTCAAGTTAGTAATGAACGCCACTCGAAGCCGTTGCTTGTTTGGTATTCATGAACGCTTGAGTCATATTTCCAAAACGCAAAAGATAAGATAAAAACAAAACACGATTTTCTCAAAAACAAAGAATTAAGAACTACGTAGCTTTGATCCTCGGTCATTGAAGTACGAGGACAAGGTCATATCCCGTCAAGCACTCTTTTAAAAAAATCTAAGTTTAGTTTTCGCTTTTCAAAAATCCCAAAAAGATTCCTTTCTCCCTTGTTTTCTAGAAATTCTTTCAAATAAAAGGAAAAGAAAAGAAGTAGAATGATTTATTTTCAAATCAAACAATCCAAACCACACATCGAATTAATGGTTCCCTTTCGGTAGAAAGGAGGTGTGGGGTGCTAATACCTTCCCCACACCTAACCGACCCCGAACCTACATTTACTGTTTTGAAAGACCACCCGCCTTTTGTAAAAAGACCTTTTCTAATGTTTTGGTCTAAAAACTAAAATATTAGTGGCGGCTTCACAATTTTCACGTTGTACCGAGAAATCCCAAACCAGGATTTTTAGGGCAATAGCGGTGGCGACTTCATGGGGACATAAAAAAAAACTTTTTTAAAAAAGAGGTCAAGCCTAATTAATCCGATGTGTGGTTCAAAATGTTTGATTTGAATTAGTTTTCATTTTACTTCTTCATTTCCTTACTTTTTCTTTTCTTTCTTTATATGCTTATAACTATGCATGCTTTCCCCATCTATCATAATCCCTTCTTCTCTCTGCTCCCTTTCTTGAGGTAAGCTCTATATGGTTGTTGATGACACCTTAGGTTAGTTCATTTGTTTTGAAGTGATGCTAAACCTTAGGGTAGACGACATATTACTTGTTTGCTTCATGCCGGGTGAGTGCGGCTTTTTTCCTTGCAGGTGGGGAGGGTAGATTTTAGAAAAGTATGTCCTCAATCACACACTTTCACACCTTACATTTTGTATGTTATGAGTGGGCTCCTATACCCGGATCCAAAAAACACCTAGGAGAGTGGAGACGATTAGTAGTGTCATTCGAGACTTTTGTCATGCGATACTCATGAAAGTCTCAACCAGAGTACGCTTTCTCATGACGCTTCACACTTGGTAGTTCTCTACATTTGTGGATGTCGCCATGAGGATTCTATAGCTCTGGTAGCCATAGTGAGGGTGTGAATTAGAACTACATGGAAGGAACCTTTGAAGTCGCCCTAGAACTTAGGATTCCCACCTTTGTAGGACACGAGGACATACAAATTGTGTGTTGCATTGTAGTTTAGACATGTCTTTCCTAAAAAAAAAAAAAAAAAGAAAAAAAAAGAAAGATTTTCAAAAAAAAAAGGGGGCATCTTGCATCGTGGCATCATTACATCATTGCATCATTTGCATTAAATAAAGTTTCAATTTTGAAAAAATCATTCATCTTGCATTCCACTTCATTGCATAAAATGAAAAAAACAATTATCATCTTCATAGCATAAGCATTTCATTTATAATCAAAAAGAGGAAAAAGCTCCTCGCCAAGTTCATCCAAAACATGGCATTCATTCATAAGCATTATTTCAAAAAAGGACACGGTAGAACTACGTACACTTTGATTCCTCATCGCAAGTGAGGATACGTAGGAGCGGGTCCACCCCGTCAAGCATAATAAATAAAAATTTCATTTTGAAAAAGCATCATTCTTGCATCATTCATCATCCAAAAATGCATTGGCATTTCATATTTCGTCTTGCATAAAAAGGAAACATCAATGAGAAAATTTTTAAAATAATCACACTTTTCAAGTGAACATGCTTTCATGCATTTCATTTTCATCATGTATACATCATAATGTTTTCATCCATGCATTGCAATAAAGAATTTTGATGAGAGACGAGATTTTCTTGCAAAATAATCTTTCCTTTTTTTGAAAAGTTTTTTTGCAAACTCAAGGTGTTCCAAGGCGCTTAGTTTTTCACCTCGATAGCTCATGAAAGACTGAAATAGTTCATCAAAAAAAAAAAAAAAAAGAAGTTTTTATCAGGTTTTTAACCGATGATAACTCTTTGTAAAGCGTTCTTCTAGTAGGCATGCATGCCACGTGCAATTTCTCTTGTTTGAGTCAGTCAATTTCCTTCATTCATCATCATTCCCCATCCAAGTCTTATCCCGCCCCGTCCACCCATAAAGTGCATGTTCTCTCCCATCAGTGCATACTTGACTTTTTGGTTCATTCTCACTAACACTTTAAGTCCTCCATGCTGGGGCAAGTCTGTGATCACTAATTTTCCTTGTCAATATCGTATTCCTTCAGTGCAAGTCTTTCAAAAAAAATAATAATAAAAAGAAAATAAGCTCGCTAGGTGAAAACCCGCAAAGGGCGGCCTAGGCAAAAAAAAGCGCCTAGATGGACCGAAAAACTCGCAAAGAAGCGATCCGAGGCAAAAGTTAGGGCATAAAAAAAGAAAAATGCAAAGAAATGAGCAAACACATATAGATAGCTGAACTGTTGTCATGTTTTACGAAAAGAAATAAGCAATCGAGATTTGAAATGAAGTTTGGCCATCTCCTCAAAAATCCCAACATCCCAGAAAGTCCTTTTCCTACCCACCTTAAGCCCGGAAAAGCCAAAATCCAAAAATCACCCTACACAAGGATCACCTCAAATATCAAAAAAAAAGGTGCATCACTTTTTATCAGCTCACCCAAGTCAAAAAGAAGAAAAAAGGAAAGAGAAGAAAAAAAAGAAGAAAGGAAAAAGAAAAAAAACACAAAAAAAAAAAGAAGGAAAAAAAGAAAAAAATCAAAAAAAGGGATTCAAAAATGAAAATCCCAAAACAAAAGAAATACAAAGAAATGTGAGTGGTGAGCTGATACATGTTGCCACAAAACACAAGAGATCTTTGTCTCAATAAACCTTCAAACACTTCATCATTCCCATACACCCCTCCTTCCATAAACCGTAAACACTTCCCTTTGACCTCAGCATCCTGCCCTCCACAAACCTTTAGCCAGAAATAAAACTTCCAAACACCTCATCAAGCCAAATAACTATCATAAATCATCCATCAACAGCCAATGCCGAATAAGACCCATCCTCCCCATCAACCCCAAGCGCATCATTAAGCCCAATCATCCTTCCTCCACAAAACACAACAATTCCGGTCCATTCCGATCAATGAATGATTGCTGTTGTTTTCTCAAATTTTAAATCTTAGGACAACTAAGTTTATCTGTCTACAATGTGTTTGCTCAAAAGAAAAAACAAACGATCAGAAAAAAGAAAGTTGATCAAGAAAATAAACCCTCGGGAAAAAGAAATGAGGGAATAAAAACAAACAGTTAGAAAAAAGAAAGCTAATGGAAAAAGAAAGGCTTGCACTTCAAACGCAGTCAAGCTGCGGTGAAACAAGGTTTAGTGGTCACCAATTGAGGCTTCTTTCATACCAAAGAGAACACCACTTAGATCCAAAAGTTGGGGCATTCTCTTCACCACCCGCCCACCCTGGTCTTGGGAAAGTCTGTTCAATTGCCCATCCCATGTCACTCCAGTTGTCAATACCTCCAAACAGGGCAAGTCGTTCATTCAATAGTTACCAAAAGCCTGAATTGGAGCGCTTTTTGTCCTTGTTATGACTGGGCAACATCAAACTTTATGGGTTGAGACCAAATCTCTTTTGCTTCACCCTTCATTTGAAAGTCAAGCACTCCCAATTCATTATCTTCTACACCCCTAGTTGTTGTCACCACTAGACAGGGGCAAGCTATTCACTCATCAAAGACCTGAATTGGGGCACTCATGAGCTTTGGCAATTACCATGTCTGTCATTCCTTCACTTGCCATAAATGTCCATTCCAAGTTGACTGACTCATTCATTCACATTTGCACCTCTATGCATGCTTACTAGACAAATGCTTCAAAGAGAGAGAACACAAGTTATCTACATGATATCTAAAATTCAGTCATCATGGAAAGGAAGAGAAAGAATAAATGAGCTGGTTGATAAATAAAAACCTTGAGAGCACCGGGGTTTAAATCAAATTTTTTTTTTTTTAAAAAAAAAAAAAAAAAAAGAATGATCCAGATTCACCTCCACTTTTTGCATCAAAGTCTCGTGTCTCATCATTACAAAAATGTTCATCAAAACTGTTCAAATACCCAAAAATTCATGTCATATCATGCATCAAAGCATTGCATTTCCATTCTCACATAACAAAATATGGAAATTCTTTAACCAGTTATCTTGGCGCGTGAGGGTCGCCTAAAGTTGACCGTTTGTAGGGCTATAGTGCTCGCCTTCATCCTTAGGGATTAGGTTGTTATCTTGTAGGGCTTTAGTGCTCGCCTTCATCCTTAGGGATTAGGTTGTTATCTTTTAGGGCTTTAGTGCTCGCCTTCATCCTTAGGGATTAGGTTGTTATCTTTTAGGGCTTTAGTGCTCGCCTTCATCCTTAGGGATTAGGTTGTTATCTTTTAGGGCTTTAGTGCTCGCCTTCATCCTTAGGGATTAGGTTGTTATCTTGTAGGGCTTCATCCTTAGGGATTAGGTTGTTATCTTTTAGGGCTTTAGTGCTCGCCTTCATCCTTAGGGATTAGGTTGTTATCTCGTAGGGCCTTAGTGCTCGCCTTCATCCTTAGGGATTAGGTTGTTATCATGTAGGGCTTTAGTGCTCGCCTTAATCCTAGGGATTAGGTTATTACCTTGTAGGCGCATAAAGTGTTGACCCTCAAAACATAATATCCAGCATTCCATGAAATCATCGCATCACATGCATTCTCATAACCTGTCTTTGCATTGCATTTGCATCATATAGATATCTGTATGTCAAAAAAAAAAAAAAACAACACAACAGAAACATTCCCTGTCATCCAGCACTCTGTATCATCCATCATTTCACAAGCATTCCTTTGTCATTCAACCATTAAGCGTTAAAGCAGTGCATTTGCATCATATTAACGTTAGCATTTCCATAAAAGAAAAAAACAAAAATCATTACACCAAAACCATATCATTGCATGCACTCGCATAACATGCATTTGCATAATAGACCCTGCATAACATGCATAGCATAAAACCATGCACTCATCAGACATAGAAAATAAAGAAAAGAGAAATTTAGGCATTTGCATTACATTCATCATAAGAAAAAGGAAAAGAAAATAGCAATCATGGCATTTGCATTGCATGCATTGGTTCATTTTTCAGGTGCAAATAAGTGGGAGAGGATGAACACCTCGGTGTTAATGCTCGCCTTCAGTTTCTAGAAAGCGCTTCCCTAGTTAAGAGTTTAGAGAAAAAAAGAGAAAGAGTCTAGAGAAAAGGAAGAAAAAAGAGAAAGCAGAAAAAGATAGAGAGAAAAGAGAAAGAAAGGAAAAAGAAAAGAAAGAGAGCGCCCAAGCGTGCAAAGGAGAAGAGAACGCCCAAGTGCGCAAAGGAGAGTTCTCGCATCTTATAGAGCCTATATGCTCGCCCCTATACTTACAGAGATTATATGCTCGCCCCTATACTTACAGAGATTATATGCTCGTCCCCAGACTTATAGAGCTTATATGCTCACCCCTGATTCGTAAAACGTTCCCCAAGTTGGGAGTTGAAGAAGAAAAGAAAGAAGAAAGAAAGAGAGAAACAGAGAGAAAAGAAAAGAAAAAAAGAGTCCGAGTAAAAGAGAGAAAGAAAAGAAAAGAAAAAGAGGTCCAGAGAAGACAAAAATAAAAGAAAAGAGAAAGAGAAAGAAGAAGAAGAAAGCGCCCAGCGCGCAAGAGAGAGAGAAAGAGAAAAGGAGAAACAGTAAAGAGAGCGCCCAAGCGCGCAAGAGAAACCAAAAGAGAAAAAGAGAAACAAGAAAGAGAGCGCCCAAGCGCAAGAGAAAACAAAATAGAAAAAGAGAAAAGAGAGAGAGCAGAGAGAGCGCCCAGCGCGCAAGAGAAGAAAGCAGAGCGCCAAGCAGCGCGCAAAAGGAAAAGATAAGAGAACGCCCAAGCGCACAAGAGAAAGAAAAGAGTGCGCCCAAGCACGCAAGAAAGAAAAGAGTGCGCCCAAGCACGCAAAGAGAGAGAAAAGAGTGCGCCCAAGCACGCAAGAAAAAGAAAAGAGAGCGCCCAAGCACGCAAAAGAAGAAAAGAGAGCGCCCAAGCACGCAAAAGAGAAAAGAGAGCGCCCAAGCACACAAAAGAAGAAAGAGAGCGCCCAAGCACGCAGAAGAGAAAAGAGAGCGCCCAAGTGCGCGCAAGAGAAGAATGCAGAGCGCCAAGCGCGCAAGAAAAGAGAACGCCCAGTGCGCGAAAGAGAGGTCTCACATTGTATACGAGCAACGCGATGGACCGCAGCCCCATGCGAGGCATAGTGGAATAGTTGTATCAAGCCTAAGATACAGTGGACGCCGCAGATTGATCGGATATCGCTCGATTCGAGCGATACGATCCCCGGCCGCTCGAAAGACCAGAGATTTCAGGAAGAACGTGCTCCTCCAAGCCGCGTGCAAACTCGGATTCGCCAAGAGTTCGTTTAAGGATTACAGGTTTTAGGCAACCTGGGCATTTTACCGCTTTTTGCACGCCAAGTGTCCATTTACTGCTTTCAGCACGCCAGGTACCCCTTTTATCTTTTCTGTCAAAAAAAAAAAAAAAAAAAAAAGGGAAGAAAAAAAGGAAATCCGAGTTTCCCCAAATGGACAAAATTGGCATGATTTCTGAATTCTTTATTTCTATTTTATCTTCGAAATATGTCTTGCGCGATTCATATTTCTTGATAAAATCCAAATAAAGAGGCAAATTGTCATACCCCAATTTTAATAAACTTTAGGTCAAAACCCTAATTTCCCCCAAAAAATAAATAAATAAAAGAAAAAGCATCATGCATTGCATTTAGGTCATTTCAAAGTTTCTAAAATCATTTTTAAAGTTGAAATGCACTTTTTGGACAAATTAGGATATTTTAGGGTGAAGGGCATTTTGGTCATTTTTCGCAACAGGATGATTTTCTCGTCAAAAATATGCACACACCAAAAGTACATTTTTCTCTTATCCAAGATAATTTTTGTACAATTTTTAGAGAGAACATCCTAGCCCAAAATAATTAAAATGCATTTTCCCTATTTTTATTGCATAAAAAATATTAAAAGATCATTAAAAATTCCCCATTTATTAAGTGACAATTTTGGTTGTCTAAGAATAATTAGGGAGGTTATTTTATGATGTCCAAAAACATGTAACATATGTCAATAGGTGCATTCCCATTTTGCATGCCCAAAAATTCAAATTTCAAAACCAAAAATAGGAAGTGTCCTCAATAAGACAAAATACCAAAAAACAAGCATTTTTTTTATTTTCCCCCTTCATAATCAGCCCCATGCACGAAACATACCCTCTCTCTCTCTCTCTCTAGAAGCTTCTACACACTTCTTTTCTTACTCACCAAGTTTTGATTTGATCATATCTTCATTTTGCCCATTTTGGTAAATTATTCCACACACTTACACTAACCTCTTCACCCAAAAATGCATTCTTTCCCTTTTGATAACATTCCCTCACCAAATTACCCTTAACCCTATTCTAGATCCTTCTCCCTATGAGTCACCATTCCGAAATTAGATTTTTGTTCACAAAATTCCCTTTCTTTTTTGTTCACACATGCGCCACCCTCACCCCACCTTCTCACACACTTGTGTTTTCTAAATACCCCTAATCCATGTGACCACCAATCCTAGCCATCCATTCAAAAATAAAATCAAATCCTAGTGGTTTACAAGAGATGCATTGTCACAAATACCCCTAAGTTTTCACTTCATATAAAAGCCCAAAATAAGACCTAGCTCACAGACACCCTTTCATTTTTACCCTAGCTAGCAACCTCTCCTCCTCTCCTCCTCACCTTGGCCGTAGCTACCACCCCCTTTCCTTCCATCTTTTCTTCATTTTTTCACCATCAAAACTCCATAATTCTTTCATCATTCAAAAGATCTCCTCATAAGCTTCAATAATCATTCAAGTTTGATCAAAGAGAAGCTATTTGCGTGGGGTTTCAAGGTTGTTGAGGTTGTGTTCTTCAAGTTCTTGCTCTCTTTTTCATTTCCTAGTTATTTTGTGAGGTAAGTAAATTCTCCTTTGCATTTTCTTCACCTTTCACCATGTAGATCCCTTCATCTCTCCTCTTTCCTCTCTAAGAGGCTTAGAGGTTCATTTCAAGCACTATGTCAAGGACTTTGGGAGCCTTGGGTGCTTGAAGTGAACCCTTGGCCTGAGGAGAGGTTTCTTGTGTTTTCATCATATTGTTCTTGCATTTTTCATACTCATTTTGTCATTTTTGCATGAATAAAAATTTCCACATGAGATATGCATCCCATTGTTCATGTTATAAACTTGCAAGTTGAGATTTGGTTTGATTTGTGAGGTTGAGGTTTGGTTTTAGGTTCCTAAATTAGGGTTTCATCATCTCTTATTTTCTTTGATTTTGTGAGTTGAATAAATAATGAAATGATGCTTGTTTGAGTGTGATACACATGTGTAGATCTTAGGGTTTATGTGTGTGTGTCTAATGAGGTGATTTGGTTGCAAGAAATTTGTTGAAGTTGAGCATTGTTGTATATATATGGGTTCGGCCATAGAGCCATTTTTGTGACCAATTTGCTTACTCAAATTTGTTGTTTGATCTTGTTTGGTAAATTAATTGTTGTGAATTGTATTTTTTCACTTTTTACCTTTTAGTTTTTATCATTCACTTAAGTGTTACTAAATAGTAAAAAACATTTACCTTCACTTAAATAATTCACCTCCTTCACTTAAGTAAGTTACCATTTCATTAATAATTTACCTTTACTTTTTACCTTCCTTAAATTACAAAAAGACCCAAAACATTTTCTAGTTTACATTTATAACTTTTTAACTTTATAAAATCAACCCAAAAATACTTTTTACCACTTTTTCTTAAGACTCTAAAACACCAAAACATTTCACCATTTCCTAAGAATAAGGCAACTAAATTCTTACCACTTTTATGACACACTCTCACCCACTTGCACTTAAATAAAACCTCATTCACTCTCTTGCATTCTCATTTGCTTGTATCTCTTGCATACTCTCTTGTTTTAATCTTCATGCCTTTTCATATATTCATATCTCTTGCATATTCATTTGCACCCTCACTTGTTAGTACCTCATGCATCCTTACTTGTTTATACTTCTTGCATTCTCACATGTCCATTCATAATTAAATAACCATGCATCCTCACATGTCTATGCATTCATTAATCAAATACTCATGCATTCAATAATGTCATACATTGCCTTCCACCTTTTGTATGCTCATGCATTTAATTATGCATTCAATAATATTATGTCTTGTATTCTCCAATTGCATGTTCATACACTCATGTGTTTGTTTAATCATGTATTCATTTGTTCATGGCAACTTGTAAATATTCTTCATGTTTGCTTTGCCTATGCTCATGTTTTGCCTTGGTTTGGATTTGAAAGGATTTGGAATGTTCTATCTATTCTTTTTCAAACTTGAAATCAAATGTTTTCTAGTAAAAACCCTAAGGCATTTTTCATAAATAAATCATTAGCCATCACTCGAAGCCATTGCTTGTTTGATCGTTAATGATGGAGTTATTAGTGGTAGTCACTCGAAGCCTTTGCTTGTTTGACTATCATGAAAGCTCCCCACACCTTAATCAAATACAAATTAGTTAAAAAACTCAAAAACAATATGAGTCATTAGTGGTAATTATCACTAAGATTCATCCTTTTTCCAAAATCGTTTCAAAAAAGATAATAAAAGCGTTGCGACTAGTAATCACTTGAGTAATGGCTCGTGATTATCGGTCCCAACACTTTTTCAAGTTAGTAATGAACGCCACGAAGCCGTTGCTTGTTTGGTATTCATGAACGCTTGAGTCATATTTCCAAAACGCAAAAGATAAGATAAAAACAAAACATGATTTTCTCAAAAACAAAGAATTAAGAACTACGTAGCTTTGATCCCTCGGTCATTGAAGTACGTGAGGACCGGGTCATATCCCGTCAAGCACTCTTTTAAAAAAATCTAAGTTTAGTTTTCGCTTTTCAAAAATCCCAAAAGATTCCTTTCTCCCTTGTTTTCTAGAAATTCTTTCAAATAAAAGGAAAAGAAAAGAAGTAGAATGATTTATTTTCAAATCAAACAATCCAAACCACACATCGAATTAATGGTTCCCTTTCGGTAGAAAGGAGGTGTAAGTGCTAATACCTTCCCACACCTAACCGACCCCGAACCTACATTTCTGTTTTGAAAGACCACCCGCCTTTTGTAAAAAGACCTTTTTCTAATGTTTTGGTCTAAAAACTAAAATATTAGTGGCGGCTTCACAATTTTCACGTTGTACACTGAGAAATCCCAAACCAGGATTTTTCGGGCGCAACACCCGTCCCATGTCATTCAAATGGATGATGTGCAAGTGAGAGACGACCTCACTGTGGAGACAATGCCGATCAGAATTGAAGACCGAGAAGTAAAGACCCTTAGGGGAAAAGAAATCAAGTTGGTGAAGGTGGTTTGGGTAGGAGCTGCTGGTGAGCATGCTACTTGGGAGCTAGAGAGCAAGATGAAGGAAGCCTATTCCGAAATTTTGTTTGATTGAGGTAAGATTCCGAGGACGTAATCTCCTAAGTAGGGGAGAGTTGTAACACCCCAAAATAATTCAATTAATTAACTTAGTTGAGTTATTAAGGGTTTGCAACATTTTACTTTTAAGTCAAGTAATTCATTAAGTGAAGGTTAAGCATGTGTGGCATTTTAGGAAAATGTCTAAGTTAGGAGAGGGTGTGGGTAGAGGAAGCCCACGGCCTAATAAGGCCAAGGCCTCATTTAAGCCCCTTAGGACATGTTAAATGGTTGTCTTCGTAGGAAACCATTACATTGTTCTAAAAATAGTCAAGTTACCAAATTGAGAAAGTAGAGAGAAGTGAGACTTAGAGAGAAGGAAGAGAACCGAAGGGAGAAGGAAGAGAACCGAAGGGAAGAGTGAGCTGAATCTTGAAGGATTCCTAGAAGTGCTAGTGAAGAGGGTGTGTCTACGGTTATAATCAGGTTAGGGGGCTCTTTTAATCCTTGTAATGTTTTGTGTTTGGTAGTATTTTGGTGTGAGTGGTTCTGATCACCTTGCATGTGTGTTTTATGTGTTGTTCATAACATGTTTTGCTGTGTTTTTGCTCTTGCTGTGATTTGTGGTGAGGTATGATGGTGGATCGGTTGGGAAAGAGAGAGGAGTGTAACCGAGGTCCTCAGGCCGAGGTAGCGTCACCGAGGTGAAACGCCCAAGTGCCTAAGTGTAGGTGAACTGAACCAAGGAATGCCGAGAAGTGAATCCCCATGAGTTAGACGATTTTAGCCTAAGGGAGTGCGTAATTGTGAGTAGTATGCCGAAGTGAGGGTTTGAGTGTAACATGCCGAGGTGCCAAAGCTGAGCTAGGTGCCGAGGTGATGTAGGATACCGAGTTGGAGTAGTTAGCCGAGGTACACACATAGTGTGCCGAGGTGATGTTAGGCGCCAATGTGGCCTAACACATTGTGGGACGCCACTGTGGGTGCTATTTTAGCACCAAGTGTGCCAAGTACGTGAGCGATTAAGTCCATTTTGGTCCTTAGGTGACATTTTGGTCCCTAAGTGTCGTTGTGGTCCTCGGTGTGACAATTAGTCCACCATGGAGTGCCGAGGTGATTGAGAGGTCGGCTGTAGGTCCTAGGGTGATTCTACCGGTGTAGTAGGGTCGACCTTAGTGTAACACCCCATTTCTACCCGGTAATTTAAATCAAAAATCCGAGTGTACAAAAATCTTTTCTGATCATTTTCTAGTTTAGTGTGTTATAAAATAGTGGACTGGCTGACTATGGGATTACTCTGTAATCGATACTACTTGCTGCAGGCATTGGCCACTTTTGCAAGGCTCTCGAGTGATGCCTCGTAAATACACCAATGAAAGAAATTCTAGCCTTAGTGGCGAACCACGGTTTAGCCATAGTCATTCAAAGACACTAATAGTATAACATAAAGTAATACTCAATGAAATGGAGCGTCACAACTCTTTCTCTTAAACCAAAAACCAAATACGTAACACGTAAGATAACTCATAGAAATATAGTTTCACATACTGCGCGGAAAACAATCAATGTCTCAACAAAGATAATCCAAAGAATATCAAAACAAATACATAAAGGCTCAACTAGGAGCAAAGCAGCAACAACGGTCTAAACCCCGACCCCACAGGTGCTACGTGATCGAGCGGACCGACTTGGGGGGAGTAGTGAAGGTGGGAAGCCCTCACTCCCGACTACACCGTGGTAAATGACAACGAAAGGGTGAGTCTCGAACTATATAATAAAGGTGATAATAAGCAATATATATAAGCATAGTGTACAAAGACTCAAACACACCAATCATTAATCAATAATATTCATGCACTAATGAGAATGTATGCAATGTCATCATGCATGTGGTACCATTGGCCCACCGCGCGCGCCTCGAGCTTCACAATCATCATACAAGGCCCCCCGCGCGCCGCAACTTCGTAATCACTTTATAAGGCCCCCCGGCCGCCCGCAGGCTTCACAAATCATAATATAAACACTACGACCGCAGCCAATGTATGCATGAGACTCCATGTACATCACAACATCATTTCAAACAATTCAATACACCCAATTCCTCTTACCTCGGTGTCAATCTCATTTTATAGCCCTCCGGCTTGGCCCACCGCCCATGCCCCCATGGCATGCTCAATCACCTCATTATAAACCCTTAACACCATTATGTCCCACCGGACTATCCTCCTCTAGGGTACTCAGCCTTACTCAGGAACCTAAACCACCATTTAGGACCTTTTCTTCACTTAGGGACCATTTTGACACACCAAAATAATTTTAAGAACTTAGGAATTCAACAAAGACAAGGTTTTGGAAAAAATCCCCACCGAGGCGCACACCGGCGCGCGCGAAGAGAGAGAGCGCGCAAGAAGCGCGCGGATAGGTCGCTCTAACTCTCATAGTTTCGTCCTCCTGTGAGAGGTGTGCGCACGAGGTTACGTGAGGGCCAGCGGCGCAAGATGGCGCGTGATCTTGATCAAGCCTTGGCTTTCTTGCGCGTAAGTTTGCGCGCCAAGACGCGCAAGATGGCGCGCAAAGACACCATTTTGCATACAAAGACACGGTTGGCGCCCGCATTGACCAGCTCACCCAAAGCACCTTCAAACCAAAAACCACCCGAGCCAAAATGTTTAAAAATGAATTTGGGCGAGTAAACACAAAATTTGGCACGATGAAATATGCCTAGAAAAGTAAGTTTCACTCCCGGGCTCCAAAACACACCCAAAACGAGGCCTACGGGACATTTTCAAAAATACACCGCAATCGAGAAAACCACTCGAGCCAAAATGTTTAAAATTGAAAGTTGGCGAGTGAATACAAAAGTTGGCGCGAGAAAATATGTTGTAAATACAAGTTCACTCCCGGGCCCCAAAACACACACAAAACAAGCCCCACCAGGACATTTTCAAAATAACACCGCAAACAGAAAACCACTCGAGCCAAAACACTTAAAATTGAAAGTTGGCAGGTGAATACAAAATTTGGCACGAGAAAATGTGCCCAGAAATGCAAGTTTCACTCCCCGGGCTCCAAAATACCCACATTCTGGCGCCCAGGCAGCAACTCACTCACCCAGTCACTGCTACAGTGACACAGGCGCCATTTCTCTAGGAAATTGGCGCCCTGCACTTCAACATTCCCGAAACCTCCCTCTCAGATGCACTGGGCGCACCATTCCTAGCCATGTGGCGCCCCAACATCAAAATCCCCAAATTCTACAAATTCTCTCAACCCAATCCTCATTATAATCATTCCAACACCTCCAATTTCACCAATTAACAAACAATTGCACACCCAAATCATCAATTGCATCAAAATCACGAAATCACACATTGTAAAACCCTAACTCACGCTCTAAATCAATTTTACCAACAAATCCATCAAATTCAAGGAAACAAATCATCATACAATCACCAATTAACATAAAACAGCCCCTATAACATACATATAACCCATTATCTCCTCTATTATAGAGTGAGACTCCCCTTACCTCGAATTAACCGTAGAAATTGATTTTCCTTGAGTCACGTGCAAAAACCACAAAGAACACAAATGAGCTCTCCTCTTCCCTTTGCAGTGCGATCCACTCCTCCCTCTTCTCACTCTCCTTGCGCGTTTTCTCTCTTTCTTTTCTTTCTCTCTATTCGTTTCTTTTTTTCTTTGGAGAATGGTGCGAATTACACCAACCCTAGGAGCCTAAGTCATTGGGCTTGGGCTCTTGGGTCGATACTTACCACCCCGGAATTATTGATACTTCTCCCTTTTCTTTTTAATTAAAACACCATCCTATTGTTTTATTATAACTACTCCATGAAACACCTAAGTAATTTAATTTAATAACTACTTAATTATTTTGGGGCGTTACAACTCTCCCCCACTTAGAACATTTTCGCCCTCGAAAATCTAGTCAAACCCCCGAAACACTACCAAATCTCTTCTTCATCTCTAACCGTCCTCCTCCAAAATCTATCGCACACTTGGCAGCAGACTAAACCCCCTCCCACTCACAAACTACAACCACCTAGACAACTAGTACTATCCACATTGCTGATCATTATTTCCTCGATTACCGGCGGTAAGTGATTGGGCGGCCGTCCCTCCTACTTATTCAGCCAGGTAACTCCAGAAATAATAACCAGACTCGTCACCTCCAAAACCCACCGACTTACTACGACAATTAATCATGGACATGGTTATGCTCTAACCAGTTCATACCCGAGATTACATCTAACCTATTCAACGGCAGCAAGTAAGATTCACCACAAGGTCCTGTCGAAGATCGACAAGGGACACTGAGAACGCAACACACACAACCACATATCCCAACCACAATCATAGTGCAGTCAAAACATTAAATTCGCACCATTCTCACTTGTCACAGGCTAGGTAGCTCATCACAATGATACCAAAGCATAGTCATACATCAATATTATAAAGAAGGTAGTGACAAGGACACACACATGGTTTACCCGCACATTTAGTTATTCGAATCCAAATAATTCTTTATACTCTTAAATTCGTCAATAGTAATTATTTCTTATTCAAATAGTAAAGCATCAAAATATTAACATAAGGTTAATTACTAACTCTAATCCCATTGCATTCCCTTTTAATGTGGCATACAATATTTCTGCACCCAAAATGTTACCCTACTTGTTGGCTCTTTTACTCATTCCTCAAGGCAACGGCATTATTTTGTATTCATAATTCAAGTTTGAGACACGACAAACACACCAAAACAATTCAATTTAAACGATCTCTACAAAAATAATACTATTTAATCACACATGAAGACCATACCAGCATGTCACATAGGGTACTCAATTAACGTCATTAACTTGGGAGTTCCATAAAAGCAAATGTGTAAGAACAATATCTACAATGATACCAACATGCATTCTATCCTTAACATGCATTCCATATTTAGCTCATTAACCCACACAACACAATTGGCACAACTGCGAAATAATCTAATAGGAATTCGTTTATTAAAAATAAGTTTGATACCAATATTGTATCCAATCGTAAAATTTGTTTATTAGGGGTTCACAAACAATCTCATAACTCAGTTCATTTTCAACTTACAAAACCACGTAACACCATTAAGGAAGTAACAACCAAAATCAGACAATAAAATCAGTTGTAGACAATTAGAGTTCACAATTAGTTTAAGCATGCATTTATTCTAGTCACCTCTACAGTCATATTTCCTAAATTTCAATGAAACATAATCCCACCAATCAAACACTAAACATTTACATTTATTTAAACATGTGAAAAGAGGAGTAACTAGACTCGAATAGATTACAAAGGCAAAAAGAACGGACTCCAAACACTTAACACCAAGCAGTCATACTCGAGGAGGAAATCAAAGTGTTCAAGTGTGCAACATCAAGAGTGTGGAACAATTCTTTACTATCATCTAATTGAAAACTAGAAGGATACAATCATCATAGGACCTATACACTTCACAACTTCAATAGAATTAGAAATACCACCCAAAAATGAGAGCCAACGGAAAAATTCTTTCATAAAACCAATTTTCAAATGTAACGAACTCACCGTCAATCCAACATGGTCAAATGATGATACCTATAGGTCTTTGGTTCCATAGAATAACAAGCTAATAAGGAGCCTATCCATTTTATGACGCATAGCTCAAAGCGACTCAAAAATCTTTTTCTTTGGGTTAATAAAGAAGTAAGTGAGACGCATTCTACCTAGATTCGTAGAGGGAAGATAAAATACTTAACACTACAACTTTGGTCAATTACCCATTGTCAAATAAAATTAAAACACGAGTACAAACATCGTTTTAATTTTAAGAACTAAAGACTTCAAGTTATTGAAAACAAAGACGCTAGATTGTAGAAAAACAACACATTCTTATTTTGAAGCGTAATGACCACTTTACGCACAATTAGAATTTGGCGCCTATACACCCGTGGGGATGCATAGGTTGCATGCTTTCAAAACATTAATTTCCTTTCAAAACGTCTCAACCCATTGCGTTATCACTTAGCCTTAGAACCTCACATTTATTTTGGAAGACATCACGTTTAGTTTAGAGAAACATCTCGCTTTCAAAGCTTAGAAAACATCACCTTTAAAGAGTGGAAAACATCATAATTTAATCGTAGAAAGCATCTCGTCTTAAGTTATATGACATCCCTTTTGTTTTTGAAAACATCGCATTTTAACTCGCATACAACTTCAAAACAACACCCTTACAACATAAAGACGACCCCTCTTACTAAAAAAAAAACAAGACAAAGAACTCGAACAATATAATACAAAGACACTAGTCACTTTAAAAAAACAAAAAAATAGAAACAATGACTTGAAACATCACAAATAGCACACCATTTATTTTAAATAGAATTGTAACCTTGATTTCTTTGAAAGCATCAAATCCGATTATCAACTCTATGAACCATTATCAATTGATTCGATTCAATTTAATCATCACTTTATATTTTAGAAAATACACTCTTTTCTTTTAGAAAATACTACATTTCAAATGGGAAACATCACATTAAAATTGAATAGAACGGTATTTTAATTATAAGTAAACAATGAGAAACAATGGCCATAACCCGCTACAACAATGATGGCGCAAAACAAAGAAGAGAAACAGAGTGGAAAACAAAGACCTCTTTCAAAGATAAAAATAGCGCTTCACTTTTGTAAAAGCGGTAGTATAATTATTTTTTTTTTTTTTTAAAAATTGCAAAGACTCATACCCCAATTAAAACGGCAGACAAAGACCCTAACTTATAAAAACAAAGACTTCATCTCCACAAAACCGCACTACACTTATTTCATAAAACAACAACTCATTCTATAAAAATAAACCGTAATACAAAGAACTCATTTGGTTGGCAAACAATGACATTTTAAATTGACAAACAATGGCATTTTTATTCTTTTCAAAACAAAGAATAAAGATACAATTTTTAGTCACTACACATAGCATCCTCTCAATTTATTTTCGATTTCGTTTATCATCTAAACACACCATTCAATCACCACATACAACTCAACATTCAATTTCAAGGTTCATACGACAAGAAGATTTTGAACAAAGCAATGAGAGACATGGTTCACGATCGGGAAAAAAAGATAAAGACACATTACCAAAGCAGGTATCTCCCAGCTGGTTCTCTTACCATAAGCGATCTTGATCACTTTTTACTGCGGGAACATCACTACCACACAACCATTGGTTAGAACTAGACGGGCGACACTCTCGATCGCCGACCGACACGACGACTCGACAACTTGGTGGAAGGACCGACCATTGCTCACGATACCACTAATGTAACACCCCATTTCTACCCTGTGAATTTAAATCAAAAATCCGAGTGTACAAAAATCTTTTACGATCATTTTCTAGTTTAGTGTGTTATAAAATAGTGGACTGGGTGACTATGGGATTACTCGAGTAATCGATACTACTTGCAATGTGCATTGGCCACTTTTGCAAGGCTCTCGATGATGCCCTCGTAAATACACCAAATAAAGAAATTCTAGCCTTAGTGGCGAACCACGGTTTAGCCATAGTCATTCAAAGACACTAATAGTATAACATAAAGTAATACTCAATGAAATGGAGCGTCACAACTCTTTCTCTTAAACCAAAACCAAATACGTAACACGTAAGATAACTCATAGAAATATAGTTTCACATACTGCAATGAAAACAATCAATGTCTCAACAAAGATAATCCAAAGAATATCAAAACAAATACATAAAGGCTCAACTAGGAGCAAAAACAGTAACAACAGTCTAAACCCCGACCCCCAGGTGCTACGATCGAGCAGACCGACTCGGGGAGTAGTGAAGGTGGGAAGCCCTCACTCCCGACTACCGTGGTAAATGACAATGAGAAGGGTGAGTCTCGAACTATATAATAAAGGTGATAATAAGCAATATATATAAGCATAGTGTACAAAGACTCAAACACACCAATCATTAATCAATAATATTCATGCACTAATGAGAATGTATGCAATGTCATCATGCATGTGGTACCATTGGCCCACCCGCGCGCCTCGAAGCTTCACAATCATCATACAAGGCCCCCGCCCGCAGCTTCGTAATCACTTTATAAGGCCCCGCCGCGCGCAGCTTCACAAATCATAATATAAACACTACGACCGCAGCCAATGTATGCATGAGACTCCATGTACATCACAACATCATTTCAAACAATTCAATACACCCGATTCCTCTTACCTCGGTGTCAATCTCATTTTATAGCCCTCCGGCTTGGCCCACCGGCCCATGCCCCATGGCATGCTCAATCACCTCATTATAAACCCTTAACACCATTATGTCCCACCGGACTATCCTCCTCTAGGGTACTCACTTTACTCAGAACCTAAACCACCATTTAGGACCTTTTCTTCACTTAGGGACCATTTTGACACACCAAAATAATTTTAAGAACTTAGGAATTCAACAAAGACAAGGTTTTGGAAAAAATCCCCATCGGAGGCGCACACACCGGGCGCGCTAGAGAGAGAGGCGCGCAAGAAGCGCGCGGACAGTCGCTCTAACTCTCATAGTTTCGTCCTCGTGAGAGAGGTGTGCGCGACGAGGTTACGCTGCAGGACGCCTTGCGCAAGATGGCGCGTGATCTTGATCAAGCCTTGGCTTTCTTGCGCGTAAGTTTGCGCGCAAGACGCAGCGCAAGATGGCGCGCAAAGACACCATTTTCGGACACAGCGCAAACGGTTAGCGCCCCTGTTGACCCAGCTCACCCAAAGACCTTCAAACCAAAAACCACCCGAGCCAAAATGTTTAAAAATGAATTTGGGCGAGTAAACACAAAATTTGGCACGATGAAATATGCCTAGAAAAGTAAGTTTCACTCCCGGGCTCCAAAACACACCTAAAACGAGCCCTACCAGGGACATTTTCAAAAATACACACCGCAATCAGAAAACCACTCGAGCCAAAATGTTTAAAATTGAAAGTTGGCGAGTGAATACAAAAGTTGGCGCGAGAAAATATGTTCAGAAATACAAGTTCACTCCCCGGCCCCAAACACACACAAAACAAGCCCCACCGACATTTTCAAAATAACACCGCAACAGAAAACCACTCGAGCCAAAACACTTAAAATTGAAAGTTGGCGGTGAATACAAAATTTGCACGAGAAAATGTGCCCGAAGAAATGCAAGTTTCACTCCCGGGCTCCAAAATACCCACATTCGCGCCCAGCAAAGAACTCACTCACCCGATCCATCGCATGGTGACACAGCGCCATTTCTCTAGGAAATTGGCGCCCGCACTTCAACATTCCCGAAACCTCCTCTCTGATGCAGGGGCGCACCATTCCTAGCCATGTGGCGCCCAACATCAAAATCCCCAAATTCTACAAATTCTCTCAACCCAATCCTCATTATAATCATTCCAACACCTCCAATTTCACCAATTAACAAACAATTGCACACCCAAATCATCAATTGCATCAAAATCACGAAATCACACATTGTAAAACCCTAACTCACGCTCTAAATCAATTTTACCAACAAATCCATCAAATTCAAGGAAACAAATCATCATACAATCACCAATTAACATAAAACAGCCCCTATAACATACATATAACCCATTATCTCCTCTATTATAGAGTGAGACTCCCTTACCTCGAATTGCTTAGTAGAAATTGATTTTCCTTGAGTCACGTGCAAAAACCACAAAGAACAAATGAGCTCTCCTCTTCCCTTTGGCAGTGCGATCCACTCCTCCCTCTTCTCTCTCTCTCTCCTTGCGCGTTTTCTCTCTTTCTTTTCTTTCTCTCTATTCGTTTCTTTTTTTCTTTGGAGAATGGTGCGAATTACACCAACCCTAGGAGCCTAAGTCATTGGGCTTGGGCTCTTGGGTCGATACTTACCACCCCGGAATTATTGATACTTCTCCCTTTTCTTTTTAATTAAAACACCATCCTATTGTTTTATTATAACTACTCCATGAAACACCTAAGTAATTTAATTTAATAACTACTTAATTATTTTGGGGCGTTACACTTAGCACTGTGATGATGTCTAGATGGTGTGGACGCGTCGGGTGTGGCGAGTAACGATTGACGGTGAACGACGGTGTAAGCATTCACATGTGTTATGATTGATTGGTGTGTGATTGCATTTGTCATGAAGTCACATGTTCATGTGCATATTACGACGGAGGAGGTTTCGACCTCGATGTGGTAGGACTTCGGTCTCCATATCAAATAACGACGGAGTTAACGACGGAGAGCCGATAGGCTAAATAACGACGGTGGAGATACCTCATTGCATAATGCCCTGTGGTTGGGTTGCATACATGCATACATTTCATAATTTAATGTGTTTTTGAGCTGATTGATAATTGTTGTGGTTATTTGAACTATACGTGAGTGGTATGTATTAATTTGAACCGAGGTGCTTTAGTGCTATCTCTAACCTTAAGCTCCTTCACATTATATTACTTGTGTTAAGAGACTCACCCTAGCTGCTTTTATGTTGCTTCTCATGTCGGCAACTTGCAGGTACACATGAGTGATAACTGTGCCTAGCTCAAGTCGGTTGTATGCTCTGGTCGTGTAACACCGGGTCAGCCGAGTAGATTTTAGTGCTTTTATCTTTGATCTTGTGTATTTTCTGCTAGATAGTCTTTTGAACTAAAACTATCACATTTTGTTGTAACTTTTTACTAAGTATTATGACTTGATGCTTACTGGCCGAGGTGCCTTATGTTATGGCCGAGGTGCCTTATGTTATGGGGTTAGACCCTTTTGCCGATGTGATGCGCATGATTACATGTTAGTATAATGCTGTGCAACATGTTTGAACTTAATTGAATTTCTGTTTTCCTTTTTAAATCATCAAATGTAGCCCTCCTTTGAGTGGAATTTTGAAACTCTGATTTTAATTTAGTAGATCGAATTGATTAGATAAGGGGGTGTTACATTTATCCTATGTGACCACGATCGAGATGGAGCCCTTAGTGATGCTGAACTAAATGATTTTCGAGTTAAATGTTTCAACGCTCCTTTGCAACCATCTGGAATTATGGGTGAAAAGAAGCTTGTGCGAGAAAAATTACCCGAAGGTGTGAATGAACGCGGACTTACTTTGGCAGGATTCCTATATCTTCATGCTTTTTTTATAGAAGATGATCGTATAGAGACAACATGGACTGTGTTCAGAAAGTTTGGATACAATGATGATATCAAACTTGCTGATGATCTAATTCCACCTTTGAAACGTGCTCCTGATCAAAGTGTGGAGTTGACAAATGAAGCAGTTGATTTCTTGAAGAAAATTTTTGATGCATTTGATGATGATGGTGATGGGATGTTGCGTCCGGATGAACTGGAAGAATTGTTTTCTACTGCCCCAGAAAATCCTTGGATTGGAACTCTGTATGAGGATCTTTGCCAAAAGAATGAATTTGGAGGACTATCACTAGACGCATTTTTGTCAGAGTGGGCGCTTATGACTCTTCTAAACCCAACTTTTAGTGTAGAGAATCTGATATACTTTGGTTACACTGGTGATCCATCATCAGCCATCCGTTTGACTAGGAGGCGGCGATTAGATCGTAAAAGGCAACATTCGGAAAGAAATGTATTGCGGTGCTTTGTTTTTGGGCCTAGGATGGCCGATAAATCTGCGTTGTTGAATTCTTTGATTGGAAGGCCATATTCGAAGGTTACAATACAACCACCGAAGATCGTTATGCAAGAAACGTTGTCGATATTAATATAGAAAACAAAAATATCTTGTCCGAGAGAGATTCCCGAATGTGGAATTAGAAATCTGCTTTGGCCAATAAAGAGTCTTTGGCCTCATGTAACATTGCGTTTTTGTTCACGACGGTCCGATGAGTCTTCATGGAGGGCGTCATCCGAACTCTTGGTAAAAATCTGGTCATGGAGAAGATACTCGCTTTGAGGTTCCTTGCCTTATAGTTGCATGCTAAAGATGATCCGGATTCATTTCCAATGGCTATACAAGAGTCAACTAGGTCATCGAGGATATGGGAGTAGAGGCTCCTATACCAATCGATGTGAAGTTAGGAGATTTCAATACTATATTCCGCAGAATTGTAACCATTGCGGAGTACCCTCATTTAAGCATTCCGTAAACCGAAAGTGGAAGAAGGCGCAGCGATACCACACACACATAAATCGTTGTCTTATGGTTGTTTTGATTGGAGGCGGTGGCGATCGTTGAAATTTGGCCGCTTATAGGGTATATTCAGCAAGGAAGAATGCTTCTGGTTAATAGACAGGTTTTTTTTCTACTAAGGTTGAATTAGGTTGGCATAAATTTATTTACAAAAAAATTTGATGCTTCCTCTTTTTTCTACCTAGGGGATTCGTGAATATATGCAATAATGTGTTATAGTCAGGTTTGGATCCTTTAAAAAGAATTGATTTGCAATTCAGTGTGTGATTACTTTCATTCCCTTTATTTGTAATTCAATCAAGCAAAAGTAGAACACTACAAGAAAAGCTTGATTTAGCCACCAACAATTGCCATTGAGCTTATGTCACAGTATATTCCCTGCGTTGCTGATATGCTGATTGTTATTTGAATTTTTATGTTTGATTGCAATTTACTGTTACCACAGTAACTTTTTTAGTATTTATGAAATCTAGATCCTTCCTAGGAGTTAGCTATTACCTAGGATTCTGAAATGATTGTACAATGATTGTACGAATCATGAGCTGTCAATCACTATGACAGTTGTATATAAACAAATGATCTAGAATGAATGAAGCAATCAATTTTCAATCATCAAATATTTCTCTCTCCTAAATATTCCTCTGTCTGCAACCCTAGTCTCTCTCAACGAGCCGCATTCTACCATTGCAGCTCCTGGGTTTGATTAAGAGCATTATCGGTTCTGAGAACCCTAGTGTCTCTACCTTCGCTACTGTTTCATTAAATTACTGTTCTATTGGTTACTGTATTATTCAATACTGTAACAGTTGGTATCATTGAGTCACTTTCCTGCCACTACAATGGTTACTCGTTCCCAATCCATTGCTAAGCTCGAACGGAAGATGGAGGAAGCTCAACTGGAGTTGAAAGGCAGAATCGACAACATCAGTACACAGATGCAGCAGAGTATGGAGGAAATCAGAACCATGCTGCGTGAGCAGATTCCTGCTGTGACAAACCCACCAAATGTTCCACGAGCCAATCAACATTACTCTACGAGAATCTCAAAGGTAGAATTTCCTAAAGTTGATGGTAGAAATGTTAAGGACTGGTTGTACAAATGCACACAGTTTTTTAACCTAGATGAGACACCACCTGAGAATAAGGTTAGGTTAGCTTCCATTCACTTGGAAGGCTTAGCTTTACAGTGGCATCTTAATTACATGCGTCAGAAATTTGATATCTATCCCACGTGGCAACAATATGTTACTGATGTTACTTCTAGATTTGGAGATCCTTATGAGGACCCTCTTGGTGACCTTGTTCAGTTGAAACAAGGAGCAAAACTCCAAGATTATGTTGATCAATTTGAGCTTGCCTTGACACAAGTGAATCTGATCCCTGAACACTCCCTTAGCATTTTCCTAGCTGGTTTAGAACACTCTACACAAATGCAGGTCCGTATGTTCAACCCTACTACCATTAGCCAAGCTGCTCATTTAGCTCGCCTATTTGAAGCTGCTAAGCCACCTAAACAGCCTCCCCGTTTCACCAAACCTTTTTCCACCTCAAACAGAACCTTTACATCATCTACCTCTACAAATCAACCACCAAATGGCCTTTCCAACCCAAACCAACCACCCCTACTGTCCAAAACACCTCGTTTATACACTGCTGCAGAACAAGCTGATAGGAGAACCAAGGGCCTGTGTATGTTCTGTGATGAACCTTTCACACCAGGCCATCAACTCAAACACAAACGTTCTCAATTGTTTGTACTTGAGTTAAGTGATGATGAGGAGGAAATCTTATGTGACACACCACCTGAACCCAACCCCACACCAGATCAACCCGAGACAGCTACTGATAATGTCCAACCTCCTGATCAACCCCAACTGTCTTTGCAAGCTCTCACTGGGATTCCTACTTACAATACTATGAGAGTTTCTGGTTTACATAATAAGAAGCTTATCCAAGTGCTCCTTGATAGTGGCAGCACTCATAACTTCTTGGATTTGAAAATTGCTCAGAAACTTGGCTGGAAGTTGGAAGCCGTTCCTCCTATGAATGTCACGGGTGGTGGTGGCAACAAGTTACAGGCGCCATTCATTTGTAGAAACTTCACTTGGACTTTCCAACAAACTGAGTTCAAAGTTGATGTTATGGTTCTCCCTCTGGGTTGCTATGATTTGATATTGGGAATTGAATGGCTTAAGTCACTTGGACCTATACTATGGGACTTTGATAAATTGCATATGGAATTTACCCTGAATGGCAAGAAATTTTTACTGAGAGGAGCCAAGCAGAATCAAGTGAAACTTATCAACAACAAATCTTTTGCCAAAGTTGTTCAACAAGGTGCAGAAATGTGTTTCTTGACACTCACTCCTACCGGCACGGAGTTCTTTATGCCTTCATGTCACTTGCTTCATGCAACAGAGGTATCCGTTTCGGTTCCACAGGCTATTTCTGTTTTGTTAGATTCTTATAATGATTTATTTGTTGAACCTAACACCCTGCCTCCTAGTAGAGCTATTTTTGATCATGTTATTCCTCTTAAGGAGGGTACGGTACCATTTAACCTTCGTCCCTATCGATACTCTATTGTGCAAAAAAGATGTTATGGACAGGTTAGTATCTGATATGCTGCAGCAAGGGATCATACGACACAGCAACAGTCCATTTGCTTCACAAACTTTGCTAGTAAAGAAGAAGGACGGTTCCTGGCGCCTTTGCGTTGATTATAGGCGTCTCAATAGCAGCACAATCAAAGACCGTTTCCCTATTCCTTTGATTGAAGATCTCATGGACGAACTTGGAGGTGCAACTCTTTTTTCTAAGCTTGACTTGAAGTCCGGATATCATCAGGTCAGAATGGCACCTGGGGAGGAGCATAAGACTGCTTTCAAGACGCATACAGGCCATTTCGAATACTTAGTCATGCCATTTGGCTTGACTAACGCGCCTGCCACCTTCCAGGCTTTGATGAATCATATCTTTGAGCCATTCCTTCGTAAATTCATCATTGTCTTCTTTGATGATATATTGGTTTACAGTAAAACTCTGACAGACCATGTCTATCACCTCTCTTTGGCTTTCCAAACCATTCGTGAACACTCATTATATCTCAATAAGCCAAAATTCTGCTTTGCTACCACTAAAGTGGAGTATTTGGGCCACTTCATCACTGCAGAAGGTGTTTCCACCGATCCTTCTAAAATTTCTGCAATTACTTCATGGCCTATTCCTACAACTATTAAACAACTTCGAGGATTCCTTGGCCTGGCTGGTTACTATCGTCGATTCATTAAGGATTTTGGCAAGCTTGCCAAACCCTTAACTGATCTATTGAAAAAGGATTCTTTTGTGTGGAATTCTAATGCTACAGTGGCTTTTCATCAACTGCAGCATGCTCTCAGCACTGCACCAGTACTTTGTCTACCAGATTTTTCCAAAACTTTCACAGTTGAAACAAATGCTTCAGGCTCGGGAATAGGTGTTGTTTTAATGCAGGATCAACATCCTATTGCCTACATAAGTAAAGCATTGGGTCCTAGACATCAGGCTATGTCAGTTTATGAGCGTGAATTCCTTGCTATTGTTTATGCAGTCCAGAAATGGGGTACATACCTTTCTCATGCTCCTTTTGTGATCAAGACAGACGAGAAGAGCATCAAACATATATTGGAACAGAGATTGAATACTCCATTCCAACATGTTTGGGTATCCAAGCTTATGGGGTTTGAATTTGAGATTCATTACAAGGAGGGTGCTACAAACTCTGCTGCTGATGCTCTTTCACGTAAATCTGGTGCTGAGCTACTATCTTTGGTTTTGAATAATGCTGAAACTGGTCTATATGAGGCTATCAAGCTATCATGGGGAAATGACCCTATAGTGAAGCAGATCATCACTGATCTCAGTCACTCTCCCTCTTCTCATTCCAAGTTTACGTGGCACAAGAATGAGTTAAGAAGAAAAGGTAAGTTGGTGGTAGGTGCTGACCCAACTCTGAAGACACTCATCTTACAATGGCTTCATGATTCCTCACTTGGTGGGCACTCAGCAAGGACGCAACTCTTGCTAGGATTAAGTCTTTATTTTTTTGGAAAGGCGTGTCTAAGGACATCCAGAGTTATATTCGCAACTGTCATGTTTGTCAACAATGCAAACCTGACAATTCTGCATATCCTGGCCTTCTTCAGCCTCTTCCTATTCCGGAGAAAGTATGGGACGATATTAGTATGGACTTCATTGAAGGGTTGCCTCTATCTTATGGGAAGCAAGTCGTTTGGGTTGTGGTAGATCGCCTCACCAAGTATAGTCACTTCATTGCTCTTTCACATCCTTACACTGCTGTTGAATTGGCCCAACTATTTCTGGACAACATTTTTAAGTTACATGGCATGCCATCATCTATCACTAGTGACCGAGACCCAATTTTCCTAAGTGAATTTTGGAATGAATTCTTCAAGTTGCAAGGGGTCACATTGCTCAAATCCACAGCTTACCACCCACAAACCGATGGCCAAACTGAGATTGTGAATAAATGCTTAGAGACTTACTTAAGGTGTATGTGTAACACTCCATTTCTACCCGGTACTTTATAGTAAAAATCAGAGTATAAAAATCATTTTTCATTTGAAAATCATGCAATGGAATGTTACACAACTACTTCATCAAACTCAACAACAAATAACTTAAACGTCTCTTTACTCAAAAATACGTAACACCATCTCAAAGATAGAACTCACAAACTTTAGCAGATAAAACCACGCACTATAAAAATAAGTGCCACGCAGCGGAATAAAACACTATCTCAACAGAATAATCAGCAGTCTCAACAATACATAAAATATCAATACAAAGGCTCAACAGTGAGCAAAACGACAGCTAAAGTCTAAATCCAATCCCCTAGGTGCTACGTATCAGAGCAGACCGACTCGGGAAGTAGTGAAGGTAGCAAGCCCTTACTCATGACTACATGTGGTAAACAACAACAGAAAGGGTGAGTCTCGAACTATATAATAAAAGTGATAATAGGCAATATATACAATCACAGCTCACAGCACAATCAATCACACCAATCATCACTCAATAATGCTCATGTGTTCATGTGAATGTATGCAATGTAGTTATGCATGTGGTACCATTTGCCCTCCGGCAGTCTCATTATTTGCCCTCCGGCAGTCTCATTATCAAATTGAGTCCTCATGACTCGGCCTCCTACCTCACAATCGCTTTATAAACGTCGCGATCAGCAATAAGAATGTATGCATGAGACTCCATGAATACAACACAAACACATTTACAATGTCTCAAACCACGCACTAACTCTTACCTCATTATTAGTCTCATTTATAGCCCCCATGGCCTGGCCCTCCGGCTCATGCCCCCATGGCATCCTCAGTCATCTCAAGATACAAACTCAGACACAGGCGCCTCCCGGGCACACGGGCAAGACAGCATTTGGCGCCCTACACGACCCAAAGACACACAACACGTTTAAGCAGAAAACCACTCGAGCCAAAATGCTTAAAATTGTTTTAGGCGAGCAAATCGTAAAAGATGGTACGGTAAAATATGCCTAGAACTCTAAGTTTCGCTCAAACCACCCCCTAGCGCACACTTTTGGCGCCACAAAGCAATGCTCTCTAGCACATCTCTCAAATAACACATGAAAGCAGAAAACCACTCGAGCCAAATTGTTTAAAAATGTTTTGGGCGGTGAATGCAAAATATGGCATGATAAAATATGCCCGAGAAATGTGAGTTTCACTCAACCCACCCCATTTACACACACAAAACCACCCCCACCGGGACATTTGTAAAATAACACTGTAACGAGAAAACCATTCGAGCCAAAACACTTAAAATTGGATTTGGGCGGTGAATGCAAAAGATGGCACGGGAAATTGTGCATAGAACTCTAAGTTTCACTCCTGTGCACCAAAACACCCACATTTGGCGCGCCCATCACCGACACACACCTGCACTCGGACACAATTCCAAAGACGTGAAGCAGAACTCCAGCGCCAATTCCTCAAAGCAAAGTGGCGCCGAAAAAGAACACAAAGCACCATAGCTCATCACTATAGAGACACAGGCGCACAAAGCCTAGCAATTTGGCGCCCAACCTCAAAAAACCCCAATTTTCTCAAATTCTCTTAAGCCAATTCACTCCATAATCATTCTAATACTCCTAATTTCATATTCTAACAACCAATTGCATGCTCAATCATCAAACACATCTTAAAAACACAAAATCACACATCATAAACCCTAACATAAGCCCTAAATCGATTTTGCCAAGAAATTCATCAAATCCAAGGAATCAAATCATCATGCAATCATCAATTAACATCAAACAACACCTATGATCTACATATAACTCATTATCTCCTCTATTATAGAGTGAGACTCCCCTTACCTCGAATTAACCGTAGAAATTGATTCTCACCAAGTCACGTACAAGAACCACAGCAACTATGGAGCTTTCCTCTTCTCCTTTCTCCCTTGCGATTGCTTTCTCCCTCTTCTCCTAGGGTTTGCGCCGATTTTCTCTTTTCTCTTCTCCCTTTCTTTCGTTTTCTTTCTTTCTTCTCACAAATGAGAGCAAATTCCAAATTTGGGTATATGTACATTGGGCCAAGCGCACCTTGGGCGTTTTACACCCCCTCTCCATTTCTTCCACCATCCCCTTTAATTAAAATAAATTACTAAATTATAAAACACTATATTATATTCTAATATAATTAAAACAGTGTCACACTTTAAATAATTTAATCAATTGCTTAATTAAATCATTTAGGGTGTTACAACTCTCCCCCACTTAGGAAATTTCGTCCTCGAAATTCATACTGAAGTCAAACAAACTCTGGATACGACTCCCGCATCCCGCTCTCTCGGCTCCCAAGTCATGCTCTCACCACAGGCTCCCAACCAAACTACCTTGACTAAGGCAATGTCTTTCCTCTCAAAGACCTTCACTTTTCTATCATCAATCCTCACCGGCATAGTCTCCACAGTAAGGTTCTCACGTGCCTCCACATCATCCATGTGGATCACATGAGACAGTGCGGAATATACCTCCAAGTCGCGTGACACGTGGAAGACATCGTGCAAGTTCGAAAGATTAGGCGGTAAAGCCACCCTATAAGCAACCTTTCCAACCTCTCGGTGATTTGGTACGGTCCAATAAACCTTGGAGTTAACTTCTTTGCCTTGAGCACGCCCAACACCGGTCATAGGCGTGACCTCAAGAACACATGCTCACGACTGAAACTCCAAGTCCTTCTTCCTCTTATCATGATAACTTTTTCTCGGCTGCTGGGACTCTTTCATTTTCTCTCCGATCATTTTCACCTTCTCCGTAGTCTCCTAACCAACTCGGTCCAAGAACAACACTCTCACCGGACTCATGCCAACACAAAGGAGTCCCGCACCTCCGCCCATACTGATTGCCTCAAAAGGAGCCATCCCTATGCTCGAATGATAGTCACCGTTATTATAAGTGAACTCAATCGGTGGGAGATGTGTATCCCACGCACCTCCCCGCTCTAGCACACAAGCTCTCGGAAGATCCTCCAAAGAGGCGGATGGTTCTCTCTGCCCGACCATCATCCCGAGGATGATAAAAATTTGAACTCACCTCAGCTTGGACCCCAAAGCCTCCTGCAAGCTTCCCCAAAACTCAGATGTAAACCTCGGGTCTCTGTCCGACACAATACTCTTCGGAACCCCATGAAGCTTCACAATCACCTGAATATATATTCTAGCCAACTTTGGCACAGGATAGGTGATGTTGATAGGAATAAAATGGGCAGACTTGGTCAACCTATCCACAATCACCCAAATAGTGTCAGACCCTCTCACAGTATTTGGCAACCCAGTCACAAAGTCCATGGAAATGCTGTCCCACTTCCATTCCGGAATCTCTAAAGGTTGCATCAACCCCGCAGGTTTCTGGTGCTCAATCTTTGACTTCTGGCAAGTCAAACATGCATAAACAAATTGTGCTACATCCCTCTTCATACCAGGCCACCAAAACAGTTTCTTCAGATCATGATACATCTTAGTAGCACCTGGATGAATGCTCAACTTACTCCTATGGCTCTCCTCAAGTATCATCTTCTTCAACTCAGCATCATCCGGAACACAAATTCGTCCCCCGAACCTCAACACACCACGGGAATCCAACTGTAATCCCCATCTACGACTTGTTCACCAAAGACCCAAAGAAGTCAACCGACTTCACATCTAACCACGGGCATCTCTCGATACTAACCAAGAAGTCATTCCCAATCCTCAAGATACCCAATCGACACTGCAGGGTGTCACCTCACAAACCAGACTCAAGTCACGAAATTGCTCAATCAACTCCAACTCTCTCACCATCGCCAGGCCGACATATGCAAAGTTTTCCGACTTAAAGCATCACCACGACATTAGCTTTGCTTGGGGTGATAGTTCAAGCCGAAATCATAATCCTTTAGCGGCTCTAACCAACGCCTCGCCTCATATTCGGCTCTCATTCGGTCAAACAAGTACTTGGACTCTTGTGATCACCGAACACCGAAACGGTACCATAGAGATAGTGTCTCCAAATCTTCAAAGACAAACACAATAGCGGCCCAACTCTAAATCATGAGTAGGATAGTTCTTCTCATGCGTCCTCAATCGCCGAGACGCATAAGCAACTACCTTCCCATCTTGCATCAACACACCTCCCAAACCCATCTTGGGGCGCCACAAGACACAACAAAAGGTTGCTCTCGCACAGCAACACTAACACTGAGGCGTGATCAACCTCTCTCTTGACTCTTGGAAGCTCTCTTCACACTTTGCATCCCACACAAAGGCTCTTCCTTACAGTCAATTGAGTCAATGGAAGGGCTAGCTTAGAGAACCCTTCAATAAACCTCCCGTAGTAACCAACCAACCCCAAGAAACTCCCGATCTCGATCCACGGACTTTGGGCTCTCCCCACCGCAACATCTTGCATCAACCTTTGGTTTGGATCCACGGCTATACCATCACCCGAAATAATGTGACCCAAGAAGCTCACCTCACGCAAACGTAACTCACACTTTGACAACTTGGCATACAACTTCTTCTCTTTCAAGACCTCTAGCACCAACCTCAAGTGCTCGCATGCTCTTCCTCATTTTGAGTACACCGAATATCATCAATAAAAACAACCACAAACCGATCCGGATAGCTATGGAAGATTCGGTTCATGTACTCCATAAACACCCCCGGTGCATTTGTGACACCAAACGGCATTACTGAGTACTCATAATGCCCATACCTCGCTCGAACGCCGCTCGGATGTCTTCATCCTTCACCTTATCTGGTGATACCCGACCTCAAGTCAATCTTGCTAAACACTTTAGCACCCACCACCGGTGATCCATCGGATCATCTATCCTCGGAAGAGGATACTTATTCTTGATAGTTACTTTGTTCAGTTGTCTGTAGTCCACGCACAGACGCATACTCCCATCCTTCTTCTTTACTAACAAAACTGGAGCTCCCCATGGTGACACACTAGGCCTCACAAATTTCTTCTCAAGAAGCTCCTTTAACTGCTTTTTCAATTGGATAACTCGAAGCCGACATCCCAGTGCGGTGCCATAGACACAGGCCTAGTACCAGGCACAAGCTCAATCCCGAACTCAACTTCCCTCTCTGGTGGCACACTAGGAATCTCATCAGGGAACACTTCAGGGAACTCACACACCACCTGCAACCCATCAACTACAGCTTGGTTCTCAGCAGACATAGACGCCATCAAAGCAAACAACTGACCACCCTCTTTCATTACCCCGCGCAATTGCTCAGCAGACAGCACAATAGACTCTTCCTCTTCAGGAAGAAGAAAACTAACAGACTTGTTGAAACAGTTGATGTGCAAATGGTTATCTACTAACCAGTCCATACCCAGAATCACATCCAACCCACCCAAAGGCAAACAAATCAGATCAATCAGAAAATCTCTGCCGAAGACTGACAGAGGACACCTAGCACACATTAGAGAAGTAGTTCACGGACCTTTAGTGGGAGTGTCGATAACCATCCTCTCTCCATAGTAGACAACACTAAATTCAACTTTTCAAAGACGCATGAAGCAATAAAAAGAGTGCGTAGCACCCGTGTCAATAATAGCAACTAAAGGTGTACCATAGATGAAACATGTACCTCTGATATCATTGGGTCCCTCTGAACCTGCTAGTGCAAATACTCTCCCAGTAGACCTCTCTTTCTTTGGCTTGGTGCACTTGGAGCTAAAGTGACCAGCTTCACCACAGTTGAAACACACAGCTTCCTTGCGATCACACTCGGATGCCATGTGACCATTCTTCCCACACTTAAAGCATCTCTTCACCTCTAACTTACAATCAAAGCTCTTGTGACCCGGCTTGTCACACTTGAAACACACAACATCAGATGGGGCATCTCCCCCACTTGGCCTCTTGCCCTCAACATACCTCCTACCCTCAGCAGACCTGCTTCCACCAGCATACTTGTTACTACCCGCATACCTCTGTTTTCCCTTGTCAGCAGACGTCTCATATCGCTTACCCCTGTTATGAAATTTCCCCCTCTGGTCTCTCATGACCCTAGAGCGGGCATTGCTGTCTTCCTCATAAATCCTGCAGCAGTCTACCAAATCAGCAAATACTCTAATCTTTTGATACCCCACAGCCTGTTTGATATCAGCTCTCAGTCCATTCTCAAATTTAATGCACTTTGAGAATTCAGCCCCAGCCTCAGCATAATGGGGGTAGAACTTAGCCAGCTCCGTGAACTTGGCAGCATACTCAGTAACAGACATACTCCCCTGCCTCAGCTCAAGGAATTCCAGCTCTTTCTTACCTCTAACGTCCTCCGGGAAATACTTCCTCAAGAATTCCCTTCGGAACACAGCCCAAGTGATCTCTCCTCTGCAAAGACCCAACCTCTCACTGGTCTCTAGCCACCAGTCATCAGCCTCTTCCGATAAAGTATGTGTACCGTACCTGACTTTCTGCTCATCAGTGCAGCTAATCACCCTGAAGATCCTCTCAATCTCCTTGGCCAAGTCGATGCACCATCCGGTTGTACCTCCCCTGAAGGTAGGGGTTCTCTCCGGAATGTTGCGGACTACGGTCTCGATGATTCTCGCTGCGTCCCCATAACTTGTGATATGCTGATTGTTATTTGAATTTTTATGTTTGATTGCAATTTACTGTTACCACAGTAACTTTTTTAGTATTTATGAAATCTAGTTCCTTCATAGGAGTTAGCTATTACCTAGGATTCTGAAATGATTGTACAATGATTGTACGAATCATGAGCTGTCAATCACTATGACAGTTGTATATAAACAAATGATCTAGAATGAATGAAGCAATCAATTTTCAATCATCAAATATTTCTCTCTCCTAAATATTCCTCTGTCTGCAACCCTAGTCTCTCTCAACCAGCCGCATTCTACCATTGCAGCTCCTGGGTTTGATTAAGAGCATTATCAGTTCTGAGAACCCTAGTGTCTCTACCTTCGCTACTGTTTCATTAAGTTACTGTTCTATTGGTTACTGTATTAGGGTTTGTGTGATTTGGGATTTGGGAATGGATTTTAGGGTTTGTGTGATTTGGGATTTGGGGTTTGTGTAATTTTCTGTCACTTAAGAATTAATTCTCACTGTAAATTCTGCTCATATATTCCCATAAGCTACAATGTGGTTTGTCATATTTCAGGTTAAGACAGATTCTATTCCAACTGGAGAGTTTCTTATCAATTTAAGCCAAAGGTAGTGGTGGAGTGGGTGATATAATTAGTGGATTGTTGCTGATAAACTTTATGATGTTGTACTCACTTGTATTTTACGGGAATATTATTGATGTGCAAAGAGATTTTTTGTTAATTGTACTTTTTAGCATCCTTGGCTTTATTTCTCTCTCGAGGTTTAGAAGATTCGAGGTTGGTGCCGATTTTGTATGGCTTGGTGAGGTAGTACAAAATAATTACTTCAATCCTTACGATGAGAGCATGTCATTTTCGGTGAAAAGAAAAGGTCACAATTTTGAAAAATCAAACTGAAATTTCCCCCTTAGTAGCAGACATAAGAAAATATCGATTATCATTTGCAAATTACAATTTCTTTTGATCTTTTAATAACATCACTCAAATTTTTTTTTATCTCTAGCGAGAATATATATTTTTTGGTTTTATTTTAAACTAGACTTAGAGCAGTATGTTTTGATAAGTTAAATTTCAGTACCACATTAACCGATTCATTTGCTTAGATAGTAACCCTTGATCTCTTTTAGGGAGTTATTTTGGTACTAAGTAATTTCTGTTCTTAGGGCATACCATTCTTTCACTCTGGTGATGAGATACTCCGCTCAAAATCACTAGATCGAAGTATCATTTGTTTTGTTGAAAATTGTGTTGTGTAGATATTCGTTCAATGTTGTCGTTGTCAATGCAAGTCCAAAAGAAGTATCATTTGTCAGCAGCCCTTCCCTGCAATCAAGAAGTCTCCTGTTGCATCCCATACAGGTACAAATAAAGGTTACTAATTTAAATGATGAAAATTGGAATATTTAGTGTTCCAGTTTGGTAAATTACCTAACACTAATAGATAAATTTATTTATTCAGACTTCAAGTTTTCTCCACATGTCCATATTGTATTTTCATTATAGGATATAGAACATTTACTCACTACACTTACTATATATGTCCATATTGGCTGTTTTGTTGTGCCTCCAAGGACAACAGCTGTGTTTGTCGAGCCAAGGAATATTTGAATGCTTCTTAACAGCTGTGTTTGCCTGGAGGTATGCTTATTGGATCTTCATCAATTTTTGCTTCCTTCATTTACTTTTCTTTATTCAGTAAAAACTAGTAGTTAAGGACTAAGAACCAGTTTTCTGCTGATAAAATATATCAAAGCACCCACATTACTTTTTTTTTTTTTAGATAAGCCACCCACATTACTTATTTCGGGTATTTAATAAACCATAGAGTCCAAATACATATGGAAAATGGTTGCATACCCAATTGCCGAGTTTTACTGCTCCAACCTCTTGCTTTCATAGTAAGAAATAGAGCTTTGTGGGTTTTGATTATTATATTTATGTTTCTGCATAAAATTAGATTCTTTGGTCATGGTTTTTTGGTGTATGTTGCAGGGGCTTTACAAGATGTTCTCCACTTGCACGATGTTCTTCCTAGAGTTTCTCTAGTTGTTGTTGTTCCCTTCAATCATTGATAGTGTTTTGTTCACGCAGACTATACCAAAGCACAACTACTGTAATAATGTTCAAGTTATTTTGATGCCCAATGCTAATTGTTTGTTATAGTTATTTGCTGTACTATTTTAGAAAGTATGTGATAGGAAGTTGAATTACTATTCATGAATCAGAAAATCTTTGCCAACTTGCTTAATTTTTGTAGAATTGTGAATGTCATTTTCCAGTTTTTTGTGTCATGGATGATTTGTAATTAGCAAGCACAACATATTTTGACATTTAATTAATGATACTACTAATAAGTGTATGTTGGGGCAGGTTGAGGAAAGTTGTGGTTACTGTTCTCCAGGTTCATGGTTGTATGATTTATTTATTTTTTAATTTTTTTTTACATTTCCGACGGATTTGCCACGGATTTGCGATGAAATTTGCGACGAATTTGCCACGGATTTGCGATGAAATTTGCGACGAATTTGCCACGGATATTTGCGACGGATTAGCGACGGAAACATTTGCCACGGAAATTCCGTGGCAAACGATTTGCGACGAGCATTTTTGCCACCAATTTTTGTCCGTGGCAAATCCGTGGCAAATGTTGTTTTGCCACAGAAATTTGTACATTTGCGACGGAAATGTCCATGGCAAATCAGCGATTTTCTTGTAGTGGAATTGATTGCTTTGCGTGTTTTCGGTGATTTGAGTTTAAACAAATCTCCCCCTTTGAAAGATGTAATGTACTATTGTTAGGCCCCTACAAGTCTACACTAGAAAGAAGAAGAATTAATAATGTCTATCCCTTGGTTTAATTGTTCTGTTAGTTAGTTATTCTGTTATTCTGTTAGTAGTTTGTTATTCGGCTAGTAGATAATAATTAGTTAGTTAGAGGAGTAGTTATTGTGTGAAACCTAGGCTCTTCTCTCCTAGTATATAAGGGAGGGTATGACAAGGGTTGAGGAACACTTTTCAACTCTATTAGGTTTAGTAGTGCTGATAGTTTCAGCCGAGGTGCTGATAGACTCAGCCGAGGTGTTAGTTACATCTGTGTATCTTTTTCTTGCCGAGTAGGCCAATAAAATACCCTTGAGAGGGCCAGAGAGTGCCTTCCTCAAGTTTGATATTGTGCAGGTGTAACAATTGGTCCGACCTGCCTCGCGAACCATGACGAAAGCCGACGTTGCCAATCTGGAAAAGAAAGTGGACGAACGTCTCCTCGAGGTGGAATCTACATTCAACAAGAAAATTGACGATTTGAGTATCGACATCAATGCTAAACTTCAGATTCTGGGCGCTGACAACACCTCTATCCACAAGAAACTGGACTCTCAGTTTCAAGAAGTCATGAAGACACTGCAAGCGCTGCAAAACCCGTCAACAACACAACATACAGCGACTTCCACCCCCCACAATGGCAAAGATCCACCCGAGAATGATCAAGAAACACCCAAGAATGAGGTGACCGTTGACCAGAAACCCACTACCTCTCCCATCATCATTGACGTCACTGGAGAAACACCTCCAGATATCACCAAGGCGTGGACAAAAAAGGTCGAGCTGCCAACGTTCGAAGGTGACGACCCTTTGGCTTGGCTAACACGTGCAGGTAAATTCTTTGAGTTACAGGGTATTACCAACGACACGGAGAAGTTTAAACTCGCATTAATATGCATGGAAGGGGATGCAATTCATTGGTTTCAGTATTGGAAAGATGATGTACAAGATCCCTCATGGGAAATTTTCTCGGAGGCCATTATGCAACGATTCGGAGATTGCGCTTTGGGGTCAGTCCATAAACGTCTCTCGGCTATCAGTCAACGTGGAACGGTGAATGAATACATCCGGGATTTTGAATTGTTGCTGGCGCAAGCGAGGGGAACGCCGGAGCATATCATGCTCGGCTATTTCCTCAACGGGCTGCGAAAATCAATTCGAGACATGGTTCGACTTATGTGCCCCAAGAATGTGGTCCACGCTCTTTCGCTCGCTCGTCACGTCGAGGAAGCTCACTGTGACCCTCGCAACACCGCTCCTTCATCATCCAGATACAGAGACCATCGTTTCCGGGGAACGGGCATTTCGACAACAATCGGGTCACGCGATGACTCTAACGGGTCACGCAACTCGGCTACCGACTCCTCGGCCCATTCCAAATCTAACTCGGCGAGTTCGGTCTCATCATCCAAGGCGAGCCACACAGCTAAGTCAACCTCCTCAAATGGGCAGAGCAAACCTGGAATTCGGTTTCTATCTAAAACAGAGCAGTCCCGTCGATGGAAGGAAAAACTCTGCTTCTCTTGTGGCGCTCCGTTTAGTCCAAGCCACCGTTGCGTCGAAGGAAACTTACGTGTGATGGTTCTCGCGGATAACTAAGACATCGACGAGAATGGTGAAATCATAGTGCTGGAGGGGGACTCTGCTCTCGGTGATACTACTCCAGAGGACAGTGATGAAGAGCTCAACAGTATTGCCTTGTCTCAGTTTGCTTCAAAGGGGTTAAATCAACCCAGAACGATGAAGGTAGTAGCAATAATCAACGGCATCATCATTGTCATTCTAATTGACAGTGGAGCTACTTACAACTTCATTTCCAAGGAATTGGTATACAAACTCGGGTTGCTTATGGACGCTACAGGCGTGTACAATGTAAGGTTGGGTGATGGCAACAGACGCAGTACTTTGGGCAAATGCAGAGGAGTGCCTCTTTCAATCGGGGACTACAAATTCACAGTGGATGCTCTGGTTTTTGAATTAGGGGGTGTGGACATGGTTCTAGGTGTCTCTTGGTTGGCAACTTTGGGTGACATTAAAGCTAATTGGAAAGCTCTAATGATGCAATTCAACTCCCCCTGGGGACCTATCATGATTCAAGGTGATCCTAGCCTCAGAAATCTCTTATTTCACCGAACAATTGTTTAAACTCATAGAAGTAGATGCTATAGCCATGGTTTGGAATGAGAGTGACAGTTACACACCTGCTGTTTATTACTTAGATACCACTGAAACCGCAATTGCTAACCCTGACATTACTAGGATCATAGAACAATACAATCGGGTTTTCACAGAGCCAATTGACTTACCACCAAAGAGAACTATAGACCATAAGATACCAATCAAACAGGGAGAGGGACCTATCAATGTCAGGCCTTATAGATACCCCCATTTACAAAAGAATGAGATTGAAAAACAAGTAGAGGAAATGTTAAAGGCTGGTATTATAAGACCTAGTAACAGCCCCTATTCAAGTCCGGTTATCTTAGTCAAGAAGAAAGACGGGTCTTGGCGATTCTGTGTAGATTATAGGGCATTGAACAAAGCCACTACACCCGATAAATTCCCCATACCTGTCATAGAGGAACTACTTGATGAATTAGATGGGGCAAACTACTTTTCTAAGATTGATTTAAGGGTTGGGTACCACCAAATCAGAA
Organism: Oxytropis ochrocephala; assembly: GCA_020916435.1. Classification (NCBI taxonomy): domain Eukaryota; kingdom Viridiplantae; phylum Streptophyta; class Magnoliopsida; order Fabales; family Fabaceae; genus Oxytropis; species Oxytropis ochrocephala. The sequence goes on along the minus strand of CM037093.1, from coordinate 84,616,450 downwards.
TGGATGAGAATGATATCCACAAAACAGCCTTTCGGACTCACCAAGGTCATTATGAGACCCTAGTAATGCCGTTTGGTCTCACCAATGCTCCCTCAACCTTTCAACATGCTATGAATGAAACCCTCAAACCATTTCTTAGAAAATTTGTCCTAGTTTTTTTTTATGATATCCTAGTTTATAGTAAGACATGGCTAGAACATCTAGATCACCTAAATCAAGTGCTGCACACCTTGGAGGTTAACTCATTCCATGCTAACTTGAAGAAATGTGAGCTAGGTAAAGAGGAAGTGAGGTACCTTGGCCATGTTATTAGTAGATCAGGAGTATCAATGGACCCTCAAAAGGTAGAAGCCATCACCAATTGGCCCATTCCTAAATCAATTAAGGCTCTTAGAGGATTCTTAGGTCTTACGGGTTACTATAGGAAGTTTGTACATCACTATGACACTATTGCAAGACCCCTTACCAACCTTCTTAAGAAAGGCCAATTCGAGTGGTCAGGCCCTAGTACTCAAGCCTTTCAGGACTTGAAACATGTTGTCACCACTGCACCAGTGCTAGCCATGCCCAATTTTAAGGAACCTTTTAGTATAGAGTGTGATGCCTCGGGTCTAGGAATAGGTGCAGTCCTCACTCAACATAAGAAACCCATTGCTTACTTTAGTAAAGCATTATCAGATAAGTCCCTCACCAAGTCCACCTATGAAAAAGAACTCATGGCATTAGTCCTAGCAATCAACCATTGGAGACCCTACCTCATAGGTAGCAAATTTCAGGTCTATACGGATCATAAGAGCTTAAAATTTCTTTTGGAGCAGAAAATTATATCCCAAAACCAACAAAATAGGATAGCAAAACTCTTAGGGTACGATTTTGACATTATCTACAAAAAGGGGTCCACCAACAAGGTTGCCGATGCACTCTCAAGACAATATGAGGAGGGTGACATAGATAAGACACCCCACTTGAACCACGAACTGCCACCCAGTAACTCACCTAGCAGCACAACCCGAGAATACGAGCATTATACCTTCCCTGACAGTGAGCTACAAGCATATCCTATTAGTGTCATTAATTGGAAAGACAACAATACTCTAGATGAGGAGGTGGAAAACGACCCCACTCTAAAACAAATCAAAAGAGACCTCACCAATGATCCTACCTCTCACACACACTACACTCTAGAACAAGGGAGGTTACACTACAAGGGTAAGTTAGTCATATTTGCCTCATCTACATGGATACCGACCCTACTGGCAGAATTCCACTCTACACCTATGGGAGGCCATTCGGGTATCTATAAGACTTATAGGAGGATAGGTCAATCTCTCTATTGGATAGGTATGAAGAAAACAATCACCAACTATGTAGCAGCTTGCCAAGTGTGTCAAAGGAGCAAATACTTAGCTAGCTCTCCAGCTGGATTACTCCAACCCCTCCCTATACCTAAGGCCATTTGGGAAGAACTAAGCATGGATTTCATTGTTAAGTTACCCAAGATCAAAGGCTATGAAGTTATCCTAGTGGTGGTCGATAGACTTAGCAAATATAGTCACTTCATTCCTCTTAAACACCCATACACAACTAAAACCGTGGCTGAGGTGTTCTTTAAAGAAGTGGTGAAACTACATGGGATACCTATTTCTATAGTGAGTGACAGAGACCCGTTATTTCTCAGTTGTTTTTGGCAAGAACTATTCAAACGACAAGAGCTGAAAATGTGCACGGCATATCATCCACAAAGCGACGGGCAAACTGAGGTAATTAATAGAGTCCTAGACACCTACTTGAGGTGCTTTTGTAGTGAACAACCAAAGGGTTGGCTAGAATTTCTGCCCTGGGCAGAATATTGGTATAATACAAGCTTCCAAAGTTCTACTAGGACCACTCCTTTTGAAATAGTGTATGGTAGACCACCCCTTTCTCTCACGAAATATATACCCGGGGAAGTCATTGTGGAGACAGTGGCCCAAGATTTACTTAATAGAGATGAATGTCTTGCCCAGCTCAAGAAACACCTACAAAGAGCACAAGACCAAATGAGTAAACATGCCAACGCCCGTAGGAAACCATCACCAATTAAGGTAGGGGATAAGGTATTTCTCAAGATCAGACCTCACAAACAGACATCTCTGCCAACACAGCTACACCCGAAGCTCTCTGCTAGATATTATGGTCCTTTCTTGGTCACTAAACAGGTGGGAGCAGTAGCTTTTCAACTACAGTTGCCAGAAACAGCAAGAGTCCACCCTGTATTCCATGTATCACAACTCAAGCTAGCAATCGGAGACCACCCAGTGGAACAACAACTACCAGAAGAACTTCAAGCAAAAGAAAACACGTATGAGCCAAGAAAAGTACTACAACATAAAACCATTCAGCAACAAGGTAAAGATATCCACCAGGTTCTCATTCAGTGGAAAGGATACTCTACAGATGAAGCAACATGGGAAGACAAACAATACCTAGCTAAGCAATTTCCTCACTTCAACCTTGAGGACAAGGTTGACATTGGAGGGGGAGGCATTGTTAGGCCCCTGCAAGTCTACACTAGAAAGAAGAAGAATTAATAATGTCTATCCCTTGGTTTAATTGTTCTGTTAGTTAGTTATTCTGTTATTCTGTTAGTAGTTTGTTATTCGGCTAGTAGATAATAATTAGTTAGTTAGAGGAGTAGTTATTGTGTGAAACCTAGGCTCTTCTCTCCTAGTATATAAGGGAGGGTATGACAAGGGTTGAGGAACACTTTTCAACTCTATTAGGTTTAGTAGTGCTGATCGATTCAGCCGAGGTGCTGATAGACTCAGCCGAGGTGTTAGTTACATCTGTGTATCTTTTTCTTGCCGAGTAGGCCAATAAAATAACCTTGAGAGGGCCAGAGAGTGCCTTCCTCAAGTTTGATATTGTGCAGGTGTAACAACTATTGTTTAGATTGTGAATTAAATGGTGAATGGGATTGATAATGACAGAATGAAAAGGTTTTAAAACATGGGAGCAAGTCTCATTGTTGCTCAATATTTCTTTAATAGGTGTTGTGTCATTTGAGACAAAACGCATTTGAACTTATGAATCTGATCCCTTTATGCTCATTGGTTGTCCTAAAAACTTTGAAAAATGAGTGAATCTATAGTTGATTGGTGTTACACTATCTGCTTATTTTAACTTTTATGGCCTTAATTATGAGTTATTATCATCCTTTTACTTTTCACTTTGCTGCATGTTGTGATATTTCAACAGTGATACACTTCAAAAGGAAGTTAACTATATATATATATATATATATATATATATATATATATATATATATATATATATATATATATATATATCTGATTATGGTGTTTTTCATTATATGATTTCCTGAGATTGGTTAATCAAGTAATGTGTCTATAAGGTATGTGTCGTGAACTAAGACAACTAAATATCTCATGTTTATTTTATTATCTGATATTCCCCCATTTGAAAGACCACTAAAAATCCTTTAGCTTTGCTTGGATTTTCCACTGTCTTAGGACAATCCCAATAATGATTGCTCTATCTTCCTTTCCTTCCTTTCAAACTTAGACTACAATGATTTATTTATAAGTTGAATGTTTGTACACATATATTACTTAGATGTATTAGAGAAATTGAGTGTATGTTGTAATGTAAAAATTGAGTTGCATTTGCATTTTGTAATGTGCTAATTGACATGAGATTCAGAAGGTGTCTCTGTGACTCTAGGTATGTATTAAGACACGTGATTGAAGAATTGTATTCTCCCTTGTATAGATATAGCAAGTTATTGTATCTACATTTATAGACAGATGGTAGTGGTAAACGTGAACAAGACAATAAACAAAAAAAGGGTAACAAATTTGTGTATGGTTTGTCCTCTCCAAAAGCTTAGGCAGAAAAGTTATTTTCATATAATAAAGATTATATGAAAATACATATATTATATGCTGCACCGGAATTTGGATTAGATGGCCAGATGGGTTTGTCTTAAAGGGAGAAGCAGTTGATATTCTCATCTCCCTAGCAGAAGCGGTTGTTGTTGTTTAAGGATTACGGTTGGTGTTGTTGATGACCTATGTTATCAATTTAGTCCCTAAATTATTCTAAATTATTCTAAATTCATCAATTCAGTCCCTAAATTATTCTGAATTCATCAATTTAGTCTCTAACTTTTCTAAATCCATCAATTTGGCGAAAATAAAATTAGGAATTTCAACCCCTCTTATCCACGCTGGCATTCCACTTATGCAAAATGACAATGTAACAAACTGCAAGTAGGATTAAAATGCAACACATCAACTCTAAAATCATTTGAGGGACTAAAATGAATACTTTTATAAAAGTTTAAATATATGTTACCCCCTTTCAAATATACCCATTATCCATTTACCCCCTGTAAAAATAAAACTCCCAAAAAAGACCTTGCAAATATTAATTATTTCTAGTTACCCCCTGCTGTTAGATTTTGTTAACAACGTTAAGTGTATGTTGAAACACTTGTTATTTGGAGGGGAGTAAATGGATAATGAGCGTATTTACAGGGAGGTAAATGGATAATGAGGATATTTGCAGGGGGTAACATGTATTTACGCAGGGGGTAAATGGATAATGAACATATTTGCAGGGGGATAACATATATTTACACTTAACGCTCTTAAACAAAATCTAACAGCAGGGGGTAACTAGAAATAATTAATATTTGCAAGGTCTTTTTTAAGAGTTTTATTTTTACAAAAAGTAAATGGACAATGGGTATATTTGACAGAAGGTAACATATAATTAAGCCTTTTATAAATTACAAAGGTAATTAAAAAAATAAGAATTTGCAGGGACTAAAATAAATATTTCGCTATATTTGTAGAGACCAAAGTGATATTTAAGTCATAATGTTATTCTCATGCCATAATCTTAGAAGAAATGTGTAACTGAAACTGAAACTCAAATACTCAAGTGAAGTCTAGCAATGTGTTCTGTAGTAGTACCTCCACCACTCTCATTCTCATGCCATAAACTTACCCTTCACAACAGAGTCGTTTAGAGAAGAAACATCAACAACCCCATTCCTTCATTCCAACTCCAAAATCATCCCGCTTATCTTCTCCTCAACCTCAAAACACAAAACAGAAAAACATGAAATACCCTTTAATCTCCAACGCTTTCAAATTCTCCGTGACTCTGGAAACCTCAACGAAACCTTCAACTTACTACAATCAAAACTAAACGACATCGTTTCCTCTTCAAACCTTAAACCAGAAGAAGCCATCGGACTTTTACTACAAGCCTGTGGAAGCCACAGAGACATCGAAGACGGTAAAAGAGTGCACGAATTGGTCTCTGCATCATCGAGATTTCAAAACGTCGTCGTTCTCATAACACGCATTGTTACTATGTATTCTATGTGTGGCTCGCCTTATGATTCCCGTTCCGTCTTCGATGTTTCGCGGAAGAAGAATCTGTTTCTCTGGAACGCGCTTCTTAGCAGTTATGCTAGAAACGCGCTTTTCCGTGACGCGGTTTTGTTGTTCGTTGAGTTGATCTCTGAAACGGATTTCGTGCCGGATAATTTTACTTTGCCTTGCGTGATTAAGGCATGTGCGGGGGTTTATGATGCTGAAGTTGGAGAAGCGATTCACGCGTTTGCGTTGAAGTTAGGGCTTTTCAACGATGTGTTTGTTGGCAATGCGTTGATTGCTATGTATGGGAAATTAGGATTTTTGGAGAGTGCTCTCAAGGTGTTTGATAAAATGCCAGAGAAGAATTTGGTTACGTGGAATTCTATGATGTATGCGTATTCCGAGAATGGTGTTTTTGAAGAGAGTTATGATCTATTTATGGGTTTGTTAAATGGTGAAGAATGTTTGGTACCTGATGTTGCTACTATGGTGACAGTGATACCTTTGTGTGCAGCACAAGGTGAAGTGAAATTGGGGATGGTACTTCATGGTTTGGCTTTGAAACTTGGCCTTGGTGAAGAATTGAAGGTGAATAATTCCCTAATGGATATGTATTCGAAATGTGGTTCCTTACATGAAGCGCGTATTTTGTTTGATATAAATGAGGACAAGAGTGTTGTTTCATGGAATTCTATGATTGCGGGATATTCTAAGGAAGGAGATTCTCGCGGTACGTTTGAGTTGCTTCGGAAGATGATGATGGAAGAGAAGGTAAGGGTGAATGAGGTTACATTGTTGAATGTTTTGCCAGTTTGTGTGGAGGAGAGACGGGTTTTGAGCTTGAAGGAGCTTCATGGTTATGCTTTTAGGCATGGATTTCTTCAGAGTGATGAATTGGTGGCCAATGCCTTTGTTTCTGGATATGCTAAGTGTGGTTCGTTGGATTATGCCGAGGGTGTGTTTCGTGGTATGGAGGAAAGACAATGAGCTCTTGGAATGCAATGATTGGTGGCCATGCACAGAATGGTTTTCCTCGAAAGGCTTTGGATTTGTATCTTGTGATGAGAGATTCTGGCCTGGATCCCCGATTTGTTTTCAATTGGTAGCCTTCTTTTAGCTTGTGCCAACCTGAAATTCTTGTCCTGTGGGAAAGAGATTCATGGTTTTATGTTGCGTAATGGATTAGAATTAGACGAATTTATTGGGATATCGTTAGTGTCAGTTTATGTACAGTGTGGGAAAATGATTTCAGCTAAATTGTTTTTTGGTAATATGAAAGAGAAAAGTTCAGTGTGCTGGAATACTATGATTAATGGATTTTCACAGAAGGAGCTTCCTTATGAGGCGCTTGAAACATTTCGTCAGATGCTTTCAAGTGGTGTTCGGCCTCAGGAGATTGCCATAATGGGTGCTCTGGGTGCATGTTCACAGGTGTAAGTGCTGCGTCTGGGGAAAGAACCTCACTCCTTTGCAATAAAAGCTCATCTCACAGAAGACACCTATGTTAGTTGTTCATTAATAGACATGTATGCAAAATGTGGATGCATGGTACAATCTCAAAACAATTTTGAAGGGCTACATGAGAAAGGTGAAGCATCATGGAATGCTTTAATCACAGGACAGGATATGGAATTCATGGACATGGACTGAAAGCCATAGAGCTGTTTAAATCTATGCAAAATGTTGGCTGCAGACCATATTCTTTCACGTTTATCGGATTGCTAATGGCGTGTAACCATGCTGGTTTAGTAGCAGAAGGGTTAGGATATCTTGGTCAGATGCAGAGTTTGTATGGTTTAAAGCTAAAATTAGAGCATTATGCATGTGTGGTGGATATGCTTGGTCGTGCCGGACGATTGAATGAAGCTTTGAATCTTGTGAATGAGCTACCAGATGAACCTGATTCAGAGATATGGAGTTCCTTGCTCAATTCATGTAGAAATTATGGGGATTTGAATATTGGGGAGGAAGTTGCCAAAAAGTGTTTAGAGTTGGGACCAGACAAAGCTGAGAATTATGTATTGATATCAAATTTGTATGGTGGATTGGGAAAATGGGATGAGGTGAGAAAAGTGAGGCAGAAGATGAAGGATATTGGCCTTCAGAAAGATGCAGGTTGCAGTTGGATAAAATCAGGAGGAAAGGTTTATAGATTTATTGTTGGTGATGGATCTCTCTTGGAATAAAAAAAGATTCAGCAGACTTGGGTTAAATTAGAGAAGAAAATAAGCAAAATTGGATATAAACCTGACACAAGTTGTGTGCTTCATGAACTGGAAGAAGAGGAAAAGATTAAGATACTAAAGAACCACAGTGAGAAGCTTGCAATTTCTTTTGGTATATTAAATACTGCTAAAGGTACCACAGGGTTTGCAAAAATCTCCACATTTGTGTTGACTGTCACAATGCGATTAAATTAGTATCTAAAGTCGATAAAAGGGAGATTATTGTAAGGGACAATAAGCGCTTTCATCACTTCAAAAATGGATTTTATACCTGCGGAGATTACTGGTAGTTTAGGGTCTGTATATTAGTTTTTAATCACTGATTGCAGTTGTAAATATATTATCTTAGGACTTTAGGATTGTTCCGGGGTGTATCAGCAAAACCGAGAGGTACGAACAGCATTTGGGCCGTCGGCCCATAATCAGCTCCAACCGGCCCAAGCTCGCTGCTTGGAGCGCACTTCTCACAACCGGCCGAAATTTTCCCAAAACGGTCGGACACTTCAGTATATATATGCCATTCGCACATGGTTTCAGGTACGTTCTCTTACCTTGTGTTATCTGCCCGAGCGACCACTTACTTGATCGTCGGAGTGTCTTTGCAGGTAACACCCGGGGTGCTCAGCGCGGAGCCAAGACCGGTCCTTTCTCCTACTCAACGACCGGCCTAGTCAAAGAACAACAACTTCAACACTATTGGTCAAGGTACGATCAATTGGCGACCACAGTGGGAGGCCCGAGCACTATCCTACTCCATCCATGGCTCCACGCGACCGGCCCCAGACGCGGGCCTCATCTCGACTCAACCCCTCCGGGCAACATCATCCTCATCAGCAAACCCCAGAGGGTGTAGCCGTAACTATTCATGAATCTCAGGGAAATCCACGCCAAGAGCCCTCGGTGCAGGGTCGCGGACCGATCTTGGAGCAGGTGCAACCATATGCTCCACAACTACCGCCTGAGCTGATCGAAGCAGGCATTGAAGAACCGTTGCCCGAGCATGTCGCTCAAACCGTTCTGCAGATCCTTCAAAGCAAGAACCAGGTCATTGCAGATAGAGACGAGCTGATCTCTTGCTATGAAAGAGGGTCGATTCCGGGCCGCCAACGTGCGGAAGACGGAGAACCTTCTGCTCCACGACGACCTACGCGCGCACACCGCTCCCCTCCTCGAAGGAGCCTTTCTCGCCGGGAAAGCACCACCCACCGGTCTCCGGCGCGACGAATAAGGGCACATAGGTCGCCCCCAAGCAGGAACGTGCGTAGACGCCGTTCGCTATCTTATGATGAATATGAGGACTCTAGCTACCGTCCTGATACCGGTCGCTCGCCCACCAGATACTCCTCTAATGAGTCGTCCGGTTCACGTCGGTCGAGAAGTAGGTCCTGGGATTCTCGTGAAGAGCTTGAAGATTATAGAGATGGAAGGATTAGGGACGTCTCGCATCGGCCGAGAAGAGGTCAGAGCGAGCGACCCAGAAGGCCTCCTCAACTTCCACCTTTTGGCCCACTAGGAGGATTCTATGGAATGTCGGGCAACGAGGCGTGCCTCGCTATGCAACCCTTTGGGTCGAACGACATTCGGAACGGCCACGGCCCATTTACTAGAGAAATTAGGCGCTACAGGATTCCAAGAGACCTGAGAAAGCCGCCCAATCTAAACAAGTTTGATGGTCGTGGCAATCCAGATAAACACATCCGGTATTTCAATAATTACTGGAGCTACAGAGAGTTGGGGTCAACCATGAAGTGTCGGCTATTCCCTCAGTCGTTGGACGGCCGAGCATTAGAATGGTGGGAATCACTTCGGCCCAACACCATCTCCTCATGGGAAGACTTGATCAGAATCTTCTTGAGCCATTATACGGCCAACCGCTGCCAGTACCGATATGAGGAACACTTGGACACGATCGTTCAAGGTGATAATGAGACGCTGAGACAGTATATCGACCGGTTCAACACCGAGGCCGAGACTGTTCGTGACTTATCCGATAAGGACAAGCTAAAATACCTCAAACGTGGCATTCGACCGGACCATCGATTCGTAGAAGAGTTCACGCTGAATCATTATCAAGATCTCAGCTTCTTCCTAAGAAGGGCCAATGATCATATGGCGTATGAAGAGACCTTGGCCGCAAGAAAGGGCGCCCGTGCGCGTCCCAAAGAAGAACAGAACAAGCCGGCCAGAGGGCATGAAGGTCGCCGAGACAACCGGCCGGACTTCAGAGACAAGAAATTTGATCATCGTACTCGTCTGAACACTTCCATTGCACAAATCTACAGTGAGTGCCAGAATAATGAGTTTGTGGGCGTGAAGCGGCCTGACCCTCTCGTTCTCAAGAAGGGGGCACGGCCGACCAAGAGGTACTGTCGTTACCACAAGAGCAAAGGGCATGACACCAACGACTGTATGGCCCTCAAAGACGACATCGAATACCTTATTCAAAAAGGTAAATTGGGTAAATATGTGAGGGCTGAAGAAAGCGAGCGACCCCAAGAGAAGACAGGAGGACTTGATCAAGATAGGGGAAAGGGCGCCCTAGTCATAACGGCCGCCCAAGATAAAGATCGATCAGACGATCGAGATACTCGACAGTCAAGGGGTCGCAATGTTGCTATGGTAATTCATGGTGGCAACCATCTGGACCGCAGGGACTCCAATAAAGCCACAAAGAGAAAGTGGGATGAAATTCTAACAGTTGCGTCGACTTCAGTAGAGCGGCCGGTCTCGAATAGACCGCCCATTTCTTTTGGGGATGAAGACCTGCTCGATGGCAGACCAAACAGTTACGTTCCGTTGGTGATCAGAGCAGTTATGGCCAACACAGAGGTTTAAAGAATTCTGGTCGACCAAGGAAGTTCGACCGATATTATGTTCGAGGAATTGATTGATAAGTTGAAGGTCGACCGAAGCGAGATAGTTCCGCAGGCCGACCCTACTCCGTTAACGGGCTTCAATGGGGCGACCACCTATCCCCTGGGGACAATTGAGCTTTTAGTCACATTTGGTGACGACCATGAGGAAAGCACCTTGTACAGGACGGTCCGGACGACGTTCCTTGTACTTCCTATAAAATCTTTCTACCAGTGTATTATTGGTAGGCCGACCTTGGGGAAGCTGGAGGCCGTTGCTTCCACTGTGCATTTAAAAATGAAGTTTTATAGTAAAGATGACCAGGTAGTCACTCCGGCGGCCGACCTAGAAGCTGCCAAGCGAAGTCACTACCTATACCAAGAAATCTGTGATGAGGTAGACCGTGGCCCGAACATTCAAAGCGCTGTTGAAGGCCACCAAGTTAATCTCGCTGATCTGGATGCTCGGTATGATCCAGACAGCGACCCAGAGGACAACGATGATGACTTAGCCCGAGAGCTAAAGAACATGTTAAAAAGACCAGAACCTCATGGTGAGCTGACTGATGTACAGTTGGGTGACGACCCAGCAAAGACAGTAAAGCTAGGTAGCGATCTACCTGAGCAAGTAAAACAAGAACTGGTGGAATGCCTAAGAGAATATGCTGACCTATTTGCATGGCAGGCGTCCGATATGCCCGGTATTCCCATAGAGGTTGCTTGCCATCAACTTTCGATCGATGAAGGAGTCAAGCCGGTCGCCCAGAGAAGGCGAGCCCAAAGCGAGGAAAAATATCAAGCCGCAGCAAAGGCCGTTGTGGACCTAGTAAAAGCTAACTTCGTCGAAGAAATCAAGTACACGACCTGGTTATCTAATGTCGTGCTGGTGAAAAAGAAGAATGGCAAGTGGCGCATGTGCGTAGATTACACCGATCTAAATAAGGCATGCCCGAAGGATGCCTTTCCTGTGCCCAACACCGACAAGCTGGTCGATGGTGCCTCGGGCTATAAGTTGTTATCTTTTCTGGACGCTTATTCGGGCTACAATCATATTACGATGTACCCACCCGATCGCCACAAGACTGCTTTCATGACAGATCGTGGCAATTTTCAATATAAAGTAATGCCATTTGGCCTGAAGAACGCTGGGGCGACCTACCAGCGCATGATGAACAAGATCTTCGGGAAACAGCTCGGTCGGATCTCTGAAGTTTATTTAGATGACATGATCATCATGAGCATGACCGACCCAGACCATGTGAGCGATGTAACACCCCCTTATCTTAATCAATTCGGTCTACTAAATTAAAATCAGAGTTTCAAAATTCCACTCAAAGGAGTGCTACATTTGGTGATTAAAAGGAAAACAGAAAATCAATTAAGTTCAAAAGCAGTTTCACAAAGATTATACAAGCATGCATCATGCGCATCACCACGGCAAAAGGGTCTCAGCCCATCATATAAGGCACCTCGGCCAGTAACACAACAAGTCATATTACATAGTAATAGTTACACAAATATGATAGTTTTAGTTCCAAAAGACTATCTAGCAAAATATACACAAGATCAGTATAAAGAGTACAAAATAATCTACTCGGCCTCAACCCAGTCTTACACGACCAGAGCAGACTCAACCAACATCAACTAGGCACAGTTATCACTCATGAGTACCTGCAAGTTGCCACGAGAGCAGGCAACAATAAGCAGCTAGGGTGAGTCTCTTAACACAAGTAATATAATGTGAAGAAAGCTTAAGGATAGAGATAGCACTAAAAACACCTCGGTTCAGCAATTACAGTCACTCACCGATAGTCCACATAAACACAACAATTATCAACCAGCTCAAACACAACAATTCATGTAATGTATGCATGTATGCAACCCATCCACAGGGCATTATGCAATGAGGTACCTCCACCGTCGTTATTTAGCCCGTCGGCATCTCCGTCGTTAACTCCGTCGTTATTTGATATGGAGACCGAAGTCCTACCATATCCGAGGCCGAGACCTCCTCCGTCGTAATATGCACATGAACATGTGACTTCATGACAAATACAATCACACACAAATCAATAATAACGTATGTGAATGTTTACACCGTCGTTACTCCGTCGTTCTACTCCGTCGTTCTACTCCGTCGCTCACACTGACGTCTACACCACCTAGACATCATCACAGTGCTAAGGTCGACCCTACAACACCGGTAGAATCACCTTAGGACCTACAACCGACTTCTCAGTCACCTCGGCAATCCATGGTGGACTACTTGTCACACCGAGGACCACAACGACACTTAGGGACCAAAATGTCACCTAAGGACCAAAATGGACTTAATCACTCCCTTACTTATGCACATTGGTGCTAAAGTAGCACTCCCAGTAGCGTCCCACAATGTGTTAGATAACATCGGCGCCTAACCTCACCTCGGCACACTATATGTGTACCTCGGCTAACCACACAACATCACCTCGGCACACTATGTGTGTACCTCGGCTAACCACACCTAAACCCTCAGCTCGGTAACGCGCTCACAGTTACGCACTCCTTACACCAAAATCATCTAAGTCGTGGGAAATTCACTCCTCAGTATCCCATGGTTCAGTTCACCTACTCTTAGGCACTTGGGCGTTCTCACCTCGATGACGCTACCTCTACCGAGGACCTCTACACCTCGGTAACCTAAGGCGAGACACCTACACGCCGGTTTATGCGTCCCTACCCCTCGTTAATGGTGTTTAGACACATACTCTCCCTCAAACTCACCAATGCGGACCCTCAACACTAAGACACTCTAAGCGTTGACTTCCCCCAAGCTCGGTTTCTCTCACTCTAGGCTTAAGGTATTTCGGTTCCACGCGCGTAATAAGGCGCTTAACTCCCCTTTTACTTCTTTTACTCTGTTTCTTCACTTAAACTCAACATGCAAGCTCATTTCCACTCACTTCACGCATGCTCACTCGGATACTCACTCCATTTGCTCCGATCCTCTCCTTAACTCTACATGCAAGCTCATTTCTTCACACTACACTGATTTACACTTTGATGCCTCACCGTGCAAAGCTCACTTCGTACCACACAGAACAGAGAGAGTTACACTCCTCTCTCTTTCCCAACCGATCACCGTCGTATCTCACCACAAATCTCAAAGTGAGGAGCAAACACAAAGAAAGATACATCATGAACAACACATAAAACACACATGCAAGGTGATCAAAAACCACTCACACCAAAACACTATCAAACACAGAATATTACAAGGATTAAAAGACCCCCTAACCTTAATGATTCGAGAAGAGATGAGAAACCTTCACTCTCCAACAAATCACAAAGACAACAAGCTCTCTCTCCTCTCTCTCCTAGCTTGAACTCTCCACGCTCAAGTTCTCTTCCTTCTCTCTTGGTTCTCTCACTTCTCTCTCTACTTCCCTCAATTTAGAAACTTAACTATATTTTTGAACTGAATGGGATGTCTCCTTCGAAGGTACCATTTAATATGTCCCAATGGACTTAAATGGGCCTTGGCCTTATTTAGGCCGTGGGCTTGCTATTACCCACACCCTTTACCTACTTTGACATTTCCCTAAAATAGTAACACATGCTTAGCTTTTACTTAATGAATTACTTGACTTAAGAGTAAAATGTTGCAAACCCTTAATAACTCAACTAAGTTAATTAATTGAATTATTTTGGGGTGTTACAAGCGACCTAAGAGAGGTCTTTGGGGAAGCGAGAAGGAATTCACTCAGGCTAAACCCAGAGAAGTGTACTTTTGGGGTGAGGGCCGGCAAATTTTTGGGCTTTCACTTGACGGAAAGAGGGATAGAAGCTAATCCTGAGAAGTGCAGGGCGGTCGCCGAGATGAGGCCGCCCACCACCAAAAAAGAAATACAACAGCTGAATGGCATGATAGCTGCTCTATCCAGATTCATACCTAAAGCGGCCTGTAAGTCGCTTCCTCTGTTCAGACTCCTGAAGAAAGACACAGATTTTGAGTGGACCGACCAGTGCTAGCGTGCGTTGGATGAATTAAAAGAAGCTCTGACTAACCCCCCGATCATGACCAAGCCGTTACTGGGGGAAACACTGTATCTATACTTAGCAATAACAGAGGAAGTTTTGAGTGTTGTGTTAGTCAGGGAGAACGACCTAAAACAGAACCCGGTCTACTTCATCAGCAAAGTGCTGCAAGGGCCCGAGCAGAGGTATCAAAAGATAGAAAATTTGCTCTTGCACTCTTGATGGCCGCCCGAAGATTGAGACCATATTTCATAGCCCATCAGGTCGTGGTCAGGACCAACCAACCAATCCGGCCAGACCTGGCGGGAAGAATGATAAAGTGGGCGGTAGAACTCAGTGAATTTGGGATTAAGTTTGAATCCAGATCGGCCGCAAAAGCTCAAGTCTTGACCGACTTCATAGCGGAGATGACTCCAATTCCAGAAGACCAACCAGCTACGACCTGGACTTTACACGTAGATGGGTCGTCCAACAGTAAAGGCAGTGGAGCCGGCCTAATATTAGAAAATTCTGAGGGTCTTGCTGTGGAGGTATCCTTGACTTTTGCCTTCCACACGTCAAACAACCAAGCCGAGTATGAGGCGTGCATAGCCGGCCTACAGCTCGCTAGGGATTTCAATGTCGATCGGGTGGAACTTCATTCGGACTCCTTGCTAGTCGTCTCGCAAATCAAAGAATTGTATGATGCAAAAGACGAGGTGCTCAAAAGTTATTTGGCCAGAGTAAGGGAGCTCCTCAAACAGTTCGACCGGGCAGAGGTGAAGCATGTGCCTAGGACTGAGAATGTTCGAGCTGACATCCTCTCAAAGCTAGCAAGTACCAAAAGCCCTGAAAATCACAGAAGCCTAATTCAGGAGACCCTAAACAGGCCGAGTGTGTCGTCCAAGCCCAGCCAATCTCTGGCCGTTCTATGTGTTGATCGAGATAACGATTGGATCGCCCCCATTCTACGATACATTGTTGAAGGAGAAGAGCGGAGCGACCAAAAGCAAGCAAAATTGGTCAGGTTAAGGGCGACCAAGTATTCTGTGATAGAAGGAAAGTTGTACAGAAAAGGATTCTCATCTCCACTGATATGGTGCCTTTCGTCGGTCGAAGCCGACCATGTGCTGAGAGATATCCACGAAGGTGTTTGTGGGAGCCATCAGGGCGCCCGATCTATAGCAAAGAAAGCCCTTAGGGCCGGTTATTACTGGCCGACCATGGACGAAGATGCAAAGAAACTGGTCCAGAAATGCAAGAAGTGTCAAATGCATGCTGACGTCCATGTTGCACCATCTTCAGAATTGCAAAGTCTAGTCTCACCTTGGCCGTTTGCCTGGTGGGGCATGGATCTGCTAGGCCTGTTTCCACCTGCTCCAGGCCAGTTCAAATTTTTGATCGTGGCAGTTGACTATTTCACAAAGTGGATCGAGGCCGAGCCTCTGGCAACTATTACATCAGCAAAGGTCAGCAAGTTCTTCGGCCGGTGTGTGCTAGCCCGTTTTGGGATTCCTCAGCAATTGATAAAGGACAATGGTACTCAGTTCGCAGATAAGAGGTTCAGAGAAATGTTGGCCGACTTAGGGGTGAAGCAGCGTTTCACCTCGGTCGAACATCCACAAACAAACGACCAAGCGGAAGCGGCCAACAGAGTTATCCTGCTAGGTTTGAAAAGAAGGCTTGACGAAGCAAAGGGGAATTGGGTCGAAGAGCTGCAATCCGTTCTTTGGGCGTATAGGACGACCCCTCATTCATCGACCGGGGAGTCACCTTTCAGACTTGTGTATGGAACCGATGCTGTTATACCCATAGAAATGGGCGAACTGAATTGGAGTACTCTGAATCCCCCAACGACAGTCGACAACGACCGAGCCATACGAGAAGAGTTAGACCTTATTGAAGAACTGCGCACCCAAGCTTCACTTAGAGAACAACTGATCAAGCAGAAGGTCACAGCTAGGTACAACGCTCGTGTTCAGAAGAGAGATTTCTCGATCGGACAGCTCGTTCTGAGGCGGGCAGACGTTGGAAATAAGAATGCCCGCCAGGGAAAGCTAGCACCTAATTGGGAAGGTCCATATAGGGTCGTTAAGAAGACCGGCAAGGGGGCATACGAGCTAGAGACCATGGAAGGGACGACTATCCCCAGAACATGGAATGCTGATAAACTTAGAAAGTACTATGTCTGAATGTAACGAATGATCGATCAATTAATGAAAGACAGGCAGGCGCTCTTTTTCCCACTGGGTTTTTTACTGAGGCCTGACCTTTGAAATATGCTGTATTTTTCTCTCGCAAGAATGTATGCCCGGTCTCTCAACATGCCCGTGGCAGAGGAGCGACCGAAGAATTTTCAAACGAATGCAAGGTGCCATCGAAATGGCACAATGGTTGAGCAACAACCCACGAGCAAAAGTAGGACGTCGAAACGACCTACATCGAGTGCCGTCGAAACGGCCCACAATCGAGTGCCGTCGAAACGGCCCACAATCGAGTGCCGTCGAAACGACCCACAATCGAGTGCCGTCGAAACGGCCCAAAATCGAGTGCCGTCGAAACGGCCCACAATCGAGTGCCGTCGAAACGGCCCACAATCGAGTGCCGTCGAAACGGCCCACAATCGAGTGCCGTCGAAACGGCCCAAAATCGAGTGCTGTCGAAATGGCCCAATCGAGTGCCATTGAAATGGCCCAATCGAGAGCCATCGAAATGGCCCAATCGAGTGCCATTGAAATGGCCCAAACGAGGGCCGCCGAGCCGACCTAGTACCACCGAGTAGGCACCATCTTTGTTTATTGGGTAAGCAGTGCCTCATTAATAAGCGCCGCCGAGCGGTCTGTAACGAACGTTTTGAAAAAACACAAGTTGGTCATCGATCGACCCGAAATGAAAGCCTACGAAAGGCCTTTAAGCGAAGGCCCGAAGTCGGCCTAAAAGGTCCATAAAACTTAGAATTAAACGACGAAATAATTAGATCCAAACAAGCAAATGAAATAAAGGGCAAGTTAAAGATGTCATTACAAAATAGAGACGCCCGGTCGAAGCCGAGCGCTTAAATATCCCACTGCTCGAAGGCAGCTCAAAAATTGTTGTGCCTGAAGGCAAGTCAAAGTATTACAAAGTTACTCCGCTCGCAGGCGGGCTTCAGAAGAGGACCGAGCTAGGGCGAACAATATTGCCTTGGTCATCAAGCTCCTCGGGCAGCATGATCTTGTTGTTCTCTACGTAGTGCTCGGGCTTTATCAGGTTTTCATCGAAATTGATGGGAAGATCTGAATTCAGCGCCCGCACCTGGCCGAGAGCATTATAGAATTGTTCGATCGCTGCACCCTTGGCATGCCCGGCTATCGCCCGCACCTGAGCCTCCAGCTCGGCCCTCTGGGTCTCCCATTCAGCCTTCTCCTTCTCCAAGACTTCGACATCAGTCTTCAAATTTTTCACTTGAGCAGCAAGTTCTTTATTCCTCTTCGACAGCTTGGCCCAGTCTTCATCGGCCCGTTGCAGGGCGTCTTTTTTGAATTTAACAGCCTTCTCCAGCTTTTGCTTCGCCTCCTCGAGACCGGCCAAGGCAGTGTCCTTCTCAGCCCGAGCAACTGCGAATAAAGGCAATAAAGGTTAAGTCGATCGACCAATTATAGGCAGAAGCAAGACGGGCTAAAAGATTAAAGTACCTTGAGCTTCGTCCGACAGCTCTTGTATGAATTTGCCAACCCCCATGCAAAGAGAGGCACAGACCACCATGGGCTCTTTCTTGAACCGCTCGAAGTCGGACAACCCCAAGCCCTCGAGCGAGAGGCTAGGGAGATCGCCGTCAGGAAGGTTCCGGATCCGCTCGTCAAGCTTGCTCCGCTTTGGAGAACGATCGTCCCTGCGTGGAGGTGACCGGACCTTGGAGGCAGGCGTCTTCCCTTGGCTCTTAGGGGTTTGAGGCACCTTCGAAGGTCCCTCGAGGTCGACCACGTTTTGACGCGGAGGCCTCTTGGCTCCTGGAATTGCAGCGGGCATGATTTACTAGCCATCTTTCCTGCAAACACAACGAGTTAAGAGTTAGAAGGAACAGACAATAACCAAAATTAAAAGATAAGGTCGAAAGCGAACCGATCTCAGCTTCTAGAGCCCGACCCATGAGCAGGGTAAAAGGCCGACAAGGCAGGTCGCCTTTAGGGTCTGGGGGCATCATGCTCGATAAAGTTTTGATCATTTGCAAGGATTCCAGGTCGGTCGCGCTCAAATCCTTGGTGGTGTAAATTTAATCACCGGGAAGAAAGGCTCCACATGAGCCTCGTTCCACATGATCGGGAAGAAAGGCTCACCGAGCATCCCATCAGGTTGGATCTCAGCTATAGCTTTGCCCGCTTCTTTGGTTGGGACGATCCAAAAATAATGGCTCTTCCAGGCAGCGCCCAACGACTCTTGGAACGCTTTGAAGTACCGATGTTGGGTCTTCTGAGTTTTAAAGGAGACCTGCTCTCTCTTCTCCTTGTTTGCCTTCTCCCTGAGCCAGCTCAGCTCGAAGATTGTGAAGAACAGTTGGACCGAAACCGGCCGAACAAGCTTAGTCAGCAGCACCTCAAAGGTCTTTAAGAACGCCCATGCGTTCGGGTGCAGCTGGGAAGGAGCGACCCCAATATAACGCAGAACGTCGCGTTGAAACTCGGAGAAGGGTGGAACGATATTCATCTTCTCGAACACGATCCGATGCATCGTGAACTTAAGGTTATCAGAATAAGTTGCTATGTCTTCTCCCTCCTTCATGCCTCTCATCCTCCAGCCCGGTAAGTGTTTGAAGTCCAATTGCAGCTCGGGCAGCGCCCAGTGGCCGACCGTGATAATGCTCCTGTTGGAGCGAAGGGTCTCGGACACCCACGACATGTCAGCCCGGTCCCGAGACAGATCTGGCAGAACATCTCCCGCTGATTCCACGTCAATATTCGGCCCACGGCCGGAGGAGCTGGCTGCAGAACGAACGACCACTTCTCAACAGTTGCCTCAGCCCGATCACCCTCAGCGGTTTCAACGGCCTCGGACATTATCTCGTCCTCGGCCTGGACGGCGCTCTTAGCATCGTCTTCGATATCTATCGGCTCGTCTTCTCCTGCGTTGCAGGCCGGGGAAGACGGCGGCGGTGGGCGATCCAATGAGTTATCCTTGGAATTGGCAGACTTTGATTTAGAGCTTCCCAAGCTAATCGATCCATTACTGGAAGAGCTGGAGCTTGATTCAGAGGTGCTCGAAGAGCTAGAACTTCTGTCGCTCGAGGACGACTTGGGATTCTGCTCGTGAGCATCGGCCTCAGATGGCCTCGACATGTGTTCAGCGAAAGATTGCGATGGCCCTCCGGGAATGCGAGGGTCTGTTTCAACCGTGGCATACAGCACCTGTGATAAGGGGATCGGGTTAGGTCAGTCGAGCAATGCACTCGCGAGAGGGGGCGACTTGGTCGTCCCCGGACCTGACACTCCCTATCACAAGGCGTTGAATTGTGCGATCAAAAGAAAACCACAAAAATCAAAAATTAAAGCAAGGTAAAGGTCGACCCATACCTTAAGAATACTGAGGATCGGTCGAGGAAACTTTGGTGCTCGGACAAAAGGATTCTCTTCAAATTGCAAGTCGACGGCAGAAAGGTCGGTCGGTGGCAGAGCAGTTCGCAAAAACGTAAGGAATAGTTCCAACTGAAGGGGTATTTATAGCGCAGGCCCAAGGCGACCGGGAGACGAAACGTCGCAACACTTCACCTCCCTCTTTAAGGTTGTCATTGAATGACCTCGAGAACACCATACGTCGCATCATAAATGTCAGCAAAGGTCAACCATCATGTCAGCACGGCCGAGTCCGTCCTATTAAAAACGAGCGGCCGTGACCGTTCCACTGAATTCTCTTCAAAGCAACGTAACCCTTGGGGGCAGCAATTCAAGCCTCAGCCCGCTCTTTAGCGACCTAGGCTTGGGGGGCAACTGTTCCGGGGTGTATCAGCAAAACCGAGAGGTACGAACAGCAGTTGGGCGGTCGGCCCATAATCAGCTCCGACCGGCCCAAGCTCGCTGCTTGGAGCGCATTTCTCGCAACCGGCCGAAATTTTCGCAAAACGGTTGGACACTACAGTATATATATATGCCATTCGCACATGGTTTCAGGTACGTTCTCTTACCTTGTGTTATCTGCCCAAGCGATCACTTACTTGATCGTCGGAGTGTCTTTGCAGGAAACACCCGAGGTGCTCAGCGCGGAGCCAAGACCGGTCCTTTCTCCTACTCAACGACCGGCCTAGTCAAAGAACAACAACTTCAACACTTCATTGGTCAAGGTACGATCAAGGATAGAATAGTATATATCTGTACTTAGAGTAATATATGGAACGAATGGAGGCCTTAGATCAAATTTATTTAGTGGTTAATATTAGAATAAAAAGTTGTTACTTTTTTTCTAGTGGTCTTGTGATCACTAAATAACTTTTAATCATGATCATCTATCTATATATGGTTATATAGTGTAGATTTACTCATCAAACCCTCAAATATTGAACATTCCCTCACTTGACACACAATAGGGTTATATAGGGGACATATAAAAATTGAGTGAACTTTATTTATATGAGAGTGGGAGAAATCGTGAATGGTTAAAATTGTCCTAAGAAGATAGCTCAATTGGCGAGTATGGACATGAAGGGTTCAAATCCCAAAAACTAACATTCCCCCACCCCCACTAATATAACATTTGCTTATAAAAAAAATGAATGGTTAAAATTAACCATGTATGATTTGTATGACTTAGATTTCCTCCTTTCACTCTCACTCACATAAAAAAAGACTCTCAGTTCATACTGATATCAGACATTAGAATTTGCGTTAAACATTATGACTCATAACTCATAAAAACAACATTAGGGTACGCCAACTTAGTCACCACTGACTACTAGGTCCGGTAACACTGCAACAGTTGCTAACAAGAGAGGCTAAGCAAGCTTGTGCTCAATTAGCGACTCACTCAGTGTAGATAGAATCATTACAGAATGCATATTTTTATCACAAACTTAAATCTAAACAATCCAAATGCATCCAAAAACACTATCAACCAACATGCAATGATGACTTACTGAACTTGTAAAGAATAGGTGCTGTTAGTAATACTGTGTATATTGGGCCTTAAGTAGTTTAGCCCATTTTGTTTTCTTTGGCCCATAACAGGTTCTGTTAATCCTGTTAGTTAGTTATAACAGAATCGGTTATAACTAAGCCTCGTGATGTATATAATGATGGCGAGTTCGATGAATAAATCAAGAGATTGAAGCAAATTGCTCAATCCATGCAAATTGTACTTTACAATTGGTACCAGAGCTCAAGATTGGGCCTGTACCGGTAATTCAAGAACCACAGTTCTGTGAAAGAAAATCGTTCAAGCTCGAAGGTGTTAGCAATGGCGGAAAAAGATAAGGGAAGCTTCGTGCAAGCAGCAATTCCGAAATTGGAGGGACACTATGATCATTGGGCGCTGTTAATGGAGAATCTATTAAGGTCGAAGGAGTACTGGGACGTTGTTGAGAACGGAATCCCAACCCTAGCGGAGAATCCTACACCGGAATTGAAGAAGGCCTTTGATGAAGCGAAATTGAAGGATCTCAAGGCCAAGAATTATTTGTATCAAGCAATTGAGAGAAGTGTTCTTGAAACTATCTTGAAACACAACTCTGCGAAGGATATTTGGGAATCTCTGCGTCAGAAATTTCATGGTTCAACGAAGGTTAAGCGAGCGCAGTTGCAAACCTTGCGTGGACAATTTGAAGCTCTAAGCATGAAGAATGAAGAATCAGTAGGTGATTACTTTTCCAGAACTTTGTCAATTGTAAACAAGATGAAAAGTCATGGTGAAACTGTTGAAGAAGTCACTGTAGTTGAAAAAGTCATGAGATCGATGACTCCTAAGTACAATTACGTGATCTGTTCCATTGGCTTAACAAATAATGTGGAAACTATGTCAATTGACGAGCTGCAAAGTAGCATACTTGTAGAAGAACAGCGAATGAACTCTCAAAAGGAGGAAGAACAAGCCTTGAAGGTAAGCGTTTCCAATAGAGGAAGAGGTAGAGGTAGAGGAAGGAGTACAGGAAGAGGAAGGGGAAGAGGTGCCTCTAAGGAGCATATAGAATGCTACAAGTGCCACAAGTTAGGACACTATCAAAGTGAGTGTCCTAGTCTTGAAGGTAATGTAGCAAACCTGTGTGGATATGATGACGAAGAGGAAGTACTCTTGATGGCTGTGAATCGAATGCAAGGCGCCAAAAGCTTGCAAGAGTGGATGATGCTTCTCATGACTCAAACAACTGATCCCAAGGTCATAGAAAGAATAAGGGTATGGTTTCTAGATTCAGGGTGCAGCAACCACATGTGTGGAGAAAGAAAGTGGTTCTTTGATCTTGATACAACATTTGAAGAGACAGTCAAGTTGGGTGATAACAGAAGGCTAGAAGTAAAAGGGAAAGGAAGTATAAGATTGAAGATTGAAGGGAGAGTTCATGTAATTTCAGATGTATACTTCATTCCAAACTTGAAAGACAATCTGTTGAGTCTTGGTCAACTTCAACAAAAGGGTTTGAAGGTGGTAATTGAAGATGACCAGTGCAAGCTTTATCACAAAGAGAAAGGATTGATAATCACTTCAAACATGGCAAACAACAGAATGTTTGCTATCATGGCTACTCCAATCATCGAGAAGCGTGCTCGCAAGTCGATTACTGCGATGAAGCGAGAAATATGGCATAGGAGGTTTGGTCATCTAAGCTACAAAGGATTGAGACTTCTTGCTCAGAAAGAGATGGTCCATGGTCTGCCAGAAATCAAAGATCCTACTACTGTGTGTGGAGAATGTCAAGCTGGAAAACAACACAGAGAGGAGATACCAAAGCACAGCAATTGGAGAGCCACTAGAAAGCTGGAATTGATCCATTCTGACATATGTGGACCTATTACTCCACAATCTAGTGGAGGAAAGAGGTATTTTATATCATTCATAGATGATTTCACTAGAAAGGGATGGGTGTATTTCATTTTCGAGAAAAATCTGTGACTCTAGAAACCTTTAAGAAATTTAGAGTCATGGTAGAAAAGGAGTCTCAATGTGCCATTAGTTGTCTTAGATCAGATAGAGGGGGTGAATATAACTCTAGTGAATTTAATGAATATTGTGAAACCAATGGTATTAGAAGACAACTAACTGCTGCATATACACCTCAGCAAAATGGCATTGCTGAGAGAAAAAACAGAACTGTAATGAACATGGTTAGAAGCTTGCTAAGTGAAGCTAAACTAGAAAAAACCTTCTGGGCTGAAGCCACTAAATGGGCATTTTATGTGTTGAATAGATGTCCTACCCTAGCTGTAAAAAACATGACACAGAAGAAGCATGGTCAAACTGTAAACCCTCTGTTAAACATTTTAAAGTGTTTGGATGTGTTGCTTATATGCATGTACCTGATGTAAATAGAAAGAAACTTGATGAAAAAAGTACTAAGTGCATTTTCTTAGGTGTAAGTGAGGAATCTAAAGCTTATAGGCTTTATGATCCCAACACTAAGAAAATTGTAATAAGCAGGGATGTGGTTTTTTCTGAACAAGAAGTGTGGAACTACACGGAAGCAGAGAAGGGTAAGTCCACAAAGGTTGTAATTACTGAAGAAGACTCCTCTGAGGAAGACAGCAATGATGAGGTGGTTGATGATACTCCTGAAACCAGCACTTTAGGAGAGCTCAACAATCAATCCAGAACTGAACCAGGGACTGCTAGTACAAATCAGAATGATACAGAGACTGCAAATGTAATCACGAACAGAGGAAGAGTTGTAGTTAACCCGAACTGGCATAAAGACTATGTAGTTGGATGCACTACAACCTGCAACACAGAAACTTATGAAGATACTATGCTGAGAAACCTGATGGTATGTGAAGAGGGTGACCCTGTCAATTTTGAACAAGCTGTCAAAGAAGAAAAGTGGAGGAAAGCCATGGACTGTGAGATGGCAGCCATTGAGAAAAATCAAACCTGGGAACTAGTGGATCTTCCTAGCAATGGTAAATGTATTGGAGTTAAATGGATCTACAAAACTAAATTCAATGAAGAAGGAAAGGTAGATAAATTCAAGGCAAGATTAGTAGCAAAAGGATATGCTCAAGAGCATGGAATTGACTACTCAGAAGTTTTTGCTCCTGTGGCAAGATGGGAAACTATCAGGTGTATCCTTGCTGTGGCTGTGCATAATGGGTGGTGTGTGCATCAATTCGATGTTAAGAGTGCCTTCTTGTATGGTGAATTAGAGGAGGTGGTGCATGTGGATCAACCTAAGGGGTATGAGGTAAAAGGTCAAGAAAACAAGGTTTATAGATTGAAAAAGGCCCTCTATGGATTAAAACAGGCACCTCGGGCACAGTGCAAAGAAGATTGAAGGATATTTCAACAAGAAAGGATTTAGAAAGTGTGCTCATGAACACACTCTCTTCATCAAAGAAGGAGAAAACAGAAACTTGCTAATTGTGAGTCTCTATGTAGATGATCTGATCTATACTGGGAATGATGCTACCATGATTGCTGAATTTAGAAAGTCCATGATGGAAGAATTTGATATGACAGACCTAGGAAAAATGAAGCATTTCTTAGGAGTTGAAATCATTCAAGGAAATGGCTACATTTTCATCACTCAACAGAAATATGCAAGGGATATTCTGAGTAAGTTTGGCATGTCAGATAGCAAGCCAGTGGTAAATCCAACTACAATGAGGAACTAAGCTTGACAAAGATGAGAATGGCACTCTGGTAGACTCCATCGCATATAAACAGTTGTAGGCGGTCTCATGTACTTAAATGCAAACTGGACGACCTAATGTACTCAGTGGCAGTGGCTAGCAGGTACATGGAGAGACCAACTGAGAAGCATCTTGTAGCAATCAAGAGAATTATGAGGTATCTCAAGGGAACTTGTGAAATGGGCTCTTGTACAAGCGTAAAAACGAACAAATGATTAAAGCCTCTTGTGATTACGATTATGCAGAGACTTAGATGATAGAAAGAGTACTTGGGGTTTGCGTTTCTTCTAAGTGATCTTTCTTTGTGTCTGGTCCTCAAAGAAACAACCTATAGTCACTCTCTCAACCACTGAAGCAGAATTTGTATCTGCTGCACATTGCATCTGTCAAGGTATTTGGTTAAAGAGAATTGTCAATGAGCTAGGTCTTGAGCAAGAAGAATGTCTAACTGTGCAGTGTGATAATAGCTCTACCATCAAACTGTCAAAAAATCCAGTTTTGCATGGCAGAAGCAAACACATAGACATCAGATTTCATTTCCTAAGGGATATGTGCAGAGATGGTAAACTTGAGCTGGTATTCTGTGCTTCACAAGACCAAGTTGCAGATATCATGACTAAAAGTGTGAAGAATGAGACCTATGTCAGGCTTAGAAGAGCACTTGGAGTAGTGTCTTTACAAGAAGTGGCAGAATTGAAGAACTGATAGAAGACTGCAGCTGATTGTCTAGTTCTGCATCTGTTGAATAAGACTTGTCTGTGTAATAAACTGATACTAATATAGTATACAGTTTAAGAGAAGGTGTAAAGAATAGGTGCTGTTAGTAATACTGTGTATATTGGGCCTTAAGTAGTTTAGCCCATTTTGTTTTCTTTGGCCCATAACAGGTTCTGTTAATCCTGTTAGTTAGTTATAACAGAATCGGTTATAACTAAGCCTCTGTGATGTATATAATGAAACTGAGTTCAGTGAATAAATCAAGAGATTGAAGCAAATTGCTCAATCCATGCAAATTGTACTTTACAGAACTTAAACAGACTTAACCAAAACCTCGTGGGTTCGGAGCCAAGCCAAGAATGCAAAATGCCCCTACATTTTGATGCAATCCAGTTTAAACCCTTAAATAAATTTAGTGATTTTAATCAAGTGGATGGGACTTATGTTTGCCTTTTGGAATAACTCACCTTGAATTCAAGCAAAAGACTTTAGAAATTGAAAATGAATGGAATCATTTTTGTGCAGAATTTTCCCACGTACGGCTTCCAGCTCTAATTCCTCCTATCTTGCATGGCCATGAACTTTCTTCTTTGCATTTAGCTTCTACCCCCAAATCCTTTGCTATTACTCAACAGCTCGGCCGGTTGCATTAATTAATGTGATAAATATAGTTACCTCAAGGCCGGCCATACATAGCCAACAAAGTATTGCATTGCTGATCACGAGGCAACCAATCTATTTCTGGGACTGTTTTTGTTACCAAAGTTGACATCTAAAGTCTCAAAATCTCAAACCATATCATACGAACAAGAAGCTCAATCAAATCATATATATATATTTATTTACACACTTCAAAAACAGAACATAACTCAAATTACAAACCATTTACATCATGCCAAACTGATTTGAAAACGATATCCCAAAAATTTTCCAAAGTATCCATCCTATTGATCCAATGCCAAACATAAAAATCCTAACTCACGCTTTTCAATTAATTTCAGTTAATAGATAGTAATAAATTTAGTGAAGCAACTAGCATATGGTTTTATTGGTGCCCTAACCTTGCATTTAACAACAAACAGGTTTTCCTCTTTGAAAAAATCAAAACGGAATTTGATGAAGAACACTAAAACAGCTGTTGGCAGAAATTTCCAGTAACTAGGCTCACTAATCCTCCATGGTTCTAAAATAATTTTAGCCTAATACCCTCTATTATTGCTTCAATGTTCTTCCCACAATCTTCTTCTAACTGAATCATAGCTTCCCAGTAATACTTAATAGGCGAAGGACAAATGATCTTGGAAAAAAGAATCAAAGTAAGATGTATTTCAAGCCTTCTCACCTTATTTTGGCGTTGTTTAACTCTTTCAATTGGAGGTAATCTCTATTAATTTGTCAGACATTACCCCTGCTAAAACTGTTGATTCCAGAGAGATTGCCAAAGAGAAAAGAAGCAAAGGCACTAAGGGTGATAAGTCTCACCTGCTATTTCAATCAACTAAACTGCCTCCAAGGAGCCTGTTACGATAAGTTTATCCTGAGATTGCATAATCTATATGTGGTCTAATATATGTATGTATGTATGTATGTATGTATGTATGTATGTATGTATGTCAATCTTCTAAGAGATTGAAAAAGAATGTCATCGAGTTTGTAGATGCTAATGTGAAATGACTGAAGCAATTTGAAAATCTGAAGATCAAAAGCCAAATTCTCCTAATCCTTTCCTTCTCGAATCTCCTTAGCAAGTGATCACTTTATTTGATCTAGGTTTAACTCTATACTATTTGTTATCAAATGGCACTAGAATATTGGTGTTCCTTAGTGTAACGCCCCAAAAATAATCGGTTAATTATTTAACTAATTAGAGGGAATTAGCTTGCGGAGAAATATTAGAAATAATAATATGGTATCTAGTTAGATCTAGGGAGTGGTGTTGACCAATAATTAGGTGGTGAATGTATTTGAATGGGAGTGTTTATATAATAAGGAGTGGTGGATGTAATTTAATTGAAGGGGGTGATATTGGTAACTCCGGGGTGGTGAGGAATGGCCCAAGAGCCCAAGCCCAAGACTTAGGCTCCTTAGGCGCTAGGGTTAGGAAGGATGTGTCTCATTTGATGAGAAAAGAGGAAAAGAAAAGGAAAGGGACGAATGAGAGAGAGAGAGAGAGAGAGAGAGAGAGCACGGCGCTGAGAAGAAGAAAGGAAGAAGGAGAAGCTTTGTTCGTTGTGTTGCCGTGGTTTCGTACGTGACTTCTTCATCGTTGTTTCAGGAACAATACAAATTCGAGGTAAGGGTGAGCGTTTCGTTTAACATAATTGGGTATAGGTAGGGTTTTATGGGGTTTTGTGAGTTAGATATTGTTGATGAATTGATATTAATTATGATGCCTTGATGAAATCTGAAGTTGTTGATGATTGATGATGTTTGATGAATTAATATTTGTTGATGAAATTGATGATGTTTGATGAATTGATTTTGTGGCTGAAATTGATGATGTTTGATGAATTGATATTTGTTGATGAAATTGATGATGTGTGAGGAATTCATATTGTTGAAGGATTTTGGTGTTGTTTTGATGAATTGGATGTATTGGAAGATTTTGATGAGTGATTTGGTGAGTAAAATGTGTTTTTGTGGTTGATTTTCTGAATTTCTGCACAATTTGGTGTTTTCTCGCGCATTCGCGCCGCGCTCACGCTTGAGTGGCGCTCCAGGCGCAAGTGCACTGCGCAGAAACCTGATGTTCCTGCCCAATCGTGCTCCAGTCGCGCCTGACTCGCGCTCCGGAGCGCGAGTCACTATTTTTCACTGTTTTCTCACTGTTCTCCTTACGTTTTTGAAAAATTCATATCTTACAAACCGGGAACCCGATTGAGGTGTTCTAAGATGCGTTGGAAAGCTTATTCAGAGGCCTAACTGAATATTCTAGTTTTAAGGAAAAATAAACTGTTTTGGGGGTAGCTGATATAAGAATGAAATGTTATACTATTAGTGTGCTAATTGACTATGGCTAGACTGTGGTTTACCACTGAGGTCAGAATTTCTTTCGCTGGTGTATTTACAAGGGCATTACTGAGAGACTTGCTAATGTGGCCAATGCCTGTTGCAAGTAGTATCAGTTACCTGAGTAATCCCATAGTCAATCAGTTCACTATTTTATAACACACTAAGCTAAAAGACAATTGAACTATGGATGACTGTGATGATGTTGTTATATGATTTTGACGAATATGACGAGTTCACTCTATGAGTGATTATGATGATGTGATATATACTGTGATGATGTTTCTATATGATTTTGACGAATATGACGAGTTCACTCTATGAGTGATTATGATGATGTGTTATATATTGTGATGATGTTGCTATATGATTTTGACGAATATGACGAGTTCACTCTATGAGTGATTATGATGATGTGATATATATATGATATTGATGACTATGACGAATACACTCTATGAGTGTTTTATGATGATGATGATGATGAGTACTCCAGGTGAGTGTTTGATGAATTGCATAGAGTCTCATGGCATGTGCATACAAAGACGAATAGGCTTCGGCCTCCAGTGAAGAATAGGCTACGGCCTCTTAATTGTGATGAATATGGTACCATCATGCATATGCCCTTGTGTGGGTTGCATTTTCATACATAAGCATGACTGTGAATTGTTGTTGTAGCATGACTGTGAATTGTTGTTGTTTGTGATTTGAGCTGATGCTGTGTGATTGCCTGCTCTCATTTCTCTATTATGTACCTGATTGTGTTTTATTGAAATTCTCACCCCTTCTGCTTGGAATGTTGCTCTATTGTGGCAACGCTGCAGGTAACCGCGAGTGAAGGTCTTGCTGCCTTCTTTATTTGCTGTTGGGATGTTGTTGAGTCGCTCTCTGATACCGTGACACCTAGGGGGCGTAGTTGGAGTTGTTATTAATTGACTAACTGTTTGATGACTATGTTGATGATTTGATACGTGTTTGAGAGGCATAGTGAGCCATTGTTTTATCTTCCGCTGCGATGAGATTATTTTCGAAGTTTAAGTTTCATGACGATTGTGTTGTTGCACAACTTTGATGGTGCACTTGACGATGTTTTTATTAATGACGAGGTGGCATTTCTTTTCTACTAATTAAATAATATTTTGCTAAAAGAATTACTCTGAGAAAAGGGGTGTTACACTTAGCTCAATCTATTGCAAGATATATCAATTGCAATGTACTGCTATATCAGTAAGTGAAATACTGATATATCAGTTTAGCTTGCTACGGTTATATCAGTTAGTTTTGTTCAAAGTCTGTTAGTTGGTTAGTTCAAGGGTAGTTAGTTACTTGACACTTAAGCAATAGAGTATCAAGTATATATAGCTAGAATGGATCAATGTAATTGCAAGGAATAACACTAAAACAGAAACTGGGATTGAGAGAGAGTAAACACGGCGGGATCAAAGGGAAAAGGGAAGTGAAGGGGAATTCAATTTGGGAAAGATCAAATTGATGTATGAAACTCATTTCCAGATTCAATTCATTGGGCGTAAGACATTGCTTACCCCCCCCCCCCCAGACGTAAGAATCATCCTGATTCTGAACTGGTGATCACATTGTGTCTCAATTGCTAGTTTTAGGGTTTTATTGTTCTTTCGATTTAATCGGTTCTTTCTTGCATAATTCTTCAATTAGTGTTTGATTGTATTGTTGCAAATCAATTCCGCTGAGTTTGGTGATTCTAGTGAAGATTTATTCATATCTGCATAATTATGCAGATAGTGTTCTTGCTGTTCAAGATCGGTTTTTGCATAACACTATTTAACCAATAGATATCAGGTCAGGACTGCTTTTTCCAATTTCTCGGGTAGGGAGGAAAACTTATCAATGTCGGAGACATTGATTCTCTCGAAATGGCCCTTCCTGAAAATGATCATAACGAAACCATTCCAGAAGTCGTTGGCCTGCCCATGAAAAATTGATGTGGCTAAAGCCACTTGCACTCCCTCAAATGCATTAGTTGAGGTAAGACAAAGGGAGTTTATTCAAAAACATGTCGACGAAGAAGCAAAGTTTCCTCAAAGAGGAAAACTACCCGCAAGGCATGCCGAAATAAGCCATGATGTTTCTCAGGCATCAAATGTTGCAAACCAAGACAATGATGAGGTGGTTTTGACAAATCTTGGGCCAAACGACACAGAAGGACAAAGAGTTAGTTATCCAGAAGAATGAAGAGGAAGGTGTAAAGAAACTTGATCTTGGTATTTCGCAAGATGATCTTCTCGAAAATTCTACACAGAGTTCTCATGGGACTTCTTGTAACGCCCCAAAAATAATTTAATTATTTATTTAGTTGGGTTATTTAAGGCTTACAACATTTTGTTAAGTCAAAGGATTAATTTGGAGTTTTATTGTATTTAGGAGGTGTTTGATGTAAATGAGGAGTGGTGGTTAGTAAAAAGTGAGTGATAATTTAATTAAAAGAGGGAGTAGTGCAAGTAATGGAGGAGGTGTGAATAGAGGCCCATGATAGTTAGGCCCATATCCATGATATAAGTTAGGCGTCGATGGTGAGAGAGTTCATTTCAACCAAAATCAAAGCAAAGTCAAAGAGTAAAGTAAGAGAGAAGAGAGAGAGAGGTGCGACAGCTCTAGGAAGAAGAAGAAGAGAAGAGTTGGCGTGGAGAGTTCAAGGAAGAGGAGCTTGATCGTTGGTGGATCTTGAAGTCTTGGTGGAGAGAGTACTTATTCTTCAATCTATTGAGGTAAGGGGGCTCTCTTTCACCTATAATAGAGTATATGATGAGTGTTATGTGTGAGTAGACTCTAGGATGATTTTTTGAGTTGTTTGTGTTGCTTGTTGTGTGATTGATGTTGTGTTTGCTTCACTTTGGTGAAATTGTGAAGTGTGTATGTGTTGTAGATGATGGGTCATATGAGAGACCTAGGAAAGAAATGGGATTTGAGGAACCCTAATTATCAGGACGTTATTTTTGGGTGTAGTCACCTTTGTTGATTACTTTGATGTGTGTGTGGGACAAATTTTGAAGGAGTATGTGTTGTAGTAATTGTGGTTTAAGTTTGATCATTGTATGAGAACCAAAGAAAAGAGGGAAGATGAGGGTTAGGTGCGTTGTAGCTTGTGAAGGTCGAAGGTGTGTGCGTCGAAGGATAGTGAGTCGAAGTAAGGGTGTGCCGAGAAGCATAAGGTGTCAGCGTAAGGGTGTGCGTCGTAGTATAGGTGCGTCGAAGTATGTGTGTGTCGAGACGAGTAGGTATGTTGAAGTGAGTATGTGTGCGTCTTAGTATGTGGGCGTCAAAGTATGTATGAAGTGTAGAAGTACCGAAGTGTAGTATATGGATGTCAAAGGTAGTGTAACCGAGGTGAGTAATGGTGTAGTGAGGAAGTGTGACAAGGTGAGTGATGGTTAAGTGAGGAAGTGTAACTGAGGTAGAGTAACTGAGGTGAGTGATGGTGAAGGGAGGGAGTGTAACCGAGGTAGAGTAACCGAGGTGAGTGATGGTGAAGGGAGGGAGTGTAACCGAGGTAAGGTAACCGAGGTAGTGTAACCGAGGTGAGTAATGGTGTAGTGAGGAAGTGTGACAAGGTGAGTGATTGTTAAGTGAGGAAGTGTAACCAAGGTAGTGTAGGTGTGCCGAGGTGCAGTGTGGTGCGCCAAAGTGCAGTATGGTGTGACGAAGGGTAGCGTGTGTGTGCCGAGGTTCAGTGTGAGTGTGCCGAGGTGCTGTTTTGATGCCAGTGTAGCGCAGGTTGCTACCAAGGCGCAGTTGTGGGTGCTGTCTGACGCCGAGTGCATCTAAGTTGCTGAATGGTGAAGCCGGTTTAGTCCTTAGGTGACGTTTGGTCCTTAGGTGACGTTTTGGTCCTTATGTGACGGTTTGGTCCTTGTAGTGACAGTTTAGTCCACTACTCTTGGTGTTGATGTGTCCGGTGAGTTTGACGTTAGCCATAGAGCTGGATTGAGGTTGATGTTAGCCATAGAGCTAGTGACCGATGTAGTGATGTTAGCCATAGAGCTATTTATGATGTCTAGGTGAAATAGACGACGGTGTGACGACGGTGGATTTAATGATGGAGGTAAATCCAATGACGATGTCAAGTCATACACGATGTGATTGTTTGTGGTTGATGTATACCATTAAGCCGGAGACGGTACTACATGCATACCATTAAGCCGAAGACGGTATCATTAAGCCGGAGTCGATACCTCATGCATTGTATCATTAAGCCGGAGTCGATACTACATGCATTGTTCCATTAAGCCGGAGTCGGAATCACATGCATTGTTCCATTAAGCCGGAGTCGGAACCACATGCATTATACCCTTGGTGTTGGGTTGCATTCATGCATATACTCATGCGATTGGTGATGTTTTCTTGTGGATTATGAGTTGATGAGTTATAACTTGATGAGGTGTGTTTGTTGATTGAGCCGAGGTGTTTCTAGTTGTTTTCTCTAACATAATGTTTATCATACGTTTTATTATATGTGTTAGAGACTCACCCTTCTGCTTTCTATGTTGCTTCTTATGTCGGCAACGTGCAGGTGATCCTGAGCGAAGGTAGTCCTCATACCTTCTCCTAGTCGGTTGTGGCGTCTTGCTCTGATATGTAGCACTGGGGGGCCGAGTAGTCTATTAGTCGTTTAATTATGTTGTTGTACTATAACCTGGTGATGTATATGAAACATGTCTTATTCTGCTGCGTGGTGATTTTGTGGACTATTATGTCCTTAAACCGATGTGGTTGGGACTTCGTCCCTTTGACCGTGGTGCTATATATCTCGCTGTTGTTTCTTGTATTTGCGCCATTGATGTTTGTTGGTTTTCATGAAGTAAATGTAGCACTCTCTTGTGAGTGATTTTCGAAAACTCTGATTTTAAAATAATTAATATTAGTTAATTGTAAGGGGGTGTTACACTTCTCCCTCAAAAGAAGGCGGAGATGAGCATACTTCTCCTGGTCAACAAGAACCAACCGCTTTTGAGGAAATTAATGAACTAGTAAAGTAGAATTTTAAGGCTATCTCGGAGCCTGAATTTGATCATGAAAATTTTTTCTTCAACATTTCTGGATGATCCTACTGGAACCATGGATAACTTCCTTTCAAAACTCTCGACTCCTTCTCACTCTCATTCTTCTGTTCTCGATCCTACAGAAGTAATCAACATTGTGGTGGCTTGAATTCAACAAGAACTTCCCAACATTCTTATTTCTGATGATATATCCAATCGCCTTCGGCAAGGTCAAGATATCACCATTCAACTATCATCTATTCACTCCAAATTACAACTACTTAAGGGGAAAATTCCCCAAGGACAACTGGTTGAAATCCAAATTGCACTGGATCTTGCTGAAGAAATACTTTTGTGTTTTGAACATCTAAAACCGCAACAAAAATCTATGGCTCAACTACAGGGGAAGGCTATCAGCGACGCCAACAAGCTTTGAGACATTTCCTCAAAAGTTACTCAAGAAAAATATGTCAAGCATCAAGAAGAATTGGATTTGGTTATGGTCAAATCCGGCATCCAGGAGCTTGCAAATGAACTTCGAAGTACTATTGCAGATTGAGACCGTCTACTGAGCAACATTTCAGAGCGTGAAGTCAAACTCAAAGCTAGTAAGGAGGTCTTTGCCGATAAATCCAAACAGATGATGCAGAATATGAAAGAGCTTAATAGGGTGAAGAATGAAGTTAAGGCACAAGCTGCCCTTGGAGAGCAAGAGAAGAAATGTAAGGCTTTTAAGGAAAATCCCCCCTTCTAATTGTTTTGTATTGGCCTTTTGGATTTATGCCAATTCTACCACTTATGTAATAACCCTTTAAACAATCACTCCCATTTTATTTTCAGTTAATGTAGGCTGGTTTATATTTCTTCAAATATTGCCCGTTGATAGATAATGTTTTACCACTACCTTAGATTTCTCGAAACATATAGGCATTATTCGAAAATATTTTCTCAACAACGAATGGTCCTTTCCAATTCAGGGACCACATACCTAAAACTTGAGAGTTAGTATCCACGGGCAAAATTGTTTTCCAAACCAAATCTCCCACTTGAAAATTTCTCTTTTTAACCCTTTTGTTGTAAAAACAACTTACTCTTTCCTTATGTCTAACGATATTGTCTAATGCTGCAAGCCATTCCTTATCTATATCATTAAGTTGATCAAACATAATGTTCGAAAAGTCTTCCACATGCAAGTCATTTTGTCTTTGAATTCTCAAGGATTGAATATTAATTTCTACAGGAAACACAACATCTTGACCATAGACTAATTTGAAGGGAGTGGTACTTGTTGCTCCTTTGGGAGAATTTCTATATATAGGCCCACAAAACTTGAGTAAGAGTTTCATGCCAGCTCTTAGGGTTTTTCTTTGTATGTTTGCTTATCAAATCAATTAAGATTTTATTGGCAACATCCACTTGGCCGTTTGCTTGAGCATAATATGGTGAAGATTTTACTAACTCTATATTTCAAAATTCAGCTATCTTTGCAGTTAGCTCCGATGAATACTATCCCTCTATCGATAGACAATGTTTGACGAATTCCAGATCTACAAATAATATTGTCTTCAATAAAGTTAATGACATCAGTTTGATCCACCTTCCTAAGGCGTACTGCCTCCACCCACTTCGAAAAATGATCAATGGCCATAAGATATATTGGTGTCCGCTCAAAAGTAGGGTGAATTTTCCCTATTAGGTCTAAATCCCAACCACGAAATGGCCATGGCTTAATGAAAGAATGCAATTCGTCTGCTGCGACATGTTGGTTGGGGGTGTGTTTCTGACAATTCTCACAACCTTTCGCAAAGGATAGACAATCTTTCATTATTGTGGGCCAGAACAAATTTTGTCTTTTTAACACCCATTTCATTTTTTCTACAGCTTGATGGGCTCCACATATCCATTCATGTACTTCTGGTAGGGCAATATAGGCTTTATGGTAACCTACACACCTTGCGAGAGTACCATCGAAAAGTTGGTTATACAACTCGCCTCCAAAAATGGTATAGAACATGACTCTATAC
Organism: Oxytropis ochrocephala; assembly: GCA_020916435.1. Taxonomy (NCBI): domain Eukaryota; kingdom Viridiplantae; phylum Streptophyta; class Magnoliopsida; order Fabales; family Fabaceae; genus Oxytropis; species Oxytropis ochrocephala. The sequence continues at coordinate 84,580,426 of CM037093.1, read as the reverse complement.
TTTAACTTTCTATCATGATTCGAGGATGGATTTTGAAGATAATCCACTATTTTTTTTGTGTATCGTCTTGTTCAATTTCATCGACATGGAAACCTCGAAGTCATATTCTGCAATAGGTCTTCTAATTTTAATAATTTTTAAAAAATTGTACTTAAGACCTTATATCCAGAAGCAGTTTGGGCCAATTCATTGGCTTGGAAATTCTGAACCCTTGGAATATATTCTAATTCAACCTCTTCGAATTTGTCGAATAAAGCTTTGGCTAAATTAAAATATTTTATCAGACTAGGGCTCTCACATTTGTATTCTCCCATTAGCAGATTAATTACCAACGACGAATCACCTTGAATTAAAACCTTTCAGGCTCTAAATTCTAACAGTAATTCAAGACCTTCTATAATTGCTTCGTATCCAGCTTCATTATTCGACCATTTAGTTGTCAATTGAAATAAAGACTTTGTAGGACAACCATCGGGAGAAACTATCATTAAACCAATGCCGCTATCTTTGGCATGGCAAGAACCATCAAAATATAATTTCCATATATCCATGTCAACATACTTTTGGTCTAAAGGTTTCTTTCTCTCGAAAATATGATTGGATAAAAAGTCAGCAATTACTTGCCCTTTCACGGCTTTAAGAGGAACATACGTCAATAGAACTCTGATAAATGCTATGCCCACTTGCCTATTCGAGAATGCAAAATATGTTGGTCAACATGTGCTTTATTACATCGAAATGAGAAGTTACAATTACCTCATGAGGTTTCAAATAATATTTCAATGGCTAAATTACTGTTTTGGTCCTTTATCTTTGGCCATGATTTCATTTTGGTCCTTTATCTTTTTTTTTTCTCGTTTTGGTCCTCTATGTTTCAGTTTTGTGTCAATTTGGTCCTTTTTTGTGTCAATTTGGTCCTTTTTTTGTGTCAATTTGGTCCTTTTTTTGTGTCATTTTGGACGGAAAACTACAAAAAAGGACCAAATTGACACAAAATTGAAACATAAAGGACCAAACCGAGAAAAAAAAAAGATAAAGGACCAAAATGAAATCAAGGCCAAAGATAAAGGACCAAAACAGTAATTTAGCCTATTTCAATTTAGTACAAGAGAAATACAAGGCTAAACATAGCTTCTCAATAGCACTATATCTAGTTTCATCATTTATTAGAGTCGTACTTATATAATAAAGGATTAAATATATGTTACCCCCCTGCAAATATACCAATTATTCATTTACCCCCCTGTAAAAATAAAACTTTTAAAAAAGACCTTGCAAATATAAATTATTTCTAGTTACCCCCCTGCTGTTAGATTTTGTTAACAGCGTTAAGTGTAAATATATGTTACCCCCCTACAAATATGTTCAATATCCATTTACCCCCTGCGTAAATATATGTTACCCCCCTGCAAAAATCTTCATTATCCATTTACCCCCTGCAAATAAGCTCATTATCCATTTACCACCCTGCAAATAATAACTGTTTCAACATACACTTAACGTTGTTAACAAAATCTAACAGCAGGGGGTAACTAGAAATAATTTATATTTGCAAGGTCTTTTTTAAAAGTTTTATTTTTACAGGGGGGTAAATGGATAATGAGTATATTTGCAGGGGGTAACATATATTTAAGCCTATAATAAATGGCCCTTTCATGGCCGTCTTGATCTTCTTGGGCAAGCAAGCTCCCAATTGTCTCATCTGAAGCCGAGATGTAAAGTTTCAAGGGTTTTCATCGAATTGGAGGCATCATGATAGGGAGATTTACCAAGTATCTCTTGACTTCTTCCAACGCCTCATGATGTTCAGATTCCCACTTGAATTCATCTTCTTTCTTTAACCTCAAGATTTGAGAAAACACTTGGGCTCTTCTAGACAAATTCGAAATAAATCTTCGAAGAAAGTTAATTTTGTCCAAGAAGGGCTGTAGTTCCTTTTTGTTTCTTGGAGGGAGGGTCTCCACGATAGCTTTTGTCTTGATCGTAAACTCATGGCCCTTTGATATGTGGTGCTGACATTCTTTAAACTGAAAGACATGATTACCCATTCGAAAGTGCCCAAGGTGCTAGGGCATTGAAATGTCGTTTTAGGAACTTCTTCGACAATATAAATTTGATTATAGTCGGAATAACCATCCATTAAACTTAATATCTCATTGTTTGATGCTGAATCAACTAGCATATCTGCTACAGGCATAGGATATTCATCTTTTGGATTAGCTGCGTTTAAATCTCTAAATCTATACATACCCTTAGAGAACCATTTTTCTTAACAACAGGCACAATGTTTGAAATTCATTCTACATACCTGGCAATTCGAATGAACTTAGATTCAAGAAACCTCTGAGTCTCTCCCTTGATCTTCTGGATGACTTTGGGTGCAAATCTTCGAGGGCTTTGCTTGACCGGTTTTTGACTTGGCTTTAGAGGTAATCTATGCTCCACCTAACTTCTAACCCTGACATCTCTTTCTAGTCCCAGGGAACACAATCTTTATACTCTTTCAAGATCTTAATGATTGCTTCCATCATGCTTGGTTCTAAGAGAACACTTAGGAAGGTTGGTAGTGGTTTCTCACATTCTTCAGTCAAGTTGACTTCCTTCATAGGAACTTGTGCCTCCAACTTACCTACCTCATCTAACCATCCATTTTTAAATCCAAGTGGTTTGTCATCATAGATGTAATCTAAGAAGCCATTGACAACCTCTCCTTCTTCAAAAGATTCTTCTGATGTTTCACCTTTTGAGACTTCTTCAATTGGCAGTTGAAGGAACTACCACAAACATAGTGTATCAAGAAATAGATCCCACTTGAATGTTCAAATTAATGATAACTTTAGACTCGGAACTTTTTCCATTGAAATCTGTTAATTATCACTAGATTATGGGGAATCAAGTCCTCGTCAGTCTTTCTGAGTCTCTCGATGACTTCTTTTAGCATTAATTTGACTACTGCTCCACCATCAATATGCACTTTCTTAACCAAGATGCACCCTTCGATTCTTATCTGAATAAATAGAAGTTCGATATGAGTTTTCATGCAATCAGTTGGAGGTTCGAAGATTGCAGTATTCTGAACTTGTGGTTCTTATCTTGGGATTACGGAGGCCCTAGGCATACACCCTACTAAAACAAGAACTTCACTTTTAAATTATTATCTCTTTTCAAAGTAATCTTCAAGCTCCTCATTCCCCAACACTCTTTCGGCATAGTCTGTAGGCACAACACAAACTACCGCACAAATCATGCAAGTCATCATTGAATCCAGAATCGAATACATCTGTCATGAGGTCATCGTCATCACCATATTCCACCAACTTCTTGCTATTGCTCTGCAAATTTTGACCTTCGAATGTCCACCTACATTTTTATAGGTTACATTATTGTCACCCCTCTTCTTAATGGTTACCTTAGGCCTCTGTCTTGATTCATAAGCTTCATAAGCATCTCTTCGAGATCCTTAAGCCCTTCTTATTTGGGTTCTACTCATGCCTTGATTTTCAAAACCATAACTTTGGTTTCGAGCAAAACCGGTGTTCGACTTTCACCTCGAACGTAAATGTTATTGGGTTTGTAGTTCTTGGTTGTCACCCATTGCTTAGATGAAGGACGATTCATGCCCATTATACTTGGGAACCTTGTAAGGTGGCGTATAAGTTCTTTTTCCTTGATAGTTCTGTTGAGATTTTCAAAATTGAGGCTTAATAGGATGAGCAATGGTTGCAATCATATCCCTTCTTCCTTTTCCTCTAGCCTCATGTAGCTTCTTCTTTATTTCAGAAATTTTGAAGGCTTTTGCTGCTTTACTGTTAAAAACAACACGACATCTTGGACACAACATGGTCTCTTTGTTTGAATTACACATCTTCTGTAAATATTCAAACATAGTCTCGCCTGGACTAGGAATTTTTTTGTTTCCTGTGTCTACTTCGAATTGCTCTATCAGTTGATCAATAAGATATGTATCTCTGACCTCCTTGACGTCGACAACATAGATTCCAAGATTAGCAATCTGGTCAATCATTGCATCAACATTACTTGCCTTTTGAGTCTTTTTGGTAGTAGTTTTCACAATTTTGAAGCTACCTTTGTTGGCATTGTTGACAGGCATTCTTGGAAAAGTATCCATCTGTATGATGTTTACCATGCAAATGTCCAAATTCTCTGGATCACTGTCTACTTTCATGGGATTATTTTTCTTTTCTTTGAAGATCAGGCTCCCTTCTTTGATCACCATTTGAATGAGATCCCTGAAACGAACAAACATATTAGTGGTATGCCCAAATACATTGTAGTATGTGCAATATAATTTCCCTTTCATTTGTTCAGGTGAAGGTACTTTGTGATCATTAGTTAAGACCAATTGTTTATGTTTCAATAAAATATCACATATTTGGTCTGCTTTCTTAATATCAAAGTCATAGACTTTCTTAGCAAATTTAGAACATTCTCTCACTTATAAAGGTTTCAAACCCGAACAAATATAAGGGGGTCATGGCTTTAGTTTAACCAAATAAACACCATTGGATTCCTCATCTTCGGGCTCACCTTCACCCTCCGAACCTCTTTCAACCAGAGCTACAAGCTTTCCCTTGTCATTTCGAGCGAAACGATCATTATTCTTTTCGAATAATCATCATTTTTCTTGGAAAAGCTTTCCTTTCTATAGCCCCTTTCATTTTTCTCAAGTTTATCCTTTTTCGAGTTGAACTTTTTGATCTGTCTGGCTTTATTTGCCAATTGAGACATATATCTCAACTGTTGGTTAATCATTTTCTTTCCAACATTGTAATCGAAATTTGTTGCATCCATTTGTACGAGTTCGTACTCAGGAATGGTTGTTAAGCATGTGGTCTTCATCATTCTGAATCTACAAATATAGTCATCAATAGGTTCTTTATTGTTTCTTTTATTGTTAGCAAAATCGATCGTATTAACTTTGTTTTCTCCTCGAAGGATGTTCATGAAAGATACTCTCGAGATGTACCCAATTCAGGATGGATTTGGCAGGAAAAGTGGCGAACCAAGTGAAAGCATCTTTGGTGAAAGAACTTGGAAAATATTTCATTTTCAAAAACTCACCATTGGCTAGTTCACCACATTTAATTTGGTATCTAGCCACATGCTCGACTCATCGATTCGCCAAATTTCACTCAAGAAATTTTAAAAATTTGGGGATCTTTGTCCCTCTAGGCAATTCAGTCTGTAAAGTAGACACAAAATATGGCCAATTTGCATAACATTAAATACATGTCTGTTTAAGATCCTTTCTACAACATTTTCGACATTATACTCCCTAGCATTTTGTCGAATTTGCTGCAGCATGTCATCAGCATTTTGATTTTTATTGACAGTAGCAACATTTTGAGGGACCACATTATTTATAGGTGGTTGAATAACAACTTGTTCTTGTATTATTTCATTATAATTTTGAACTCTATTATAATTATCCCTTTGGGGCGCACCAAAGACATCAACAATTCTCCTCATTTGGGCCGCCAATTCTTAATAAGTGTTATTAGTATTTTCAATTATAGGATTAAACACTGTGGATATTTGTCGATTCATCATATTAACTGTATCATGATTACTCTCATCCATTTGTTGTCTGAATGAGTCCATGACCATGTTTTTGGGATTTAAATGGCCAAATCTCGAAGTGCCAACTACCCCATTATTTATTGTTTGGAATCCCAGAGGAATACTCGGACTTCCCACAGTTACCCTTGGAGGAGGAACAAATCCATAAGGTAATCCATAAGGTGGTTGGACTACATTAAGAGTTCTTCTCTCGGGTGTCATACCCCAATTTTGTCCGGCTTAGGTCAAAACCCTAATTTTCCCCAAAAAATAATTAAACTAAAATGTAAAAAAGCATCATGCATTGCATTTAGGTTTCTAAAGTCATTTCAAAGTTTCTAAAATCATTTTTGGAGTTTGAATGCACTTTTTAGACAAATTAGGGTTTTTCAGTACAAAAGGGTATTTTGGTAATTTCACAAATAAGGGACAATTCCTCAAAACAAGTCATCCAACATGCATTTCAAGGTACTAGAGGTCACTCCTAGGGAGAAAAATCATTTTTGAAGTGGAAATGTGTTTCAGTAAAACTAGGTTTTTAGAGTGAAAGGGCATTTTGGTCATTTCACAATAAAAACGGTCTTTTGTCCCAAATCCTTGAATAATCATCAATGATTTATTTGAGAGATATTTGTGCTCCATTGTGATTATTTTTGTGCATAAATATTAAACCTTTTGGATAGAAGGGTAAAATGGTCTTTTCCTTTGAAGTGGGGTAAATAAATCAATTTTGGGATTGGTGAGATCATAAAATTCAGAGCCCAATCATTGAATCATAGGATATGGCCCAAAATGGCATGAATTAGGAAGAATGATCTAGAAGGGAATATTCTATACTCTTTTGAATTAAGGATAAGGACAATAGTACAATTTGCAATTCCACTCACTCTCCATTCCCTTAGCTGCGCACAAACAACCATATACACCCCATTTTCATTTATTTTTATTGTTTGCAAATTGTATTAAATCATGGCCTTCCATTTTAGTGTGAAATACAATCCTCACCTTTCATTTGAATCAAAATGGCACTTGTGTAATAAGCTTTATGGAAAAATACATTTTTGTAAATGAGCTTATCCTTCACCACTCTCCTTATGCTGCACACCCAGCCCTCTCTCTCCTCATTTTATTGCCCTTAATCCATGTGATAATACATCTTGACCATTGATTCAATTTCTTTCTCAAATCCTATTGATTTACAAGAGATACATTGTCATAAATACCCTTAATGTGACACCCCATATAAAAACCCAAAAATAAGAGATCATAGACACATACTCTCATTTTTACCCTAGCTAGCATTCTCTCCTCTCCTTCTCCTCTCTAGGCCGAACCCTCCCCTTCATTGCCTTCCATAGTTTTTTTCAAGTTTCATCCACCAAATCACCTTAAACCTACTCCACATTCATATATCTTCTTCTCTTCACCTTTGATTCCATTTTTACACCATAAAGGAGCTTGCTTTCTTGAAGTTTGCGTGACATTTGTGGTAGATTTGTGAAGATTATTGTTGATTTGTTCTTGATCTCCATTTTCTACTTCTTTGCTAGTCATTTCTTGAGGTAAACATCATATCTCTTGCATTTTTAACTATTAGCATGTAAATCTCCCTTCTACTCCTCTTTCCTCTCTAAAAGGCTTAGAGGGTTCATTTCAAACACTATGTCAAGGACTTTGGGAGCCTTGGGTGTTTGAAGTGAACCATTGGCCTTGAGGAGAGGCTTCTTGTGTTTTCAACCATGTTCTTGCATTTTTTTCATACTCATTTTGTCACCTTTTCATGAATAAGTGATTTCCACATGATATATGCATCTTATTGTTCATGTCATAACTTGCAAGTTTGAATTTTGTCTTGATCTTGAGGATTAGAGGGTTTCGGTTTTAGGCCTTAAAATTAGGGTTTGTTTGCCTTCTTTTACCTTTTGATTTATGTAAATAAAATCTTTGATTTGTATATTTTGTTTCATGTGTTGATCATAAATTTAGGCATGAAATAACTTGATGTTTTGGTCATGCAAGGTTTCGCCTTAGAGTGTGTTTTAGTGGTTCATTTCAATGCTTAAAATGTGTGTTTGATCTTGTGTAGAAATGTGTAATAGTGTTAATGTGTTTTTTCACCTTTTACCACTTATTCTCATTTTTATCTTACCACTCACTAGCATTTTACCATAAGTAAAAAAAAAAAAAGAAAATATTTTTAACTTTTTACTTTTACCATTTCATTAAATAATTACCCTTCACTTCATGCACATTCATTTACTCTTTACTAACTTTTCACTAAAAGTTTTTACCACTTTGCAAAAATACCCAAAAGTGTTTCCATATCTTGCATTTCATCATTTGTGTTCACATGCTCATGCATTTATCTATGCCTATACCTCTTGCATTCGCATGCTCTATCATATGTCCATGCATCCTCAATATTATGTCTTGTATCCATTGTTGCATAATCATGCATTCATTAATATTGTATCTTGCATTCTTCTTCACATGTTCATGCATTCACTAGCACTATGTCTTATTTGTTTATACATGCAATAATGATGTGCCTTGCATATTATAATTGTATAATCATGCACCCACATGTTAGCTCAATCATGTATTCAATTGGTTCATTACAATTTGTGGATATTCTTTATGATTGTTATGCTTGTGTTCTTATTGTTGCCTTGGTTTGGACTTGAAAAGATTTGAAATGTTCTATTTCTTTTTCAAACTTGGAATCACATGTTTTTCTAATAAAAACCCTAAGGCATTTTTTTCATAAACAAATCATTGGCCATCACTAAGCCGCTGCTTGTTTGATCGCCAATGATGGAGTTACTAGTGGTAGTCACCAAGCCCTTGCTTGTTTGACTATCACTAAAAACTCCCACACCTTAATCAAATACAAGTCAATTTAAAAACTCAAAAAAAACAATATGAGCCATTAGTGACAATCATCACTACGACTCATCCTTTCCAAAACAATTTCAAAAAGATAATAAAAACGTTGCAACTTGTAATCATCAAGCAATTGCTCGATCGACATCGGCTCCAACACTTTTCTTTCAAGTTAGTAATGAACGCCACTCGAAGCCATTGCTTGTTTGGTATTCATGAACGCTTGAGTCATATTTCCAAAACTCAAAAGATAAGATAAAGACAAAACACAGATTTTCTCAAGATTAAGAACCAAGAACTACGTAGCTTTGATCCCTCATCTCATTGAGGGTACGTAGGAGCGGGTCACATCCCGTCAAGCACTCTTTTAAAAAATCTTAGTTTAGTTTCACTTTTCAAAGATCCCAAAAAGATTTCTTTCTCCCTTGTTTTCTAAAAAACTCTTTCAAATAAAAAGGAAAAGAAAAGAAGTAGAACGATTTATTTCAAATCAAACAATCCAAACCACACATCGAATTAATGGTTCCCTTTCGGTAGAAAGGAGGTGTGGGGTGCTAATACATTCCCCACACCTAACCGACCCCCGAACCTATAGCTCTGGTAGCCATTGTGAGGGTGTGAATTAGAACTACATGGAAGGAACCTTTGAAGTTGCCCTAGAACTTAGGATCCCCACCTTTGTAGGACACGAGGACGTACAAATTGTGTGTTGCATTGTAGTTTAGACATGTCTTTCCTAAAAAAAAAAAGATTTTCAAAAAAAAAGAGAAAAAAGAAAGGGTTGCCGTTGTAGCCTTTTCTTTTGCTGTTCCGTACAAAGCGACATATGACCCACTTTATTTCAAAAAAGGGAGGAAAGAGTTACTGATGTAGCTTTCCTCCTACCGGTCTATATGAAGCAGTGTACGGTCCGCACTTTCAAAAAAAGGAAACCTGAGTTATCGCAAATAAAGTTTTTTTTTTCTAACCTTGCATTTGCATAAAGCATCATCGTCATTTGCATACATCTCCGCATTGCATAAAACTTAAGTTTCTGCAACTCATGCATTCATAGTGCATCTCATTTGCATTTGCTTGTCAAGGACCACCGAATAATGCATCATCTTGTCATAGGTGCATCAGAATGGAATCGAATAGCAAGGCTTCACTTACTTCTCGCTTCTCAGTTATGAAGAAGGAAGTATGTCGATTTGCTATTTCGATTCCTCGTTCACTTCACTTCCTAAACCAAAGAAAAAGTTTTTGCGCTTATGACAAGATGAGGCATTACGTGGCTCCCGGCATCAAGCAAACATGGTACGTACATTCATACATTCATTCATGCATTTTTCTTTTTTTACTCTTATGTAATAAACGTCTAAATAAAGAGAAAAGGCAAGCTGGTGCGACAACATCGGTATTGACGCGCCACAAAGCCGAGGAATGGCAATCCTAGCGATATCGACCCACCTCACCAGAGCGAGAATCGTAATCCTCCGGTTTCGCACTCTCGAACGGAAGTGGGGCAAGCCCGACCTCATGGTACGTAATCGTAACCACCACCCGGGTAGCTCCAATGTGGTGATCCGAAATGAGGAATGAGATGAATGCTTTAAAAGCGCAGATGAGTGAGGTGATGAGGCTTTTGTTGTCCTTGAAAGATGGGAATGACTTTGGATCGCCCCGCTGGCCTACTTATGGCCTTCCTTCGGGGGTACACTCCCCAAGTCAAGAAGCAAATCAGAGGTCGGGTCCCCGTGGTCGACAATCGAGAATGTGCACCAATATCTGTTGGACCGTAGGAGTAATCGCTGAACCCCGGGTTCAGTTCCCATCCAATTGTTATACCTCACCCCCTCCTCGTAATCTCACTACACCGCCACTGCTTTTTCCGCAGACTCGTGGCTTCGTGTCCGCAACTCGCTTATCCCCGTGTTCAATACTCAAGGTCGCCACCGCAATATGTTGTAAGCAATTCTCCCCGGGTTATTCTCACGAGCACCAATGCACTCAAGGAACAGTTCCAAATGTTAGAAGAAAGGTTAAGGATGGTTGAAGGTTTTGGCTTCAGAGCTAAAGAGGCCAGAGATTTGTGCCTTATCCCCGATGTGGTGCTGCCCCCAAAGTTCAAGGTCCCCGACTTTGACAAATATAGAGGTGCTACTTGCCCAAAGAGTCATCTGACGATGTACTGCAGGAAAATGTCTACATACTCCCGTGATGACAAACTGTTAATCCATTGCTTCCAAGACAGCCTAGCTGGGGCATCTCTTAATTGGTACATGAAGTTAGAGCCATCCCAAATCCGCTGCTGGAAGGATTTGGCAGATGCTTTTCTCAAACAGTATCAATACAATGCAGATATGGCGCCAGATCGGACACAGCTGCAGAACATGAGTAAGAAAGACAGTGAATCATTCAAGGAGTATGCCCAGAGATGGAGGGCTTTGGCTGCGCAAGTTACACCCCCTCTTCTAGACAAAGAATTGGTTTCTATGTTCATGGAAACCTTGCTTGCCGTTGTATTATGACCGCCTGATCATTAGTGTCTCGTCCAACTTTTCAGATTTGGTGATTGTGGGAGAGAGGTTGGAGAACGGATTGAGAAGTGGAAAGTTTGATTACTTGGTCAGATATGATGCTCCTGAAAGTGCTCGAATCCGAATGAAAGACATACAGCCCACAAGATGGGATGGTGAAGATGAGCAATACAACCAAGTTGCTGTTGTTAGAGAGGGTTCTAAGTCTGAAGAGGGTGAGGCGAGTCTGGTTCGTCGCTGTCTTGCCGGAAAAGAGGTGAAGAATTGGGAAGCTGCTGATTTCCCGTGACCTTTTAACTCAAAGTAATTAGTTGTAATGCAACCCTGTGGCTCTGCCCAAGGTCATAGGACAAGTTGTTAGGGGCACACATGTTTTTATTTTCAGAATCATCATCATCAATAAAAACGTTTGTTTTGAATTTCCATCAAAAAAAAATCATTTCTCCATATTTCATGTGTCCTCTTTCCTGTTTTATTATTGTTTGCTTGTTTGTTTCGCTGCTTTTGCTTTTTTTTTCGGCAAAATGCAAATCAACAATAATTGTCTCTCAAAATAACAGTGCCGACAGTCCATATTTTGACTTTGATCACCCTATCAATCAAACTGAGGGGGATGTTGAGGAAGACTGGGAAACTCCTCCAGAACTCATGAGGTTAATGAAACAAGAAGAAAGGGCTATTCGGCCTCACGGGGAATCTACTGAAGTGATCAACTTGGGTACAGCTGAGAACAAGAAAGAGGTCAAAGTGGTTACCACCATGAATGACGAAGAGCACATGAAGTTGGTTCAGCGGTCGCACGATTATGTGGGTGTGTTTGCATGGTCCTATCAAGATATGCCTGGGTTGGACACCGACATCGTGGTACACAAGCTACCGGTCAAAACTTTGGCAGTATAGCAATTTATTGCTTAATTCATACTTTTATTGCATATTGATCCCTGTCTACTCTGCAGGTCATAACTTTGGCCACGTTTATCCGATTGAGGCGTGCAAGTATGCGTTGGAAAGCTAAGGAACAGAGCTACAATTCTTCTGTTGAGCGCGAAACCCAATTCGGAAGTACTGAAGGCCAAAACTGCAAAATACCGAAGCAGTTTAATGTAAAACGGGTTTCGGGCCAAATATTAGTTTGTTAACGGGCTTTTATCCAAGAACCCATTAAGGGATTAGGTTTTTCGTTTTATTCTTATAGACTTGGCTGGAGCAGCCGTCAAAAACGATCTTACACATTCCTACTTTCAATTTTACGTTTTGTGCTTTAACCTCCATGGAAGCTTAAGACCCTAGATCAATCTATTGGTGAAGGGTGTTGCTGTAAGGATTTTGAGGTTCAAAGGCTTAATGTTTATTTAGTTTTTATGGTTTTAATTCTTTCTCTATCAATTCCATCTCCGTAATTTTTGTTGCAAATTCGGTTTGTGTTTTGCTTAATTACTCAAACTCGTGATTTGCTTATGTGATTCGCTTTATGATTCGGCTTTTGCTTAATCACTTAATCATGATTCTGCTTTTGCAACTTTCATTATTCAAACTATTTTATCGCTTGTTTAATCTAGTTTGGATAGGAATTGATAGAGTCTATGACGCTTGTTTATAGGATTGAAAGAATTCAGTTATGATGTTAATTGTGTTAGTGGCGCTTGTTCACTATCACGATTGATTGAACACATCGCTTTGACGCTTGCTTTAAAATCGTGTGAATTCATATAAACCGATCGACGCTTGTTCACTTAGTTTATGATCAATCAAGAGTTATCAAACCTTGCACAAATCTTTATTTTAGAACCGATGATAAATCCGAGAAACACACTCGGAAACAATAGATTGATTGTCTATCTTTAATTGTTTTTTTCCTTCATTAAACATCAAACTCTTTTCTAAAAAAAACCCCTTTTATCAAGTTAACTTTGTTCTTGATTTTGGTAATTTTAATTAGAGATCTCGTGAGACGCTACCAAGGTTAACTTACCTTGATACTATATTTGAATACTTTATAATTATTTTGACCCGCTGTGACGCATCACGATCAAATTGGCGCCATGTTTGGGAACTCTAATTAGGAATTATCGGCTTAAGAACCTCACTAACCACTAACCTTGTTTTTTTTTGTTTTGTTTCTTGCACTTACATGTGTTCTATTAGTTTCGCATTTTTCGGTTCTATCATAGAACAGAGAAGAAAAAAAACGATTTTCAGGCGAATTTCTCAGATTGCTCCGAAAATTGGTCAGAAAATCACAAAAACAAGGAGCAGGACTCCCTTTGGGAGCTAAGGCCGAAAAATCCGAATTTCCTTCTTTTGCATTTTCTTTTAATTATTTTAATTTTTATATCCTCAAAAATCCAAAAAATTCGCATATCTTAATTTTGATTTTATTAGATTTGTAGTGTTAGTTTTATTTTTTTAGATTTGATTTGATACGTTTTCTTAATTTACCCTCTATTTTAGTGCTTAGGACATAGTTGGAATTTTCTGATTTGTTCCATTTATTCTTGATACTGTTCTGATTTCCGATCATCTTTGATCCTGCTTCTGTTGACTAAAATATGGCTGCTAGACATGAACCTTCACTAGAGGATCTCATTAAAAAAATGGCTATTCAAAATCTTATATTCCAACAAACAACAGATTCCACACTTATGCAGTTGGAGATAATAGTTGGACGCTTAAACATCAGAGTTAATCGATGCAAGCCTGAGAGATCAAACCAATCGCTTGTACAAGAAGTAGAAAATCCTAATGTCCCAAATACTCCCTTTTCAAGGCAACTACTCTTGTTGAAACTCAAAGGGTGTCTCAAACAGCTTATTATGAAAAATAACAAAGTCGCAAATTTTAGTGACACTAGTGAAAAATTTGGGATCTTTGATGCTAAGGAACAACCCGTGGAAGAGAATTCCCTTTGTAAAATGGAATTTCTTGATGGTTTGGTTGATTATACAAGTTCTGATAATCCTTCTATTTGTGCCGAGATTGAGAATACTTTGCCAGGTTGATACAATTTCCATAGATGATGTTGTGGATGTAGTGCTGCTACCATTGAGCCATCACATGTTCAGGATCTCAAACCACTCCCCGAATATTTTAAATATGCATATTTGAAAGGAAGTGAATATTTTCCTGTGATTTTTTCAGCTAACCTTGACTCTGAACAGGAAAAGCTACCGCCATCTCTAAGAGAACATAGAAAAGGTATTGGATGGACCTTGGTGGACATTCCTAATAAGAATGTGTGGCAAACACAACAACAACTCAGCCCCTTGATTTCGGATGTATGGAAGAAGAAGGTGACCAAACATGTGTGTGGTAACCATAAAAGAGCTTTCACTACCAAATACCAACCGCACACAAGATTCAAGTTCTCCACATTCAAGAGGGAGTTTTCTTTCCTTATCCTTAAGTTATATATGTTGCTTACATTGAGGACAATGTGTGATTTAAATGTGGGGGTGTGTCTTTTTGTTTTTATGTTTTTAATTTTTAACTATAAAAAGAAAAAATTGTTGCATGTTTTTCCATGAATACTATGTTTGTACAAGTTGTGAGTGATTTTGACTATTCTAGGACCATTGATGATTTGGCATGATTTGATTGATTTCTTGTTGATCTTGGTATAATAAGTTGGGTATGAGCACTAAACATCGCATCATCCGTGATAGTCATTAACCCCGTGAGAATTGAGCCTCTTTATGGATGACTACATTTTGCCATTCTCTCCTTTCTTGTGTGTGACTCACTCATGTTTGTTAGTTACTCTAGAACTTGACTTGATTCTTGTTGAAACACTTGTTCACATGCATGTTTGAAATGATCTAGGCAATTTGCTTTTTCTTAGCTACTAGCCAAATAAGCCTACCCCGAATTTATCCCTTTGTGTAAGCCCCTCCGAGCCTTTTTATCCCATTCTTTGTTTTATAGCTCATTACAAGCCTAAAAGAGAAAAACAATGATATTACCCAATCTTAGAGGGTGAAAGAGATTTGATTTGAAAATTGTCATATCTATAAGTGTGGGGTGTCCAATTTGTGTAATTGTGGTTCTCACTTGGGTTGATTCTTGGGTTCTCAATGGAAAGTTTGGCAAGTACATTTGTATAGAAAAATACTCCACAAAAAAAAAAAAAATGAAAAAAAGAAGAAGAAAAAATAGAAAAAGAAAGAAAAAAAGTCAAAAAAAGAATAAAAAAAAAGAAAGAAAAATTTCATATATCTTTTTATTTTTGTTTTTGTATGAAGGAGAGTGAATGTTGTATGAAGAGAGTTATGGAGAGAAGTCTCAAAATTGTGAATTTAGTCATATCTCGTAGAAGTTGGGCCTCTCATGCTCACTTTACGCTTGATTTTCATTGCTTTTTCATCCTCTTTTGATTTTTTAAGCTTAGTTCCCCTTAGGATTATCCCACCTTGACCTTGGCCCCATTACAACCCTTATAAAGACCTTTTGATCTTATGTGCATGTGTTCTTAAGTGTGGATGTTAGAAGCTTGTCAAGCATATGGTAGTACTAACTTTCATTGATGTGCTTATTATATATATGAGAGTAAACACAAGCCTAGACACTTGAGTGATCGAGAGCATTACTTATATAAATCCCGTGAGGACTCATCACTTATGATTCACTCGTTGGTGCTCTTACCTCTTGTTTACCTAGGTTGCAATTAAGTGCTATCTCTGAATGTCATTCTCCTTGAACCCTATGAAAAGCATCTCTCTTATGACTTTGCATTCTTTGGGTTCATTGGAAACTCATGTTTTGCTTTTTGTCTTGTTTTTGTGTGTTTTGCCCTGAGTGCAAAAGCTTAAGTGTGGGGAATTTGATCAGTGCATTTTAATGTACTTTATAGCTTTTCACTTAGTGTTTTTAATTGTGTTCTGTGCCTAATATTTAAGTCTTAGCACGTTTCTAGACTTTGGGTCTTATTTGAGCAAAGATAGCAATTTATTGCTTAATTCATACTTTTATTGCATATTGACCCCTGTCTACTCTGCAGGTCATAACTTTGGCCACGTTTATCCGATTGAGGCGTGCAAGTATGCGTTGGAAAGCTAAGGAACAGAGCTACAATTCTTCTGTTGAGCGCGAAACCCAATTCGGAAGTACTGAAGGCCAAAACTGCAAAATACCGAAGCAGTTTAATGTAAAACGGGTTTCGGGCCAAATATTAGTTTGTTAACGGGCTTTTATCCAAGAACCCATTAAGGGATTAGGTTTTTCGTTTTATTCTTATAGACTTGGCTGGAGCAGCCGTCAAAAACGATCTTACACATTCCTACTTTCAATTTTACGTTTTGTGCTTTAACCTCCATGGAAGCTTAAGACCCTAGATCAATCTATTGGTGAAGCGGTGTTCATTGTAAGGATTTTGAGGTTCAAAGGCTTAATGTTTATTTAGTTTTTATGGTTTTAATTCTTTCTCTATCAATTCCATCTCCGTAATTTTTGTTGCAAATTCGGTTTGTGTTTTGCTTAATTACTCAAACTCGTGATTTGCTTATGTGATTCGCTTTATGATTCGGGCTTTTGCTTAATCACTTAATCATGATTCTGCTTTTGCAACTTTCATTATTCAAACTATTTTATCGCTTGTTTAATCTAGTTTGGATAGGAATTGATAGAGTCTATGACGCTTGTTTATAGGATTGAAAGAATTCAGTTATGATGTTAATTGTGTTAGTGGCGCTTGTTCACTATCACGATTGATTGAACACATCGCTTTGACGCTTGCTTTAAAATCGTGGTGAATTCATATAAACCGATCGACGCTTGTTCACTTAGTTTATGATCAATCAAGAGTTATCAAACCTTGCACAAATCTTTATTTTAGAACCGATGATAAATCCGAGAAACACACTCGGAAACAATAGATTGATTGTCTATCTTTAATTGTTTTTTTCCTTCATTAAACATCAAACTCTTTTCCTAAAAACCCCTTTTATCAAGTTAACTTTGTTCTTGATTTTGGTAATTTTAATTAGAGATCCTCGTGAGACGCACCAAGGTTAACTTACCTTGATACTATATTTGAATACTTTATAATTATTTTGACCTCGCGACGATCATCACGATCACGGTCTTCCGCGTAGCCATAGTTGAAGTAGGATAGCGCCGCCTCCCATCGTGGTCGCCAATTGATCGCATCTTGACCAATGAAGAGTAGAAGTGTTGATTGATTCGCCGAATGGGCCGGCCGTTGAATGAGTGAAAGGACCGGCCCCGCTTCACGCACAGAGAGCACCTCGGTGGTACCTACAAAGACACTCCGACGATCTAGTGAGAGGTCGCCGCAGATAGCACAAGGTTAGAGAACGCATCGATTCTCGGATTTGTGCCGCTTTTATAAGTGGCACAGCGCCCGCCATATCTTGTGGAGCACGCCAAGTTGGGCCGTGTTGGGCCTATTAAATCAGATCGGGCCTTGAGCCCACTCCGAACAGCTTGCCCCCCAAAGCCAGGTCGCCACGCGAAGCCGAGGCTTGAATTGTTGCCCCGTGTCGTGTTGTAAGCGCGGGTTGCATTGGCGCAATCGGCCTCCATCTCTTGAAGTGTGTGGTTGCTACCACGCTAAGTCGGGCGGTGGTCGCCGCCATCGCCGAGGTGTGGACGCGTTGCACGCCGAGGTGTGGTCGCCGCCACCGAGTGCATGTGGTCGCTGTAGTTCGGCTCTTCCGCCGTGTTCGGCAGCCAATGCTCGTTATCGGGTCATTGCTCGACCTCGGCCATTCGATGACATCGATGGTTGTGCCAACTCGGTGGCACTCGATGTAGACCGCCGGGCCTACTCGCTTGTGGGTCCTTCGACCCTTGGGCCATTTCGATGGCACTCGATTGTAGACCGCCGGGCCTACTCATTTCAGGGGTCCTTCGACCTGGGCCATTTCGATGGCACTCGATTGTAGACCGCCGGGGCCTACACTTGTTGGTGGGTCCTTCTCGACCCTTGGGCCATTTCGATGGCGCCGATTGTAGACCGCGGCCTACACTCGCTTGTGGGTCCTTTTGACCCTTGGGCCATTTCGATGGCACTCGATTGTAGACCGCCGAGGCCTACACTTGTCAGTGGGTCCTTTCGACCCTTGGGCCATTTCGATGGCGCCGATTGTAGACTGCTCGGGGCCTACACTTGTTGGTGGGTCCTTCTGACCCTTGGGCCATTTCGATGGCGCCGATTGGGCCAACTCGGTGGCGCTCGTTAGACCGCCGGGCCTACGTTCTTCGCTTGTAGGCCGGGCGCCCTACTTGGATGACCCGGAAAGGGGTGTAGAACGTCTGAATATAACTTGAGTTTAACATGAAAGCTGTAGCACTGGTTCTCAGCTTTCCAACGCATGCTCACACGCCCCATCGGATGAACGTGGACGGTTATGGTCTCCGCATCGACAGACCTTTTGGGTCGCTCACGAGCGACCCGCCTTTTTGACGCCCCACTTTGGGCGAGCAGAAACGGGTGGAAGACGCCCGAATTGGATTTTGACATCAACATGAAAGTTGTAGATCTACTTCTCGGCTTTCCATCGCATGCTCACACGCCCCCATCGGATGAACGTGGACGAAGTTATGGTCTCCGTACTGACAGACCTTTTGGGTCGCTCACGGCGACCAGCTTTTGGGCGCCCCACTTTGGGCGAGTAGAAACGGGTGGAAGAAGCCCGAATTGATTTTGACTTCAACATGAAAGCTGTAGCTCTGCTTCTCAGCTTTCCAACGCATATTCGTATGTTTCAATCGGGTCAACATGGCCAACGTTATGGTCTGCAGACTAAGGGCTTAGATTCCTCCCGCCGCTTTTCGCTTTGTTTAGGCGCCTTGGGATTGTCCATGCTCTTTAGGTCGCCCACTTTAGGTCGTCCAACATCTTAGGTCGCCAACAAGCATGGTTGTAATGATGTCCGGGCGGTCTTCCGCGCGTAGCCATAGTTGAAGTAGGATAGCGCCGCCTCCCATCGTGGTCGCCAATTGATCGTACTTTGACCAATGAAGAGTAGAAGTGTTGATTGATTCGCCGAATGGGCCGGCCGTTGAATGAGTGAAAGGACCGGTCCCCGCTTCACGCCAGAGCACCTCGGTGGTACTCGCAAAGACACTCCGACGATCTAGTGAGAGGTCGCCGCAGATAGCACAAGGTTAGAGAACGCACTCGATTCTCGGATTTGTGCCGCTTTTATAGGGCACAGCGCCCGCCATATCTTGTGGAGCACGCCAAGTTGGGCCGTGTTGGGCCTATTAAATCAGCATCGGGCCTTGAGCCCACTCCGAACAAAAAGTAAAGAAAGGCATACAACTCCTCAAGACTCGGATGAGGAGTGATCAAGGTCAAGGACACAAATGTTGGCACCGCTCCACAGAGACTGACAAATGTAATTCAACTTCTCTCTTGTTTTTCGTGTCTTTTTGTAGTTTAAAACTTTCAAATGTATTGAATACCGTCGTAACATTCATGCACGATCGCTTCTACGCCGTAAAAAAACTCAAACTTTTTCATGTTCTGTTTGTCGATTATTTTTGCTTCTTCGCTCAAAATAAACGCTTTATGATGATGGTGATCCCGAATCAGAAACATGTGCATACATCATATAGCATTGCAAATAATTATGAAATTCTTAAAGGTCACTTGAAAGAGGCAATTCCCAAAACCGCTTAGTCATGCAAGAGAAAGTGATTGAGCCCACGATTGCTTCGAACGACAAAGTTAAAGCTCTCACCCGCACTCGCCCATGAGTCCCACAAGTTCAATATATTCTTCGCCTCGTACATGAGTGAAAGCGGAATGGGCTGAACCAAAGAAGAAGATAAGCCAACAGGGGCAAAAGAACAAGAGAGCAAAAGGGAAAACAAACGATCAGAAAAAAGAAAAGCTGATCAAAGAGAGAATAAAAAAAAACAAACAGTCAGAAAAAAGAAAGCTGACCAAAGAACATCAAGAATAGCATCTCATTGCATTCATCATTCCACTAAATCATCGCATCGCATACGCTCGCATAACATGCATTTGCATAATAGACCCTGCATAACATGCATTTGCATAATAGACCCTGCATAACATGCATTACATCCACCAAGTATAAAATTATGCACTCATCAGTCATGCACTAAGAAGTAAAGAAGAGAGAAATTCAGGCGTTTGCATTACATTCACCATAAGGAAAAGAAAAAGAAAATAGCAATCATGACATTTGCATTGCATGCGTTTGTTCATCTCACTTATGTGTACAAAGATGGATAGGTACTTCAGTATTAATTTTCGACTTCAAGCTCCAGAAGGAACCCCTCAGTGGAGAGATCAGAAAGGAAGAAAGAGAAAAGAGAAAAAGAAAAGAGAGCGTCCAAGCGCGCAAAAGAGAAAAGATCAGAAAGGAAGAAAGAGAAAAGAGAAAAAGAAAAGAGAGCGTCCAAGCGCGCAAAAGAGGAAAGATCAGAAAGGAAGAAAGAGAAAAGAGAAAAAGAAAAGAGAGCGTCCAAGCTGTTATGCGAAAAGTAGTTGTGCAAGTGTACACAATCGCAACAAGTAATATACTGATAAGTAGAATTCGTCTCCACAGGGATTGGTATTAATTTTAGAGTTTAAAAAGGAATTACACTTTAGAGGAACAAGTAGCAAATAGTTTGAGTAACAAAGTTTCAGTTGAACAAAGGTTGTAAAAGTCACAAGTTAACAGTGAGTTAAAATATAAGAGAAATAAGTTGGATTGCTTTCACTATGTAAATTCCCTGAAACAAGACGCTATAACGTCACACGCTATAGCGTTAGGCGCTGTTGCAAATATTTTGTGCCTTTCAGTCACTAGCGCCAGGGTTTCATTACAAGAAGCCTATGTCTAGGTTCTAAATAAGTTCACCCTCAGATATTCAAGATCCCACGCCTTTGCCTTATAAACTATTGCAACTTCTATGTCTAGAGGAAGCAAAAATTGGCTAAATGTCTTTAACCAACCTTCTCGCTTATATTAACTCTTGAGTTCTTTCTATGGTTCATGTCCAATCCACGTAAGTTCTTGCTTTACGTGGCCAAATATAAAACAAGATTGAAAGAATTATAACACAAGAATTAAAACACAAAACGTGAGAAATTATATACGTAATATTAATGGTTCATTACAAGTTTATAGCAACCCAACTCAAAGAGTTTAGCTCATGTTGAGCCTCATCAAAATAACACAAATACAAATACTTGCATGCTATCAGAGGTAAGAAGAAGGGAATACAAGTGCAAAAGATACAAGCTTGAAATCTCCTAATCATCCACGCATAGATGGTGCATCATCACTTTACACCGTGAGAAAATACGTAAATTACAAAGGAAGAAAATAAAATGCAAAAGCTTTAAAAGTGTATCAATGGAGAAGAAGATGTCACGTTCTCTCTCTACCAATACTCTCTAACTCAAAAATCCTAAGGTATGGGAAGGGAAATCAAGATCTCTAGTATATCTAGCATGAGGTACAACTCTCCTCCAAAAGTCAAGAAAGGTGATGTTTGCTTTTTCACCAACTCCACTATTCCTTTATGCATGCAATGACAAGTGTCCACACAAATCCAATAAAATCCGCCCATGTCGCAAAGCATCGTGGACACAAGATATGGAACATGGATTAATGAGCTTGGCGCCAAAATTTCACTTTTCCTTTAGATGCTCAAATGCTACGCTTCTCTGCACGCTATAAGCGTTAGACGCTATAGCGCTAAACACCGCACTACTTCACAAAATACATCAAAACAATCACAAGGGCACCAAATGTGCCAATTTCATAGCAAAGCAATGTTTAGCCCTTCCTTACCTAATATAAAATGTAAATACAATAAATACTAATACTAATATTACTTGAGAACTTACTTAATTCAATGATTAGAGGCATAAATAACTCATAAATATGAGTTATCACACTCAAACTTAAACCATTGCTTGTCCCCAAGTAATGACACTTGCAAAGACAAAACAAACCGACACTTATTCACAAACACAAGACCGATCAAGAATTCACTTCTAAGCATACTCATTCAAATATTTTTCAATGGGCTAACAATTCGTGATTCACACTCACACCAACAAACCAATGCATTTTACTTCACTTCTAAGCTTATTATCGCTTCACAGTGTGTGTGATCTCTGACTCATCTCAATTCCTAGCTAGATTTGGATTTCTCTTAGCCTTGGGAAGAAAGTGGTCTTCTTTTGGTGAAATCAAGAACTTTTTCAAAACAGTTGACTAGATTAACATTTTCACACGTAAATGGGGATTTTCAAGCATGACAAAGGGTTTAACTAGGCATTTCAAGTCCGTGGTCGTTGTTCTAATTTATTGAAATCGAACAACTCACGCTTATAGCGCTTGGCGCTATATAGCGCTTTGAACACCGATAACAGATTTATTTCTCTGGGTCGCAAATTCTCATTACTCACTCCACAAAGAATTATATATATATTATTATTATTTTTTTTTTTTGAGAATATGAGGCTTTGCCTCTTTGCCTCGGGGACACCGAACTCTTGTTTCTGCAACTACAAACTTTACAACATATTTACACCGAACTTCTAAGTCACCGACCACCCTAAGACCTTCGTGACCTAACCTTTATATAGCCTAAACACCCCCAAACTTTGCTTCAAAAAACTCTTCAAGTTTTTAGTCAAGCCTTGATGACACCTTTGGTTAACCAAGACTTACCTAAGCATCGATAGTCCTAGCTAACTAAGTTTTTCCTTAAGCACGTAGATTTTTTTATGTGTGGGAGCAATAATAAACAAAGATTTTATTTAAAAGCATGGCTCTCTTACTCACTCACACAATCATCATTAAAACTAGCCCAAAGAGAACGCGATTCAATGATTAAACTTAAAAATGAAACAAATGAAACAGATCATTGATAACTTTAGGCCCTCCCCATTAACAAAAGTGAGCAAAGGTCCTCACCGCTCTTAAAGAACTAGGAGAAGCCTAAGACAAAACAGTAAACAAGACAAAACAAGTCTTTAAACATTTGTGAAGCGCAATACAGACGCTTATAGCGCTTTCACAATTTATTGGAACATAAAACACAACTAGAAACTACTACAAAGCAGAACGGGAAAATCATTTTTTATTAGACCGCATATGGTCCTCGAATCGACACGAAGTTGGTGGAAGAGGCCTTGAAGCCTTTTTTTCTTCTTCTTCTTCTCCTTCTCGCCTTGATCAGCGCTTATAGCATCGACGCTATAGCGCTTCCATCGGGGCTTCTTCTTTGGCGGCCTTCATCTCTCGCTAACTTACTAGCCTTCAAACTTTCTTGATCGATAACTCCTTTTCGCCTTTCAGGCTTCGGGCCGCACACTTTCTTGATCCTCTTCCTCAATCACAGCAAGTTTAGCTCCCGGGCTCCTTCCGCGTATACATATGTTGGCCTTTTGTTGCCACGCGCTTCTCCTTCGTATCACGGCTTGGTGTGCCGATGGCACCGACCTTGCACTACCTTCCCTGGAGGGTGTCACCATGGCCCGAGCTTCTTCTTCGTAACCCGCAAGAATATTAACCTTTGATTGAGGGCTCCTTTGGGCTCTTTGCTTTAGCCTAGAGATTTTGTTGTACTTGACACGTATGATGATGGATTTTTTCGAGCCGCAGCGCTATATAGCATCAGACGCTATAGCGCTAGCGCATTTTTCACAGAATTTGGGGATTTAGTTGTTGTGGTGATGCAGTAGTGGACTTGGTTCTTTCTTGCTATGGGAGATTGGACAGTGGTTCGGGTCAGGCCGCTCATTTAGGTTTGGTGTTTGGCTGTGTAGTGTGGGTGATGTTTCTTTTGTCTGGATGGGTGGAGGAATGGTTGCCGCAGATTGGGGTGTTTCAGAACAGCTTTGATCTGGGTCAGGTGAAGGTATTTGTGGTGAAGGTGGTCTAGTGGGGCTAGGTGTGGGATCAGCAGCAATTCCTCATATTCTTCACTCCGATCCTTCTTCCTTTTCTCGGGCTCTCCTCACCGATTTCTCCTCACTTTCGCACTCTTCATCCTCTACATCATCATTTACTTCCTTCATCACCTCCTCGCTCTCTTCTTCATCTTCTTCACTTAGTTCCTCCAAATCTTCAGTTGTTTAAGGATTCTTCATCGCTCACCTTTGTTTTCTTTTTAGCAGACTCCTTCCCTTCTTCAAGGCAGGCTTCTTGGTCTCTTTTTGAGTGCCTCATCAGAGGCTTTGTTACTTACCCTTTCTTCTTGCCGAGGTGGCTCCTTCACACCTTCTTCATCAATCAACCATTCTCGAAACACAGGGGCTCCAAGAATTTTTTCCCTTGATGCCTTCTCCATGACAAATTTTCTCCCACTCAAACTTTGCCTTCACAAATTTGCACAAGGCTTGTTGGTTCTTTTTCAATCGACAGCGCTTATAGCATCGACGCTATAGCGCTAGCACTTCTTTTGTCCGGGCTTGAACACGCAGGATATCTCCTTGAGGAGTTCTCCTCTCATCACGAATCTCAATTTCAAACTTCATTTTACTTACACAACTCAAGAATTAGACATGGAAAGTAAAGATTACCATCGCCTTCACCGCTTTTCTCAATCTCCTTGCAATGATTTTGCCCACATCAATGCTCTCTCCTTCCAAAATAGCATCCAAAGACTATTAACCCGTCCTTCTCCACATTGGTTGTGTGGGAAGTAGGCATGAGTGAATGCCTCGATAAAAGTAAACCACATGGCAAAATTTCATCCACCGTAAATGCTTTCTTCACCTTAAATTCAGATCCAAACCTTTCCCACGTAGCTTCCTCCACACGCATCCTCTCTCGACCTCCTCCATTTCACACAGCCCCATGTATCAAGCTTTTTCTCCAATGCTTTCCTGTAACACCCTAACTTGAAGTGTTCATTGATGGCACTTGACTCGAATCAACCATTTCACCCCTAACCATGGAGTAGGTTTGGGGCTTTCCCCTTTGGAGGAGGAATACCTTTATAAAACTCTCTCACCAATGGCACCACAAATTCCTCTCGTGCTTGATGAATTTCTCGCCAACCTAGCGCTATAACAAAGAGACGGAACACATCAGAGCTTTTTCTGCTTTAAAACCCCTTCTCGCGATGAAATTCATCTTCCAAGAACGCCGCAGATCGCTCTTTTTGGGTCTATAGCTCTGAGGAACCGGGTTCTCGAGGTCTTGGTCTTTCTCTCGGGTTTTTCAATTGAATGTTTCTTCACCATTTTGGGATTTTTGAAGAGATGAAAGTGATTTGGGAGTTTTCTCAATCAAACGTGAGATCGGCTGCAGAGAAGAAAAGGAATGAAATTATGGCCGGATAGGGGTTAGGGAAGAAGAAGGAGAATCAACTGCTAGAAAGAAAGAGAAACAGGGAGTGGTTGAAAGGAGAGGTTATTGGGAATTGAATGAGGTGACCGTTGTTGATGGGGCGGAGGATCAAGTGATTGGGGTCGTTACACGTGGGCGCATAGGGCGCAAGCAGCTTGAAGTGTACATGAGCGCGCTGCACACGCCATTATAACTGGCCCCATACTTTGAAATAACAATGTCTCTTCCTCGCCAGCCTACCACCTCTTGACGTTATAGCGCCAACATCACACTATGGTTCTTCAATTTTCCAAATTCTCAACACAAAAGTTTTCCTCCCGCACAATAAAATAAAACAACAGTAAATGTTAATTAAAATCTTGGGGTGCCTCCCAAGAGCGCTTTGTTTTAAGAGTCATCACCGACTTCTTCATTTGATGTTAGGGATCTTGAAGATCAATTGAGGTCTTGTCCTCATCACGTTGTCACCATGGTACTGCTTTTACTCTTCCGCCCATTCACTTTGAAAGTGGTGTTGGTTGCTTGATCATATAAACCACTGCACTACGAGGTAGACCTTGACTAATTTAAAAGGGCCGCACTCACCTAGATTTGAGCTTGCCAGAAACAATTTTAATCTTGAATTAAAGAGAAGCACTTGGCCTCCTTCAATCACTCTCTCGCTCCGGATCTTCCCGTCATGCCACACCTTTGTTTTTTCCTTGTAAATGGTCAACTTTCATAGGCAAAGATGCCTAATCTCATCAAGTTCATTTAATTGCAAAGCAGCCTCAGCCTTACCGCCCTGGTCACACCAAAGTTGAGCTTTTTTATGGCCCAATGAGCTTTGTGTACGCTGTACCAATAGGAGGTGGCATGCTTTCCCAAACACAAGTCCAGATGGAGACATTCCTGCAGGTGTCTTGAAGGTCGCCCCAGAAGCCCATAACGCATCATCCGCATGGATTGACCAACTTTCGAGGTCCCACCATTTTTTCAAGCATCCTTTTGATTTCTATTGACAATTCAGCTTGCCCATTTGTTTGTGGGTGGTATGCAAGGGCAATTTTGTGCCTCACTCCATATTTTCCCAATAGAGACTCAATCAACTTGTTACAAAAGTGAGAACCTCATCACCGATAATTGCTCTCGTGTACCATATCCGTGAATATGTTCTTTCGCAGAACTTGCCGATCGACTTGGCATCATTGTTGGGGAGAGCCACGCCTTCCACCCATTTGGAAACATAATCCACACCACCACCAAGATATACAAATTCCCATGAGAAGGAGGAAAGGGACCCATGAAATCCATGCCCCATACATCAAAGAGTTCAATCTCTAAGATGTTAGTTAATGGCATTTCATGCTTGTTTGAAATGTTCCCACCCTTTGACACCTTGCATGCCTCTTTACCAACTCCCGAGCATCCTTGAATAATGTAGGCCAAGAATACCTATTATTGCAAAGAGCCTTTGCAAATGCTCTAGTTCCTCCAAAGTGTCCACCACATGGTGAAGCATGACAATGCTCTAACACTGAGGTTGTTCTTCTTCCGCAAGGCACCTTCTTATCACTTGGTCTTGGCACTTCTTGTAGAGAAAAGGTTCATCCCAATAATAATCCTTCACTACATGGAAAACCTTTTCTTTGTTGATAATTCAGACCGCAGTACACCGCTACCAAGTTATTCACAATATCAAGAAACCACTGAGCAAGATCTTCGTGACGCTTATAAATGTCCGGCGTTATAGCGCAACCGCTATAGCGTTACATTTTTTTATCAAGCATCGCTAACAACTTCTCATCCGGGAAGATTTCTTTAATCTCACCCGCTACTGCACTGCATTTTCTCCTTCAAGTCTAGACAAATGGTCAAGAACTTGGTTCTCCACCCCTTTTATCATGAATTTCAAGTCAAATTCTTGGAGGAGGAGAACCCATCTTATTAGCCGAGGTTTTGCATCTTTCTTTGAGATCAAATACTTGATGGCTCGAATGGTCCAGAAAAACAATTACTTTTGTGCCAACCAAGTATGATCTAAACTTATCAAAGGCAAAGACCACTTCGCTAATAGCTCTTTTTCAAGAATCGTAATTTAACCGTGCTTCAATAAGTGTTTTGCTTGCATAGTAAATGGAATGAAAGATTTTATCATACCTTTGACCGAGCACGCCTCCCATCGCATAGTCACTTGCATCACACATGAGCTCGAATGGTTTACTCCAATCAGAGCAACAATGATAGGTGCAAGAATCGAGCTTTCTTTAACTTCCGAAGGCTTCAAGGCATGCATCATCAAAGTTGAAAGTGGTGTCATGTCAAGGAGTTGACATAGAGGTTTTGAGATCTTTGAGAAGTCTTTAATGAATCTCCTATAGAACCCAAAGATGCCCAAGGAAACTTCTTATACCTTTGACACTGAGGGGGTGGCAATTTTTAATGACTTCAATCTTGGCCCTATCCACCTCTAAGCCTTTCTTCGAGATCCTATGCCCTAGTACAATTCCTTCTTGCACCATGAAGTTGACATTTCTCCCAATTAAGCACAAGATTTGTCTCTTCACACCTTATTAGTATCTCTTCCAAAGTTGTCCAAACACTTCAAAACTATCCCCAAACACAGAGAAGTCATCCATAAAACCTCCATAGATTTTTCAATGAAGTAAGAGAATATGGACATCATACATCTCTCGAAAGTTGCAGGGCATTACACACCCAAAGTGGCATTCTTCTAAAAGCAAATGTGCCATAAGGACATGTGAATGCTGTCTTTGTCTGGTCTTCGTGAACTATTGCTATTTGGTTATAGCCAGAGTAGCCATCAAGAAAGCAAAGAATAGTCCTTACCAAAGAAGTCCGCTCCAACATTTGGTCAATAAAAGGGAGAGGAAAGTGGTCCTTCTTTGTGGCCTTGTTCAATTTCCTATAGTCCATGCAGATTCTCCAACCACCATCGCTTTGTGGGAATTAACTCATTTTTGTCATTCAGGATCACAAAGGACACCACCTTTCTTGGGAACACACCGCATTGTGGCTCACCCATGCACCGTCGTAAATAGGATATACAATCCCTCGTGATCTAACCACTGAGGATTTCCTTCTTCACCACTTCCTTCATTACGGGATTAAGCTTCTCTCGCCCTTCAATGCTATGTTTAGCATTTTCTCTAACACAATCCTATGCATGCATTGTAGGACTTATCCCATGTATATCGACATTTGCCAACCTATTGCCTTTTTGTGCCTTTTTTTAGAGTTGCAATGAGCTCCACCTCTTGGTTTTGATTCAACTTAGCAGTAAATGATGACAGTAGAGTCTCATTTTCCCCAAATATGCATACTTCTGTGCTTGGGTAACTCTTTCAACTCTAGGTCGTGGTTGAATGATAGAAGGCACACTCTTCTCGAGGTTTGAGTTTTCTTGCTCTAGTGACTCATATCTCCTAGCCCAAACCTCATTCACGCTTTGTTTTTCAATTGGAACCTCCTCTTCTTCCAACAATTCATGTTCCTCAAGATTGTTAAGCACCTTTCCCAAGTGGTTGTTAGTTTTCTCAAAATGCTTTTGCACCACTTGGTCAAGTGGAAACCACAAAGGAACACTCTTCAAGATTGACATCCGGAAGCTTTAATGCATTCAAAACATTGATCTTAACTTCTTGATCATTGACTCATTGTCAATTCCCCTTTTGTACATCAATGAGTGTCTTCCTCAGAGCCAAAAAGGGTCTACCTAAAATGATAGGTACTCTCGTGATCCGCTTTCAAAATCTAGAATAACAAAGTCAACAGAAAACAAATTTATCTACTTTAATTAAAACATCCTCCAAGATTCCTTCAGATAGGCAAGTTGACCTATCGCCTAACCTGAGGCTTTACGTATAGGTCCGCGCTCCTATACCCAATTGTGTGTAAATGGACTTGGGCATTAAATTAATACTTGCCTCAAGTCACATAAAGCACGCACTCAAAATAAAAATTTCCAATGGAACAGGTATTGTGAAACTACCTGTGGTCCTTTAATTTTCTGGGAGTTTATTTTGCATCAACATGTCGCATTCCCCACCATTGCCACGCTTTCAAATTCTCCCAACCTTCTTTTCTTTGTCAAAACATCTTTCATAATTTGGCATAGTTGGGCATTTGTTGTAATGCCTCAACTAGAGGAACATTAATGTGCAATTGTTTTAACACCTCAAGGAATTTGTTAAATTGTTTGTCCTCATGTGCCTTTTTTAACCTTTCGAGGTAAGGGGGAGCAGATATCGTGCACCAATTTAGGTTCGGGATGTTCTGGCTTTTGCATTTGACGTCAGAAGGCCAGCGCTATAACGTCTGGAAAATTCTTTTCATTTTCAAAGAACACTTGACTCTAAATTCTTGGGTGCAAGAGTTACCTCTTTACCACTTTCGTGGTTATTGCTTTCACATGCTCCTTGCCCGGTGCATGAGATGGAGAAGGTTCAAAGAGTAGATGGAGTCCACCATTCGCTTTCTTTGTGTGAGAGCAGATGCAACTGGCCCCACTTGATTCTCCGTAGTTTTGATTGATGCTTCATGAGTCCGCATTGTTGTTTTACAATCACCGATGAATGACCTTAGCAGAGACTCCATTGAATTGTCCATAGCAGAGCAGGAGCATTTCGCCTTGGAGGTCGTTGTTGTTGCCGCTTGGAAAACCCGGGGAATAGCAGGGCATTTGTGCTTGTGTTAGCATTATTTCCTCCCCACCGGGTTAGGATGATTCCTCCAACTGTGGTTGTATGTATTAGAATAAGGGTTGTTACCCTTGTTGTAATCCACATAGTTGATGTATGTGATTCGTTGTACATTCCTCATACGATGAGCCCTCCACAATATACACAACCGCTTCTCCTGTGTGGAGCTTGTTCAATTGTCGCCGCAGCTGACCTTTTTCAGCGCTTATAGCATCGACGCTATAGCGCTGGGCAAGTGTTCAACTCCTTTATCATGTTTGTTAGAGTGGCCACTGGGCCGAGAGAGCAGAAACCTCACTCACTTCATGAACCCCGCCTACTTTCCTTGTAGAATTCAACCTTTCAAAGAGGCCATGAAGAATCATAATGGCAATACGCCTATAAGCTCACAAGCATCATTATATGATGAGTTCTGCATTACACCTCCGCATGAGGCATCCAACATGGACCTAGTAGTGCCTCTAGCCCATTATAAAAGTCTCCATTTGAATTACTATAGGAATTCCATGATGTGGACATTTCCTAAGCAACTCCTTCCACCTTCCCAAGCCTCATGTAATGATTCACCTCTTTTTGCTTGAAGGATGTGATGTCATTCCTCATCCTTGCATTTTTGTTTGGTGGGAAATACTTCTCCGTAAATTTCTTTGTCATATCTTCCCAAGTAGTGATAGAATTGACTCCAAGGAGTTCAACCAAGCTTTTGCTCTGCTTTTTTAAAGAATAAGGAAACAAGCCAAGATGAAAGCATCCTCACTCACCCCCCGATAATGAAATTATCGCACACTTCAAGGAAGTTTCTCGATGAGCAAAAGGATCTTCTTGAGAAGAACCTCCAAATTGTCCAGCTTGTTTGGAGCATTTGGAACATCATAGGCTTGAACTCAGTGTGCCTAGTGATGCTTGTTTCCATAGAATGTGGATCAAACACAAAGATAATCTCTCATTGGCCTGCTCTCGCATTTACCATTTGATCAGTCCTTGATTAATGAATCTGCCTCTGCTGCAAAGCATTCATTATCAACTTCAAGATGGGTAAAGGACCTTGCCTTCCACCTCTTGGCATTCTTCCTCCTACTTGTGAGGAGTTCTTCCCCAAGTGTGCCTCTACCAAGATGATGAGAGTGTTCGCACATAGTTAGTCCGATTTGTTGTAACTCTCACAAGCGCCTTAACCTTCCGAATCTTCTTCTCCGGTTCAGATCAAACTCAAAAGTGGGTGGTTCTGACCTGGGCATACGCTATAGCATCGACGCTATAGCACTTCCTCAGAACACACCACGTAAAATTGCCAAGGTAAAACCTCCCTAAGGATGTAATAATTTCTAAACAATAAAAATTAAATGCAATCCCCCTAACGGCGCCAAAAACTTGTTATGCGGTAAAAGTAGTTGTGCAAGTGTACACAATCGCAACAAGTAATATAATCGATAAGTAGAATTCGCTCCACAGGATTGGTATTAATTTTAGAGTTTAAAAAGGAATTACACTTTAGAGGAACAAGTAGCAAATAGTTTGAGTAACAAAGTTTCAGCTTGAACAAAGGTTGTAAAAGTCACAAGTTAACAAAGTGAGTTAAAATATAAGAGAAATAAGTTGGATTGCTTTCACTATGTAAATTCTCGTAAACAAGACGCTATAACGCCACACGCTATAGCGTTAGGCGTCTGCAGCAAATATTTTGTGCCTTTTAGTCACTAGCGCCGTGGTTTCATTACAAGAAGCCTATGTCTAGGTTCTAAATAAGTTCACCCTCAGATATTCAAGATCCCACACCTTTGCCTTATAAACTATTCCAACTTCTATGTCTAGAGAAAGCAAAAATTGGCTAAATGTCTTTAACTAACCTTCTCGCTTATATTAACCCTTGAGTTCTTTCTATGGTTCATGTCCAATCTTTTGAAGTTCTTGCTTTACGTGGCCAAATATAAAACAAGATTGAAAGAATTATAACACAAGAATTAAAACACAAAACGTGAGAAATTATATACGTAATATTAATGGTTCATTACAAGCTTATAGCAACCCAACTCAAAGAGTTTAGCTCATGTTGAGCCTCATCAAAATAACACAAATACAAATACTTCATGCTATCGTGAGGTAAGAAGGGAATACAAGTGCAAAAGATACAAGCTTGAAATCTCCTAATCATCCACGCATAGATGGTGCATCATTAGCCTTACACCGTGAGAAAAATACAGAAATTACAAAGGAAGAAAATAAAATGCAAAAGCTTTAAAAGTGTATCAATGGAGAAGAAGAAGATGTCACGCTCTCTCTCTACCAATACTCTCTAACTCAAAAATCCTAAGGTATGGGAAGGGAAATCAAGATCTCTAGTATATCTAGCATGAGGTACAACTCTCCTCCAAAAGTCAAGAAAGGTGATGTTTGCTTTTTCACCAACTCCACTATTCCTTTATGCATGCAATGACAAGTGTCCACACAAATCCAATAAAATCCGCCCATGTCGCTAAAGCATCGTGGACACAAGATATGGAACATGGATTAATGAGCTTGGCGCCAAAATTTCACTTTTCCTTTAGATGCTCAATGCTACGCCTCTTGACGCTATATAGCGTTAGACGCTATAGCGCTAAACACTGCACTACTTCACAAAATACATCAAAACAATCACAAGGGCACCAAATGTGCCAATTTCATAGCAAAGCAATGTTTAGCCCTTCCTTACCTAATATAAACAGAAATACAATAAATACTAATACTAATATTACTTGAGAACTTACTTAATTCAATGATTAGAGGCATAAATAACTCATATAAATATGAGTTATCACAAGCGCGCAAAAGAGAAAAGATCAGAAAGGAAGAAAGAGAAAAGAGAAAAAGAAAAGAGAGCGTCCAAGCGCGCAAAAGAGAAAAGATCAGAAAGGAAGAAAGAGAAAAGAGAAAAAGAAAAGAGAGCGTCCAAGCGCGCAAAAGAGGAAAAATCAGAAAGGAAGAAAGAGAAAAGAGAAAAGGAAAAGAGAGCGTCCAAGCGCGCAAAAGAGGAAAAGAGAGCGCCCAAGTGTGCAAAAGAGAGGTCTCACATCGTATACGAGCAACGCGATGGACCGCAGCCCCATGCGAAGGCGCGCAGTAATAGTTGTATCACCAGATACAAAGTGGACGCCGAGATTGATCCGTATATCATCGCTCCGAGCCGATAACGATCCCCTGGCCGCCGAAAGACCAAAGATTTCAGAAACGTGCTCCTCCAAGCCGCGCAAACTCTGATTCGCCAAGAGTTCGCTTTAATGATTACAGTGTCTTAGGCAACCCGGGCATTTTACCGCTTTTTGCACGCCAAGTGCCCATTTATCGCTTTCAACACGCTGTGTAATTTTATTTTATCTTTTTTCAAAAAAAAAAAAAAAGAAGATAAAAAGAAAATTCGTGTTTTTCCTAAGTGGACAAAATCGGTATATTTTCTGAATTCTTTATCTCTATTTTGCCTCTAATATGTTTCGCCAATTCATATTCCTTGTTAAAATCTAGATAAAGAGGGCAAACTGCCATACCCCAATTTTGTCCTATCTTTAGGTCAAAACCCTAATTTTCCCCAAAAATAATTAAACTAAAAAGTAAAAGAGCATCATGCATTGCATTTAGGTTTCTAAAGTCATTTCAAAGTTTCTAAAATCATTTTTGGAGTTGGAATGCACTTTTAGACAAATTAGGTTTTTCAAGACAAAAGGGTATTTTGGTAATTTCACAAATAAGGGACAATTCTCAAAACAAGTCATCCAACATGCATTTCAAGGTACTAGAGGTCACTCCTAGGAGAAAATCATTTTTGAAGTGGAAATGTGTTTCAGCAAAAACTAGGTTTTTAGAGTGAAAGGGCATTATGGTCATTTCACAATAAAACGGTCTTTTGTCCCAAATCCTTGAATAATCATCAATGATTTATTTGAGAGATATTTGTGCTTCATTGTGATTATTTTTGTGCATAAATATTAAACCTTTGGCCTAAAAACCTAGTTTTTGGATGTAAGGGTAAAATGGTCTTTTCCTTTGAAGTGGGGTAAATAAATCAATTTTGGGATTGGTGAGATCATAAAATTCAGAGCCCAATCATTGAATCATAGGATATGGCCCAAAATGGCATGAATTAGGAAGAATGATCTAGAAGGGAATATTCTACACTCTTTTGAATTAAGGATAAGGACAATAGTACAATTTGCAATTCCACTCACTCTCCATTCCCTTAGCTGCGCACAAACAGCCATATACACCCCATTTTCATTTATTTTTATTGTTTGCAAATTGTATTAAATCATGGCCTTCCATTTTAGTGTGAAATACAATCCTCACCTTTCATTTGAATCAAAATGGCACTTGTGGTAATAAGCTTTATGGAAAATACATTTTTGTAAATGAGCTTATCCTTCACCACTCTCCTTATGCTGCACACCCAGCCCTCTCTCTCCTCATTTTATTGCCCTTAATCCATGTGATAATACATCTTGACCATTGATTCAATTTCTTTCTCAAATCCTATTGATTTACAAGAGATACATTGTCATAAATACCCTTAATGTGACACCCCATATAAAAACCCAAAAATAAGAGATCATAGACACATACTCTCATTTTTACCCTAGCTAGCATTCTCTCCTCTCCTTCTCCTCTCTAGGCCGAACCCCCCTTCATTCCTTCCATAGTTTTTTTTCAAGTTTCATCCACCAAATCACCTTAAACCTACTCCACATTCATATATCTTCTTCTCTTCACCTTTGATTCCATTTTTACACCATAAAGGAGCTTGCTTTCTTGAAGTTTGCGTGACATTTGTGGTAGATTTGTGAAGATTATTGTTGATTTGTTCTTGATCTCCATTTTCTACTTCTTTGCTAGTCATTTCTTGAGGTAAACATCATATCTCTTGCATTTTTAACTATTAGCATGTAAATCTCCCTTCTACTCCTCTTTCCTCTCTAGTATTTAGAGGTTCATTTCAAACACTATGTCAAGGACTTTGGGAGCCTTGGGTGTTTGAAGTGAACCCTTGGCCTTGAGGAGAGGCTTCTTGTGTTTTCAACCATGTTCTTGCATTTTTTTCATACTCATTTTGTCACCTTTTCATGAATAAGTGATTTCCACATGATATATGCATCTTATTGTTCATGTCATAAATTGCAAGTTTGAATTTTGTCTTGATCTTGAGGGATTAGAGGGTTTCGGTTTTAGGCCTTAAAATTAGGGTTTGTTTGCCTTCTTTTTACCTTTTGATTTATGTAAATAAAATCTTTGATTTGTATATTTTGTTTCATGTGTTGATCATAAATTTAGGCATGAAATAACTTGATGTTTTGGTCATGCAAGGTTTCGCCTTAGAGTGTGTTTTAGTGGTTCATTTCAATGCTTAAAATGTGTGTTTGATCTTGTGTAGAAATGTGTAATAGTGTTAATGTGTTTTTTCACCTTTTACCACTTATTCTCATTTTTATCTTACCACTCACTAGCATTTTACCATAAGTAAAAAAAAAAAGAAAATATTTTTAACTTTTTACTTTTACCATTTCATTAAATAATTACCCTTCACTTCATGCACATTCATTTACTCTTTACTAACTTTTCACTAAAAGTTTTTACCACTTTGCAAAAATACCCAAAAGTGTTTCCATATCTTGCATTTCATCATTTGTGTTCACATGCTCATGCATTTATCTATGCCTATACCTCTTGCATTCGCATGCTCTATCATATGTCCAAGCATCCCTCAATATTATGTCTTGTATCCATTGTTGCTTAATCATGCATTCATTAATATTGTATCTTGCATTCTTCTTCACATGTTCATGCATTCACTAGCACTATGTCTTATTTGTTTATACATGCAATAATGATGTGCCTTGCATATTATAATTGTATAATCATGCACCCACATGTTAGCTCAATCATGTATTCAATTGGTTCATTACAATTTGTGGATATTCTTTATGATTGCTATGCTTGTGTTCTTATTGTTGCCTTGGTTTGGACTTGAAAAGATTTGAAATGTTCTATTTCTTTTCAAACTTGGAATCACATGTTTTTCTAATAAAAACCCTAAGGCATTTTTTTCATAAACAAATCATTGGCCATCACTGCCGCTGCTTGTTTGATCGCCAATGATGGAGTTACTAGTGGTAGTCACCAAGCCCTTGCTTGTTTGACTATCACGAAAAACTCCCACACCTTAATCAAATACAAGTCAATTTAAAACTCAAAAAACAATATGAGCCATTAGTGACAATCATCACTACGACTCATCCTTTTCCAAAACAATTTCAAAAAGATAATAAAAACGCTGCAACTTGTAATCACTCAAGCAATTGCTCGATCGACATTCGCTCCAACACTTTTCTTTCAAGTTAGTAATGAACGCCACTCAAGCCATTGCTTGTTTGGTATTCATGAACGCTGAGTCATATTTCCAAAACTCAAAAGATAAGATAAAGACAAAACACGATTTTCTCAAGATTAAGAACCAAGAACTACGTAGCTTTGATCCTCATCTCATTGAGGGTACGTAGGAGCTGGTCACATCCCGTCAAGCACTCTTTAAAAATCTTAGTTTAGTTTCACTTTTCAAAGATCCCAAAAAGATTTCTTTCTCCCTTGTTTTCTAAAAAAACTCTTTCAAATAAAAAGGAAAAGAAAAGAAGTAGAACGATTTATTTCAAATCAAACAATCCAAACCACACATCGAATTAATGGTTCCTTTCTGTAGAAAGGAGGTGTGGGGTGCTAATACCTTCCCACACCTAACCGAATTTCTAACCTACATCTCTCGAAGTTTTCAAAGACCGCTTGCTTTCAAAAGGTTTTCCTAATATTTTCCTTAATAAATATTAGTGGCGGTTTCATTGATCGATTTCTTTAGTAAAGTTGTAAACGAGGAAGGTTCTCCTCTGTGGACTTTTTCAAGCGCAACATCGGGATCAACTGCAAGTCTGATATTAGTTGACTTATCACAGGATTCGACCTTAGTTCTCCTTGAGGAACAACATCCATACAGTCATTTTGTTCCAAATTAAGTTCTTGTTTAACTTCTTTGTCATAATTGTTGTTCTCATTAGGAGAACTTGCAGACGCCCTATTACGGTTTCTGGTGTTTACCGTGTTACCGGTTCGAGTTAACACACAACTTAAAACTTGGTACAACTATCTCTAAACTGAGTCCCACCGGGCGTGCCAATTTGCTTTCCGTAAATTTTGGTTAGGGTATTCTGTCAAACAAATAAATTCGAAAGGGATGAGATAAGAGGACTCAAATTAGATCATGGGTTCACCAGTTGACAGGTTTACACTACGAGCCAAAATTTGTGTGCTTTTCGAGATAGTAAATGGTTTAGAGAGGGAATCCAGTCACACAACCAAACGAATCATAGATTCTAGGTGATAGTCCAATTGAACTTGAAGGGCTAGGAACTTGAACAAAACACGGGAATCATACCCAAAGAGGGTAGAGTGTAACACCCCATTTCTACCCGGTAATTTAAATCAAAAATCAGAGTGTAAAAATTGCTTTTCAATTAAAACCATCCAATGGGATGTTACACTTATCTCTTTAAAAATCATTCAACAAACATCTCACCACAATAGCAGCTTCAAATACGTAACACCATAGAATAAACCGTGGGAATATAATTTCACATAACGCAATGAAAATAAATCATAATCTCAAATGTAATACTCAATAGTCTCAAACAATACATATAAGGCTCATCACAGAGCAAAACAGTAACAACTATAGTTCATAACCCATCCCCTAGGTGCTATGACGCACTGCATTTGACTCAGTGGAATAGTGAAGGTAGAAAGCCCTCACTCATGACTACCCGTGGTAAACAACAATGTAAAGGGTGAGTCTCGAACTATATAATGAAAGTGATAATAGGCAATATATACACAATCACAGTTCACAGCACAATCAACATACCAATCATCACTCAACAATATTCATGCACTCATGCGAATGTATGCAATGTAGTTATGCATGTGGTACCATTTGCCCTCCGGCATTCTCAATATTTGCCCTCCCTAGCCTCATCATCAATGGAGTCCTCATGACTCGCCCTCCCGCCGCTCAAAGCTTCACAATCGCTTTATAAACTCTACGATCGCAAATTAATGTATGCATGAGACTCCATGTAACCACACAACACATTCTCAAACATCTCATTCCACGCACTAACTCTTACCTCATTATTAATCTCATTTTATAGCCCTCAAGGTACACGCTCAACACCATTAAGTCCCAAGGACTAATCTCATCTAGAGGACTCAACTCACTCAAGGACCTAAACCACCATTTAGACTAAAACAATCATCTAGTGGACCAAACTGTCACCTAGTGGACCAAAACAAAGACACTCTTAGGCACTTGGCAAAGACTAGCGCGCATTTTTCCCACATTCTCGCGCGCTCGGTGCACTACAAAGACTAGCGCGCGTAAACTCAAGACTTTGGCGCTCGTGGCAACACCCACTCGGGCGCCACTTTTCTAGCAACTGCGCTCCTGGGCAACATGCATCTGCAGACACAAACTAAGACACGCCTGCATACGCCTGCACACATGTGCACCACTTAGCGCCTGGCAAAGACAATTTGGCGCCCACAACCGACCCAACACCCACAACACTTGCAAACCAAAACCACTGAGCCAAAAATGTTTAAAAATATGTTCAAGTGGTGTAAATACAAAATATGGCACTGAAATATGCCTGTAAATGTAAGTGTCACCCAACCCACCCCTTTACACACACAAAGTCACCCCCACCGAGACATTTTTAAAATAACACCAGAATCGTGAAACCACTGAGCCAAAACACT
Organism: Oxytropis ochrocephala; assembly: GCA_020916435.1. Taxonomy (NCBI): domain Eukaryota; kingdom Viridiplantae; phylum Streptophyta; class Magnoliopsida; order Fabales; family Fabaceae; genus Oxytropis; species Oxytropis ochrocephala. The sequence goes on along the minus strand of CM037093.1, from coordinate 84,541,630 downwards.
TAAAATTGAATTTGGGCAGTGTGAATACAAAATTTGGCAGAGTAAAATATGTTCGTAAATGTGAGTTTCCTCAACCCACCCCATTTACACACACAAAACCACCCCACCGAACATTTGTAAAATAACACCGCAACTAAAAACCACTCGAGCCAAAACACTTAAAATTGAATTGGGCAGGTGAATACAAAATTTGGCACGAGAAAATGTGCCTGTAAATACAAGTTTGACTCCCTGCCCCAAAATACCCACATTCTCGCGCCAGACACCGACACACCCGCACTCGCACACAATTCCAAAGACGTGAACAAGAACCCAGCGCCAATTCTCAAAGAAAGTGGCGCCTGCACAAAGAACACAACTTCGCTCATCAACAAGACATGTGCAATTTTCTCAAATTCTCTTAAGTCAATTCACTCCATAATCATTCTAATACTCCTAATTTCATATTCTAACAACCAATTGCATGCTCAATCATCAAACACCTCTTAAAAACACAAAATCACACATCATGAACCCTAACATAAGCCCTAAATCGATTTTGCCAAGAAATTCATCAAATTCAAGAAATCAAATCATCATGCAATCATCAATTAACATCAAACAAATTTCTATGATCTACATATAACTCATTATCTCCTCTATTATAGAGTGAGACTCCCTTACCTTATTTTTTACACCAGAGAGAAGCTCTTTCACGTAGTCACCTACAAAACCTCAAAGAACAAATCTCCTTCTCCTTCCTTTCTCCTTGGTGTAAGCTCTCTCTCCTCTTCTCCTTAGGGTTTGCGCCGATTTCCTCTTCCTTTCTCTCTTCTCTCTTCGCAAGTTCTTTCTTCCTTCTCACAAATGAGAGCAAATTCCAATTTTGGGTATATGTACATTGGGCCAAGCGCACCTGGGCCCTTTTACACCCCCTCTCCATTTCTTCCACCATTCCCTTTAATTAAAATAAAATACTACATTATAAACACCATATTATAATTTAATATAATTAAAAATACAGTAACACTTAAACAATTTAATCAATTTCTTAATTAAATTATTTAGGTGTTACAACTCTCCCCACTTAGGAAATTTCGCCTCTCTAAATTCATACCGAGTCAAATAACTCGATAAGACTCCCGATCTTCGCCTCCACCTCCCAAGTCATACTCTCACCAATGGCCTCTCACCACACTACCTGACCAAGGCAATGTCTTTTCCTCTCAACACCTTCACTTTCTATCATCAATCCTCACCGCATAGTCTCCACCGTGAGGTTCTCACGCACTCCACATCATCCATGTGAATCACATGAGACGGGTCCGAATATACTCCAAGCCGTGACACGTGGAAGACATCGCAAGTTCGAAGATTAAAGCGCAAAGCCACCCTATAAGCAACCTTTCCAACCTCTCGTTGATTTGGCACGGTCCGATAAACCTTGGAGTTAACTTCTTTGCCTTCAGAGCACGCCCAACACCTGGCCATAGGCGTGACCTCAAGAACACATGCTCACCAAACCAAACTCCAAGTCTTTCCTCCTCTTATCATGATAACTTTTCTCGCTGGGCCTGGGACTCTTTCATTTTCTCTCCGATCATTTTCACCTTCTCCGTAGTCTCCTAACCAACTCGTCCAAGGACAACACTCTCACCTGACTCATGCCAACACAAAGGAGTCCCGCACCTTCGCCATACAAAGGCCTCAAAAGGAGCCATCCCTATGCTCGAATGATAGTCAAGTATTATAAGTGAACTCAATCGCTGGGAGATGTGTATCCCACGCACCTCTCCTCGCTCTAGCACACAAGCTCTCGTAAGATCCTCCAAAGATCGGATGATTCTCTCTGTCCCACCATCACCCGAGGATGATAAGTCAACTCAACCTCGCCTGACCCCAAAGCCTCCCGCAAGCTTCCCCAAAACTCCGATGTAAACCTCGGTCTTTGTCCGACACAATACTCTTTGAACCCCATGAAGCTTCACAATCACCGAATATATATTCTAGCCAACTTTGGCACAGATGTGTGATGTCGATAGGAATGTAATGGGCGCACTTGGTCAACCTATCCACAATCACCCAAATAAGGTCGCACTTCTCTCGCAGATTTGGCAACCCAGCCACAAAGTGCATGGAAATGTCAGCCCCACTTCCATTCCGAATTCTAAAGGTTGCATCAGCCTCGCAGCTTCGATGCTCAATCTTTGACTTCCGCAAGTCAAACATGCATAAACAAATTGTGCTACATCTCTCTTCATACTGTGCCACCAAAACAGCTTTCTTCAGATCATGATACATCTTAGTAGCACTGGATGAATGCTCAACTTACTCCTATGGCTCTCCTCAAGTATCATCTTCTTCAACTCAAGATCATCCGAACACAATTTTCGCTCTCAATCTCAACACACCCGGGAATCCAACCTCAGATCCCCATCAACAAACCTTGCTCACCAAAGAACCAAAGAAGTCTACTACCTTCACATCTAACTTCGGGCCTCGATACTAACCAAGAAGTCATTCCCAATCCTCAAGATACCCAACTGACACTGGGTGTCACCTCACAAACCAGACTCAAGTCACTAATTGCTCAATCAACTCCAACCCTCACCATCATAGTCGATATATGCAAAGTTTTCCGACTTAAAGCATCACCACTTACATTAGCTTTGTCGTGTGGGTGATAGTTCAAGCCTAAATCATAGTCCTTTAGCAGCTCTAACCAACGCTCTGTCTCATATTCACTCCTCCTCGGTCAAACAAGTACTTCAGACTTCGTGATCGCCGAACACTTCAATCTAGTACCATAGTAGATAGTGTCTCCAAATCTTCAAAGACAAACACAATCGCAGCCCAACTCTAAATCATGAGTAGGATAGTTCTTCCTCATGCGCCCTCAATCGCCGAGACGCTGTGAAGCCACTACCTTCCCATCTCCGCATTAACACACCTCCCAAACCCATCTTGGAGGCGCTACAAGACACAACAAAAGGTTGCTCGCACAGCAACACTAACACCGAGACGTGGTCAACCTCTCTCTTCAGCCTCTTGGAAGCTCTTCACACTTTGCATCCCACACAAATGCTTTTCCTTTTTACAGTCAATCGAGTCAATGGAAGGGCTAGCTTAGAGAACCCTTCAATAAACCTCCAGTAATAATCAGAACACCCTTCCTACCCCTTAATTTCCAACGCCATTATTGTAGTATTTCACCGCTTTCAAAATATTAGTTAAGTAGAGAAAGAAATGTTACGCCTTCATCAAAATAAACTCGCCAGATGCACCATTAAGTTTCAGGCAACAACGCATACATCATAAAGCTAAAACTTCAAATCATTTCATCACAAATGAAATAAATATTGACTCACTAGTCCACTCAAACACGCCTCATAATCCTCAAATAAACCTCATACGCTTAAGTAATATGACATCAAATCCCAAAATACGCCCCTAGGTGCTACTAAGATCGCAGAGAGCGACACAAACAGACTTCCCGACGGCTAACAAGAAGGCAAACTAGACCTTCACTAGTGATAGATTTTTGTGTGTGATAGATTTGGGCTTAACATATTAAACGCTTGAGATGATTGAGTGTGTGATGGTATCAATTGGTGATTTTGAGGTGATCGAGTATGTGATGATGAATCTTGATGATGTTGATGAATTTTGATGATGTTTGTAATGCATGATTGCTTTGTGTTTGGCTGTAAAGCATAAGGTTGTCGCTGTGGTGTGTCTTAGAAAATCGACACTTACTTTCAATTTATAGAGTCAAGAATCGATTGCTTGCTTTCAAAACATAGAGTCAAGAATCGATTGCTTGCTTTCAAATTATAGAAGAATCGATTGCTTGCTTTCAAATTATAGAAGAATCGATTGCTTGCTTTCAAATTATAGAAGAATCGATTGCTTGCTTTCAAAACATAGAGTAGAATCGATTTCTTGCTTTCCAAAATGTAGAGTAGAATCGATTTCTTGCTTTCCAAAAGGTAGAGTAGAATCGATTTCTTGCTTTCCAAAATGTAGAGTAGAATCGATTCCTTGCTTTCCAAAATGTAGAGTAGAATCGATTTCTTGCTTTCCAAAATATAGAGTCAAGAATCGATTGCTTGCTTTCAAAATATGTCTTAGAAATCGATTGCTTGCTTTCAAAATATAAAGACCATAATCGATTATCTCTTTAAAATAAAAGCCATGAATCGAATGTCACCCAAATAAATTGAGCATGAAAATAGTTCTTCAATTAAAATTCTGGTTGCTGTTTTATGGCATAAAATGTTGTTGTTTTCTTCAATTAAAACGCTGGTTGCTGTTTTATGAAAATTGTGATACTATGTTTATATAAGTGATTTACTGTGAAATGTTATATTACTAGTGTTCTAATTGACTATGGCTAAATTGTGGTTTACCACTAAGGTCGTAATTTCTTTCATCGTGTATTTACAAGGGCATCACCGAGAGCCTTGCAAAGGTGGCCAATGCTCGCTGTAAGTAAAGTCACACCGAGTAATCCCATAGTCAATCGGGCTTCACTATTTTATAACACACTAAACAAAAGATAACCAAAAATATATATACCTTAAATGATGTGGTGTGTATGGTTTTGATTTAGTCATGTAAATGTTCCCTATGAGTATGATTAAGATGGTGTTGTAGTATGATTTGTGTGAAAGGTGATGAGTTCACTCTACGAGTGATTATGATATTGTGATATGACTTGTGATGTTTTCAGGAAGAATATACTCTATGAGTATAGTTTTAATAATGTTGTTGTGTGTTTGTGATGAATTATATTTAATACACTCCATGAGTGTCTTATGATGATGATGGTGAGTACTCTGTGAGTATTTTGATGAAATGCACATGTGTATATAGAATCTCATGGCATGTGCATAAATGTGAAGAATAGGCTTCGCCTCATGAAGAATAGGCTTCGCCTCCAAATAAGAATAAAGCTTCGCCTCTTAATTGTGATGAATATGGTACCATCATGCATTATGCCCCGTGGGGTTGCACTTGCATACATAATTATAATCGTGGAATTGTGCCGTTTGTGATTGAGCCGTTGTCAGGTGACCATAACTTCGTGATGTTGATGATGCTATGTGATTGCTCGCTTCTCATTTCTATTACGATTCGATTATGTTTTATTGAAATTTCACCCTTTCGCTTGGAATGTTGCTCTATTGTGGCAACGCCGCAGTAATCGCGAGTGAAGGTCTAGCCGCTTCTTGTTAGCCGTCGGAAGTCTGCTTTGTGTCGCCTCTCGATACCGTAGCACCTAGGGGCGATTTTTGGGATTTGATGTTATATTACTTAATCGTATGAGGTTTATTTGAGGATTATGAGACGTGGTTTGAGTGGACTAGTGAGTCAATATTTATTTCACCGTGATGAAATGATTTCAAGTTTTAGCTTTATGATGTATGCGTTGTTGCACTAACTTAATGGTGCATACGACGAGTTTATTTTGATGAAGACGTAACATTTCTTTCTACTACTTAACTAATATTTTGAAAGCAAAGAAATACTCGATAATGACATTGGAAATTAATGGCAGGAAGGGTGTTACAATAACCACCAACCCCAAGAAACTCCCGATCTCGCCACAGACTTTGGGCTCTCCCACCGCAACATCACACAACCTTGGCCGGATCCACGCCTATACCATCACCGTAAATAATGTGACCCAAGAAACTCACCTCATGCAAACGTAACTCACACTTTGACAACTCGCATACAACTTCCTCTCTTTCAAGACCTCTAGCACCAACCTCAAGTGCTCTGCATGCTCTTCCTCGATTTTGAGTACACCGTAATATCATCAATAAAACAACCACAAACCGATCCAGATAGCTATGGAAGATTCTTGTTCATGTACTCCATAAACACCCCGTGCATTTCAGGACACCAAACGGCATTACAGAGTACTCATAATGCCCATACCTCGCTCAACGCTTTTTCTCGATGTCCTCATCCTTCACCTTAACTGTGATACCCGACTCAAGTCAATCTTGCTAAACACTTTAGCACCCACCACCGATCCATCGATCATCTATCCTGGGAGAGGATACTTATTCTTGATAGTTACTTTATTCAATTGTCTGTAGTCCACGCACGCACGCATACTCCCATCCTTCTTCTTTACTAACAAAACCGAGCTCCCCATGGTGACACACTAGGCCTCACAAATTTCTTCTCAAGAAGCTCCTCTAATCGCTTCTTCAATTCGCATAACCTGTCGACATCCCAGACGGCACATAGACATTGTGCCTAGTATCGTGCACAAGCTCAATCCCAAACTCAACTTCCTCTCCTGGGGTACACTAGGAATCTCATCAGAAACACTTCAGTGGAACTCACACACCACCAGAACTCCATCAACTACACTTGGTTCTCAGCAGACATAGACGCCATCAAAGCAAATAAATTGACCACCCTCTTTCATTACTCCCGCGAATTGCTCACAGACAAGAAAGGCACTCTTCCTCTCGTCAGAAGAAGAAAACTAACAGACTTACTAGAACAGCTTGATGTGCACATGGTTATCTACTAACCACCCATGCCCGTAATCACATCTAACCCACCCAAAGGCAAACAAACCGTATCAACTGTAAAATCTCTCACAAGACCGACAGAGGATACCTAGCACACATTAGAGAAGTAGTTATCGAACTTAGTGGAGTTGTCGATAACCATCCCTCTCCATAGTAGACAATACTAAATTCAACTTTTCAAAGACAAAATGCAATAATAAAAGAGTGCGTAGCACCCGTGTCAATAATAGCAACTAAAGGTGTACCATAGATGAAGCATGTACTGATATCATTAGGTCCCTCCAACTCCGCCAATGCAAACACTCTCCCAAAGTGGATCTTTCCTTCTTAGGCTTGGTGCGCTGAAGCTAATGTGACCACTTCACCACGCTTGAAACACACACTTCCTCATGATCACACTCTGATGCCATGTGACCATTCTTCCCACACTTAAAGCATCTCCTCACCTCCATCTTACAATCAAAGCTCTGTGGACTGGCTTGTCACACTTGAAACACACAACATCGATGGGGCGCCTCCCCACTTGGCTTCTTGCCCTCATGATACCTCCTACCCTCAAGCACACTGCCCACCATTATACTTGTTACTACCCGCATACCTGCTTTTCCTTGTCGCCAGACGCCTCATAAGGCTTACCCTCGTTATGAAATTTCCTCCTGGTCTCTCATGACCCTAGAGCTGCATTGTCGCCTTCCTCATAAATCCCGCAGCTAGCCTACCAAATCAAGAATACTCTAATCTTCCGATATCCCACACCGCTTGATATCACCTCTCACCCATTCTCAAATTTAATACACTTTGAGAATTCAGCCTCAAATTTCAAGATAATGGGGATAGAACTTGGCCAACTCCGTGAACTTGGCAAAGATACTCAAGAATGCATATACTTCCCTCGCTCCGGCCAAGGAATTCCACTTTTTTCACCTCTAACGCCCTCCCCGAAATACTTCTCAAGAATTCCTTCGAACACAAACCCCATGTAATCTCCTCCCGTGGCAAAGACCCAACCTCTCACCGGTCTCCCACCACCTACCATCACCTCTTCAGATAAAGTATGAGTACTGTGACTGACTTTCTCGCTCATCAATGCACTAATCACCCTCAAGATCCTCTCAATCTCCTTCACCAAGTCAATGCACCATCCGGTTGTACCTCCCTTGAAGGTAGGGGTTTCTCTCTCGAATGTTGCTGCATCGCTGGTCTCAGATTCTCACAAGGCCCCCATAACTTGTGCTATGGCTTGCAACGCTCAACAAGTGCAAAGATCAACTCTTCCGCCATATCAACCTAACACCGCAAAGATAAACAACCATTCGTAACTAATTCAAGACTCCTAATCACATACACAACATGACAAATGTATTACACTTGGCCTGGACAGATCGAACTTTTGCTCGATACCACTAATGTAACACCCCATTTCTACCCAGAATTTAAATCAAAAATCGAGTGTAAAAATTGCTTTTCAATTAAAACCATCCAATGGGATGTTACACTTATCTCTTTAAAAATCATTCAACAAACATCTCACTCACACAATAGCTTCAAATACGTAACACCATAGAATAAATCCGTGGGAATATAATTTCACATAACGCAATGAAAATAAATCATAATCTCAATGTAATACTCAACAAGCCTCAAACAATACATATAAGGCTCATCACAGAAAAAATGTAACAACTATAGTTCATAACCCATCCCCTAGGTGCTACATGACGAGCGCATTTTGACTCAGTGGGAATAGTGAAGGTAGAAAGCCCTCACTCATGACTACCCGTGGTAAACAACAAATGTAAAGGGTGAGTCTCGAACTATATAATGAAAGTTGATAATAGCAATATATACACAATCACAGCTTCACAAAGACAATCAACATACCAATCATCACTCAACAATATTCATGCACTCATGCGAATGTATGCAATGTAGTTATGCATGTGGTACCATTTGCCCTCCCAAGATTCTCAATATTTGCCCTCCCTAGCCTCATCATCAATGGAGTCCTCATGACTGCCCTCCCACGCCTCAAAGCTTCACAATCGGGCTTTATAAACTCTACGATCGCAGCCGAATGTATGCATGAGACTCCATGTAACCACACAACACATTCTCAAACATCTCATTCCACGCTCAACACCATTAAGTCCCAAGGACTAATCTCATCTAGAGGACTCAACTCACTCAAGGACCTAAACCACCATTTAGACTAAAACAATCATCTAGTGGACCAAATCGTCACCTAGGGACCAAAAAAAGACACTCTTAGGCACTGGCAAAGACTAGCGCCATTTTCCCACATTCTCGCGCTCGTGCACCACAAAGACTAGCGCTGTAAACTCAAAGATTTGGCGCTCGTGGCAACACAACCCATCGGGCGCCACTTTTTCTAGCAACCGCGCTCCTGGGCAACATGCACTCTAGACACAAACTAAGACACGCCTGCACACGCCTCGCACATTGTGCACCACTTAGCGCCTGGCAAAGACAATTTGGCGCCCACAACCGACCCAAAGACCCACAACACTTGCAAACCAAAAACCACTGAGCCAAAATGTTTAAAAATATGTTTCAAGGTGTAAATACAAAATATGGCACAAAGAAATATGCCTGTAAATGTAAGTGTCACCCAACCCACCCCTTTACACACACAAAGTCACCCCACCGAGACATTTTTAAAATAACACCGTAATCAGAAACCACTCTGAGCCAAAACACTTAAAATTGAATTGGGCAGTGAATACAAAATTTGGCACAAGAAAATATGTTCGTAAATGTGAGTTTCCCTCAACCCACCCCATTTACACACACAAAACCACCCCCACCGAACATTTGTAAAATAACACCGCAACTGCAAAACCACTGAGCCAAAACACTTAAAATTGAATTTGGGGTGTGAATACAAAATTTGGCACGAGAAAATGTGCCTGTAAATACAAGTTTGACTCCCTGCCCCAAAATACCCACATTCTCGCGCCTGCACACCGACACACCCGCACTCGCACACAATTCCAAAGACGTGAACAAGAACTCCAGCGCCAATTCTCAAAGAAAGTGGCGCCTGCAACAAAGAACACAACTTCGCTCATCACATAAAGACATGTGTGGCGCATAATTGCTAGCAATTTGGCGCCCCAACCTCAAAAACCCCAATTTTCTCAAATTCTCTTAAGTCAATTCACCCATAATCATTCTAATACTCCTAATTTCATATTCTAACAACCAATTGCATGCTCAATCATCAAACACCTCTTAAAAACACAAAATCACACATCATGAACCCTAACATAAGCCCTAAATCGATTTTGCCAAGAAATTCATCAAATTCAAGAAATCAAATCATCATGCAATCATCAATTAACATCAAACAGCCCCTATGATCTACATATAACTCATTATCTCCTCTATTATAGAGTGAGACTCCTCTTACCTTATTTTACAATCGTAGAGAAGCTCTTTCACGTAGTCACCTACAAAACCTCAAAGAACAAATCTCCTTCTCCTTCCTTTCTCCTTGGTGCGAAGCTCTCTCCTCTTCTCCTTAGGGTTTGCGCCGATTTCCTCTTCCTTCTCTCTCTCTCTCTTCGCAAGTTCTTTCTTCCTTCTCACAAATGAGCGCAAATTCCAATTTTGGGTATATGTACATTGGGCCAAGCGCACTTGGGCCCTTTTTACACCCCTCTCCATTTCTTCCACCATTCCCTTTAATTAAAATAAAATACTACATTATAAACACCATATTATAATTTAATATAATTAAAAATAGTGCAACACTTAAACAATTTAATCAATTTCTTAATAAATTATTTACGGTGTTACATAGAGCATCACGAATCCTTCGAGTACTTTGCCCCTAAAAGTAAATAAAGTAAAAACAAGCTCGAGAAATTCACTAAATCAATCCAAGAAGGAAAGAACATCACGAATTCCCGAGTGCAAGGATTAAAGAAGTTAAAACAGACAAGTAAAATAAGATAAAAGGACAAGAGTGAGGCACTCGATTGTTTAAAAGAAGTTGCATTGAATTGAAAATAGTTACAAAATACAAGAGTGTTGGCTCAAACATACACTATTCACCACTATAGCCAGAGATCTTGTGTAATTGGATGAGTTAGGCATAATGGATTACTGAATGTGATGAAATCGCGCCTAGTACATCGCACGATTACTATTTATAGAAGAACAAAAAGAAACTAACTTATTACATGGTGGACACATGTCCTCGTTGGAAAACTAATAAATAAAAACTAACTAATGATCGTGAAGATCGATGTCACTTGTCCTCTAGCATCCGGATGCTTTGCATTTGTCTTTGTAATCGTGAATCTCTTTGGAAGAAACTGCTTTAATCGCTTCTTGAAATTTGCGCGACACTCCAATCCTTCAAGGCTCGCTTCTAAACTCCTTCAAACCCCTTGTGTGTTATCCGAGTGTATTTTCTTTTGAACCTTCTCGCTTCGTGTAACTTTCTAACTATTTTCCAATGCCTTGTTGTTGTGTCTTTGCAGCTAATTTTGAGTCTGAAATTTGGCTATAACAGACGGGTAAGGAGAGTCGGTTGATTGATTGATTGATAAAGAAGATGAAAGTAACAACAATGATGGTTTTTAGTTTCTCCCCTTTCTCCCCATCACTCCTTCTCTCACCGAGCTCTCTTTCTTTCTTTTTATTCCTCTTTGATTTTCTTGTTCTCTTTATTCTTTCTAACTTGTATTTGATATTACTCTTTCTTTGGCTAAAATAGAGAGCTAATGGTGTATATGATGCACCTTCACCATTTTGCATGCTACAATACAGCAAAACTAAGGAATGGGCGCATGACTAGATGGTCTCATAGGGACTATTTTGTAATTTCTCATAATTGCAAACTGGTCCCTTTTAACTTTAGGTTCTATGATTTTTATTTTTAATTCTATTTTTATTTCATTGCCCAAATTAAAAATAAGGACCAATGCAAACATAATAGCATACTTGGTAAGACAACTTTTTGAAGAGAGTAAGGAACAACGAATTTTTTAAAACACAAAAAAATGAAGAAACTGAATAGGTAGTGGACCTTTATAAATAGGAAAACAAATTGTGTAGAAGGCGATATAAAAATAGTGAAATCAATTTAATAGACAAGAGAAATTGAGTCTGTGGTTTAGAGTAAGTTAAAAGAAAGCCAATGTAATCATGTTAAGGGTAATGATTTCTGAAAAGTATCTATCAGTAAAATGCACTAGGAGATATAAACGATTGAGAATTGAGAAGGCAGGACAACGAAATCAAAGCAAAGATAGAGTTCATAAACTGAAAACGATGTAATAGAAATTGTGAAGACTCTGATACCCATCTGTTGGATGTGGCATTCACTTTATTGCTGAGGTGGAGTTTTTAAGTGACGTGGCAAGACGTGATTGGTCCAACTCAGTCTCAAATCAAAAGTTAGTTTTGTTAGTTAGTTTTTGCGCCAAGTAGTGTTGTTAAGTTTGTTTCTCTAATGTAGCTCGATTATGCTCATATATAAGGGCTTAATCGACGAGAATTAGGATAACAAATCATTGGGTATTGAGGAGAGATTAAACACGGAACTAAGGGAATACTAAGTGAGGGGATTCAAGAATCGGGTTTCCACTTTGTAATTCGAGTTCACGATTATCGATTCAATACAAGAATGGACTCAAGCAATTGCTTGATCCTACGTGATGTAGGTTACCATTTTGGTGCCGAATCACAGAACTGCAGATCGCTTTTTTGTGCATTCTTTAATTTCTCACAATTTTACAATTTGCAACTTAGGGTTTTCAATTTGGGGCAATTATTCAATTTGGGGATTATTGGTTCAATTAGGATTTGTGTTCTTGATTCTGTTTAATTGTGAATTTGCTTAATTCATTGTGTCTTGATTCTCAACAACCGTATCGTGAGTAAATCTTGAGGAAAGAAACCAGCATAGATGGAAGTGGAGAAATTCAATATTGAAAGATTCAACAAGATGGATGTTTTGTCTATGGTCGATAACTCAATTTTATATTGAGTTATTCATATATTTAAACTTAGATAATCGCTATTTTCAAGTATAATATGTGTTAAATATAGTAGTATGAATAAAATAACAACATTTGTGATTTAAGATGAATGACATTCATAACTTAGCATTTTGTATGTATATTGGTATGTTTGATGTTTTGTTCAAGCAGATTCAGATTTAGTGCTTTCGCACCAGAAAACAAACTAGTGCTTCGCACTAAATGAATTTACGCAGCAGCATCGCACCTAGTGCTTTCGCACCAAGACAAATTGAGCGACATTGGAAGAACCTCAATTCATACCAATGCATAAGAGCCTCAATGACATCATGCTTAGTCACAATTCACATGGAGGCACATGCCCACTTGCAAATAGTAGGCGCTACCATAGCCCACAATAGAAGACCACTTTTTCATGGGACACTTGGCGCATCCATATATTGGACCTCCCATGTGATTGAGTGTGAAGATCAAATTCCTTTATCAAGTTCTGAATGTAACCATAGTTAACCTCTCTAGGTTAACTTAATCTCCAAGTAAACCCTCACTTGAAGAAAAGCTCCAAGGCTATATATAGCATCCATTTCTCACTGATGATCATCAAAATCTCTTCTCACTTCATTTCATATCTTGTATTTCAATTCCATAGAATAGTTTAGGTTAGTTAGTTTTATTTTCTCTTGTAAGGAGGCAAGGAAGGAATTGACGACTTCTTCCTTTACTTCAACAACAACCACGTGAAGTTAGTGCACCGACATCACTTGGCAATTTCATGCAAAGGGAACTTCAATCGTGTAACTTCTATCTTATTGTTTCCTTTTGTGATTTTAATTATATGAATATGACTTCTTCTATTTATATAAGCCTTGTGATGACTAGCATGAGTTAAACTCTTTTGGTTGAGATGTTCTAACCTTATAATGATCTTTTAAGTAAGTTATTGTGTTCATATGTGATGTTTGCATTTTAGTTCTTGCATGATAACTCTTTCATATTCATCTTTAGAATTGGCCAACTAGTGAATGCAAATCATAAATCCAAACATGGTTTATGATTAGAACTCAAGAACTAATAGTGATAAGTGTTTAATAAAGGAAACTTTGTTAATTCAATGCTAAAACCTAGACATACGATAGCATAGTCCTTAGGATGATATAGTGGATACTTAAAATACAAGAGTGAACTTATTTAGCATCTTAGACAAGAATTGTAAGAAGGCGAGAAAGGAATTGACAACTTCTCTTTACTTCAAGACAAGGTTTTAAGAGCTTGTAATGAAACTCAAGAAAGTGATCGAAAGGCACACACCGATGCAATCGCATCCAAAGGCATCCGCACTACGTAAAAACACAATACTCTTAAAAATGACTTATTTGGTGAAGACATCTCAACTATTATTCTCCACTAACTTCATATATCTTTTACTTGCTTGTTTATTTATGTTTGTTTACATTCTTGCACTCGACCATATATTGTTTATTGGTTACCTTTCACTAGTGAACTATTTAATTTAAACTTGTAAATTAATCCAACTCGTGGGAATGATCTCTACTTTCACTTTATTACTTGTTACGATCAGGTATACTTGCACATTTGTATGTATATCAAGCGCACTAATGGCGCATGAAGATGAGAACAATTCTTGTTCAAAGAAGGTCTTGAAGAAGCACTGAAGGGGAAAGCAAACTTCCGCAGAAGAAAGACATCATGAATAAGGCTCATAGTGCAATCATCCTCAGAATAGCCCAGTCCACCGCAATGCCACCCCAAATACTATTACCTCACGATCTTTCTACCCCCTTGTAGAATTTTTGCCTCCGTGGATTCGAACCTTGTACATGGGGCTCAAATACAAAGTTCCACTCTTCCCACTACCAATTGAACCTTTTTATGTAATAGTCCTCAGTTCACCACACATCTCAGTCATATTATTTCACGATTTATTTTCTTTAGATTTTCAGATTTGAATCCAGACATGGGGGTTCAAACAAAGTTCCATTCTTTTTTCCACTACCAATTCAGCTAGTAGCTCAATTGGTAGTGGGAAAGAGTGGAACTTGTATTTGAGCCCCATGTACAAGGTTCGAATCCCACGGAAGGCAAAAATTCTACAAGGGGGGTAGAAAAGATCGTGAGGTAATAGCGCTGGGGTGGCCGCTGCGGTGGACCTGGGCTGTTACACATCCTATGCTTGGGAGATAAGGTACTTAGAGAAATTTCAAAGGAGAAATCTGCAGCTGCAATATGGTTGAAATTAGAGAGTCTCTATATGACCAAAACTCTAGCTTATAGACTATATTTGAACAAAAACTATATACTTTAAAAATGAATAATGGAACTTCAATAGGTGACCACATTGATGAGTTTAATAGATTGATCCTTGATCTTGAAAACATAGACATTAAGGTAGATGATGAGGATCAAGCCCTTCTATTAATTAGATCACTGTCAAGTTCATATGATACTCTAGCAGATACTCTTGTATATGGTAGAGAATCATTGAGCCTAGAGGAAGTGCAAAGTGCCCTGCTATCTAAAGAACTGTCAAAAACCAAAGAGAAAATTATCAAGCGGAAAGTTTGATGGCTAGAGGCGATCGTAAAAGAAATACATGTGTAAGTGGTAAGAACAAAGTAGATCCAAATCTAGACCTAACATAATAGGTGCTACATTTCAGGACAAGGAGGACATTTTAAAAGAAACCGCCCTAAGAAGAATAATAAAAAGAAGAACCAGAACAGAGAAGACACTAGCAGTGCTTCTGTGGCATCGGATGGGTATGATAGTTGTGAACTATTGTTAATGAATGGTGAAGATAATTGTGATGACAGGTTTGACACTATTGGTACTGATGAAGTTCTGGTTATTGATCATGAAGATGACTGCGAAACTCTTGGAGAGTATGATGAATTTCAATGCACTAGTCATGGAGATGATTGTGAAATTCTTGGTGAATACGATGAATTTTAATGCACGGACATGAGAATGATTGTGAGGTTCTTGTTGCTGCAGATGATGAAAGAATTGAATCCAATTCCACTGCAACAACTTCTGGTGATGATGAATGGGTCTTAGATTTGGGATGCTCATATCACATGTGCCTTAAAAAGGAATGGTTTGTGGAGTACAAGTCATAAAATGGTGGCCAAGTCATCATGGGAAACAATAAGGCATGTAAGGTGATTGGTATTGGAACTGTCAAGCTACAGTTAGCTGATGGGACTGTCAAGAAACTTACAAACGTAAGGCACGTGCCTAATCTAAATAGATTCCTTATATCACTAGTACCTTGAGGTCGCCGATTTCGGGCTTTCAAAGGTGAAAATGGTATGGTGAAAGTCGTGAAAGGTTCAAGGATAGTTCTAAAGGGTGAGAGAAGGAAGTGGCAACTTGTATGTGCTCATTGGTAGCAATCACACATCGTGAAGCAAATATGATCAAATCTTCGATATCAAGACTCTCATGTGTCATCAAAGGCTTGGGAACATGAGTGAGAAAGGCTTGAAGGAATTGGAAAACAAGGGCTTCTTTGTGGAGACAAAATCATCGAATTGGGATTTTGTGAAAATTGTGTAATGGGTAAGCAAACAGGGGTAAAATTTGCTATTGCAATTCACAAGATGTAAGAGAAGTTGGACTACATTCACTCTAATCTACTGGGACCTCACAGACACCAACACATGGAGGAAATAGGTACTTCATAACCTTTATCGATGACTTTAGTAGAAAGGTTTGGATTTACCTAATAAAACAAAGGATGAAGCTTTTTAAGACTTTTGTAGAATGGAAAAGAGAGTTGAAACACAGAGTGGCTTAAAGGTCGTGGCACTTAGAATGATAATGGTCTAGAGTTTTGCAATGAGGAATTCAATAACTTTTGTAAAGAACATGGGATATACCAAATCTAATAAATGAGAGGGCACTCCACAAAGAAATGGATTTGCTGAGAGATTAAATAGGACCTTCATAGAGAAGGTGAGATGCATGTTGTCATGTGCCAAGCTTCCAAAGTCCTTTTAGTGGTGAAGTAGCTTCATACAAAGATGCTACCTCATAAATAGAAGTCCTCTACAGCTCTACATTTTAAAACACCAAAAGAAATATGGACCGGCAAGGCACCGATTTCAAAACCTAAGAATTTTTGGTTGCCTAGCATATTTCCATGTGGAGTGAAGGGAAATTAGAGCCAAGATCAAGGAAGGGTTGTTTATGGATATCCCGATGGTGTAAAAGGCTATAGGATTTGGTCAAGTGATGAAAGGAAATGCATAATCGTAGAGATGTCATATTCCAAGAGTCCAAGTTGATTGAAACTAGTAGCAACAATGAAATACTTGAAAAGCAAGACAAAAATGAAGAATTTCACTTGAGGTGGAGCTAAAAAGGACTCAAACAGACCACATCAAGAAACTAATCATGAGAATCGCTTGAAGATGCTCACAATGCATCGTAGATGTATGAAGATGATGGACCTGATGAAGAGTATTTGTTGTGTAGAGACAGAGAAAGAAGAGAGCCTAGACCTCCAAGGAGGTTTCGATATGAGTCAAACACTACATATGCTCTCAATACTCATCAATGTTTGATGAATGATGAACCGTAAAATTATCTTCAAGCTATGAACAACAAGCAAAGATAAGGAGTGGCATACTACTATGACAGATGAAATGGATGCTTTGCACAAGAACAAAACTTGGAAATTGGTAAAGAAGCCAACTCGTGTAAAGCTAGTTGAATGCAAATGAATATTCAAAAAGAAGGAAGGCATCAGTGATACTGATCCACCTAGGTTTAAAGCTAGATGTAGCGACCAAAAATCCGTGGAAAGGATTCTTCAAAGGTTCTTTAGAAGCCGCCACCAAATTTTAGTTTAATGGTAAATTTGGAAAATCCCTTTAAGTTTTAAGATAAGGCGTTGTTGTGGTTCGGGAGTCGTTATGTGTGGGGAAGGTATTAGCACCCCACTTACATCCTCGTTGTCTAATTAATTTAAGATTTATTTAACAATTACCCTTTTATTTGTAAAAAAAGACTTATTTAGGTTTTTGTTTTTTAGTGCTTGACAAGAGTTGAGTCTTGCTCCTACGCACTCTCCGCATGCAATGGAGGAATCAAAGCTACGTAGTTCTTCCCGAAAAAGGTTTGTTGGTTGGTGTTTTTTAGTGTAGGGTCCTAGGATTCCTTGAACTATACAAATTCATCGATTCCTAGAACGCCGACTAACCCGGGATTGTACAACCGACTTAATCCCCTATTTTTAGGAAAAAATGGTTTATTCAGATTTATTAAGTTTTCGTGGTTATCGTGTAAAACTCATTGGTCTTTAAAATAATGACTAACCCTGGCTTGTATAAACCGATTTAGCCGCTTATATTTTTAGAAAGAATAGTTTATTCATTAGGTTTGTAGGGTTACCGAATCAGCATGTACCTCATTGGCCCTAAAACAATGACTAACCTTGCTGTACAACCGACTTAGCCGCTTATTTAATTTTTATGAGAAAAATTATTTATATTATTATTGGAAAAGGATTAAAAATAATGAAACATGGGGTGAATATAGTAAATTGGGGTTTTATTAGTAGCAGGGTCTCAGATAAATACTGCGGGTGTAATAAGAAAGCCTGGGCCAGATCCGGGAGGCCTGCACCAAATTGGGCTTAAGTCTGGGGAAGGGTGTGTGCGTGAATTGGGGGTGTGCATTTAGTAATCTGAATATAAAATAAATTAAAAATAAGAAGGAGTATATAACCCTAAGCTTGAAGGAACAGAAACCCTAAAAACAATCTTTCCCTCTGCTCCACCGCGCGCCGCAGCCATCGAGAGAGAAGCGGCAAAATCAACGGCGAGATTTCGTGGAGAGAGTGAGAGAAACTCGCGCGGTTTGCGCCGGTTGCCATGAGGGGAAGCGGTCGGTTCTGGGTTGAGAGGGGAGAGGAGGCGACGACGATGGTGGGTGATGGAGGTGGCGTGAAGGTGACGCCCGGCGTGGATCTCGTGAGGGGGTGGTTGCGACGTGAGGAATTCTTGGTTTTGTGGTGGTAGCCGGCTTTGTTTTGTGGTGGGTCCCGATGGCATGGGTCTCGCAGCAGAAGGTGACCGGAGGGTCACCGTGGCTGAGAAGATGACGAACAAAGGTTGGCTTTTTTTATTTTTTTGTCTCTCTTCTTCCTCGCTCCTCCTCCGCTGCTCTCCTTGTTTTCTTTCAAAAAATTTATGTTAATAGCTTTCAAATTTGGTTGCTTTGCTTTTATTTTCGTTTTGTGTGATTTATCGTTTTAATACACATCAACATCTAACCTATTCAAAACTAAAACACAAAACAGATCGGAATTCATATTTATTTTACATCACAGATCTGTTAAAAGAGACTACACAGCACATTTGTTGAGGGATTAAAACATTCACCAACTCCGACTTTCAATTACTTAATTCAAAGAACACGATCTACGTTGTCGTGGATCGCTACTTGATGATCCTCATCGCTTCGCGGCTGCCTTCGTGCTCGAAAATCTTGACCGCTTTTCGATCTCAAAAAGCGAGTTTAGTTGATTGTGGTTTCAGCAAACCCTAATCCTTTTTCTGATTTTTTTACCTTGAAATTCGCCTTTGATCGAGGTCCGATCCTCGCTTTTATATTAAAATTCTAGGTTTAGTCATTAATTGTTTTGACTGGCTTTGACTCTTTTCAGGTCTAGATCCAAGCCCAAAGAAACTGGGAGAGCAAATTACTGAACCCCGATTCGTCACTGGCCGTTTTTATTATTTTTTGTATTTTCGAATTTATTTATTTTTGTATATTTTGTGTTATTATTTTTTGTATCTTTTGGACATTTGGACATTCGAACACTTCCGGTTTGTAATAAAAATTAAAAAGTATTTTTTTTGACATTTTTGGACTATTAAACACCTTTAAATTGTAAATAAAACTAAATAGAATTTTGACATTTTGGACTATATATATATATATATACTCAAAATAACATAACTGCACAAAATAAAATTAATAATAAAAGAGTCGGGCCAAACACAAAGACGAGAACGGTCGGACTGCATAAATCAAGGCGCTAACACGAGACCAAAAATAAAAGAAATGGGCGTTAAAAATTAGCTTGGAATCACATTCTTAAGTCTGAATTTAAACCAATTTTTTTGAGAAAATGAATTTTGGTAGACTGTTTCACGCATTTACTAAACCCAAATACGCAGACTAAATTGAAGAACGCACTAAAAGATCGATCATTCGCATATGCGCCTAATTTAAACAATGGTATTTTGATTTAATTGAACGGAGATCGAGATTGGTTCTGTTGGTAACCGAGACGCCATACTAATAATTCTCGTGAATCATGCGACTTCAAAACACACCCCTAATAAACGACTAAAACAAGAAGAAGAAAAAAGACTGACAAAATTGGGGTATAATACCGCCCTCTTTATTTATATTTTACTAGAAAATGTGAGGTGTATTCAAATTTTCGTAGTAGAAATGGAAATAAAGATAGAATAGACGCCAATTTTGTTCGCTTAGAGGGGAAATAGAGGGTTTAAGAATATACAGGAGCGTTAACACTTGGCGATTAACCGAGAACAAAATGAAGGATCGCCGATATGAAGGAGCACTAAGGCTCAAGGGCCGCTTGGGTCCTTAAGGAGCACTAAAGCTCAATGACCACTGGGTCTAGAAGGCCGCCTAGGCCTTAACAGAGGACCATCGTGGTCTCAAGGAGCGCTACTAGTAGCGCAGACTAGTAAAACGATCCGGCGGGCCTTAGATTCGAGCGCCAGGGGTCAAGATCGATCCGAATCGATATGTTGACCAATAGAGGACGCCCACCATGTCTTAGGCCGACACAAAATAGTCCAAGGACCACGCTGGTCCGAAGGTCCGCTGGCTCGACTCACGACGCCATGCACTGGGCCACTTAGGGCAATCAAGGAGCGAGTGCTCAAGGACCACTCTGGGTCCGAGGGATCAACTTGGTGATCCGCGGATACGATATGAGATCAACGCCAAAGCTACCGATATTAGAGGACAAAATAGTGGACTAACACCGATCGTGTTTATCCGAGCACACCTAACAAAATGCATCTACCGAGAAAGGAAAACCAATCTACGCTTGATGAAGCAATTAATGGTGCAAGCAATGATTGGTATCCGTAGGATGTGGAATGCCTTTTCCTTTTCTTTGCTTATTGCTTGGGCTTTTTTTTTTTTTTTTTTGAAAATGATGAATGCCAAATGTGAAAATGATGCAAATGAAATGCTCGTGCAAATACTATGATGCATGAGGTGATGATATGATATGATATGATACGATGTGATATGATATGACATGATATGATGTGATATGAGTGATCGGGGTATAAAAACATTTTTGGTAATGATGAGATGTGAGACTTTAGATGCGAAGAAGCAGAGGTGAATATTGGTCATTCTTTGAAAAGAATAGTTTTGATTCGATACTTCAAAGAATCTCAATGTTGTTATTTACGCATTAATCGATGTGAAAAAGTATTTGCAAGCTCGCCATTTTTCTCTTCCATTTTGATGCCCCATGATGACCTAAGCCTTAGGTCCACAAAGTTAGCTAAGAGAATCCTTAACATTACATGATCAACTTGTGTCTCTCTCTCTCAAGCATTGTTTAGTAAAGATGTATAGTGAGTGCAAATATAGATGAACGAGCCGCTTAAATTGAGGTTCTAAGGCCTAGGTTGAGGCCATTGTGGCACATGAAGCGGGTGAATGACTCGATCGTCTTTGTCAATGTCATGAAAGGTAGGTTTTCCCAAGCCAAGGAATGCAGGATCGCCCCAATTTAGATTTGATGGGGGTTAGTGAATAACTTGCCTCGCTTAGAAGATGATGAATCGGGAATGCATTGGCTTTGGAATGAACCAAGGAAAGTAAATAACTTATCTCAACGTATGGAGTTTGGTGTTGCCCCAATCGTAGTAAGGAAAAGGTTGCCCCGACTAGAGTAGCAAAAGATATAGTGGTAATGAGTCGAGAAATTGCCCCGTGCATGGTTTTGTTGATGTGGATATAACAAGGGGACGACGTGTGTAGTGAATTTCCCAATCAGTAGGTGGAGTGAAGTGGTGATGTGGTTGCCCCACTTGATAAATCTGGACTTGACGGTTGTTTCTGAGGTTGTGGAAAGTGACTGAGTTAGGGGTAATGGGTTTTGAGTTTGTCCGTACGGGCACAGTCGGGTGTGGTATGACACTGCATAAATTTCTCCAAGTTCAAATGGAATAGATGGTGAGGATGCCCCACTTTAGGATCTAGGTGACGATCCTAGTATAAACTTGTGGTTATCTTTAGATGACTCTCGACTACAATACTCTTGAGTTTGCTATGATGAAAACTACACTGGTGATCACTGCACTTTGTCTTAGTATAATCAGAATTTGAATGAATCTTGTGGTGCAAGCCTTTGTTTTTTTTTTTTTTTTTGAGATATATATATATTTTTTGAGCAAACATATTGTAAATAAATAAACTTATTTGTCCTAAGATTAAAACTTTGAGAAAACAAAAGCAATCGGCTTGGCCATCGATCGTAATGGTTTTTTGGAGTTGTAATGTGGTCGATGGGTTAGTGATTTACGAGGAAATGATAATTGGGCTCAAAGTAGTGTTCGGGGATTGACGGACGGATGATTTTTTATTGAGCGGTATGATTTGGCTAATGGTTAATGGTTTGTGGTTAGGGTTATTTAGCTCAATGAAGTTGTTCGATGATTGACGGGCAAATGATTTGGTGATGTAACTCTGCCATCGAGTGATGATTTATGAAGGAAAGTGGTTATCGAGGACAAGGGAAGTGTTTGGGGGTTTATTTTGACAAGGATCTCTTATGCATTAATGGTAAGAAGCACCACTTCATAATTGTACCACTTTTGCTTTTTTGATTTCACTTTCTTTTTATTTTGATTTTTCTTTTCTTTCTTTCGAGCCGAAGTGACTTGATAAAAATGATACACCATTTTTATGTGGAATTGATCCTTGTCTAGTGGTGATTGAGAGATTTTTAGATTTTTGGCTTAAGGTGGGTGGTAAAGGATTTTGAGGATATGGAAAGATGGTTCAACTTCATTTCAAGTCATGATTGCTTGCTTTCTTTCAAAAATAATTTACTTATTTTATATACTTGCTCTTTTTTTCTTTATTTCTCCTTTTTTTGTGTGCCCTAATTTTTGCTTAGGCCGCTTTTACTAGTTTTCAACCTAACGGGTCTTTTTGATTTTTTGTAAAGGACTTGCACCATGGAGTACAATGTTGACAAGGTATTTTGGAGATCACTTAATTTGCCTCAGCAGGAGGGCCTAAAGTGTTATTTCACTAGGGAACCAACCGTAAACGCCAAATATGTAATCGATGTGGGGCGATGTACTTTTGGGTGGTCTGGTGGGATTAGACTTTGACAGGGACGATAGTAAGGACATTAACTCGATTCAAGCACAAATAAACACACCTCAGCTACCTAAGTCACTACACAAATGCTTCGTGGAGAGCTAACATTAGTTGAAACATAATAGAAATTTTTGATGGACATTTTGGTCATTTATCAAGGGATGGAAGAGATGCAACATTCGATTAAAAATGACTTGAAACACTCTTTGAGCTTGCAACGTAAGTACGACTAAACCCTTCCAAAAAAATGACTTGAAACACCTTGAGCTTGCAACCAATGTCTCACCTCTCATCACATTTTTCCTAATATTATGCTGATTTTTTTGTAATGCATGATGTAGTTATGCAAATGAATGAGTGTGCATGAAATGCGTAATGAATGTATGTGAAATGCGAATGTAATGATAATGTAATGGGAATATATGATTTTATCATGTCGGGAATTATAAACTTTTCATTGGAGAGTAAAGTACAAAATTTAATTTGACTTCAAACAGGCACTACGCTTTCTCCAAGGTAAAGATTTTAATTCTCGGGACGGCCATAAAAGTGCACGCAATAAAGAGATGTTTATTTGTTGTATGCATGTGGTATATTTTCTAAAAAAGTAGTAAAAATGTTTTTTGATTTTTGACTTTTGATTTTTTTTAATTTTTTTTGATAAAAGATGGTATGCATTAATGTTCGCTCAATGCGTAGGTATAAAGCCCTTTCAGGACCCTGAAGTGGTACCCTATGAGTGGGTCTAAGGTTTCTTTTATAGTGAGCCTCACAAGGGTAGTTTTAAAGAATCCTACACAAGGTTCCTAGAGCCAAGGACCCTACCAAGAACATCGACCCCAACAATAAGCAAGCTATTAGAAGGGATAGCATCCTCAAAAGGAATCAAACTCTAGGTGAGATTTTCGTGACCACCCAACGAGACGACGTCTCGCAGCAGCCATCACTACGCAATCTCTGCTCTAACTTAGGTTTATGCTCGAGTCCTGCAGAGGACTTTTCTCATAAGTGTGTGAAGTGTAGAAGTGAAGTGTGTGTAGGAGCAATTTAAAAACAACCCAAAGTCAAAATGCATAAACAAACATATATACAAATATCGCCTTCTACCCTAGGGTTTATAGAAATAAATAACATAATTATGCAAAAGCAAATAAATAAATACAAGGGTAAAAGTTGAATTAATCCTAAATTAATTAGACTAGGTTTTGACTTCTAAAAATAAAAACTCCTCAAAGAAGTCGCAGTCAGAACTAACGTAAAAATCCGAAAGGATTCTTCAAAGGTTCTTAGAAGCCGCCACCAAATTTTAGTTTAATGGTAAATTAGGAAAATCCTTTAAGTTTTAAGATAAGGCGTTGTTGTGGTTCTAGAGTCGTTATGTGTGGGAAGGTATTAGCACCCTACCACATCCTCGTTGTCTAATTAATTTAAGATTTATTTAACAATTACCCTTTATTTGTAAAAAGACTTATTTAGGTTTTTGTTTTTTAAAGTGCTTGACAAGAGTCAGTCTTGTTCTACGCACTCTCCGCATGCAATGAGGAATCAAAGCTACGTGAAGTTCTTCCCAAAAAGGTTTGTTGGTTGGTGTTTTTTAGTGTAGGGGTCCTAGAATTCCTTGAA